>CM059579.1:40646129-41846129 GCA_030386875.1 Morinoia aosen | reverse complement strand
GTTTTTGCTAGAAAGTAAGAATTTATTTTATTTTACGTTCGCTAAGTCATTCTAATATTGATCTTCCTTATTCCTGTCGACTAAGATGAGCATCACAACTGTTGGTTCAATGTAGCGGAATGAAAGTTGTTTTTCCACAATTAGTAGTATTTCATCTGTGGTGCCCGGAGATGGAAATGGGGCTTAGTTTTTTTCTAATAAATTTTCAACTCCAAAATCCAAAAATTCCTTTCGCCCATCCGGCACCACTTCACTCCCTCTTCCGATGATGCCTCGCATCCGGTCATACCTCTACATTTGGTTATGCCTCACATTTGTTTATAACCTACATCCGGTGAAAACCCATATCCGGTCCTTCATCCCCATGTAAGGTGCCCCAATGATAATATTCGCTATAACAAAACAGAAGATGATTATGATATTTCTTACTGAAGCTAATAGTACAGGTGCAAAGAGTTCATCGGGGTCAAAGACATGAAAGGTATTATTTTACATAGCTAGCTGTAATATTTTCAACATAGGTGGGACCGTACAAAAGTTAACTATCTAAAATTAGTGTTGTCGTAGTGTATTCACTAGAATAACAAAGATAAGAAGAGTTTACCACACAAAGCTTACGACAGCAATTTGAGACCAGAATAAGAAGATTAAAATGATGTTCTTTAAAGTTATGACATTCGTCGAATCCGAGGCCTTTTACAAATGTTTCAATAAGACCGAAGTAGAGAAAGTAGTTACTAAAATATCCTCACATTTAACATCCTCTTTCTTTGCGGTAATTAATTTGGGTTTGGAACTGCAAACTGAAAGTGAGTCACTAAGAACACAAAATCCCTGTGACACATAGCTGACAATACTCTTGTTAGGGTGCGCGTTATTGGATCACGAGTCCATAATATTTGCTACATAGCTGGAAACACCAATGCACACACGAGCGCAGGAAAGTAAGCCATTGCCAATGAACTACGTCTCATGTTCAGAATGCTTCAATATGAGCGAAAAGTGTTTTCGAATATCTTAAAATTAAGACCATGACTTGATATCGAGTACATGGTGATCGTAATATTTATCTCGGTTAATTTTGAAACAAATGGTAGGGAGAAAAGTACGAAGAAAATGCATTCCCTCCATTGTGTTGATATCAAATACGTGAGGATCGTAATATTTATATCGGTTAAACTTTGAAACAAATAATTGGGAGAAAAGTACGTAGAAAAATGCATTCCTTCCGTTGTGTTAGTCTGATTTTAACACTGGATTTTATTTCAAATGGTCAAGAAAACATTTTGCATGGGATGCGTTGTTAAGAACACTCTAGTTGGTGCACTTCCAAATTGAAATTTGAGCTTACGAACGTTGGAACTTGTGAAATGAGGGATTCAGATGAACCCAAAATCGAACTATTTAGGAGAAACAGCACAAACCATGTTTGGAGGCAACAAAACGTAGAGTATAAATCAATGTGCACAATACCCACTGCTGAGTTTGAGGGTGGCTCAATCATGGTATGGGGATATTTCAGCTAATCCGGGTTAGGTAAACTTCACATCATTGGAGGAACCATGAATGGCAGGAAATATCGTGAAATATTGAAAGAATAACTCCTACCATCAGCTTGTTTATTAAAATTAAAACGTGGAAAGACCTACCAACAAGACAACGATCCTAAGCTTACTGCAAACGAAATCTTGGAAAGGGTGAGGATGAAGAAGATAAACATTTTAGAAAAACTAGGTTAATCCCAGGACATAAATCCGATCGAAAACTTGCCGATGGAATGAAATTGAAGATTCAGAAAAGAGGTCCCAACAAAATCACTGAACTCATAGAAAGTTGTATTAAAGAATGGAATATGATGACAACCGAAACTTGCACAAGGCTGCTAGTGAACTACTTTTAAGGTCTCGAAGCCATAATTAACAATAACTGCTATGCAACGAACTATTGATGTATGTATTTCTTGAAATGTGTTGCAAACTTTTGTTTACGAATTTATTGTACATGTTCCTGTATACTTTTTCAATTAGATATTTGTGGGTTTTAGACATATTATTAACCTTTTTATACGATTGTTCATATTTAGTTCAATTTTTGTAACTACGTGATTTAGAAATGTGGAACCTGTCGATTTAATCGTGTTGTATTATTTTACCCCCACTGTGTGTATACACACGCATGCATGTATATATACTATATATACAGGGTGTTTTTTTTACTTTGAACAAACTTCGAACTTAGGTACAAGAACTCAAAATAAATCGATTTTCATGAATGACAAAGTGTCCAAAACTTTTTAGTTTTCGAGTTATAGTTACTTGAAGAATATTAGAACTTCAAGTAGGATTGCACGCGCGCACCATTTTTAGTGCTACCTTTGATAGTTAAAGAGGTTTTTGGGCCCCACTAATGTAGTATTTTTGTAATTTCACAATGAAATTTGCGTGTACACGTTTTACAAATAAGAATAAATTGTCCTAAATGAGTAATTATCAATTATTATCATGTAAGCTAACCATTAATCAGTAAGCATTGCAGGACACAGGTAAAAAACATAATCAATACAAACTTTAATGTAAGAACTTTAACGCAAGAACAAACTTGAATACAGTTTTGTTGCAACAGTTACTCGAAATGGCTTCCATGAACTTCTACACATTTACGACACCTAACAGCCAGTGAGCGCCTTACAGATTGAAACACGCCAGGCATTTCCGTAATACGGCCAGCTGAGTCCACAATGCGTCCAACCAGATCCTGTTCCGATTCAACAGGAGTGGCATACACGAGGTCCTTCATGGTTCCCCACAAGAAGAAATCCAGTGGCGTCAAATCAGGCGACCTAGCTGGCCATGCTACAGGAGCACTCTGCCAATCCATCGGTTTCGAAATTGGTTATTCAGGAACAGGCGTGTTTCACGAAAGTAATGTGCTGGCGCTCCGTCATGCTGGAACCACATTCGCCTGCGTGTCTCCAAGGGCACGTTCTCCAGTATTCCAGGCAAAACTTCGCGGAGGAAGATGGTGCACGCAGGTCCCGTGAGAGGAGAAGGTAATAGGTACGGACCAATAAAATTATTGCCAATAATGCCTGCCCACACGTTGACACTAAATCTGTGCTGGTGACTATTAGACTGAATAACACGAGGGTTATTTCCAGCCCAGTAATGATTATTGTGACGGTTGAAAACCCCATCACGACAGAAATAAGCTTCATCTGTGAAGAGAATAAGTTTTGAGAACCCGCAATTCATTCTTCCCTGTTGCATTAACCACTGGCAAAACAGCATACGAGGTTCAAAATCATCTGGCATGAGCCCTTGCACTCTTTGGAAATGGTACGGATGTAATTGCTGACGATGTAGTGCCCTCCACACATTAGTATGGTTTCGCAAGCCAAGACGTTGAGCAGCTGCACGAGTACTGGTTCGTGGATGTTGCTCAAAGTATTCCACAATTCTATCCTCCTGTGGATGATGGCCGCGCCCAGCATTCCCTCTGTTAACGTTGAAGCTGCCGGTGTCACGCAATCTCGTATGCAGAGTAGCAAAATTCCGGAAATCAGGCACTTCGCGCCTAGCAAACCGTTCTCTTTACATCCTCAGAGCGAGCCTACCATTTCCGCCTGCAGCTCCATAAATCAAATGCATGTCTGCCTTCTCAGCATTGGTAAATCTTTCCATGGTCACAGTGCAACGGCGTGTCAACAAATGGCGAACTGATACTGCAACACGTGCGTTCCAGTAATGTAGATTGTTAATAATAAATTTTATTTCATTATTTCAGTTTCACATTGCATCTTGAAATCTTGTCGTTGATTACATGGAATGGATAACCCATAATGAAATGAGAAAAAATGCTTTAATTGTATTCGATAATCTCGAAAACTAACAACTTTAAATAAAAATTGGTGTGCGGCCCAGTTATAACATGCACTTCTAAACATGCTTTACGACGCCATAACTCGAAAACTAATGAGTTTTGGACATTTTGTCATTCATGAAAATCGATTTATTTTGAGTTTTTGTACCTAAGTTCGAAGTTTGTTCAAAGTAAAAAAAACACCCTGTATATGCTCTGCCTTTGGGTCTGTCTGTGCCTCTGGTTCTGCCTGTGCTTCTGGCTCTGCCTGTGACTCTGGCTCTGCCTGTGCCTCTGGCTCTGTTTGTGCCTCATGCTCTGCCTGTGCCTCTGGCTCTGCCTGTGCCTCATGCTCTGCCTGTGCCTCTGGTTCTGCCTGTGCCTCTGGCTCTGCCTGTGCCTCTGGCTCTGTCTGTGCCTCTGGCTCTGCCTGTGCCTCTGGCTCTGCCTGTGCCTCTGGCTCTGCCTGTGCCTCTGGCTCGGCCTGTGCTTCTGGCTCTGCCTGTGCCTCTGGCTCTGCCTGTGCCTCTGGCTCTGCCTGTGCCTCTGGCTATGTCTGTGCCTCTGGCTCTGCCTGTGCCTCTGGCTCTGTCTGTGCCTCTGGCTCTGCCTGTGCCTCTGGCTCTGTCTGTGCCTCTGGCTCTGTCTGTGCCTCTGGCTCTGCCTGTGCTTTTGGCTCTGCCTGTGCCTCTGGCTCTGCCTGTGCCTCTGGCTCTGCCTGTGCCTCTGGCTCTGTCTATGCCTCATGCTCTGCCTGTGCCTCTGGCTCTGCCTGTGCCTCTGGCTCTGTCTGTGCCTCTGGCTCTGTCTGTGCCTCTGGCTCTGCCTGTGCCTCTGGCTCTGCCTGTGCCTCTGGCTCTGTCTGTGCCTCTGGCTCTGTCTGTGCCTCTGGCTCTGTCTGTGCCTCTGGCTCTGCCTGTGCCTCTGGCTCTGTCTGTGCCTCTGGCTCTGTCTGTGCCTCTGGCTCTGTCTGTGCCTCTGGCTATGCCTGTGCTTTTGGCTCTGCCTGTGCCTTTGGCTCTGCCTGTGCCTCTGGCTCTGCCTGTGCATCTGGCTCTGCCTGTGTCTCTGGCTCTGTCTGTGCCTTATGTTCTGCCTGTCTGCCACCTGTGTGTGTATGTCTAACTGTCTGTCTGCGCGCGTTTTCTTTTTATCTTGGTGTGTACTTTTCTATGATTGGGTCTCTCCCCGAGTTCCCAAATTTGTCGTTCTGTCTCTCACTCAGTCTGTTCATATTTGTGTCTGTCTTTCTGTCTGTGTGCTTGTTTGGTATTGAATGTGTCTCTTCCTTTACCTGCCAGCCTCTACGTGTTTGTTTTTCAGTGCGTGTAACTCTTCCAGTGTTAGAGTGTGTGCTTGTGACTGCCCCCTTGCAAGTGCCCCCTTCTCTGTCTGTAGGTGTGTGTCTTTTTTTGTGTACCTGGTAGTATGTACCGGCTGATGAATGTACCGGCTTTTTGTGTACCGGCTGATGAATATATGAAGGGAGGCAAAAGTAGGTTTGCCTGTCTGTGTGCTTGTCTTTCCGAACTCGTGTGTTCGAGTGTCGGTCAGAGGGCTTTTGTGTTCGTCTCTGATTTCCCACCTGTGTGGCGGTATTTTTGTTGCCTTTCTGTGTGTCATATGAACAGCGAGTAGAGTAATATACGAGTAGAGTAACATCATTGGTCCCGTTCCTGGAAAAATTTCTTCTATAAAAAGCCTTTCTTGTTCGCGAAAGTATCATTCCAGAGCTGCTCTTTGAAAATTTAATTTATTTTTTTCACAAGATTGTCCCAATTTACTTACATTCAAGTATCATACATAACTTGTCATCTTCGAATACACATTTTTGGGGCTTCCGATTATATTCATACCAACTCTACGTTAGTCACCAGGCATTGAAGAATATGATTTAAAATCTACGGTTCACGCAATTCAGCAAAATAAATTCACAGCATAAGCATATACAGCTACTTCTACTGTTGATTCAAAATATTAAAAAATCACATCACTTTAATAATACGACCCGCGTCTGTCCGTCCGTGTGACCCCCTCTTCTAATCGATAGCTTTGATAGCAAAAACGATAAAGCTTAAGAAATACAAGAAATTTTTCTATTGCATTATTTTTTGTGGCGATTCAATTCCCTTTCACTTCCATTGAGGTATCCAGAATACGCAATTGGCTTATTTTTACAAATAGGAATTTTCTTTGGAGCTTTCTTTGTTGAAATTCATCATGTTACTTTGATATTTTTGATTGATAATACAAAAAGAAATGTTTTAAATTCGTTTGACCAGTAACCTAGCTACCCCTTAGTATAAGGCCCAAGATTTGGAACTTGATTTATTGTTTTCGAAATTGTGACTTTCTTGAAAAGCTTCGAAGAGATAATAGACGATATTTCAGAATAAAATTCCGCCAAAAGAGGCCACCATGGATAGAAATGTGTCCAACTGCAAGTGAGAAGTTGGAAGACTTCGACAGCAAGAAAAACGCTGAAGGCGATCGGATAAACAACGCGAAATGGCAAGACGAAGCAATGCTGCTCGCCAACGAGAACCTAAAGCTAAATTGACCCATGAACGGCGTCGGTAATTCTACGGAATTGTTTGACGGGCCGTGTGTACTAGTATCAACAATACTTGCTGAACAATGTGCTTTGCATATAGTTGATTGATTTTAATAAGAAATACAACAAAATAAACGAAAACAGCATTGAAAAATTACTGAAAACTAACCATTTAAGCTAAATTTGGATGACCACAAATCTTAGTGACTAACGCAATGCTTCATTCTAAAGCTAATTTTGATGAAAATATTCGGCAAAAAACATCACTCCCATTGCTTATAATACCCCAATGTATCTGCCCAGAAGCATGTAAATATATCACTGTGACTAAGAATTTTTGGGGGCCTTGATACCAAACTTGTTTTCCACATTTTAATTCAATCTCATCTCTAAACCATTTGAAAGGTTATTGTGTAAGGGAGAAACTATTTGCAAGCAGCCAGCTTTCCTTCAAGGCACCGTCTACAGATTTAAGGAAAGTGGGTTAAATTTACCGAGGCTGGGAATGGAGGCCCTCCCAAGACTCCATCCTCGTTGCGATTGTTTAGGTACTGTCCGGAGGTTTTTTTTGTTTGCTAATAGTTTAGTAATTTATTATTCTTTCGTATTCTTCAGAGCTATATTTTTGAACCGTGGCAAATTACTCGCGTAAATTAATAAAATTGATAGGGTCCCTACTTCTAGCCAGTGAGTATGAACCTGTGTTAGTCAGTCCTGTGTTAGTTAGACCTGGGTTAGTTAACCTTGTGTTAGTTAGCCCTGAGGCAGTTAGCCTTACGTCAGTTTTTGTTAGTTTTACTGGTGAACCGTATCCCCTTCTGAGTTTTGCTCTTCGCCGTGCACTCTTTTCTAAACAAAAGCTTCTCGATGACAGCGCTGCATTGGTGTCTCAGCAGCAAGCTAGACGTCCCGCCAGTTCCAGTGGAGCCACGCTTGAGCATCTTCTCCTTATTGCTACTTTCGCTCAATTTACTCCCTCGTCGTTGTGCCAGGCGAGCTTACCGAGCTTGTATCTACAGTTGTCCTTGCGCAGTCGACGCTCTCCCGCACTCAACCGTTGTGCGTGCTGGGTCCCCGCTTCCTCAGGTGCCTCGTAATCTACCATGGCTAAGTTTCTGTTATTATTATTTAAATATCCTCCCAGTGATTCACTTCCTGAGGTACATGAATCGACGGAGTTGATTTATTACATATCCTCTTAATAAAGCTAGTGGGAATCATTTCGAAACTTGGCTTTAGCATAGTAATTTCCTGAGCGGTGATTAGGTCAGAAGAATTTCCAAGAAAAAGCAATGATCTAAAACTATACTGTTCCTTAAAATCTTCAGTAACTCAAACTCTTAAGAAGTCGAACATTTTCACGATGAATGACACCGTTTCATTTAGCTACTGCTGATACTTTTTGAGTGCAGCGGTACTCGAACGCTTATGGGAATTGCGACACTAAACGAGTTTTTAAATTACGACTTACTATGTGTACTGCGCAATATTTTGTGTATTAGCTTATACTCATTAATATTTAGTCAGGGAAAGTCTTCTTCATAGTTGCTGAGCAGTTCTGTATCCTTGCAGCCCATGTAACACAGGGATTTAAAGTAATAAATTCTAATCTTTTAGAACCAATGGTTTTGAAAGTTTTTCACTCTACCTCTTTTGTAAAAAATATCTCGGAAACAGACAAACCCCATCCCATAGCTTCAAAGGGGCTCTGCAATGTCTCCATAAGCCTTCTGAATAAAAACGGAAAATCTCAGGTGTCGTGCCGTGGATTATGTTAGATGACATTCTTGAATGAAAATGATATAAAGAGTCTTAAAATACTTCCCCGTACGTGTCCATGTTCGTTTTTTCATATTTCAAAACAACGACAGGGATTTACTTTGAAGTAAGTCACTGACCAAAATCACTTACAATTACACGTACAATATATTACAGTCGATTGTAACACTTCCTGATATGTAAGTGCAGTCGCTCTCTGCCGGTCTGTCTGATCCTGCCATCACTGCGCGCAAATACGATACCATTTACTTCACAGAGTGGAAGGAAACTGCAAATCTGGATTGACGATGATGACAAATTATTGTTTCACCATTTCATTCATGGCAATCATGTAAGAATTATGAAGATTAGATTGTTAGTTAGTTTAAGCCTCCCTATCCGCAACAAATTCGATCCAAAGAGAGGAAGAAGGAAGGCACCATTCAGTATGGAGTCAAGGGAAAGCGGAATCTATGCAGAAAGGGCATAGAAACAGTAAGTTGAGAAAGAAGTTCATGAAACACGATCAAAGTAGAAGAAGAAAGTAGTAGGTGCTGAAAAACAGGACAGCAGTGAACAGAAATAGGTGGTCCTTAACATATCAAAAACATTTTATTTCAACAAAAAGAAGGCCTACCTAATTCTCAGCTCGGGCCCTCACATTTTCCTTCTGGGAAGAATTATGAAGAGTAGTGGAAAATTTTGTTACTGGTTTCATTCAAATTGCGAAACGAGAATCCAACGACCAAAGAAAACAACAAGGAAGGAACTGAGAAATTGTCAATGTATCTTAAATAATAGAATTATTGTCATGTCACATGGTCAGACCAACATTTTGGGAGAATCCTTATACATTGTTGTGCATTGCCTTGATCTGAAGCTTAAATTTGATAAGAAAATATGTTAGTTTAAGTAAGTAAGTAAGTAAGTAAGTAAACTCATTTAACGACAGCTTCGGTCCGGAACTATTTAGCTGTCGCTTTGGCATTTTGCCAAAGCGACAAAACATTATACATTTTAGGGTATAGTTGCATAGTATGCATCGTGGTCTCGAATTACGTCCATAATTTCCAGAGACAGCTTAATTGACGAGGTTTTGCAAGAAGGTAGGATATCACTGCACTGACTGATGGCAAGGTTATTGTAATACGCTAATACGGTTTCAGACACTTGTAGTATAGCGATAGCACTGAAAGGCAGGGGAAGCGACTTCTACGTCAACCTCTACTATAACTCAAAAGATTTTTGAATAGCTGTTACTGCGGTGACCGTCAAAAAATCTACCTGGCAATAGCCGCCATAAATTCAGGTTCATTTATCATCCACATCGTCTCTTATTATCATATACAAGGCCCAATTTCAATGGTGATGATTCACTCACTAAGCCACAGATCATTTGAACGCACTGGGCAGCCAAATCCCCTAGGGGGTTTCAGCTGCCCACCCATTTATGGCCGGGCGCCTTACCCACGCTGAAACCCCCTGAGGGATCAACGCAGCGCGCCCGGCCATATTGTAGTTTTCCCATCTTCACCACCAGAGCAAAGACATTCTAAGCTGAAGCACTCATTCCTCAAGTTAGTTTCCTATAAGTAGACTGCACTTTTCTAACAGCAGGTAAAGTGCTGTCACATTGAAGTTGAGCGTTCGCTTTACATGGACATTTCAACTATAGCACTTCCTCACTTCGACTTCGAGTTGCGGCTGCTTAGCTTTAGTCTCCTCTTCTGAGGTCCCGAGTAGATTTTCGCGCAGTTGACGTCAAAAGGGTTGTGGCACGTTTCGCTCCATTCCAATGAAGTTGTACATTTTAGTTGAAGATGCGTTTCCGATGCTACAGAAAACAGCTTGTACTGATACACATGTATCATTTCGTATTCACAGCAATCTTCGGATAACCATCTCTACCGAATGGTGGAATTTACAAATTTGCATAAACACTTATTACTTTAACATATTCCAGTACTTTATGAACTGGGCCACCATCTTTCAGTAAGTGACCAACACTGTTCCCTCCAACTTCTCCGTCTCCAGTACTGCGTCTCCACACCATCCGCATATTGGTCTCTGGCCAAGGGCATCTGGGTTCAGAAAATAGTTGTGGGTCAGGGCAGTATGTTCTAATCGGAGTCGATTGATTACTGCCTCTTCTTGACGGTTAAACTTGTGCTTGCGCAACTTCCACCTCCCGGGGGAGCTCTTCATCTCTCTGAGGTCACTTTGTTCCTGCTGCCACTCATCATTCCAGATATCATACGTCCTTCTTATCAATGAAAACCAGTCTCTGTAAGGAATAAGGGCAAATTCAGCAGGTCTCATTGCTGCTTCCCTAGCTGCTTGGTCCGCACGTTCATTCCCACCAATGCCTACGTGGGCTGGCACCCAGCTGATAGTGATACTTTTCCCTTCTTGAATCAGTTGATGCATATCCAACATAATTCTATAAAGGAGTTCATTGTTTCCAGAATCGTTGTTGATAGCTTGTATGCTGCTCAGAGAATCGCTAAATATAACAAAGTGATCAAATTGTGTTTCTTTTATTATGCTAACGGCCAGTTTGATCGCATGAAGCTCCGCAGTCATAACACTTGCAACCTTCGGTAGTGAAATCCTTCTTATGATGTCACCCATCACTGCTGCTGCACCAACCCCCGTCGGTGACTTTGAACCATCAGTGAATATCAGCATATGATCATTGTAGTTGCTTACAGTTTCTTTATGCAGGTGTCTCATGAATGCTGGAGATATCTCTTCTTTCCTTAGATTTGTTATATTTTCCTCAATGTTCGGCCGTTTTAAGATCCATGTATATGTTGTAGGAGTGAAATAGGGCTGTACTGGTTGAGTTGGAATATTGTAATCATTTAAAACTCCACGGAGTTTCACGACAACTGATTTTGAGAATCGCTCACGGCTGCTGAAGAATAATTCCAGGTTCGTGTTGTGAACACAACGATAGGCAGGGTTAAGAAAGTGACACTTAAGCTTGAAGTAGTATCGCAGGAGTAGTTCTTTCCTTCTGAGTTCTAGTTTTGGTTCATTAGTGAGGATGTTCAGGTTCTGCGCTGGAGTAGTCTTGTAAGCTCCAGTACTGATACGCATCGCCTCATTCGTGATGACGTCAAGCTCCTTTAATGCTGATGCACAAGCTGATCCATAAATTATACACCCATAATCTATTTTTGGGCGGATTAGGGATCTATATAATCTCATTTGGATCTCTTGATCTGCTGCCCACATGAATGAGGATACAGATTTCATCAGGTTAAGATCTTTGTTGCATCTTGCCTTTGTTTTTTGAATGTGTGTGACCCAGTTCAGTTTCCTGTAACACTTGAGTCCAAGAAATTTGGTGTTCTCCGCGTTCGGTATGTCATGTCCTTCTAGTGGTAACGTTGGGACTATTATTGGTTCTATTCCTTTGTAAAATTGCATTGCTGTTGTTTTGGTTGTTGAAAATCTGAAGCCTTTATATCTTGCCCATTCCGTGACTTGGTTGATACATGCTTGCAGAGTTTTTTGCACTTTAGGTCTACTATAGTCAGCAAATGCTATGAGTAGGTCATCCACGAATAGTGAGCTAAATACTTCCTCAGGAATTTCTTTCGCCAATGAATTAATTTTCACGGCAAAGAGGGTGACACTTAATGTGCTACCTTGCGGTGTGCCGTTAGCCAGTTCCTTTCGCGATGATAGATGGCGTCCCACTCTTACTTGGAAAGTGCGGTTTCTTAGGAATTCCCCAATGAAGTTTGGCAGCCTTCCCTTCAGGCCTGCGGTTTCTAGGTCCCTCAATATACCATGGCGCCATGTCGTATCAAAAGCTTTTTCCAGATCGAAGAAGACGGCCATTACGTACTTGCCGGCGGCGAGTGACTGTCGTATGTAGGTGTCAAATCTCACGAGGTGGTCTATTGGTGCACGATGTTTTCGGAAGCCACACTGTACGTCCGCAAATATTTTGTTATTTACAAGGTATTCTGTCAGTCTTCGGTTTATCATTTTTTCATAAGTCTTGCACAGACAACTTGTCAGTGAAATTGACGGGTAGTTTCTTGGGTCTGTGTGATCTTTGCCTGGCTTGGGGATAGGTAGTATGACGGCGTCCTTCCATGGAGGATAGACGTATTCTTCTGTCCATATTTTATTGTAGACATTCAACAGGTATTTGTGAGCATTTTCTGGAATATTTTTTATCGTAAGATTACTGATATTGTCAGGTCCTGGGGTGGTAATTCTGCTACTCTTGATCACTGATGTTAGTTCAAGGATGGTGAACGGGCTTTTGTATGGTTCATCGTTATTGCTAGCAAAGTCTACTGGCATCTGTTCGGTGTGCCGTCTGTACTGGCGGAACTTACTGGAGTAATTCTCGTCACTGGAAGTATGAGCAAAGGTTTCTGATAATTTTTCTGCTATATCTGAGGTTGTTGAGAAGAGGGCGTTTCCTTCTTTCAATATTGTTATTTTAATTTTTGCTCTGCCACGGATTCTATTTATCCGCTCCCAAATGCAACTACTCGGTGTGGTTATGTTCAGCGATGACACATACTCTCGGCCTCTCGCCAGTTGTTGAGCTTTGCCTCTCTGAAGGTACGCGTTGCTACCGCTCTTGCCCTTTTCCACCTGACCTTGTCTTCCATCGTACCGGTGCGTTTGTAGTCTCTGTAGAACTTCTCACGTTCTCGCCACACACTCTTACACTCAGGTGTCCACCAAGGCTTTGCGAAGTGGCGTCGGATCTTATATTTAGGAACCCACTTTTCCATAGTGCATCGGAACAGTCTGTATAGTTCTTCAATTGCCATTTCAGGACTCTCTGGCAGTTCCTGATGATGAATGTGTCTCCACGTGATATCATTGTGGTATTCTTTCAAATTGCCTTTTTTATAGTTCCATCCCTCAGCTTCGCCTCTTCCGTCACCCTGCTGTGTAGTCACTAACAGAGTTATCGGGTAGTGGTCACTACTTGATACCGAAGGGAGCACCACAAAGTCCAAGTCAGGAGTTATATCAGGAGAAGCAAGCGTGAGATCGATCACTGTGCCAGATATGTGCGTGGCTGAGCTATCATTTATGATGTTCAGATTATTTTGGGTGATGAGGTTTTGCAGCATGCGGCCTCGGCGATCTATTGACCCGTTGCCCCAATCGGTGTGGTGAGCGTTGAAGTCTCCCATCATGACAACCGGCTGAGGTAAGTCTTTCAGCACGCTGGATAACTCTTCAAAGTCGACATTAGCTCCAGGCGGTAGGTATATAGATGCGATAGTGATAATTTTGTAGTGGTTTAAATGTATTCTTGCTCCTATGATCTGGAGTGATTACTGAATATTAACTTGTTGGGTTGGTATTGAAGAGTGAATGTATAGCGCTACTCCTCCATGATATCTATGATTGAAGTGTCCTTGTTTGCACAGTCCATTGTATCCAGCTATAGGCGAAATAAAGTCATTACCATAAAAAGTTTCTTGGACCGACACAACAGCCGGTTTGTACGTGTCTATCAAGTTGATTAAGTCTTCCTTTGATGAGGACATTCCCTGGAGATTCCACTGTAGGAAGATTTCCCGTCCTTCTGCTGCTCTCATCGCCATTTCCTCCTTCCACTTCCAGGTCTTCGCTTATCACCACTGGCATTACCTGCCTGTCCTCTTCTAGGGTATCTCTGTCCACGGTTCTCTCCAGAAGTGCCACGTGACTTTGGTAGTTTTTTATTCCTTTCCAGTAAACTGAATAATCTCAACTATTCCTCATACATGTCTCTATCTTCTTCTGGAGCACTCCTTTCCATCTTTTGCTTATGTCTGGGATTTCTATTATCTTCCTTCTTTTGGTTTTCCTTTTCCCTCGCTGAGGTTGTCGTATCCAGGTGGAGGTCAATCGTGGTAGTGTATATTCTTCCTGTTTTAGGACTTTCGCAGACAACTTCGGTCGCGGCGCATACCCTCCCATCAGCAACCGGCCGTCCACTGCTTCCGCCTGCTGCATCATCTCTAGGATCTTTTGCTTTTTGTTTGTTATTTTTGGTTTCTGTTTCTTCTTCTCCAGAGCGATGTCGCTTTTTTGTATTTGATGTTCCTGTTGCATCAAAAGTTTTATTTTTTGTGACGGCTTCGGCATAATTCATTGTGAAGTTTGGATTTAGACGGTGGAATAAGAGTTTGGCTTGTCCTTTGGAAACTTTCTCTCTACTTTGTATTATCAGGATTTCTTCCTCCACCTTCCTTCGCTTGCAAGCCTTAGCTCCCGCCATATGCTCATCTCCACAGTGGTAGCATTTAGTTCCTTCGGAGTTACAGTCATTCACTCCGTGTCCAGCCGAACTGCATTTCGAACAAGATCCTTCACCTTGACAATATTGAATACCGTGGCCGTATTCCAAACATTTTTTGCACATCATTGGTCTTGGTTTGATCTCATAAACTTTGGTTTTAGCTTGCTCTCCGGGTATTTCCATGAACTCTGGTATGGGTGACTCCCTGAAGAACAAGAGCAAGGGTTTTGCCTGCATATTATTGGGTTTTATCCAAGTTGCTTGCATCGCATCTTGGATTCCGCATTTCTCCAGCAGACCGCTCTTGAACTGCTCGAAATTGTTCATGTCGTATTCATAGATATATACCAGGCCTTTGTGGATACCAATGTTGAGGTTTTCCTCTACAGTGACGGGTAGTTGATTTAATTGTTTCAGTTGCTTCATTCTTTGACTCTGCGCTGCGTCGCTCACTTCCACTGTGAAGACCGTTTTGCTACTTGCCCTTATGGTATTAGGTTTACCTCCAAGGTGATTAGCTACGCATTTTTCCAGCAGCCAAGGAGACATTTTCCGCCTGTCAGATTCCCTCATTTTGCAGTCGAAGTGTGTGATGTACTTGCTGGTTGGCACAACACGTCCAGTTTCCGCTATTCCTCGTTGATCTGCTTGGCTCTTCGCAGTGTTACTTTTTCTCTTTGTATTCTTTCTAGCACGCTTCTCTCCTCTGCCTCCCTCTCACACAGGCTGCTACCTGCTGCGTGTGAACCTCCACTATGGTGACATTTCCCCCGAGCGGACTCGCAGTCACGAGTAGAACGGCCGACTCCAGCATACCTCCTGCATATAGCTGTGTTGCTGCGACATCTTTTCGCAGTATGTCCGTATGTTTGGCAGTTGTGGCACATCATCGGTTTTTTGTTGAATGGGTACACTCTTGTATCCTGTCTTTCACCGGGGATGTAGATGTTGTACGGGACGTATTGTTGTCTGAATGTCACAAGAAAAGCTTGCGTTTCGGGGTATCGTGGTCTGATGAAAGTTGCTCTGGTGACATTTTCCACATTATATTCCCCTTGGAGTCCAGCCTTGAATTCATCTATGTCAGTGATGTCGAAGTCATTTATGTATATCAGTCCAACTGAGAGGTTGAAGCGGTCATACTCCTCGGTCAGGCATGGCACGTCCCCAATCCGTGTGAGACTCACCATTTTCCCGGCCTGTCGCTCTCTCTGCACTTCTACCACCATTGTATCCCTGCTCATGCTGAACAGCCTCCTTGGTTTCTGGCCAGTAAGCGCCACTATCTCTTCCATTATTTTGAAGGGGTTGACGGTCTTTTTCTTTTCTGGTTCAAAGATAATTGAGAAATACTTCGGGAAGTACTTTTCTTCAGTCAGTTGTAGAGGGATGTACTTTTGTTTCTTTTTCTGCTGGGGCCCTCCGATTGCGGGTGCCTTCGGAGGTCCCTCTTCAGCTGAGGTCCCCATAGGTTGCGTAGATTCCATGTTTTTGTTTCACAAAAAAGAGGGGGAGGGGTCCTTGCTGGGCAAGGGCCCATACACGAAATTTAGGGAAATTTACCCTATATTATTGTACATTTCTTAACCCTAATCCAAAAATAACAAAAAAGACCCTGATGGTAGAGGGCACCGCCCGCGTTGGTTCTAGCCAGAAGAACTAATGAATGGAAAAATTTATAAGCAATACAATCAGTTACAATGTAAATTGTACACTAACGCAGCTGGCTATACTAACGGTATCACCTCGGGAAGGTGCGGGTCGGCTAGGTACAGACAAATTAATGAAGGTACCATACAATCAAATCCTTGTCTAAAGTCTCTTAACGCTCCCTTTATCACCAATATAATCAGTTTAGTTAGATACCAGTAAAACGTGGTGAAGGGAACAGTGAAAATTCCTTCAGTATGGAGTTAAGGGAAAGCGGAATCTATGCAGAAAGGGCATAGAAACAGTAAGTTGAGAAAGAAGTTCATGAAACACGATCAAAGTAGAAGAAGAAAGTAGTAGGTGCTGAAAAACAGGACAGCAGTGAACAGAAAATAGGTGGTCCTCAACATATCAAAAACATTTTATTTCAACAAAAAGAAGGCCTACCTAATTCTCAGCTCGGGCCCTCACATTTTCCCTCTGGGAAGAATTATGAAGAGTAGTGGAAAATTTTGTTACTGGATTCATTCAAATTGCGAAACGAAAATCCAACGACCAAAGAAAACAACAAGGAAGGAACTGAGAAATTGTCAATGTATCTTAAATAATAGAATTATTGTCATGTCACATGGTCAGCTCAACATTTTGGGAGAATCCTTATACATTGTTGTGCATTGCCATGATCTGAAGCTTAAATTTGATAAGAAAATATGTTAGTTTAAGGCTCGCTAACCGCTGCAAAAGGAGATCCCAAGAGACATAAATGATACCATTTAGTATGGAGTTGAGGAACGGGGAATATATGCAGATGGTGCACCCAAGCGTGAGCGTAGAAACAGCAGTGGAGAAAAACTTAATGAAACAGAATCAAAGTTAGAGGGGAGAAGTAATAGGCACTGAAAAAAAGACATTGTGAACCGCAAAAAAATGATCCGTAACAAAACAAAAGGTCCATTCTACATTAACAAAAGCAAAGCCTACCTAACCTTTGGCTCGCCCCTTACAATTTCCCTCTAGAAGTGCCATTTTCCATTGAGACAACAGTTGTATCCACCTGAGGAGTCTGAAGAATAGATAATAAGATGACTTTGATCTTCAGTGTTATGTGTCGAGTGTTTCAAAATTGACGGTATTCTTAATGACATATTTACAATAGTGTTAGTAAAGTTTTGTTTGAAATAATAAAACGCGGAATAAGCACACACTTTTTTTACTTTCAACCACATGAAAAAGAACTGTCTCAAAGACGAAACATTTTCCCCCAAAACAACATAACGACATTTAATAGCTTCTTTGAAATTGGAAAAAAAATCCTGGGCAAAGAATTGGTACGACTCAATAGTATATAGATAGGAATTGGAAAATAACTGAAAATAACCACGTTGTTGGGCCAGTGAAACACCCGGTGGGTGAGTTGAGGATCTCCCAACACTGCAGCGTTCTCCGACCAACACAAAACGCGACCGCCTGCTCGCATCTGAAGTGGTTGGAGCTGCAGTTCCATGCTGTTCGCGCTTTACGACGGCTGTTCCGTGGGGCGCATTATGACGTCGTTGATCTACAAAATAAATGATGCAGAGCTTAACCAAAGGCAAAAAAATACATGGAAAACTGACAGGGTTAAGAAGGCTATTCAACATACTGAGTGAAAATAACCGACAACAAATTTTACAGCTAAAAAGTATGCGAGACAATCGTGCAAAATCCTATTGCGTCATGGCTAAATTGTGTACTGCTAAGCTTAATAAACAGCTGACATACCAGTTCCAAAAACTCACACACCTACTGTAAATCTAATAGAAGAAGAGTTTAGGAAGATGCAAACATCATCATACAAAGGGTGTCCGACACTTTTGTTGCCATACTTAAACATAAGGTAGCGATCGTCGAAATGAACACTTTTTATTCTATTAAGGTATGGACTAAAATGCTTAGTTAAAGAGTTACAAGGACTTGAAGTTGGACAGTTATTAAAAATAATTCGTACACTCTCTTGCGGAGACGAATCCAAGGCGGTAAACTGCGGCACATCAATGGCAAGGATACGAAATGAGAAGTTAGGCTAGTATGTGAAACATTATTATTATTCAACATTAACTTTATAAATAAAAGTGCTAAGATACACGTCTTAAATCTCATTATTTATTTAGGACAGTACATGAATAAAAATATTTCTGAACGTTTCGACCTCCAGGGTCATTATCAACCTGAAAACAAGTAGAAAAAACTAGTAAAGTGACAAATTTACATCAATCATGAAAGAAGAGAACAAAAAAACACATGAAAGGAACAAAAAATGTACAGTATTAAAATTACGTTAATAGTAGAGGAAAGGCAGATTGCATATCCTTTAAAATCGGTTTTTCTTTCAAAACATGGAGAGATTTTAAAATGCGGAGGTTTATTTGGTTAGATGCAGCGGAAATTACTCTAAAATCACCTAATCTAACAGGAATGTCGCACTTCTTTGCATGAGAGCGGACTGAACTTTTCCGCAGATTGATTATTATTATTATATAAGAAAGTTTTAGCCTCCCTTAACCACGACAAAGATGTTCCAAGAGAGGAAAGAGGAAGGCACCATTTAGTATGGAGTTGAGGGAACGCGGAATCTATGCACAATTCAAGGTGCTCAGAAACCGTAAGCTAGGAAAGAAGTTCATGAAACAAGAAAAAAGTTGAAGAAGAAAGTAGTAGGTGCTGAAAAACAGGACAGCAGTGAACCGAAAAAAGATGGTCCGTAACGAAACAAAAACCTATTTTATTACAACAAAAAGGAAGCCTACCTAACCTTTAGCTCGGGCCCTCACATGGTTCCCCTGGGAGCGCTAATTCCCATAGATACAATAGTTGTATCCCCCTGAGGGGTCCGCAGATTGATTTTAAATTAGTGTTAGTCAATGCATATAGAATAGGATTATTTTTCAATTATAAAGATAAAACTCCTAAAGGTATGCTCTCATCTGTGATTTATAAATATAGTTGCGCACAGTGTGCGTCTGAGTACGAGGGCTCGACCACTCGAGCCCTCAGTATTCGTGTTGCAGAGCATGCCGGCAGGAGTTTTAGAACTAATCAGTTACTTTCCGCACCTCCCCACTCTTCAGTCCGTTTCCGAATTTACGTGTGTAAAAACCCTTCTGTACGATTGTAGAACTGGCATTCTTCTTTCAAATGAGCGTAGTTATGTCTCTTTACGTCAGAAAGTGACGGAGGAATTTGCTTTCAAACACTAACAAACTGAAGTGTTCAGGAGAGCTCATAAAAGTCCAAATTGATTGATATTTTGAACCTAAAAAGGTCCTGGGTTTGATTGTGTGGAGGGGTAGGTGTGTGTACAACTTTAATATTTACAGTGTATATTCTATACATGTTATAGAGCCTTTATAGCAAAAAAAATTGAAAATTTCTTAGCTTTACTGTATCTGAGGTTGATCGATTTCTTAAGGGCCTTCGCAAATTGTATCATAAGTCCAAGTTTTACGTACAACAATTGTAGGACAATACAGTTTGGGTTCACTAAAGGTTCGTCTGAAAGGGTTTTGGTGCCAGGCATCAAAGCTGTTCGTACAGGCCATTCCTTCTGTTTGTAATGGCAATGCCTTGCGCGGCTATCTAACTCACATGTACAGCAACAGTACTTTGCGCAGTAGCGCAGCCAGGGGGGCCACGAGGGCCATATCCCTCTCCCCCCCCGAAATGTTGAGCTGGGGATCAGTTTCAGTCGGCGTTTCAAGTAAATGAATAATAAAATTGCTGATAATTAATGTCGGGCACCTCAAAATTATTTGTCGGGGATCCTAGCCCCTCCCCGAAATTTTCGGATGGCTGCGCCACTGACTCTGTGCACTCACCTTATAAGCCTATCAAAATGACTATTAGTTTGAAATCCCCACTTACTAACCACTTATATTAGTTGCAGTTTATACGATTCAGAAAGCGTTGACATATTACAAAACTTTCTTCACCTAAAGCTGCGTAAGCAACAGGGATTAATGATATTCCCTAACTGTTATGCGATAGCACTATTTTGATTGAAGAAACTTGTGTTTAATTATCTGTAAAAAGTAACAATTTGTTTAATTGTTGTTTATATACTAATAATACCCTTGGTGTGTTCATTTGTTCATATATCAGTTTGCGGTTTCTTCCTTCTGTCAGTTTCTTCCTTTTCTGTCACGCTCTTAAGGATGCTTGACCATATCTGTGATACGAGTTTCACCAATGCACTAGTATACAAGATTATTTTAATTGTCCTATTAAAATGGAATTATCCTATTAAAATGAATATATCTGTGTGTCATTCTCATCTAGAAAATTTATTCATGAAAAAAATTGAATCCCGTCATTATTGACGGACCGTGTACACTAGTTAATAATAATACACAATTGATGCTTGCCTGGTTGGTTTGTCAGTCTCTCTCTCTTGCGCTATTGGAAAAATATCAAACCTCAGAATAGACACACAGTGGTCTGAAAGCTACCTACAGGACCGCTCTTATGCAGTATGCTCAAAGAACTAAACGTGACAATTCATATCAAATAAATTTAGCGTTTCCCGAGGTTCAATCCTTGGCCCGCTCCTATTTTCTATTTTCATCAATGATTTCCCTACCATGCTCAGAAACATGAAAATCGCAATGTACGCTGCTGATGTCCAAATTACCATGACAAGTTCGATAGCAGATTTGAGAGAAACCCAAGTCAACGCTGAAAACCTTCTGACAAAACTGAAATTCTGTTATGACCAAAATGGCCGTAAACTTTAAAGCAAGGAAAATGCAATGTATTATTTTTGGATCAAAGAATGCGATCAGAAAACCTCCAAAAATTACGCTAACGTTTAGAGGTGATAAAATCGAACCAGTTGACAAAGGGAAAAATCTTTGTGTTTGGTTTGACAAAAATATGACGGAATATGAAACACATACCTCAATAACAAAGAGTATCAAAAATGTATGAACTTCGTAGGCAAAGTGGCGTGCAAAAGTAATTTCAGGAAACGCGATCATACAACTCTTCTCTCATAAAACTTGGCTGAACCCTTCTACAAGAAAGATTTCTCATTCATCAACTTCGACAAGTTTTCTCGTCTCTCTACCTTCCTCAGAGTAATGAAGACGCAAAATTTCTTCCTCCCAATATTCCGAGAAAAAAATCGGAGGAATGATGTCCTAATTAAATACCGTTCATCTGACCTGGGGCAAAAAGTTCTCTCAGTTTCTGGAACTTTTTTGAATAAGCTTCACCTACATAAAAAGAAACTTGCTAACTGTAAATAAATTCAAGGCTAACGTGTCACGCCATTTTGCCTCTCTGTTATAGAAAATAACGCACTGCAACGTTTTATTTAAACTAAACGATCGACAGTTAGCCTTACATATGCTCACTGCTTCTATGAGGTCAGCGTTTCAAACTCAATGAAAATGAAATGCCTATACTTGATTTCTCTATTGCAAAGATCTCACAATTCACCTATAAAGCGAAATTGATTATGAAACCACAATTAGGTTCATTTGTAATCTGTGAGTAGAAATTCTGTAGCCATTTGTTATTCTTATGCGATCCCATTATATCACCACGTCTCTATTTCATCTCATGCATGTACCTATGTCGGTACGTTATCATAGGGAACACCGAGAGAGTGCGAAGCCTAAAATGTTTTTTGTTGTTATTAGACTGTAGCTTGATTTTTCTGAAATATATGGCAGGAAAATTGGAAACTAGCTCATTTTTTGCGTTTCTTTCGACTACACAGAGCAATAGAGTCGTCAGTATTGATGTCGTCAGGAATTGTTTCATTTTTTCCAAGGAAAACTGAAAGTCATATAAATAACATTCGCTAAACGCTCTGCGACCAGTTAGCACTGAACTTTAAATCAAAACTAACTCGAAATTTCAGTTAATAAAATTAGTACACTGGCTCACTGTTTCAAAAAGAGACTTATTGCTATCCCAGTGAGCGTCGCAAATTTCTGTCTCCCAAAATGTAAATTGTTAATAAGTGAAATATAAGCGTAATATTCATTAACAAATCATCTCATTCATCGTATGATGAACAAGTTCTGAAATTTATTTTGCATGTATGTTTGTTTATTTGTTTTAGACGTACGTGTTGTGATCTGTTCTTTCACAAATTACTTTTGCCTAGCTGTTACTTACTACTTGAAAATCATTTAGGGCGAGATTTCAGCCTGTTTCTGAGGAGTTTCTGAAGTGTTTCCTTCTTGCTTTTCAACTTATAGCGAAGAGCCTCAGAGGCATTCTCCAGTAGTATTTAAAGTATTTATAAGCTCTCTGTCATGTTGCCTTGGGTAAAATATCCAAGAGAAAGTGGTTTGATTGTTTTTCTCAATAACATGATTAACTCTTGACACGGCTATTGTACACCTCGAATGGTTTGTCTTTCAATTAAGCACCTCTACATTAAGAATTTTTTTAAAACCAAAATGTTGCACTGCATTTCATGTTTCAACTTTCTTGGAAATAAACGGTTTTTTCTTCCTTTTCTTATGGATTCTTAATGACCGTATCTGTGAAACGAGTTTCACCAGTGCACAAACAATATTTTAATCACGGGTACTATTAGGATGGATATTTTTGCTTGTCATCCACATCTGGAAGATTTATTTGAGGAAAATATCGAATTCCATCATTTTTGTATACTAATGTACAAAATATATAAAGTCTGGGTTATATTAGAACAAAAAAGGCCGTGTACACTAGCCCTAATAAAACCCGTGATTTAGATATCATGTTTATGCGCATAAGCCAGAGAAACCCGCATCACAGATATGCTCTTCCGTTTTGGTGATTCATAGTAAGGAAAATTGAGTACGTCTTGATGAACTTCTCTTATTTGGTTCGTAAGACACAACAAAGAAAACCGCATAAACCAAAGCTTTCAGCTGAATTTGCTTGAGCCATCATCAGGGACGAATACGTATACATTTTCTAAGTCTCCCTGTGGTACAAGCTCGTATCTGGCACACAAACGAACTTTTTAAATTCATCTCCAATTCCCCGTGCGTTATGGGACATAAAAAGGACAATTAATTTTCCTGGGTTCTTAGACGCTGTAAAAAGCATGGACAATTTTCCTTGAATATTAATTCTTGAGACATTTTAAAATCAAAAACCTGTTTGGGTCAAAGGAATGGTTTCCTATTTATTTATCGATATTTATTTTTTCCGCTCACCGAACGCTCATGATATAACGTATTTGTCAATGTAGATTAAAATAAAAAAAGAAACTTTTGTACATCAGGTAAATGCTCGTCTCACAAGAATTGAAGTACATAAATTTGTCCCTATAGTCGGATGAAGAAAATTCAGCCAAAAGCTTGGGCTAAAACAATTCTGTTTAGATGCATCTTACGAATAAAATTAGTGAAACTTTTATGTACGCCGTCACACAAAAATTAAGCACAGAATGTTAAACTAATGGTACAAACTTTGAATATAGATATAAAAACCAAAATTAATGAATTTTCAGGCAACTGAAGTAAACAAGTGAAAATGAATGATGTGCATATTATGGCTAAATTTGTTTTCTTCAAGTATCGTGTGCGGCCACACAATTTCAATTTAACACTTTGACTGCGACGTGCGCCACCGGTGGTACACGGAGGTAATTTTCACAATGCTGCTGACCGACCAGTAGTCGCAAATTCAATTTTCATAACTACTTAATCGAGGCAAAATGAAGGCACGATCCAGTTCATGTTTGTTTTTTTCAAAATAGTTTACTACAATTTACTTTAAATTTTAGTTTGGTGTTGAACTCAATATTTTGTAGTCGCAGTCAAGTGTTAAGACACTACAACGAAGATAGAAATGAATCTTGTACAACAGATAGCTCACGCTGCAGGAATCACTAAAGATGGTGGACGAGTGTTTCATCGGGTTCGAGAATTGCGTCTTCCTAGGTACCAGATATGCATTGACGCAGCAGGTGCACATCTTCGACACTTATTACTATTCTAATTTCGCAATGAGTTTCAAACAAATGCAAACAAATGAGTTTCCAGCCCGTGTGATTCTGGTGATGTTAGATATAGGGCGTAGTCAGATAGACCCCACTCAATTTCAAGATTCGATTTCTAGAAGCCGACAAATGTTTAAATGTTCACTTTTTCTTGAGAAAGCCGTTCCTTCTCTGTTTTTTATTTCTACTGTCTAAGTTCGTACCATTACGTTTTGAACACCATTTCTGTGCATGTATGTAGATAAAAGATAGCTATTATTATCGAATATTACACAATGTGCATTCAATTTATTTATTTTCGACTAGTGACACGAGTTTTTCAATACTCGTGTGTGTGTATCATCTAAGTGTATTAATTTTAAGATATTTAAAAACCAATGATTGTAATATTGTACAATCTCTATTGGAAATAAAGTTTTTTCTTCTTTCTTTCTTCTTCTTCTTCTTCAAAACGGAGGTCTTATTGTGTTAAAAAATCTACCAAACCAACAAGGCGTGGACCAAATTATGCAGAATCATTGCCTTTTATTAAAAGCAGTTGCTATATCACGAAGAAATAGCCACCCCATGATTTGATACTGTGAGAGATTAGAAGTTAATTTAAGTTTCCCTAACGGCAACAAACGCATTCCAAAGAGAGGAAGGAGGAAGGCACCATTTAGTATGGACTTAAGGAAACACGGAATCTATGAAGAAAGTGCATGGAAACAGTGAGATGAGAAAGAAGTTTATGAAAGAAGATAAAAGTTGAAGAAGAAAGTAGTAGGTACTTAAAAACAAGACAGCAGTGAGCAGAAAAAAGATGACCTGTTAACAAAACCAAAAACCTATTTTACTTGAACAAAAAGAGACCTACCTAACCTTTAGCTCGGGCCCTCACATGTCCCTCTGGAAGTGCTATAGTACTCATAGATACAATAGTTGTATCCCCCGGAGGGGTTTCATACTGTAACAAAAATAAGTTTTAAAAGAGTCCTCAAAACCAACTGCTGTCTCTAGAAAGTCATTGAAGCGAACAATGCCAATCATGGCACAATGGGCTCGTACTAGACACTTGAAATTTACAGGACTACGAAAGACTACTTTAATACTTTTCTAGAAAGACAACATTCTATAACATGGTGACTACTGATATTTCATTTCCAAATTTTACTACTTTTTACTACTTTTTACTACCTTCACCAGAAAAAAATTACTACCTATTTTTTACATAATGAATGTTGTCCAAATGTCCAGATGTAAGTCATCAGCCTATAATGAGTAGTATGAGTCAGTGATACACGCAATACCAAATGTCCAAAAAGGGTCCAAGTTTCTTAATACTTAAAATACTTCATGCTCAATGCATCGATCAAAGCATCATTGAGAAAAAGTTACCTAAATTCCTAAGTTACCCCATCCTAATGGACTCCATCGAATGTTAAGACAAAGAACCATGTCTTAACATCTTTCAACGATGAGGACAACCATTCATGATACCCAAAAAATAAACCAACTGGAAACTAGTAGACACCAGGTGATTGTCATATCACTTTACACTGCAGGGTAGAATATCAGGGAACTTTATTGTGAGTAAACACTATGACACTTCGTAAATATGAGATTGTGAACTATTGAACGAATTGAATATGTGAACGAATTTTTGTAAACTATATCTAACGTACCTCAAAATTTAAATTGGCACCCTAATTGCGATCAATAATGATAACAAATTGTTATTAACATTATATTATGGAACAAATCACGGAAATGCAAATTTCGTGTAACTTTCATATACATACATATAGTATCAGGTTGTAACATAAGTTCTGTCCAATTGTTGAGCTATATGTTTAGGGCAAGATTACTTCAATTTAGCTTGTTAATGTTGTATGCTTATCTATGGTAATTAATAAAATGTTGTTTCTTCTCTCATATTCTGTGATAATTATCGTAATTAAAAACTATTTTTAGCCTAAAGGCACACTCCAAGTAAAGAGCATGTCAGGCATATTTTACAGTTAGAATTTCATAAAGGCAATATGGCAGGCTCAGCAGCAAAAACACTCAAAGACACATGGAAATGATGTTGTGAATAAAAAGACCTGCAGAAGATCGTTTTTTGTTTAAAAAAAAATGACTACGGTCTAAAAGACTTATATACCATGAGCAAGATGCTAAAAAAAACTCAATTCTGAGCAATTGCAAGCTGCCATTGATGAAAATCAAACCTGCACCACTAGAGAAATGAACAAAACCTTTAATGTAAGCCATATGACCATATATTGGGTAATGAAAAGATTTGGCAAAATCTCAAAGGCTGAGACACAGAGTCCCACACGATTTGTCAGAAATCAACAGGCAACATACGGGCGACCTGTTGTGTTTCACTGCGTTCTCATGAACTCCAGACCCTTTTCTAGACCGAATCATAACTGGTGACGAGAAGTGAATCCTTTACAACAATGTTAAGCGCAAAAGACAGTGTCTAAGTTGTTGTTCAAAGCCAATTCCACAGCCGAGAAGTGGACTGCACCCTAAGAAAATTCTTTTGAGTGGATGCTGGGATTTGAAGGGAATTGTTTATTATGAATTAATGGGTGACAATCAAAAAATAACATCTGAAGTTTACTGTCATAAGCTAACTCGTTCAAAAGCAGTTTTACAGGAAAAACGGCCATTTTTGATCAATCGAAAAGTAGTGATTCTGCACCATGACAATGGCAGACCCCCCCCTCCCTTCAAGCGCAACCAAAAGTCTTGTTGAAGTATTTTGCTGGGAAGTCATGCATCACCAACCATATTCTCCAGATCTTGCTCCAACCGATTTTCACCTTTTCAGGGGCTTACAGAATCATTTAATGGAATAAAGGCTTACTACAAGAGAAGAGGTCGAAATGAAACTAGTTTCTCTTTGTGCATCCAAGCCATCTAAATTTTATGAAGAAGGAATCAAAAAGCTTACCGGAAAATGGGAGGACGTAATTAATAAAAATGGTGCCTATATTGAAGACTAAATAAATGCATTTTTGAGAGGATTTTCACTTCATTTCATATCTAAAAAAATGGACAGAACTTCTGCTACAACCTGATAGAAGACAGAACTTTAATAAGATGTAGCATCACCATGCTCCTCTGACAACATCCTGGAGGTAACTGAACTGAGCCGTGAGTCGCCATGACTGCCAAAAGGAACTTAATTCTCATTTAAAAGATTACATTTTGTTCTAAAAGACAATTTTATAGCATAATTCTTTCAGTATTTGGACATAAATTAATGTCATGGGATTAGATTAGATTAGTTGTTAGTTTTAGCCTCCCTCCCCAGCAACAAATGCAATCAAAGAGAGGAAGGAGGAAGGCACCATTTAGTATGGAGTTGAATGAAATGCGGAATCTACGCAGAAAGGGCATAGAAACAGTAAATTGTGAAAGAAGATTATGAAACAAGACCAAAGTTGAAGAAGAAAGTAGTAGGTGCTGAAAAACAGGACAGCAGTGAACCGAAAAAAGGTGGTCCTTAACATAAAAAAATATTTTATTTCAACAAAAAAAAAGACTACCTAACTTTCAGCTTAGGCCCTGACATTCCCCCTGGGAGTGCTAATTCCTATAGATACAATAATTTTATTCCCTGAGGGGTAATGTCATGAGAAAGAGAAAAACTTTCAGCTTTACAAAGAGGTAAGCTTTTCAACAAAAAAAACATTCATAGTTACAGTAAATTGTTATTGTTCCCCTCACACCAAAACGGACAGAATAAACTCCAGTCTTTTCAAAGGAAGATATTATTGCTGGATGTAAATGAACTGCAGAGAAGTTCCTTTGACATCTTCACCAAAGGATTGTAATGTACTGATGCTAAATTGAGGATGTAATGATGTATTGCAATATGATACATTCAAAATTGTGATCCAAGGAACGTGATGTGAAAGAGTTGATATATAAATCCAGTTTTTCCCTTAAATTGCACATAAAATCCCATTTTTGTTTACATTGAAGAGCGTAGTGTGAGAATATTCATCTCTGAATAAGATTTGGAAGGTTATATCACTTGGTTCTTCACTGCTTATATTTTATACGCACATTTGTGAGGTATAGTTAAATGATGCATTAATTTGAGTGAAGTGCTATTATTAAACTTGGGGCAAGGACGTTTAAATGCCTAATATATGACGAAGGATAAGTTTGTTCTTCGAAGGTAACGCTATGGGGTATATCCAAGGAAAATCATCATAAGACATGAATGTTGAATATTATAGAGAGAAATAGCCACTTGAGGTTATTGTTTATAAAACTCGAGCAGGAAACTGAATTCAATCTTAGAAAAGTTTACAATCCTTAATTATTCACTGATCATTAAAAATTTAATGCCAAAAAATTTATGAAATGGCATTGAAGAAAAGTAAAATTTAAACATTGAAATGGCCCAAATTAACCTTCCATCATAAAGCAATTCGATATCCTTCAGATCAAACTGAATGAGAAAAAATGAACTATTTACAGTCGTCTCCAAAAATTTTGGAACATTTCTCTATTTTGGGTCCCCCAATCCTGAAATTACATCCCGCCATACAGGAATATTTCACATAAACTGCGGCAAATTGCTAATGCTGGGAGAAATAAATTTTAAATAATCTCAATACACTTTATACCCCTGTACATTACTTTCAATTTTCAAAGAATTATTCCACTTCACAATTTTTTACTACCCAGAGGTAAATTTTACTACTTTTTACTCCTTTTTTTACTACTTCTCAAATTTTACTACTTTTTACTACTTTTTACTACTTTACTACCTAGTAGACACCCTGTATAATTACGTGTTATAAAGAATCATACATTTTGAATACCGTTTTGCTTAACATTCAGTAATCTTTAGGTAATGATTTTCGATGAAAATAAAAATATTATCGTAACTATGACGGTTAGCGCTAGCCACACCAGGATTTCAACTGTGCACGTCTCTCTTCTAAGTAGACGTTGGAAGAGGGCGATAAAACTAAACTCAAGAAAACATACATAACACTCGTCTACCCAGTGTTCAATTCTCATGGAAAGTGTTCAATCAGTGGTTCACTATTGATTGCGAAGATGTCATCTTGAGAGCTAAAGTGGCAAAAAATGAGTCTAAAAGAGACAAATTTCCTCAACTTGAAACCATACTTCAAGCATAACCACTGGATGTGCTGCACTCAACAGTCTGATAGCCAGGTCTGTGAGCACAGTGATAACGCACATCTGAGCACGAACATAAATTTCATTGGTAACATGGTATTCATGTTACTAAAGAAATTTGACTTGGTTTTCATGTTACTAAAGAAATTTGACAAGGTATTCATGTTACAAATGATATTTCTGTTAATATAGAAAAAATTTCGTACCTCGACGCGTGGAGGAGCACAAATTGTATGGAGAACGGAGGCCGCCACATCCTCCGCTTTGAGGCTCTCGATAGAAGAGTAGAGTCCTGCAGCAGCGGCAGCGTCGCCAGTCATTCTGGCCACAAACTCAGTCGCTACCAGCCCGGGACTGATGGACTGTACACAGAATAAATTAATTCGTCATAACAGTGGACTCACTGCTCGACGCGTACATTGCGTATCGCACTGTGTTCACCTGATGCCATGTTCAACAGAAAACATAAATAAAATTGTTTTAAACTAAATTAGCCGAGATGTATTACACAACACAGCTCAATCCTAGGGCTAGTCTAATGAAATTGGTATGAAAAATTTCAACGCATCCTATGAATTGATCATGAAAAATGGAACAAAATATAAATAAAGCTCATACTCGAAACTTCTCTTAAAAATAATTCCGTTAGCAATCAATTAATACTGGAAATAAAACACATGGAATAGAAAATTATGAACACAAGAAATTCAGTAGTCCCTAGCACCATCAAATAGTATCTGTCATAAGATATTCCTGTACGTGAGCAGCTTAATTCGAAATTGATGATGGAACTCAATCTTCGCTTACGTAAGTACACATATTTGTTGGTAAGCCTCTCAATAGATTAGCTAGTTTAATCCTCCCCTACCACGTAAAACGTGATTATAAGAAAAAAAGAGGAAGGTAACATTTGGTTTTGAGTTTGAAAACGAGGAATCTATAGATAAAATGTGTCCCACACCCCGTACATAGAAACAGCTAGATTGGAAAAAGTTTATGAAACAAGATAGAAGTTGAAGAAGAAAGCAATAGACCGGAAAGAAAGGACAGCATTGAACCCAGAATAAAAAAATTGTATTCAATCAAAACGAAGACCTACCTAGCCTTCAGCTTCAGGTCGAGTTCTTACATCTTCTTTGAGAACGATAATTCCCACTGATACAATAGCTGTATCCCTCTGAGGAGAGCGATGAAATGAACTTTTCAATAAACTGGTTCACATGAGGCACAATGTTCCATCAAATTATTTCGTCACCAAGAAGAACAAGTACAAACACTCACTTGAATGGGACTTAAAACAATTCACTGTGACGAGAAACCTATTTCGGAGGCATAAGGGTAAGTTAAGAATTTCGACTGAGTTTTCACGACTTAAGGACAAAACTGCCATAAAAGAATGAATGACTTTCGAATCAACTAGGTTGAATCACTAGAGTATAACTCAGAATAAAAACCGATGTACGTTGTGGCATGACTAAGTAAATGAAACGGTAATTCAAGCTCAAGCTAAAGCTTAAAGTCTCTCAAGCTTTATTACAGGCAACCTAAAGCATTTTCCCATAATGAAAATGTGTTTTCTGGAATACATACATGTGTATTGTAAATGTGTATAGTGTGCATACAGTGTGTAAAATATCGAGATGAAAGTATCATTTGTATATTTTTTGAAAGTGGTTTAGTATGCCAAGTACAAATTTTTACTACACACTGAATTCAATGCAAACTACGGGTTGATCAACAGAAACGGGAACATTAGGAATAGTTAATAAATGAAGCAATTATACAAAACTTTATAGGATACAGACAACACATTTTACAAAGCAGGTTTTCTTTGGCAAAACTTATGAAAATTCGGTCAACTTCGCCGTTCACATCTAGTAAGTCGGCTGAAAGTTTTGCGATGCGAGGCGCAACATAATCTCCGAGACATTATCGATGTTTACGTTAATATGGGTCCTGACCTGGGCAAGCTTTGTTTGTTCAGTCTGTTACATAACACTGTATCAGAGCTCCCCATAATGATAAGGCATTTGTATACTGAGAGGTCTGGCACCGAGGCGGCCAAACAATGAATGAATGCAAATCCCCTAGGAAAGATATAACTGTTGCCCAAGAGTATGAATTGCTTGAATTTTCTAAAAAGTAGGTGTGTTGGAACACAAGAATTGACATAAAATGGAGCTTTAGAGCAAAACAATGTCACGCATGTTGGCATAACTTCATTACGTCAGAGAGACAGCGGAACTCGTTTCACCTACAAAATGAACGTATTACTTCATGTTACGACACAGCACATTCTCCCATAAAGTTATCGCTTTCAAAAACGTTCGTCGTAATTTTTTTTATTTCTACATAATAGGATAGAACAAAGATGACCAATTAGCCCCATGAAATTCTAAATGTAAAGACGGACGTTTCGTGCCTTCGCACACCATCAGGTATGGAAAAAGTCATCTGAAGAAACAGGAACTCAGGCACTGTTTTTCCACATACCCAGTTCGGCGAAAATGAACTTTGTCACACATCCAAAGATTTTCAATAAAGTTAGCACCATCAATGATTTTAACCAACAGCTATGTAATAGAAAATTATAGGCGGTATGGAGAAGTTTTAGGTGTCAGGTATCCTCACAACTGAAGTTTGTGAGGATGAAATTCAAGGTTAAAGAGAATTCTTTGCACGCTCTGCGCCGGAGCCAAAATGATGAGGCAATTTTTTATTCGGATCGCCCTTTACTCCTGAAGCTCATACGGCACCGACGTTTTCTGGGGTGTGTACTCATACAAAACATGCTAACTAGTTTTTTTAAAAGCCAAACCTTCTCTGCACTGATACGAACCTACATTATAATCGCGTGCGCACTGGAACTCGACCACGCGGCGGAAACTCATGATGATGTCGAACTCACTTCATGCAGATGGTACACCGTCACCATGTCGGTAATCCGCTTTCACAGCAACCGCACACTTCTCGCCACTCCACCACTTCATTGCAACTTACTGCCCGTTACAACTCTACAGTTTGGCATCTTACGGACACTCATTGTAAATTTACAAGGCCATCAATATTAACTTTGAAATTTTTCGTTTTTTTTTTGGGCCTACTTTTATCATAGGCAATAAGAAATGACTATATTAGAGCCAAACAAAGGTTGAAAAAACAGATACACGTACATACGTACAAATCGACACAAACCGTTGATTCGCTCACAATATTTCACAACTGACATTTCAAGACCTAATGTGTTCAGGCACTTACAGTAACTCTTATGTGAGACTTGGCAGCGCGCAGCTCTTGTCTGAGGCCCTCCGTCAGTGCTCTGACAGCGTGCTTAGTCGCCGCGTAGAAGTGCGTCGAGGCGTTTGGAGTGACTCGATGACCGGAAACGCTGCTCGAAACATAATACTTAAAATGGAATGTTTTATCAACCTCTTTCAAAACTGAGCAAAAATGAAAGTGAGAGAACACTTTCATAATAGGAAGAATCTCATTGATGACACCGTATAACAAAGTTTTTGTCCTCGAGTTTAAACTGTTATACTTATTTGCTTATGTCTAGAAAACATAAAAAATACTTGTATTCACCTCTAATTTTGCTTTTGCGTCCAGGGTAACGATATTTTCGAAGTTTAACTATTTCCACAGGGACAAAGTGACAAATTTGAAATTTGACCTGAACGAAGTAGAGACGAAACGACATATAATGCAATAATAGCATTTATTTATTCTAGCATTACACCAGTGAAACAATAGACACATTAGAAATGAGTAGTTCTTTTAGATTTACGCTTTACTGTAGATTACTTTCACATATCAGCCCCAATATGTAGTCTTCCATCATCTTTTCATTATGAGACCCTAGGTAGCGGCATTCGAAATCCAAAATATCCTGGTGGAAGCGATCGCCTTGCTCCTCGGTGTACGCTCCCATGATTTTCTTAAATTTATAAAGATGGGCGTCAAAGATATGGACTTCAAGGGACATCCTGCAATCCATCCTGCCGTAATTTGCCCCCAAGTTCTCAACAAGCTCCACATAGTTTTCAGCCTTACGATTCATCAAAAAGCCAAGCCAAGAACTACTGTGACAAAGCTGTCCCATGCTACTCCCTCTACTCTTGAGAGTTTTATGGGAAACTTCTTGCATTCTATGAACTTTTTATTCGTGGACCAATAAAGACACCGGCTGCAACTTTCGCTACAGGATACTTGGGGAAGAAATTTTGGAGTAACTTGAAAGCGGGGGATTCTTTATTTAGAGCTTTGACGAATTGTTTCATAAGGCCCAGTTTTAAATGGAGTGGAGGAAACAGTATTTTTCTAGGATCCTACAATGGCTTCCATTTGACGTCGTTCTTTACCACACTAAACTTGGTTCGCTCTGGTCAGTCCCGCTTGAGGTAGTGTGCCATGGTATCCCTACTGTCCCAAAGACAAAGATAACAAGGATACTTAATAAAGCCGCTTGGAGACCCATCAGGAAAGCCATCATTTTGAAGTCTCCCATAACCTCCGAACGGAACTCTTCATGCTTCAAGGCATCTAACAAGATATTGGCACTCTTGTATGAGCTGGGCAGAGTGGGCGAGGGGGAGAGATGGGGACATTTCACGTTATGAAGCAACACTGCTTTGAGGCTTCTGCACGAGCTGTCGATAAAAAACGGCCACTCTTTGGGGTTAAGAGTAATTCCAATTGCCTTAAACAGACCGGTCGCATTGTGGCAAAAGCAAAGCTCATCTTGATGAGTGAATAAGATTGAAATTTGATGGTGACACTTTCTCTGACCTGATATGTGCACACTTTTACCTAGCAAATTCAACTGCTTGAGTCTCGACGTCAAAAGCTCGCCATTTGACATCGTGAAGCCAATATCTCTGATCAGGTCATTGATGTCTTCTCGGCTGGAGAAGTATGGATTTCTCTCAGTTGCGTCTCTGAACTCTGGATTAGTGTCTTCATGTTTTTCTGAACTACATTCATTTTGTAAGCACTGCTGCTCTTTCTTAGAAGGAGTGGGTACGGGGAGCTTAGAGCTGTGTGGCGCTGGAGCAATAGATGACAGGTCAGGATATATGAGAGTGAGTGCATTTTTGCCTGCTCGACGTTTTTAAGGCTCTACCATACATATAAAACAATTGATTGAGAGATCAGTTGGTTCTTTCCAAATTTGGGGGATTCTAAACTCATAGCTCTGTTTTCCCCTTTGTACCAACCTGTAAAAAGGCAGAATCAAAACATAAATATTAAAATGCAAATACATTCAACTCAGTGTAATAGGATATTAAAATAAAAAGTATATGCTGTCTTTATATATTAGTGTTTTTCTTACTTTCCACAGTTCTTTTGCAGAGTTCGCAGGTGAAATGAGGTGCCCAAGGTTTGTCCTCATCCCCGATAGGCATGGCGAAATATGCATTGCAAGCTCGCGTATTTCTAGTGATCTTTCCAGAGAGTACGTTTTAGTTCTAGTTTTGATAAACCCGCCACAGACGTGCGTCTGCCGGATGCTTACAACCTCTGGATGCCATGCTTGATGAATGCAGATAGTAATGATTGCTGACGATCGCCTTGTTTACACAGTGACGGCTAGAAGTGAACTGACCTGTTGAGCATACGTTTCCTGCATTTATACTGTTATATAAATTGCAAGAATTTTCTTGAAGTTTGTGAAACGTTTGGAAAGAAATGTTTTGAAGGTTCTGGAGTCATCTAGATCTATAAAGGATTTTAATTATTTTCAATAAATTAGTGTAGAATCTGTCAGGATTGCTGGGGTTAACTGAAATTAGCCTATTATAATTGACTAGTTTCAAAACATCGCTGGCTAGTTTTGAAGAATTAAAGTTCAAAGAGAATAATCTTTCCATTCTTCATTTTCTTAGATGAAAGGAAATATAAAATAACGTTAATTTACCTAAGATAGAAAAAGTCAAAATTTTGTACAGTGGTAGCCAAATTGCACCATGACACACGCCAGAGCTCGAGTAGGAGGCTCTATAAAACTAAACCACTGAGAACAGTGCATTCAAATATAAGAAATACAATAAGTAATACAGATTTTACGTTTTCGTAGCAGTCTGGTCATTGGTAACTCTGTTCAACAAATTTGAACTTTTTTTGGATAGCTGAACACGAAAATCCATTTTTTACATATTGTTTATAACACTACAGGACGCTATAATTACAAAAGGTCAAGTATACGTGACCGACCAAAAAATAAGGGCAAGTAAAAAAAACGATGTGTATAATAAAATTTGACGTGTTTTGACGTCGTCAAAACACGTCGAAAAAATCGCCAGATTCCACATTTCTAAACCACGCACAATTACAAAATTTGGACAATATATAAACAATAGTACAAAAAGGTTAATAATTTATCTAAAACCCACAAATATTTACTGGAAAAAATATATAGGAACATGTTTAATAAACACTTGAAGAAAAGTTTACAAAACCGACTTTTTTCTCGATATTATACATTAAAGGTTATTGTAGGATTATTCCAGAATGTTCTAATGCATTCTACTATTTGGCAACCGAGCTTTCGTCAGCATTCATCTCCAATAACGTGTCATTTGTACAACAGCTCTCGGTCTGGAGCTCCACAATGAAGGTTTGGGAATTCAGAAGATATGGGCACAACTGTGTGTTCCTATAGTTTCGGCTGGAACCATAATACGTAAGTGGAAATGCCGGAATGGTCATTGATGACTTCTCAATGACCTCTCAGTAAGCCTCGAACTGGCCGTCCACGGAAGATTAACGACCGTGTTGTTCGAAAATTGGTCCGAACAGTAGAGCAGAGGCTTCAAACTATTTGTGAAGAATTGAAGGATGATCTCAAGGCATCTGGAATCGAAGCCAGTAAACACACGATCAGCAGGGCACTACGCCGTGAAGGTCTTCGCTGTCGCACCCCTCGTAGGGCACCTCTTCTCCAGAAACGTCACGTCAAGGCCTGGCTGAAGTATGCCAACTACCACTTGAACAAGCCAGCAGCGTTTCGGAACTCCGTACAGTGGTTAGATGAGACCAAAATCGAACTACTTGGGAGAAACAGCACAAACCATGTTTGGAGGCAACAAAACGACGAGTATAAACCAAAGTGCACCATACCCACTGTTAAGGTTGGGTGTGCTCAATCATAGTGTTTCAGTTCATTAGGGGTTGGTAAACTTCACATCATTGAAGGAACCATGAATGTCAGGAAATATCCTGAAATACTGGAAGAACAACTCACACATTCAGCTCGTTGGTTAAAATTATAACGTGGTTTGACCTTCCAACAAGACAACGATCCAAAACATACAGCAAACGAAACAAAGGATTAGATTACATGTTAGTTTAAGCCTCCCTAACCGCTAAAAAAGAGCGTATCGAAGAGAGGAAGGAGGAAGGAACCATTTGTATGGAGATAAGGGTATGCGGAATCTATGCTGAAGGGGTAGAGAAACAGTAAGTTGAGAAAAAAACTCATGAAACAAGATAAAAGTTGAGGAAGAAAGTAGTAGCTGCTGAAAAAACAAGACAGCAGTGAACCGAAAAAAGGTGGTCATTAACATTACAGAAAAATATTTTATCACAACAAAATGAAGGTATACCTAACTCTAAGCTCGGGCCCTCACACAGTTTCCCCCGGGAGCACTAATTCCCATAGATACCATAGTTGTATCCCCCTGAGGGAACGAAACCAAGGATTGCTTGAGGCTGAAGAATATAAACATTATAGAATGGCCAAGTCAATTCCTGGACATGAATCCGATCGAAAACTTGTGGAAGGAATTGAAATGGACGATTCAGAAGAGAAGTCCAAATAACATCACTGAACTCAAAGAAATTTACATAGAAGAATGGAATACGATTACACCCGAAACTTGTAAAAAGGCTGGTCGTGAACTTCTCTAAACGTCTCGAAGCTATAATTAATAATAACGGCTATGAAACGAAGTATTAATGTAAGTGTATCTTAAAATGTGTTGTAAACTTTTGTTCAGCTATTTATTATGTATACATCTTCCTACATTTTTTTTTTCATAATGTATGTGTGGGTTTTAGATATATTATTCACCTTTTAATACTATTGTTTATATTCACAATTTTCACAATTGTACGTGGTTTAGAACCGTGGAATCTGATGATTTAATCAACGTGTAGCATTATTTTGCCCTTTCTGTAAGTCACGCGATCTTACAGCAAAAAACGGTTCCAAGCGTTAACGGCCCCAGTCTTACACATGCTAGAGAGCGGATAATTTCATCCCGCCGTGTGTTTCGTAATTTTATTGACTGCTGTGTTCAACTGAGTTTTACTGCATGAGTGACTTGTTACATAATACATGAATTTCGTGGTCCATTGAATGGGTAGTAATTTTTTGTTTTTGTGTTAGCTACGTGTTCACTACTTTACTTATTACAGGTGCTAGCTATGGTTGCAATATAAACTGATTGCGCGACTGGAACAGCACTTAATAAATTGCCAATTGTTACGAAAGATACATTTCTAGCTCTGCTTCGAACTATCAACCGACAGCCGCCATTTAGTTGGACAGTAAATCGTAATTCCTAATTCCAAACGTAAGCCAAGGTTCTGACAAAGGCTACGGCTCTTCCGAAAGCACGTCAACAATGAACTTTCCATAGCTCAGAAGTTCAATACTTTCGCTGCGACTTCAAATAAATTTTTTTATTCAATTTTAATGTTAGGGGTACTGAAAACTTTTTTAAGCCCCAAAGCGTGTGCAAAATTCTTAATCTCACGCTGATTACATCTCAGGCGAACTACATTATCTTTAACATAAAAAAAACAAGACATTCTTTCACATCAATGTTCGACAACATCACACAAAATTTCTAGAACGGGTGGTCGAACAACACTGGAATTGAGAAGTTCGTTGAATGCGGCGTTCGACGTACAGCTCAAGGCGTTATGCATCTCATTTTTTATGAGAGAAAACAAAAGTTTCCTTACCAGTTAGACACCTGCGGCATTTTCATCAAAACGCAGCTCTCTGGTGATTGCAGCAAACATAACAGATCAATAGAAGAGATCAGAGGAGGAGTTTCTATTCATAGGTCTTGCGTACCAAGCACTAACACATTCCCTCCCTTTAATTTCAACAGCTGAAAAGCATTTTCCCAAATTAATTGTAATAATGGAGCAACCATTAAAAAAGAATAAAAAATGACGAGATTTTAAACAATTGTCATCAACATTATTTAAACTTACTTTACAGAAAAGATGCCCCAGCAAAAATTTTTAACAAATATTATTACAATTCATGATTTTAAATTCGGTTACCTGCGGGCTCGAATGAGTTTAGCGGCCCAGTGGAAACGTTATTCTGAAGACTAGTATTATGCTCAACATAGTACATATAACCTCAAGTTGCATTAGGCTTGTTCAATACTGTATTTACATGGGATGATTCGATTTTTAAATTAACAATATTATTCTCAAAGAATCAAGCAAAAATAGCATATTCTAGAATCCGTTAATGATGAAATTCATTTCATGCTAAATATGAAGCATCTAACAAAAAAATTCATTATAACAATAAGCGTCATCAAAATCTATGTGAAGAAAGAAAGTTTGAGGTTTGCTTTGTAAAATTTCAATTCAACGAAGTAGAAATAGAATAGTAATCTTGTTGCGGAATAGTTAGGATGTATATCTGTTTCTAATAGGATGATCTTAGATTAGATGAGCAAGTTCAAGCCTATCTAAGCAAACAAAGGCGTTTCAAAGAGAGAAAAGATGAAAGCACCATTTAATATGGACCAAAGGAAAAGCGAAATCTATGCACAAAGTGTGTTTCCATACAAGATCCTCTGCGCTTAAAAACAGTGTGTGAGGAAAGACGGCTACGAAACAAGAAAAACAAAATTGAGGTGCTGAAACATAGGACAACAGAAAACCGAAAAAAATATGGTCCTTAACGAAACAAAAAGCATTTCATTTCACTAAAAAGAAGGCCTAATAACTCTCAGCTCATTTTCCCCTCGGGGCCTCTAAGGGTACCCGCACACAAGCAACTTTTTATTGTCAGTTGCCACAACTAAAAAATTGTCCAAAAAAGAAAGCATGCATTTCTATGGCTGCCCGCACATGAGCAATTTTTCGTGAGGCGACAACAAAAAGTTGTGAGGTGGTTGCGGCCGGATCAATTTCTCTGACAACACAATAGTTGTCGGCCACTGTTGCAGGCGATAGGAGAACATTATATCTAATGGGAGCTCGCTCACGGACAACTTTTAGTTGCCGCCACCCAGCGCCCAGCCGGTCGCAGGTTGCCAGATTGGCTTTGTTAACTCCAGGTTTTTGCAAATGTGACTTGTTTTGAACTTTTGAGGCAGTATGTTGCACTGGTAAACTGTAAAGCGTTTAGGCTATTCTAAAATGGCTCGGCGAAACAGTTAATTTCACAGTTAAATAATAAATTCTTTACATTAAAGTAAGAAAAGAGCCTGTGCTCGGCATTTTATGATGATTTATATACTTAATACTGGGATGGCATATATTCTTTTTTTTATCTGACGATCCTGCTGTACTTTTTCAGTGTCTTCCACACTACAGTGGTCTGACACTCCCACATCCAGTTTTAATGGTGAGCTTAACGTTAGTTGCCGCCATCTGAAGGCTCGTGTGCGGGTGTGCCTTACTGACAACCTTTCGTTGCGTCAATATTTTATTGCAACAATATTTTGTTGTGACAACTGACAATAAAAAGTACCTCGTGTGCGGGTACCCTAATTCCCATTGATACAATAGTTGTATCCACCTTATGGTGTGGAAATGGATAAAATAATGTTTGATTCTCTATTTGTAAAGATGCTTTTCATCATATGTGTTCAACTTTATTGAGACTTCCAGCAGATTCCTACAACATAGTAGCAATTTGAAATGGCAAAAAGCTTTTCGAAAACTACACTTTCCATAATGATAATCCCCAGGAATACGGATCAGTTTCTTCCATTATACCATCACCGAATTGGATGCGGACACATCCACCAATACTTTAACATATAGGGTGATTCAAAAAGAATGACCCTATTTCATGGTCAAATACTTCGTAAGTAAATTCATGAATCAGAATGAGGGAGTGGGTGTTTGAAAGATTGGATTTCAAAGATCATATTTCTCTACTGGAGCTTATGAGTTGAAGTATTTTTAAATAAAAAATTGCCTCATCGATGGATTGGTCAAATGGGGGGGAACCAAGTCATTGCTCTTCTAGCTTGGCCTTCTAGATCTCCTGACCTCACTGTTTTTCTTTGGGGGTTTGTAACAGATAAAGTCTTTGTTCCGCCGTTACCAACCGACCTGGAAAACTTAAAACATCGAATAACAGCGATCAATTAAATTGATCCTAGGTGCTCCAACGTGTTCGGGAAGAATAATTTGTCATATCGTATTGATGTTGTTCGTGCTGCAAGGGAGGAGGAGCCATATTGAGCACTCGTAACGTGTGAAGTAGAACCTGACTGTTTGTAGAATAATTTATTCTTAGTTTTATTTTTTGCAATTTTTCCTTTATAAAATATTTTATCACGAAATAGCGTGATGATTTTTGAGTCACCCTGCATATTTTCTGCTTTGAATAATATTGTACCTTCCTAGTTTGGTATTTATTCAATTTGCCACTAAAGTGTAGTTTTCACTGGGAATAACTAAAGAAAGCGTACTTTTGTTAGAAAAAAAGAGTGACTATGAAGAATGAAACATTTAACCACATCGTTGATAAAAAATAAGAAACAAAAGAAGTCTATCAACAGTTGCTTATAGAACTACGTGCCTAATAACATGGAATTCGGACGTCGTTTATTGCAATGAGATTAGATGAGATTAAAAGTTTCAAGACTTTTATGAGAATGGCATTATTTATTATGGAATTAAGGAAACGAGGAATCAATGCACAAGGCGTGTCTCAACGCCCTATGCCTAAAAACAACAAGACTAAGAGAAGCTTAAGGAACACGATAAAAAATTAAAAATGAAAGAATAAGGTGCTGAAAAAAACACTTAACCGGAAAACATGATTCTTAACAAACAAAATGAAAATTATTCCTTTTCTACAAAATGAAGTCCTACCCAATTTTCAGTTCGGGACTAACACATTTTTCCTCTGGAAGCTCTATCACAGGTACAATAGTTGGGCCCCATCTCAGAGGAGTATGGTGTACGATTTGTCAATTGTTATTTGAACCATTTATGTACATCTCACCTAATGTCTTTTCGCTAAAGTTTCACGAGTATCAAGCAATTGATTACGGTATCAAATGCTTTTCACAAACCGTAGAATGATAGGGACACAAAATTTCTTTTATTCATTTAGATATGAATGGAGAAATTGCAGATGATAGAAGACAACGCACCTTTTCCATTTCTTAGAAGGGGATCGGAAACCATTCCGAGCAATAAAGGGAGACTTTTGCAGAAAGAACTTTGTTGCTTAACATTTTTTCAAAGGCACCTATGATCGTTAACGCAGTTTTATCCTAAATCCTAAAAATGTATGTAACTCCGGCAATTTTGGAAAAACAAGAAAATACTCACAGGGAAAAAAATTAGGATTGAATCAGCTGTGGCTATTAATACTTTAGTAGAGCATATTTTGAATCTACTTGAATAGTTTTTGAAAATGTTTATGATGTCTAGAGCATAAAAGAAAAGAAAGAAGAAAGAAAAGAAAAACATTTTATTTCCAATAAAGCACAAACCTGAAATGTTGATACATTGGTTTTTAAAACACCTTAACATTAACATCCTTAACTGATTATAACAAATTGGTATTGTAGTACCCATGTAGAATGTTGAAACAAACATGATTGACAGAAAAGCACAACAGAAATAAGTTCCTTTCCTTGCCTAATCTGAATTTGAAAGTGCATTTAAATATAAGTAATTAAGAGAACACAATCCTCGCGACGCTCATTTGAAAAACACTTTCATTAGTGCGCACATGTATTGAAATAAAAGCGTAAAATGCATTCAAATACCTAAGCATGGAGACCCTTAATTGCTATTTATACATGGTTATCGTAATACCCATGTAAAGTATTGAAACAAATGATTTAGATCCTTAATTGCTATTCATACATGGTTATCGTAATACACATGATAATTGTCGACACAAGATTTAGAGAGAAGCACAAGTTAATAAAAAATAAACAATAATATGTATAAAAGGATCGTTTGCATTTGGAGTGCGGCGCTGAGTTTCAGTTTCTAAGTTTCAATTTCTGAAATTTTTGCTAGAAAGTAAAAAATTATTTTGTTTTACGTTCGCTAAGTCATTCTAATATTGATCTTACTTATTCCTGTCAACTATAATGAGCATTACAACTGTTGGTTCAATGTAGCGGAATGAAGGTCGTTTTTTCACAATTAGTAGTACTTCATCTGTGGTGCCCGGAAATGGAAATGGAGCTTATTATTTTTCTTGACACCTTGAAAAGGTGTCAGTAGGCGTAAAAAGGGAAAAAGCCGCGTTCTTGGATATGATCAATGCAATGCAAGTAGCGAGTTGGATCAGTAGTAAAAATATATGCAATGTCTTTACGCATGTTAACAATTGAACCGTTAACGGGATTTGCTGTATTTTTTCACGCGATACTCCACATTTTCTTGAACAATCGATTGAACTAATTTCCCAATATTACTGCTCGGTTTACAAACGAAAGTAAGTAGTCGCCATGTTATTGAACAATACCAACTTAACTGTAAATTAGCTTAGCTTGGATGATTTTTTTTTTTGGCCTATGACATAGTTTCTGAATATATTTTGCACTGAATTCCACATTCTTATTACACATTCTTCCTTTGACGGGTTAAATTGAGTATGTTCGGTATTAAAAATGTTACTTGTATCCAATAATGCATTGTAAATGTCAGTTGCACCATTGTCCTGTTTATACAGATCATTAAGGGGATCAATTCCCTTCGCACACCACGTGTTTTCTAGAATTTTATTCCTTTTCTCAACGATATTGATAAATTTCAACTTGCGGCTGTGTAAAAACGTTCAAGACATTTATCTTAATTAAAAACACTTTCATTCTTTATATTCGCTCTTTTTCTAACGAAAGTACGTTTTCTTCAGTCGTTCTTAAGGCAAGGGTTGGGACTGAAAGGGCTCAAAAATAAGTTATTTTCAGCCGAGCCTAAGACTAACAGTAAAACAATTCCATAGTTAATTTGCATTCAATCTGTATTGGCCATGTACCAATTCCTCAGTTTTTGTCCATCATTTCGAAATTATACCAATTTATGCTAATTCATGTTAATTAAAATGGCCGCCATCGTGGTGAAAATTCGAAATACAACTTCAGGGATGTAATGATATTTAAGTCAACACGTAACGATTCTTCTTGAATACTGTTCTGGGCCTCAGTAGGGCATTATTCAAGACTCTCCTTCAGCACTCTGTATTGAACTTTTTTATTTTTAACAATAAATTTTATCAACAGTTGGACGGGTTAGGTATGGGGCTACCACTTAGCCCTACTTTTGTCAATGTTTTTATGAGCTTTCATGAGCAACAATAGCTTAGGGATTGTCCTCCAGAGTTCAAACCTTTTTCATACAAGCGATACGTAGATGATACCTTTTTATTGTTTAACAATCGGTCTCATTGCTCACTTTTTCTCGATTTGAATTCATTGCACCCAAATATTACCTCTACTCTAGAAACTGAACAGTACGGTAGCATTTCTTTCCTGGATTCTACAATTACACAAGAGAGTACAGTACAGCATTTGTATAGTTCAGTTTTTTCGCAAATGCAGTTTCACCGGCCTTGGTACCATTTTTTTTAGTTTTTGCACTTTTCGATTTAGAATAAACAGTATTAAAACGTTATTGTCAAGAGCCTTCGGGGTTAGTTCTAACTTCACCAATCTTTATCACGAGTTTACTGCTTAAAATCTTTTTTCATTCGAATGGGGTTCCAATGCGAATTTTTGAGGGAACTCTGAGGAATTTTTTCACTCGGATATACTACCAAACTCCTACTGTTGCTACTGTAGGAAAGAATGATTTGTTTTTTATTCTCCTTTTTTTCGGTCAGCAATCGGAAAAATGAAGAAAGAATTTTATGTACTTTTCTCCAAATATTTCATTCATTTTAACTTTCATTTTGAGCTAATTAATAAATATCTAATTGGTTCTTCAACTACAGAGATAAATTTCCAAAAGGTATGCTGTTTTCGGTAATTTATCAACACAGTTGCGCTCAGTGTGTGTTGGAGTATGTGGGATCTACCACTAGAGCCTTGCATATTCGCGTAGCAGAGCATGCCGGCAGAAGCTATCGCACGAACCGTCCGTCCTCTTGCTACTCCTTCTCACTCAGCCATACGATCCCATGCCGAAAGATGCAATCTTGCAATAAAATTAGACGATTTTAATGTTTAAGACGCTGCTTCGAACCCCGTTGATCTGCGTATTATGGAATCCCTTTATATTTTACAACGATAGCCTTTTTTAATGACTCGCGATCCGCCTTTCCTTTACAAGTGGTTTAGCGATTGTATTTAGTTTTACTTACTTTTTAAATTTACCTTCGATATTTGATTCTGTAATCAATTGCTTGATACTCGTGAAACTTTAGCATTTTGTTGAGAATGACTCGTTGAGTCGAAACGTTCAATTTGAACTGTAAAGCTTTTAAATATAATGTTACGTCTCAAAGCTTAATTCTTCACCATCATTTTCATAGTTATTTGAATACTTTACAAACAGCAGGTTTGCAGATTATGACGTTTGCCAATTTCTTTTTCGCAGCCAAAAATTGCAATCTCCGAATAGTAAGAATTTTTTTCGCCAATTAATAGTTATAATTACTTCTATTGTGATTACCTGGTGAGTTTCAATGCCTACGACTAAGTAAAACATTTTTATCCTCATAGGGAGCGCTCCTTTTAGAAAATATGATGCGATAAAAAAATACAATTGTGAAATCAATATGCGTTACCTGTGGCAGTAAAAACTGAACCCACCAAATATTGTTTTGGCATAATTGTTTTCCGCTAAGAAAGATATTAGGCAGGGCACTAGTCCCAGCTGCGAAAACTGACGTCATTCAATCGTACCCTTTGAAGACTACAGCAAAGCAGTCAGTTCATTTTTAACTCAATCATTTCAAATAAAATTTGACATCGAAACAAAATTCTCTTCAAAATTTTTGAAAATTCTTGTAAAATTTCAATGAAGACAATATTTAAAAGATATTTGAATTAAGCGTTGGAGTTTCATTTCATATCTTCATGTGATTTCATGTGAATCATCCTAATGTATATTTTGTTTTTATGTTACTTTTGCTCTCCAGTCCGTAATTTAGAGAAAGAAATTGTAGTCTTGGCTGGCTAATAAACACCAATATTCATCAATAGCACATTTATTCCACAAGATAATTAATACGTAAGCCACTACACGTCATCTCAAAGATGATCTATGCTAATTTTTCCACAAGGAAATGCTGGTGAGCAAACGATCAGCTTGACAATGTAAAACAACAAAAATTTCATGAGTGATTAGTAAACTTAATGATCTAAGGAGGGAATAGACTTGCCTGCTGATGTGAACGATGTGCCCGTCATCAATGCCCTTCTCCATCATGCTGTTGACGCAGAGCTTCGTGAGCAGACACAGGCCCACCACATTCACGTCCAACATGCCGCGCCACTCGGAGGGGCTGCCGTCTGCCCATAATCAACAGAATGACAAACAACGATCGTCATTGTGACGGGCTGACGAGCTAAACTTTACACATTTTTTGTACTACCAGTAGGTAAGCTTTAGATATTTTTATTACTTGCGAACTCAAAAGCTGAGTCATTTCACACGAACGCCGATGAAGCGTCGATAACGTGTATCATTCATGGAATGAACCATGACAAGAACAGGTCGCATAAGCTATACGAAATTCACACTATCCTGTCGGTACTCAACCCAATATTCCAACCTGTAAGCTAAGAGATCTTGTAACAGAAATTTCAAATACATGTGGGTTTTACGATTTTCACTCATAAGCTTTTCGTACGATATGACTTTAGAGAATAGCCCATTTTTTGCATACTTTTTATTTTGGTAATCCGTAGTTGCATTGCACGCGCTTACCTGATGGTAACCTTAAGGCCCGGCTACACTATGCGTTTTTTACTGCGCGAATCTCAGGCATTTTTTAACTTCTGCATGCCTGAGCGGCTACACTACAGTACGCGGAGCAGCGGGGCCAGTGCTTCCACTCCTAGGGTAATTACCCTAGTCTAGGGTAATCAGACCCCTCCTAAGGTACAGTCTAGGGTAATGGAAAAAAATACAAAATCTAGGGTAAAATCGATATATCGAATCTAGTACATAAACATCATGAAAAAAATATATTTCAGACAAAATCATGAATATGAACAAGTTTATCGGTAAAAAATGTCTTGAGGAAGAGTGGAGAAAACATTACTTGGAAGAAAAATTGACACCAGACATGTAAGCCGTTAACTAGTGGGAAACAGAGTTTAGCCGTATTATTGCCAGTCGGCTAACACTTCATCCAAATTTTGAAATTATAATTTTAACCTTGTTGTCCCCCCTTTTTCCAAATGCTTGCGTTTTTTCTGCCAATTAAATTTGACCAAAACTTCACAAAGAACCAGTTGAATGAATGAAACTGTGCTTGGTTTGATGCATGCGCCTTAAAGAATATGGCTTCATTGCATCTAATTTTCCAATTAATACTATCTAATGAACTATTAATGAGGTGAAAAGTTATGCAACGTGTGCTAAATTTTCAGCAATGCCAAAACCTTATCAATGAAAAATGCGGAAAACGTGATAGCGTTTTTATTTAATTTGGAAAATCTTTTCCGTAAAGTAAATTTACAATATAAGAAATGGAGAAGAAGTACTTTAAAAACATTTACGTTAAACGTTTCGAGCCATGGCTCAATCTAAAAAAAGCCTGCAAATAAGATGTAGGACATGCCAGTACAGTCAAGATTACAGAATCGCAGAATAAAAAAAAATTACCGATTAACTATTTTCAGAGGGTATGCACTTTTCATGTCGTTGAGAGAAAATTTTAGTCCATAGATAAATAATGACTCTAAAATATAAAACTCTAAGTTGGTGGCACAAGCATTAATTTTTTTTTAAATTTACCAATGTCAATTATCTGTTCACAGGAGCCATTATTAAATGTTGCCTTATACTTGAATAAATAGGAGAAGTAAGCAACAGAACTGTACGATGATTTCGACCTGCATGTTCAGCAACCCTGACGTAAAGTGCTCTGTGGGTGGAACCCACATATTGCGATGCGTAAGGCGCACAACTAAAATTATATACGAGGAAAGATCGGATGCCGATCGGGAGCACATCTTTAAATTTAAAAATTGTTTCAAAAGTGCGTTCGTTAACTAAAATAATACGAAAGGAAATATCCGGAAAAAAATTAGTCAAAAGCTTTAAAAGGTCTTTTTCAATTTTTCCGATCGATATTCATATTATGATAAAACGCAGTAGTTGAAGTTCAGAGCTTGAACTTAATATTTTAGAATTAATTTCACATTCAGGAGGTTAGTTGCACGAAAAATAATCGTCCGTGGATAACCATTGGTTTTAAAATAAGACTGGAAAATAAAAAATTATCTGCGAATGGCAGTGTAATTTGAGCAAATGCCATCGGTGCGTCTTATAAGGATTGAAATGCCATAAAGTTTAAATCACTTTCAACAAAACTTAAAATAACTTAAACCTGACCCGGAGAATGTTGGTTTCCTGTAGTTTGAGGTTATGAATTTATTATCAGATCGGTGAACATTGATATCAAAATAATTAAACTGATTATTTTTCTCTAGCTCTAAGGAATTTTATATTGGGAAGTCTGGGATTGAAATATTGAAGGAAAGAATTGGCATCAAATTTGTTTTTGAAAAGGACGAAAGAATAGTCAACGTAACACCAATTGGGTTTGAATGAAGTCGGACACTGATCGAGCCATTTCTGTTCATTGTGACACATGAAAAATTGGAGAAAGTAAGTCCTAATGGGAAACCTATCCTTAGCCCTCCAATCAGAGCATATATCCGTCCAACGAAAATAAAAAAAGGAATTTTGCGCACATAGTTTAACCCATGATTGGAGAGGACGGATCGGAAAATAGATTGAATGCAAATATCAATGGTTTTGACAACATCGAATTTCATCGTCTAAAATTAATCGGTCTTCATTTATGCTTCAATCTTATAGTAAAAAGATTATTATGATGTAAATTGTAGTTAAGGACTATGTGTTCCTAGAGCTTACTTTTTTAGTTAGTAGTATAGCTTCCTGGAGATTTATAATAATTTGCATTAAGTTAGTTTTTTTATTATATTGATCTACGGTTATACTTAACGTAAGGGAACCTTCTACAATAACAATTACCGAATTTCTCCAATTTCATTTATTGAATTTCTATTGCAACTAGGGAAGCGGAAATGCATATGGATATGTAAAATTGAATTTCAAACACATTTGCTTCTATGAAAAATTTCGATTTTCACAGAAGTAAAAAAAGTTATTGCGCGAACATAAAAATTTGGATGCGCAAAAACCGTACTTCTACAATTTTCAACGTTGAATGTTGATTTGGTTTTCATTTGATGCAATACGATGGTGGGAACAGCGTAGCGGAGCGGAATTCTACTTAAATATTAAATTAGATTTTTACTGTGAAAAAACTAGGGTTTTTGAGAAAGAAAAACATTTTGAACATATGTAACAATAATTTTTTTCATTTCGAAATTCATAAATTTCCTTCAATACGCTGTTTCACCGGTTTATCCGCGTCAAATGAGACAAACATCACGCATCTACATTGAAAATTGACGGAGCAGGGTTTTACGCAACCCTATATTTTTGTTTCATGTTTGAGCGATAACTTTTTTTTATGGCGAAAGTAAAAAATTTATGTCGTAGCAAATAAGTTAAGAACTAAATTTTACATATCTGTATGCATTTTCGCTCACCTAGTTGCAATATAAATTAAAAAACTGAGTTTCAAAAATTTGGTCGATTACAGGGTTGGTGATGTCCGCAACGCACATAAAGTTCATTCATTTTTTATTTGTTTTTGATCAATCACAAGACTCGATGCAACGAGAGGGGTAAAATATTACATAGGTCTGTATTTTTCATCCAAAATTTGTTGCTTGGTTTCCATAACCAATATTATTTTTGTGTTCTGAACACTATATAGTCTTGTGAACTTGCACTTCAATTTTGTGGAGCACAGTGCTTCGTGTATTGTTCGAGTTGTTCATCGGTCCACATTTGGAAATATCTTTTGTAATTTTGACGGAAAGATATATTTTTTTGCCCATTTCCATAATCAAGGTTTTCAGATCATTCATTTGGTAATTAACTAATTCACAGAAACTTAAAAAAGCTGTCAATGTGACCTAATTAGGGGCAAAGCGACGAACAATATTGAAGTTTAAACAGTAAATATTAAATTGCCCACGTTCCTAAATTCTAGGGTAATCAAGGAGCATTCTAGGGTAAAATACATGCCAGCCTAGGGTACAAAGATTGATGAGCGTGGAAGGCCTGAGCGGGGCCCGGGTCCACAGACCAAATACAAGAAGATACGGGATTCATCAGTATTTTGCTCCGAGCTGGAGACGTAAAAAACGTCATCACCAATGACCACTCAGGGCGCAGAGGTTTCATGACATCATTTGTTTTGAAATTGGTGCGCATTGATTGGTTGACATTATTAGAAGAAAGTTCTGCATCATGGCACAGTGATCATGGCGCCTTGTATTCGTGTGAAGCGTTGTTGTATGACTAATTGCGAAAGTAATAGCGTCAATCGCCCTGATTTAGTTTATTTCAATTTTAGAAAGAAAACTTGTTCTGCGTGGCTTGAAGCGTGCGGTAATGAGGCTCTTCACTTGTTGAAACTGCGAAATTTAATTAGGAATTACTATGTGTGTGCCCAACACTTCTGCAAATGGGATTATTCATATGTGTTATCTCCATTCAAAAATAAGTTCTTGTTAAAACCTGATGCTATTCCACAACAAACTGTGGTGGACAAACCAGGTAATGTGTAATTGTTAAAAATATCTAGTTGCAAATTGCAATTGTCTTTGTTTTCAGTATTTCGTAATGCAGTCTCATTCATGAGAGTGACACCTTTGAATTGTTTTCAATTTTGTTATGAGATCTAATGATGACAATGTAATGCTTTATTATTGGATGCTTTATTATTGCAAGGCTTTATTGGAGTTGAATGGTAATGGTTAGATATTAAATTATTGTGTTATTTCTGATTGAAATGCATTACTGTAGCCTATGCTTTAAAACTTATATGCATTATTCTTTTGCAACATCATGAATAATGCAAATATTTTGATTAATTTGATTGTTTGAGAATGACCAAAACTCTGATGCAAATGCACTGCGTGTAAAAATATATGGGCATCATTCTGCTGAAGCGCTCCTAAATTAGTAAGTCAATTGATCAAAGAAGTTACTAGAAATTAGTACACGTAACTCAGAGGAATTCTATTTTAAATCATATTGTTCTAAAACTAGTGACAGAAACCTTCAATTGTAGGTTACTATGTGAACTTCAATAAACCTAGAAATATAAATATTGTTACTTATTGAGATTGCTTCTAAAATGCAAACTTATTGTGCTTAAAAGTGATTTTTACTAATTATTATTTGGAGCATATGTAAATAAAAAAAGTCATGACACATAACTTCCCCATGAGTGACCACTCTTGCCTGCTTCAAGTTGTGTAGGAGTGAACATTTGTTTAAATGTAGCAATGAAAGGTCCATTCATTATTGTGATGACTGGCAAGTGACTGAATACTACCTAATTTTTCCATGTTTGATAATTATTTTCATTTCACAATTTACCCTATGGTATGTCTATAGTGTCAACTTGAGACCACTCTAGAGCCTTTTAACTTTAATTTAAAAATGCTCAAGTTCAATTTAATGAAGCTCAAGTTGAATTTGAAAATTCTCAAGTAGGCTATATTTTAAATTAGGTATTAGGCTATATTAGAATTATTAGTTAAGAGATTGGCCTCTAATTTGGTATTACATTGTATGTATAATACTATTTTATATAACATGATATAATAAACCACTATTGTAGCAGCCTGATTGTTTAAATATAAGTTTGAAGCTATTTAATGCTGAACTTTTCAGTCAGTGCAGTTTGCTAATTGTCACAGTTACTTATTACATAAAGTTTATTTGGACCATTTTTTGTAAATAGCTATAAATACCTATGATCTGTTTAGCAAATGATTCATAGGTAAAACTTGAAGAATGTCAAATTAAGTACAAAATCACAGCACTTTTGTTTGTCTGATATTATATTTACTCTATTTTCAGTGCCAGTCATTTTAAGCAATTATGCATTGTCACAAATAAGCTTCAATTATATTATTATTGCATAGGTGTGCAATTTTAGAAACATAACCTTTTCAACATTGAACTTGATGTTTTTTAAATTGAACTTGAGCTTTTTTAAATTAAACTTGACCTTTTTAAAATTAAACTTGACCTTTTTTAAATTAAAATTGATATATTTTTTAAATTAAACTTGGCCTTTTTGTAAATTAAAGTTGAAATTTTTTAAATTAAACTTTTTCTTGTTTTTAAATTAAACTTTTTCTTTTTTTTAAATTAAACTTGATCTTTGTTAACTTGAATTTTACCTTTGTTAAATTGAACTTCAGCTTTCTTATACTAAAGGTAAAAAGCTGTAGTAGCATTACAACCGTTATCTTTTCACAAGCGGTGCATTTGTGTCTGAATGTTTACTCCAAACATATTACATACCATAACATTCAAATTTACTTTTCTCTTACTTTTCGGAAAGATTGAACATGTTTTCTATGGGTATGTACAGAACATGCTTATGTTGTTCTTAAACAATCAAAAATGACAAAGTAATTGCATGATAGTTGATGTTAGGAAAGAACAATGCAGGTAATTTTATACCATAATCTACAGTGCTGCATCATAGTCATTAATAATATGAAATATCTAGTATTTGCAATATTGCTAGTGTTAGGATAAAATCTTGCAAATTAGTTGTTCAATTTAAGCTACAATACTTCATATTAATTATCAAACAATAATGACATACAATTTCTATCCATACCCTTTAAACCCTCCAAAAAAACTTTGCATTGCAAATGGGCAAATGAGTATCAACTTTTGTGGTCCGGTTTCCAGTGACTCCTCTTGCAAAAATCAAGCAGTTCATATTAACCGGGTGTTTCATTCAACAAATGAGAATATCTGCAATAGGCACAATAGAAGTGAACCTTGAGAAGCATTTGTAAATCATTTGTTGGTGTTGGAAAGATGACTTACAAAAATTGTAATTACCTCACAAAAGCAAAACTTAATATAGGATCTGTTTGGTGTCAACAAACTGAGGCATAAATGCACTGCTTGTGAGAAGGTAATGGTTGTAATGCTCATGGTGCTGCCCAACGCTCAATCCCAGGTGCTGGCAAGCCGTCAACCCCAGGTGCTGCCAAGCCGTCAACCTCAGGTGCTGCCAAGCCGTCAACCCCAGGTGCTGCCAAGACGTCAACCCCAGGTGCTGCCAAGACGTCAACCCCAGGTGCTGCCAAGACGTCAACCCCAGGTGCTGCCAAGACGTCAACCCCAGGTGCTGGCAAGCCGTCAACCCCAGGTGCTGCCAAGCCGTCAATCCCAGGTGCTGCCAAGCCGTCAATCCCAGGTGCTGCCAAGCCGTCAATCCCAGGTGCTGCCAAGCCGTCAACCTCAGGTGCTGCCAAGCCGTCAACCTCAGGTGCTGCCAAGCCGTCAACCCCAGGTGCTGCCAAGACGTCAACCCCAGGTGCTGCCAAGACGTCAACCCCAGGTGCTGCCAAGACGTCAGCCCCAGGTGCTGGCAAGCCGTCAACCCCAGGTGCTGCCAAGCCGTCAATCCCAGGTGCTGCCAAGCCGTCAATCCCAGGTGCTGCCAAGCCGTCAATCCCAGGTGCTGCCAAGCCGTCAACCTCAGGTGCTGCCAAGCCGTCAACCTCAGGTGCTGCCAAGCCGTCAACCCCAGGTGCTGCCAAGACGTCAACCCCAGGTGCTGCCAAGACGTCAACCCCAGGTGCTGCCAAGACGTCAACCCCAGGTGCTGCCAAGACGTCAACCCCAGGTGCTGGCAAGCCGTCAACCCCAGGTGCTGCCAAGCCGTCAATCCCAGGTGCTGCCAAGCCGTCAATCCCAGGTGCTGCCAAGCCGTCAATCCCAGGTGCTGCCAAGCCGTCAACCCCAGGTGCTGCCAAGACGTCAACCCCAGGTGCTGCCAAGCCGTCAACCTCAGGTGCTGCAAAACCTTTCATTACTTGCGCTAAAAGGCTTTCAGCACAAAATGCACCCAACTTTGTCACTTCTGATGTTGCGCAACAGGACACAAAAGTGAACATTGTAATAGCTTCATCAGTACAGGTCAGTCATGTTGAAAGTACAGCTTACTGCATTTTCAGTTACAGATTGGGAAATCCATTAGGGGGCATAGGGTAAGCAATTTTAGTTTAGTTACCTTTGTCAATCCTATGCTATGGGCATTGTTGACCCCAGGGGATTTTGTTTCGTGACCTAAGCTATAAAAAGGCCTTCGGCAATCCTAATTTTGTGTGCTCACTTTGAGTCGTCCAATTTTCGTACCTTTTTTGCTATCATTTCTTTTCCTGTTTTTCCTCTTCTTTCTTAACTCGCTGTTTCTGTCTGTAGGATTTTATTGATTGCAAGTAAATTAACGAGTGTAATTGATGTTTTTTACATTATTCCAGAGCTCTTCCAAGAGTGCCAATCCTCCAATCCATTGTAAACGGCGCTTGTTTGCAACGTCTGAGGAATGTAAGGTTGCCCAAGAAGGTCCAGCTATTGCGTCTGGCACTCCTGATCCTGTAGAACCTGCCATCAGTGCTAACTCCAAGGAGGTGTGTGGAAGGGGCATTAGAGGTAGACCAAAGTTAGGGTGGGTGAATGGGATGGGAGTGGCCATTGCGTGGTTGTGGTGTGTTATTTGAGGAAGCCAGATGACTCGGAGAAGGTAAATGTTAATGGACGGTGCTTGTGAATGCCTGATTTTGACGCAGCCCCGAGGGGGTGTGGCGGACGTCTTGGACACGTATGGGCGCAGGTCTGGGGTGCACGTGACTTTCATGATACAGCAAGGGTAAACCAGTGAAAAGTGCCTGCTGCCGAATTCGATAACCTAAAACCCAAAGTTTTGTGTGTGAGTGGTTAGGACTTGGCGCTTTTGGCTATACCTTTCCTTCTTGAAGCGAGGGAACAACCTTAGATCTATAGTTATGTCGAAAAATGGTGTAAACAATATGCCATGAGTATACTATTTCTGTGAACACCGATTGTGGGATGATTTGATTCCATTTAGGCAATGTAGAAATTTTTCTCAATATTATTATTAGGACATTTAATAAAATTAACTAACTTTATCTGTACTTCAATCATTTATAAATTGTTTCAGAGCTCTCTACGTAAAAGGAAATGGTCCGAGTTGCAAAGCTCTCACCATCCAAGGTTGCCTTGCAAAAGACGCCTAATAGAGTCTCCTTCCGGAACTCGGATTGCCCTTGAATGCTCCTCTACATCAACTACAAAGAGAGCTAAGAAAGAAAGAAGGCATTGTAAGAAATCACGGGTTTTGTACAGGAGATTGAACACCGATGCATTTCTGAGGAGCGTTTCTGGCAGACTTGGACCGTACCTCAGTAAATTTGTCAAACATAAGTTGAGGGGTAAACAACGGTACAGCATGTATCATAAATGGCTGGCTCTAAATATCCTTGTCAGTTCATCTGTCAGCCATTATCAGCTAATGAGGAACATCATACCCTTGCCTTCATATACTACTGTGGTGAGTGTGCTGCGAAATTTCAAGTTATCACCAGGCATTAGTAGTAAAAGTGTTTCCATCTTGAAGATGAAAGTGAAACCCACAAACCCGAAAGATAAACTATGCTTTATTTTCGCTGATGAAATGTCCCTCCGTAGAGGGTTATCATATAATCAAGAAAAAGATACCGTAATAGGATATGAAAATATAAAAACCGGAAATTGCAAAAAACTGGCTACTTCTGCATTTTGTGTTATGGCTTCTGGGGTAGCCAAAAAGTGGAAACATCCAATTGGCTTCTACTTTACATCATCCGCTATGCCCTCTGCGTACATCAAAGACATCTTGCGGGAGTCTGTTGCTGCAATGGAAAAGCAAGGCTTCGTTGTTTTAGGCATAACGAGCGACCAAGGCAGCAATTTCCAAAAAGCGTTCAAGGAAATGGGCTGCTCATCAACCAATCCTGTTGTAGAATTTGGAAATAAAAAGTATATTGTGTTAAAAGACCCTCCTCATTTAATTAAAAATGCTCGAAACTTTCTTCTCAAAGGTGATTTAATCATGCCCACTCTAAATTCCACAGCTTCTTGGCATCACATCAAACAACTTTTTGAATTGGAACAGAAAAGTAGCATAAAATGTGTTCCTCGTCTGTCGCATGAGCATGTGTACAATTTGAAATTTGCCCAAAGGATGAAAGTCAAACTAGCCACTCAAGTGTTGTCGAACTCAACAAGTGCGGCTTTAGACTACTACGTCTCAAAACAATCCCTCTCAGCTTCTGCGTCAGCAACCAGCTTGTACTGTAAAAAATTTAATGATCTATTCGATATTTTTAACTCTCAGTCTCCTGCAGAGAAAGTGCCTCTCAGGAAACCACTCTCACAAAGTTCTCCGTCTATTGAAATCTTGAAGGACTACATCTCTTGGCTACAAGAATTGCGCTCATTGAACCCCCAACGAAGATGTTTCTTTATTGACGGGTGGATTCAATCCATCAATGCACTTTTATTGTTGAGAACAGAAATCAAGGAAGATGTCCTACCTTACATGTGCGTCAGGAATCTGTGTCAAGACGAGCTGGAAAAATTCTTTGGTAAAATCAGAAACGTACAGAAGTTTCCAACGCCTCAAAATTTCATTGACGCTTACTGCAAAGTGTCGACAGCTTCTCTCATGAGGGCACCAATGAAGAGCAATGTTGAGGTGGCCGAAGAAGACCTGAATGTGGAAATGTGGAACATAGTTGAAGAGGTAATGAAGAAATAATTTTCTTGATGTTGTTCTAACGTCATAGATTCTTCATTCTGATTGAGGCTACTTGTATGAAGCGTATATACTTGACGTTTAGGCTCGTATCAGTTCTAATTACACTCTAAAATGACGGTACTGCCATTGTAAATTTACACGAGCTGTTCTACAAATTAAGCCATTGTTGTTGGGCTCTAGTGATGTATGTTTCACTTCTATAATGTTTAGTTGTATATCATTCCATGTGTATTTATTACAGTGATATTAAGTTAAGTCTGGACGATTCTTATTGATAATTTTGTCACGATTTCTTATGGCTGTGTTACGGTTTGATTTCCAGGTTCCTGAAGAGGCCCCTGAGGCGGTTCTTCTCTCCTACCAAGAAATAGAGGCAGCCAAAACTTTCTCCGCATCTACGATTGTTGGAGGGATGTTCGAGTCAATGGAGGTAGATGGTGCCGTTACCTACTTCGCTGGGTATATAGCCCATAAAATCAACCAGTTTCACCTCAAGTTGAAAGGATCAACCTTACCTTCATGTGAAACTTGTTCTCGTATTCTCACGAATCAAGATTTATCTATGCACCTCTTCACAAGCTTTAAAGAGTATGTTGAAACTTCCCCGCCTTCTCTCAATTACTGCAGCGAAGAGTTCATTGGGGAAATAATTAATTTTGAAAGAGTATTTTTATTTTGTTTCCAGAATTATCGTCATGTTATAGGGTTTCGCAAACTAGTGAATAATCTCTTCACAATCATCTCCGCATTTAACTTTTGCTGCGTTCGAGTCAACGCATATTTTCAGAATTACTTTGTAAAATGTAGAACACTTCAATGCATTAGGCATCTACAAAAAGGGGTATCTTCAACAAGTGTGAATGAAAAAGTGAAGAAAATTACACATCAGTAACTGCACCTAAACAGTTCAATAGAAAATTTAATTAACGCTTGTAACGTTTTAGCTAATTGGGTATGTGGTTCCCAAATGCTTTTGGGGTCACCACTCCTATTCAGGAGACTAAATGTATTCTATTGATTTTCTTTCACTTTTTCGTTCGTATTGCTGTCTGGGAATACCGTATCGTGCCAATCGCGTTGAGAGGAAATGAATTGAAACCACGGTTGTACTCAGCTTTGACTTTTAATGAGTCTGGCAGAAGCAGGACACGAGATCAGCAAAGGCCACGTCCAGGGGGGGGGGTAAGCCAGACAAAGGCCAGGATAGTTTCTTCCAAGTCCAAGATCTTCGTAGGATTTGTTCAGGCGAGAATTTTCTTGTGGCAGAGATGCTGCTGATGACGATGACGCAAGGGTGAAGGCGTGTCATTGGAATGTAAACCGACAGAGATGTCGACTGTCAGAGGTGTCGACTGACAGAGATGACGGAAATATTGACTGTCAGTGATGTTGACAGAGATGTTATTGACTGTCAGTGATGTTGACAGAGATGTTATTGACTGTCAGTGATGTTGACAGAGATGTTATTGACTGTCAGTGATGTTGACAGAGATGTTATTGACTGTCAGTGATGTTGACAGAGATTATTGACTGTCAGAGACGATGACAGAGGTGTTTGACTAAGCGAGTGTAAAGAGGAGTGATATTGTGGTAAAAAGAATGCGTCGTAAAGAGGAGTGTAGTAAAGATTGTAGACTGAGAATGTTGAGAGAAGGGATGTTCCAGACGCCGATTGTATCTAAGGTCTTAACACTGGCCCTTGTAGATTTGTATGGTTCATATTTGGCTGTTGCGCCCTACTTTATATACTGAAATGGCCCGGAAGTCTACCCTTGTTTTGAAAACCGTGCGGCGGAAGGATGCTCTTTATTGTAGACTCGTAAGGTCTTTAATAAAATAATTGTTTTTCTAATCTAAGTTTTTGGGTGAATTTATTCACTTTCGTAGTGCTAAATTATTTACGATTTTCATAGTTATTTTACGGCTGAATTTATGTTTGAGTTCAAATTATTGAAATGCAAGGTTACTGTGAATTCTCGTGAGTAAAAGCTTGGACTTATATTTAATTATTACGACTTAAACTTATATTTGGAAATTAGGAATTTAGGCTCATATCTTAATATTAAAATTTAAACCTATATCAAGAATATGTACATGGTGCTAGCGCACATTGATTTTGCTACACTCTTACCTCGGTAAAGTTCCATTGTTGATGGATTCACTAGTATTGAAAGTGTTATTGGGTCAGGCTTTCTTGTATTATTGAATGAGCTGAGTAATGGTGATTCTTTTCTATCATTTGGGTTCCTTTTGGGTCACTAAGGGTAGTTTTTCAGTGTATTGTATTTTATTTACAAGCTTGAGAGCTGTTTTGTAAAGCATTCAAATTTGTATTGGGAAACGTATTTTAAATATTAACTTCATTGGAAATTATTGAGATTTATTTTCTGATTCTCTTGTCACAATCCTGTTCGTAACTCCCCTACTTGATATCATTGGTTTAGTGTAGTATTCATTTGCCGTAAAGTAACTACATTCTTCCTTATTGATTTGCGCGAGTTTAAATATGGACAAGTTTTCTCGGTAAACAACCATTCCTGAAATATATGCTAATCCCATTTTAATAACATGTGCCTGCCGTTCATTGTCCTTAGTTAGAACGCGTTTGTACTAAAAAATGTGCAGCAATTCGGTCCTTGTAAATCACAACTTTATAACAGCGCCATTAGGTGCTACATGACATTTTATTGGTCTCAGCTCTAGGACCCACCGAGAGTCTGCCGGTCTTGCAGCCTTACAATAAAATATCAAAGGAATTTCTCCAATTCGTCGTCGTTCCGTCATAGAGAAAATACCATTGCGTGTAGAAGAATATCCCCTCAATTGCAGGAAAATAACCTAAGTGCATGAAATTACCCTATATAATGATTAGACATAGTTACGAAATGCAGCAATGCTCACGTTAAAGTCGCCATTTAGTTTTTGAAATTACCCTAATTTGGGGTAATTACCCTAAACGAGATGATACCTGAGAGCCAATGAGGTTTCGCACGGAAGAAACGTCACTCCTATTTGAGTAGCTCATTGGTTAGAGTCACTCATTCGACTAGCCAATTGAGAGCTAGTATTCGGATTGCGAGGCAAGGATGTCCCCTTAGAAGTTGTTCCTCTTCTTATGTATTTTCTCTGCAGTGCTTCCACTTTAGGGTAAAATACCCTATTTTAGGGTAATCAGGTGTTGTCTAGGGTAGAGTTTAGGGTAAAGAAAAATTCCATTGTTTTTAGGGTAATTCGACTTCTGACGGGGTATCACGGCAAAATTGTAGGGTAATTGCCTGTTTTCATTGCCAATACTAAGTTTGCTCTCAAGTACTACAATTACCTTTTGCAAGCTACATTTCGGAAGTACGCTACTTGAGCATTTATGAAAATGTTCAATAAGAGCCATACATGGAACAAACTTAAAATTTGTCAGAACTCGCTGTTAATTTCGTTTTTATTGCACACTGAGATAAGGCGCAAATTGCTGTGCACATCGCTGCATATCTTTCAAATCTCTCTTCATTATAATTTTGCTAAATTTGTTGCACAAATAATACCTTGGGGAAGTAAAAGTAATGACAATAATTAAAGTGATAGGCAAATTGATATATTGTTTGAAATTTTATATTTTCTACCCTTACATATCAAGATTTACACCAATACATCGGTCATCGTCGTTTACTGGAATTGAACAACTATATAACGTATGTAAAACGACACTGCCCGAGCCGGGGGCAGTTAGTTTTGTTTCAGTCGCATGCAATTAACTGTGTCAGGTGCTGTCACTTGCAGTTTTGCATTGCAACAAATTATTTAGTTACTTGCGTCTCAGTAAAATTGCTACTATTAAATAGATTCTGTGTCCGATGAAGCTGCTATACCACCTATGAAGATAAGAAAAATTTGATCGTCTTTTAAGCCCTACACACAAAAATGGGAGGAAGGATGGAGAAGCGAACAACTGTTTCGAGGCTGGTTGGAAAAGTCTCAGTCTTATACCTCAACTAAAGATATGGCATGCTGTACTATATGCTCAACTACTATTACATTTGGTATATATGAGATTATTCTTCATGCTAACAGTCAACGTCATAAAAAATTCTCAGAACAGAGAAGAAAAACACAAACAATAATTTTGTTCATTTTATCACATGATCCAATTGACAAGTCAGGTATAAAAATTGAATTACGGATATGGACCAATCTTTTCGAGCATAATTTGCCTATTTCGTTAAGTGACTCATTGCTAAACTACTGAAACAAATGTTTCTCAACGAAAGTAAACTTAAGGAAACAAAGAGCTTCAAACATTATTCGACAATGTTTCGGATAACATCTACTAAGTGATCTTGTCGTCGAGTTTATATTCTGTAATATTTTATGAAACAACTGATCGCAGTAAAGCTGAACAGCTCGGATTCATACTGCAATACTGGAGTGAGAGTGCAATTAAGAGCTCCTCTATTGATCTTGTTGAAAAACAGGATAGCACAGCCTATGGATTGTTTACTACACTTGAAAAATATTTCAGAGATAAAAATATTAAATTGAGCGACATTGTAGGGTTCTGCTGTGACACGACTAGCGTTATTGGATTCAAACATTCAATGGCTTCTTTGTGGGAAAAAAAATTCGACTTTTGTTACGAAAGGTTGGCTGGGTGAAAATACATATATCGGCAATCAATAAAAAAAGGTTGTAAAATATAAATCGAGGTTCTTCTTCCATTATTCTTGGCACTAGGGCTTACTAACTTAGGATTCCGATTCTTGGAGGAGCTACAAGTATTTGACTGTTGGCTTTTGGCTTTTTTGACATGTAGACTTCTGCCGAAAAATAATCAGGCCATGGGCCAAGATTCTTAATTGTTCCGAGATTCTTATTTGTAATTCAATGGGGCTAACTTTGAGCCTTGCGTAATTTCTGCTTCGCCTCACTTAACGTAAATTGTCTCTACACTCAGTACAAATCGCGCCAATTGAGTGTATTGATTACGAAAATTTTGGGAAAGTCATAATTCTTCATTTAGCTCTTTACATTCTTTGCCACGTTCTTTGCATTTGCTCCGAGAATTAGGGTGTGTATGAACTTATTTCAGATTAAAATTCCTCTAATTTGTTTGCGCAAAAATTGTAAACCTGTGTTTGTGTTGTGTTCCATAAATGAATGTTTTGAGTATTACCTTGTCGTTTCATTTTCTTTTACTATGCCTTTGCTTCTCTCTGCTAGTCAGGAGTAAATCGCCTGGCCTCATACTTTACGCTCATTGAGCAGAGCTTGTAACTAGGAAATCAAACAATGAGGGTAGACTATGGTGAAAGCAATATAAAATGTTGCACGTTTCGTGACACACATGACTCCGTAAAATCAGAGAATTTCATTTTCTAATATTCGCATAAGCCCTGATGTTGTGTCATTTCTACTCATATAAACATGGAAACATTAAATATATTCACGTAATACTAACAATGGGCTTAATTGATATTTTAGGGCAATTTATGCATTTTTAGGGTAATCTTGAGCAAAGTTTTAGGGTAGGAACTTTCACACTCGTGGAAGCCCTGTTTCTCGGTGCCGGGTCTGAGCGGGTCAGTTGCATGCTGCGGCTCGGAGAGTACGGATGTAGATGAACGTGCGCTCCGGTTAGTAGCTATCGCATGTGCGATAGGGAAGAAAAAACAACGACAAGTGACTCACGCTACCTGTCTATTTCCTTCATGTATAAGTAATTTACAGTCAATCAAAGACATAACTACCCAACTGTGTTTCATTCTAATTTCGGGTTAAGCTACCTAATTAACAAGAAACAGGGTTGATTTACTCGAAATAAATGCTATATATTTCAAAAATATATACACGGTATTCATTTTTGATTTTGGTTTTATTCACTCAGGTACAAATGCAATGGGAAGAATTATTTAACTTGTATATTTTCTATATACAAATAAATAATACACATGACTTACCTGAGCGACTACTTGATTATGCAAATTTGATGTTGACCGCCGTCTCTCTACCCATCATTAAGAAATGACAACATTTCATAGCAAGATTGGGTCAGTCGCTGTACCTCCTCTGTACCTGCTTCGATTTTTTTTAAATGCTGAACATTTTGTTCAGCCTAAAAATACTGTGTCTTCAATGTGTGAATTTTATTTTTACTAGTTCAAAATGACAGAGTTACACCACAACGAAAAGTTACATGTCCTCTGTTTAGCAAGCATAAAACTAAGCTCGAAATGTCAATTGAGCCAGAAAAAACTAAAAACAATGTCAATTGAGCCTGAAAACATTTCTATCCGTGGTGGCCTCTTTTGGTGGAATTTTATTCTATAATGGCTATTATCTCTTCCGAGCTTTTCAAGGAAATCACAATTTTGAAAACGATAACTCAAGTTCCAAAATCTTGGGCTTTATACTAAGTGGTAGCCAGGTTACTGGTCAAACGAATTTAAAATATTTTTTTGCATTATCAATTAGAAATATCAAAGCATAATGATGAATTTCAACAGAGAAAGCTTCAAAGAAAATTTATATTTGTGAAAATATGCTGATTGCGTATTTTGGATACCATAATCCAAATGAAAGGGAATTTAATCGCCACAGAAAAATAATGCAGTAGAATAATTTCATGTATTTCTTAAGCTTTACCCTTGTTGCCATCAAAGCTATCGATTTGAAGAGGGTGTCACACAGACGGATGGACGCGGCTACTTTTATAATAGTGGTTATATCAACTGTCAATGCCTTCACAGTGTCTAGAGATGTTAACCTAGTTTTGTAAGCAAATTCTTATAACTTTATATCTTATATGTTGAATTTTTGACGTTCCAGAGGCATTCCTTTACTTTAAATTGGTCTCTGAGCTGGAGCACCAGCTCGCGGGCCCAATCACTCGTTGTAGAAAGCGCAAGCAATAGACAGAAGTACAATAAAACACTCCATGATAAAGTACAACTGCAAAATGGGAGAGCTGTCGGGCGATGACCCTGAAATGATGTGTAGTTCACTCCTAACTACGCGCCACAGATGCTTGCTGCACAAGAAGACGCGTCAAAAACCGCACACCGTCGAAGTTCATGCAGCACTCGTGCATCCGACATGCATGCGTCAAATTAGGGCGAGTCGCGCGTGAGTTGCACGAAGAAACGCATAGTGTAGCCGGGCCTTTAGATTACACTTCCGAACTTCGTTCAGTGAGCAGACACAGGAATTTGTACAGATACTCTTTACTTCCATTCAAGATGAACGTTTGAAATTCTTGCAATAGGAATTTTAATTACTTTTTAGTGCACTTATGTGCTCGGCGTGGTCATTGTTTGGTGCTTCGAGTTATTTGAGATTATTTTCACATTATTTCAGTCACCTGGTCATCACGATGAGATTATTTTTCGCATGATATTTTTACCCGCATGTTTGATGGTGTAATCTGAACGACGTTTGGTATATTGTTCAAACAATAAGCCGCAGAGAAATTCATGATAAGTCCCAACAGACTGAGAGATGGTAAAGGAAAAAGCAAGAATCCAAAACACACGAAAGCTTATGACGAATATGGATGAGAACGCCATCGGTTAAGCGGGAGAAACCTGGGTAAAGGCACCTCAGAAGACGTTACCAGCAAAGCAGGCTCTGAAGTTCCTAGCATTACCAAGAAGCGACGCGTTGGCGCTGAAGCCGGCGTTGTTGACGCAGCAGTGAACTGCTCCGTGGATGCGGAGCACCTCCGCAAACGCACGCTCCACATCCTCGTCCTTGCTCATGTCGCATTGCAGCGCCGTCAGCGACCCTCGCTCGCCCGACATCTCTTTCGCCAGCTCCTGGAGCGGCAGGCCGTCATTACTGTCGCGTAAGTTCGGATTTCAATGGGCAAATGAGTCACTGATTTTCCTGTCAAGACAACTTGGAGACCAAGGGAACAAAGAAAAAATTATCAAGCATTCATAGCCGCAAAGCATGTTGAAGAAATCAATTTTCTTAGTCGGGGACTTGGTATTAAGGCTTTTTAAATTTAAGAAACCAGTTGGAAACAATTATATTTTCGAGAACGTTCGGTGCAGTGTGCCCTTATCTACAAACTGATTGGTACCCTTCAAGTACGAACACTCTTAAACCAACCTCAAAACATCGTGCCTGACAAACCTCAGACACGCTCCAACATCCACAGCGCTAACAACTTGCTTACGCCTTCCTGTGGAGCACTGATTTCTTATTCATCTTTAATTTTTCTCTTATTCTAAGAAGCAGTTTTTAGAATGGGCGTTTTCGGCTAAAACCCTCTTGTGACCTGCACTACGGTTCCCAACGCTTGACGTCATGGAGGGCTTGTGGCTGACGGCCGAGGCATGATGACGGCCGCCACTACGGTTTCGCACCGCTCCGAGACTGCTCCGCACTCAGCCGCTTCTCCGACTTCTCGTCTCCGGGACTACGGAGGCAACCTTGATGGGGAGCAAGTGTCAACTACGGCAGTCCAGCGCTTCAGCGGCCGGGCAGTCGGTCATCGACCTTCTTTTCTCGCCGTCGTCACGTGAACTTCGAGGGTTCCATTGTGAGGGTACGTTTGGAGATAAGTAGGTGCATTTGTCGCGAACTTTCCTCACTGGCCTACGTTTGGCTGTAGTTTCCCGTACTCGAGCCGTACCCTTAATTTAAAGCCGTGACTTAAACGTAAATTATTATATCTTCAATATATTCCAAGTAGAGTGCATTGCCATATCTGTTAACGTAGAATCTTTAACCTATTCTCGGCAGCTCTCAATATTTACGTTTGTCTAATTTATCTCAACAGGTCACGGTTATTGGCAAAATTGATGCGGGAGGCCGTCGGATGCACCAACTTCCGACTTCTTTACTTACCCAAGAAGTCACCGACGTGCCTGCACTTGAAGACTACTTTGCTGTCATTTATTACCATCAAATTATTAATACGCATTTGCATCACTAAATTAATAACCGGCAATGTGTCGTCCTTTTCCCCACTCTGTTTTTTCAATAAAGCAAGACTTAGATAGTTTTTGCGTTCCAGGAAATTTTTCTCTACCTAGATCGAAACAAGGAAACACACCTCTACAGAGTAATTTTTTAGAATATGATACCTATTAAACCTAGTAATATGTTTGGAAAATAAGAATAACTGAACAGAAGGATTTAGCATTGAATTCTGGTTCATGTCTTAAGTTACATGTTTCATAACAAGTTTTTTTTCAATCTACAGTTTTTCCTGCATCATGGCTGTGCATGTCACTCCACTAACTTCGTAAGTTGACTCCACTTATCGGAAACGAACCGCAATGGGTGGCTGTATTGCGGTACCCTCCATTTCCTTGTGTTTTTTGGCAGTAGCGCGTACAATTTTCACAGCATAAATATCCAGCGGCTGCAATCGGTCTTAGCTGCACCCAGAACCGTTGTCACAATGTACTACCCTAAATCAACCTGGAAGTGCCATACTAAGCCGAACTGCAGAAAAGAGGAACCCTGAGCCGATTTTCCACTCTGCAAGAAAAATAAGCCCCGGGAAACAGAGGAAAAGGCGGGAAACACAAGAGTAGCAGCAAATTCATCATTCATTAACACGTTCCCCGCGCATTGGGCCGTACGTGTACCAATAGGTAAATTGCTTATTCACGTGCCGATATAAATGAATGATATTTAATCGGTTTCGCGTCCTATTTGAAAAATAAATATTATCAAACGAGGTGAAGTATCATCGGGTAATTGTATTTTTCATTTTCATAGGAAGGATAAAAATTTAATCCAGCAGTCGATTTCCCAATTCTGGTACTTACAAGCTAACAAAACCAACCGTTTACGACAGCGGAAACGCGGTGAACGTATCAAAAAGTTCACAATTAGGCATAAATAGAACAGAGGAGCGTACCTCACTATTGCTGCTGTAATTTCAACATCTATGTAGAGCATGTCGGCTAAAATTAAAGAAAAAATGTTTGTAGTAAGAACTCCTCAGTCAGAACAGCTTTATTTTCAAAGACCGAAATGTCTTTTGGTAAACTTCAAAATTACGCCACCCTTTACCAGTTTAATTAATATGTCATATGAGGAATAATTTAACTTTGCTTCTCATATTGAAAAGCTGAACAGTTTTAGCATAAAAGCAATTCTTGTGTCCGGACCGGAAGAAGTGAAATCAAAAGCAAACAAGCCCGATTCTGTACAGATTTCCTAGAAATTAAGCTGCTAACCAGACATGCTCGTGGAACGGAACATGACTCGCGACCTCAAATCCAGAGAACTGTAACTCGAAATTTTGTGATCACACGTACATTTTTTGGCACGATTTTCAAATGTACATCGCAGCATGAGAAAGACAATTCGAAAGTTCCTCCAAGTTGACTAGGCTACACTAGGTGCTACAATCTAACGATTTGAGCGGTGACTTCTCGTAAATTTTGAGCGCCGCTGTCAAACACCTCATAGCCTAAGTAAGTTGAGTTACGATAAAGTCGAAAGTTGTCGAAATAGAGTTACGTTGTCGAAATAGAGTCCCGCCTTTTCATTTCCATCTCTCAACTGTTTTGCTCCGGATAAAGTATTACTCATTTCTTAACTATTTCAATTCCATACTTAACTGTATAAAATTTACGTATGAAATAAAAAACTATAAACTAGCAATTCTTGATGAGCTTGTTTGTAAAAAATGACGTTTTTTACACATGTGTTTTTCGAAAACAACTTTTTACAATTACTAATAAAATTTACGAGTCTTATAGCATTTGGAAGCGTAATAGGAATTTTTCATTTTCACCAGGTTGTGCTTCTAAACTGTCCTCCAACATTAAATTTTGAACATTAAATTCCTGACTCGATTATTCTTGAATCTTCATTTTCTATCTGGCTTAAAAGGTAAGCTATAAGTTTTTATATTCAACATACATTTATTACGCTTCTTTTGTTACTGCTTCTCAGGAAATTCTCTACTCCTTAATTTAATTTCTCAGTTCCGACTGAAACAATAAGATTAAAAGAAAATTGGGATTTATGAGTACTTTGGGAATAAAAGTAGGTTGATTTACCACAACATTTTAACTTTTACTTTTGGTAATCATTTCCATGATCTTGACTTTAAAGGACTGAGTACAAATACTTATGTAGCTAATGCGATGAAACCTACTTCGAGGACGACTTAGCAGTTAGCACCCACCACCAGAACGCGCGCGTTGCGTATCACGAGGAAACCTTTCACGCGCTGGTCGTCCCCTAGCTCCTACTAACTTCATTATTCGTATCTTTGTATTGGGTTCAAACCTATTTTGAATTAAAATTTCAAAATGATTGTCTCTACCAAATTCAATGATGTGAGAACTTTGGAAAGAATTATAATTCACCATTGACACAAACCTTTTACGAAAATCCTTCGTGATCGACTCCTCAGAATCGAAAAAACTAGGTTAGCTAATATTCACATTGCTTATTATTTTTACTAGTCTACCCCAATTTATTTGAAATAAGAAAGAAGGCGAGAGGAAAAAAAACCGTAAGAAATAAAAATATTCAATGTCTCAAGAGTTGATGAGGCCGAGTGCACACCATGGTAGAGGAAACAAGGTAGGGCATTCCTATGGGAGAAAATACACCTCCTCTTGTTCGGCTAGCCAATAGAAAGGCTTTATTTCAAACAAACTTTATGACGTCACCAAACGCCCTGTCGTTAGGCCAATAGTGCAGCCAGATTTGGGGGTAGCAGTGCTACCAGATGCATTATGAGCGCTGCTATTGGTTCGTAGCTACGACGTCAGCAAAACCACATCGTCAACGAAAAAAGACTGGTTTGAACCTACTTTGTTTCCTCTACCGTGGTGAACACGGCCCGACAAAAATGTAGAATAATGTACGACAAATCCAATGACACACGTTCCTACTTCCTAAAAATTCACTTGATATTCATTCCTACTCGAATCTGATGGATTAATACACTGGAAATTGTGGGAGTTGATGAAGCTTGTCTCACAGATACGCTCATCGCACACTTTCGGCTGGCCTAGGATACACAGACGGACACCCCTCTTATTATAGTTTAGAATGGCACGTTACCTGCGTTTGCGCGGTTGTTCCAGCCGGTTTGGTTAGGTAGGATGAAACCGTATTGAAAAACTAGTTTTACTGCTCGAATCTATTTTTAACCTTCCTCAGAACTACAAAAAATACACTTACAAAATACGCTTAAATTTACTTTTTCGAAAGGCAGTAAAATAGTGTGAATGCTATTCGTTTCTTCTGGCACATAAATGAGCAATTTACCTAGCGGTACACTCATATAATACGCAGTCAACGTGTAAAGCATTCAAAAATACAAGAACGCTAATCAGATGCTTAGCACTGTTTTCCGGTGGAGACACCGAGTGTCACTTCACTCGGAAACTCTAGAGTAATTTTAATAAAATTTTTCAATAAAATGCGTTTCTCACTCCTTTCGCAATTTTGTATTTTGCTAACTAAAATTCCAGTCAGTAAATCAAATAGACAACTATTTTATGTTCCGAATACCAAACACCGTTTTTCAATAAAGTTCATGAAATCATTTCAAGTTCATGGTTAAAATGTGAGAAAGCGCGGATAAAATTTTTGTGAAATTTCAATTTGTTTAATTTTTCAGTGAAAATTGAATCAAGTTGCTATTTTAATACTTTTTTATAAATCAAATATTACCATTTTTGCGATCTTAAAACATTGCTCCTCAATAACTAATACGTTGTGATAACTTGAAGCTCAAAATTTTTTAAACTGCAGACGATCGCCGGTCATGATTCTCTTCCGCGATAGGACTGATATTTTATTAGCACATTGTAAGCAGGGTTGCGGAGTCGGAGTCGGAGTCGGGAGTCGGAGTCGCATGTTTTAGGGTGGAGTCGGAGTCGCTTCTCTGAAGTGTGGTGGAGTCGGAGTCGCTTTTCCGAGTGTGGTGGAGTCGGAGTCGGAGTCGTTCATTCGGATGGGGTGGAGTCGAAGTTGGAGTCGCTATCTTTTGCTGTCTTCGATTCTAATTTTTACTAAAAATTATTTATAACAGTTGAAACCGAAAGTAAACATAACAGAGTTAGAATACTCTGCTGAAAATCTAAAAATACGCAATGTTTTTGTTGATTATTTTGTTTTAAGTTTGAAACAGCGTATTTATACCTATCACCTAATACCGTAATTGTTGTCTTGTCGTTGTGGGTTTGCATTCCTATATATGATAAATACAAGAACGAAGTATAATTGTACTGGAGTAATAATGAATAATTGGCAGTTATTTAAGCAAGAATTAGTAATTTGAAGCATTGAAAATTTGTTCTGTAGATTTCTGTTTCGTTCATTTCCCCTTCTATTAGTACACAGGAAGTAGCAAATAGTACTAAATATGTTGCAAGTTACTTGTAGAACATTTCAGCTGATGCAATACATTCTACTCACGTAAGGAGTGGTAACTATGTACGCTCTTAATGATGCATTGATTGATAATGACTAGTCTTTGCAGAAACTTAAAGTTATGTTGCGATCATAAATATTTCTAGTCTTTAAGTTATGATTCATTGCCAATGAGTAGTCTTTGCCAAAACCTGAAGCTATGGTCTGGTGCATAAAGACTTTTAGTTTTCAGGTTATGTTATCAAAATTGATATGGCTTCCTTGTCTTTAGATCAAGTTAACATGTATTATTAATAACAATTTCTGCTCATTTCTAAAGTTATTTCTTGAATGTTGTTTGGTTTTTTCAGAGTTATATTGTATTTCACTATATCATTATCATGTTGAATTTTTATCTTCGTATCACTCCCCAGTTTTTAAGTAAGCATACGCTGAAATGGAGAATTTTATATTATGCTTCTACAATTTTAAACACTGAAATAGTATCCGTTTTGCAGCATTACATAATTAATTACTTCTTCTTATGGAAGATTTGGAAATGTTGTAAGGTAATCAATATCGGCATTGAGACACATGAAAAATTATAAAATTTAGGGCAAGAACCACACCACAAAGCATATTATTTTTTCAAAAATTAAAAAAAAATATTTGTGGTCATCTATAAGAACGTTTCGGGCCGAAACCCATCATCAGCTAGGAAATCTGGAATGATACAAAAAGTCGTACGTAAAATAGAAAAACATGAGCCAGATATTTGAACAAAAAACATTTATAAAGCAAAAAATTTTTTAAAACAGACACGAAAACTGCACCAGCTACGCATCACAAAGGAACAAAAGACAAAACGCTTAAAAAATAAAATCGAAGCTAACTATCCTAAGATCACAAAGGGACGGAAGGGCAAGTGATCACTGGAATTCGGTGAGAGTAACTGACTAACCAACTAAAAGTAGAGGATGCGCACTTTGCATGTCGTTGAGCTCAGGTTTAGATTTATGAATATGCAGAGATTCTAATATTCTAAGTTTTATGGAAGAACTAGAGGAGCCAATGATAGAAAAGTCAGAGTCTGAGATTTTTACGTTACATTGAAAATCAGTGTGTGAACGGATCGAAGAGTGGGATGGGTGGCAAAGACGTGCACCTGTTCTATGACTGATTCCAACGTGCTCAGCTCGCCTAACGCGCAAAGTTCGGTTCGTAGAACCAACATATGCAGATGCACACTGTGCACAACGAAAACGATAAACTAAGCAAGAGCGGAGACACATTGGAATTTTGTCTTTGTAATGGAACAAGGAACCTATTGTATAGGAATTGACAGGGATGAGCTTGAGGGAAATTTGGGGAAAGTAGGTTGACACAAGTTGCAATAATTCACGTTTCAATTTTTCAGATTGCTGACCAAAGTATGGCATTGAAACATACATATCCAATTTCGCAGCGGTCAAAGGCGTAAGATCAGCTTTGTGTATGCTATCCAGAAAATACCTAATTTTTGATTCAACTAAATTAAGAGGAAAACCATTGTCAGTAAAAAAAGAACGTAAAAATTGTAGTTCAGCATGTAAAACCTCATATGTCGAGCAGATCTTATAAGCTCTAGATAGCAGAGTTTTAATTGCATTGATTTTAAATTTAAAAGAACAAAAACTAAAAAAACTAGAACCAAGGCCCGAAAAAGAGGGTTTCCTAAACACAGAAGTTTCCAGCGTGCCATTGCGCCTGGTGACCATGGTATCTAAAAACGCTAACTGGTTGTTGCTTTCGCATTCCATGGTGAAATTAATTGAATCGTGTTTACTATTAAGATATTCAAGGAAGAGATGGGGATGAGAGGGGTCCTTAAACAAAACGAAACTATCATCGATGTATCTCTGATAAAATACTGGGGCAAACTCTTGAGGACAATCCCGCAACCAAGCCTTTTCGTGATGGCTCATAAAAAGATTGGCAAACGTTGGCCCCAGGGGAAGTCCCATCCCCAGACCATCAAGCTGCCTGTATAATTTGCCCTCGAAAATAAAAAATGAATTAAGAACACTATGCTCAAGCAAGGTTTTAAACAGATCCCGCGATAACCCTAAAACAGTGGAAGCAGCATTTCTAAAAAGCTGCGAAATACAAATATCCATGGTTTCTTTTAAAGGTACATTGGTGAACAGACTTTCAACATCAAAGGATGCCATAAAATAATTAGCTGAACTGCTTAGTTTGGAGAGTCTATCTATAAATACAAATGAATTATCAACAGTGTAATTACTAGTGGTAAGTGGGTTCAAAACAGGAACGAGATACTTTGCAATTTTGAAGCTAGGAGTATTATAAGCGGCAAATATGGGTCTAAATTGAAACATCCTAGCGAAATCGGCCTTGTGAACCTTAGGTAAGCCATATAGTATGCCTGGGCCAGAACCGGAAACAAACAAGCTATTGTAAACTCCGTCACTGAGCACCGAAATCTTCTTGAGTTTGCGCAAAAAGTTGTTGATTTTATCCTCTATTTTGGTAGCGTAGCGATGAATAGGTTCAATTATTAATTCAAATTTTGTGGGGTCAGAAATAATAGCGGTCATTTTTTCGACATACTCGTATACCGGTCTGTCAACAAGGACCACACCCCGGCCCTTATCAGGCTTACACACTACCAGATTCGGATTACGGCCTAGCTCTTTCAACAAGGCTACATCTGCATACGAAAATACAGCAGAAAATATTTTTGAACTTCTGAAGTTGTAAAAGAATTTATGAGTCACTGACCGCAAATGGTTGCAAAATTCATCAAAACTAGTATCTTCTGCAATTATTTGCGATTTAAGATCAAGCGCTAACTTTTCGAAACATAGAAAATATTTAAAATAATCAAGTTTGTACACGGGCAAACCAAAATCCAAGCCAAAGGCCAGTAGAGTTCTAAGACGTGAAGTTAGGTGAATAGAGCTGAAGTTGAAAATAACCTTGTCAGGGTTGCAGGGCTGAAGATGGTTGAGAATTCCCAGATCTTTGAGTTTCTTCACATGAGTGATCTTCGTGGCAGCTATAAATTCACCAACTGAGAGACGCACAGATCTAAAAATGACTGCCCTCATAATAGGCGAGAACAAATCACGGACATCACTCTCAGAAGCCGTTACTGCTGCAGAAGCTGTCTTAATGGAGGCTTTTTTCGAATTGATTTCCCGTGTTAAGAGCTGGGCTTGCCACGATTTATAAAAAGATGCTGATTGCAAAGAACGGCGATATAATTTGAATCTTAAAAATTTTGGACACACATTATAAACTTTGCACTTCACTAAAAAATCATAATCAAGTTTCAGTTTCTCATATTTTCTTGAGTTCGTTTCAAATTTACGAAAAGCTTTGTAATGTTCAATGCCATAATTATTTCTCAAGAAGTTAGGAATATTTATCTTAACGATCAGACTAATTATAAAATTTAGGGCAAGAACCACACCACAAAGCATATTATTTTTTCAAAAATTAAAAAAAAATATTTGTGGTCATCTATAAGAACGTTTCGGGCCGAAACCCATCATCAGCTAGGAAATCTGGAATGATACAAAAAGTCGTACGTAAAATAGAAAAACATGAGCCAGATATTTGAACAAAAAACATTTATAAAGCAAAAAATTTTTTAAAACAGACACGAAAACTGCACCAGCTACGCATCACAAAGGAACAAAAGACAAAACGCTTAAAAAAATAAAATCGAAGCTAACTATCCTAAGATCACAAAGGGACGGAAGGGCAAGTGATCACTGGAATTCGGTGAGAGTAACTGACTAACCAACTAAAAGTAGAGGATGCGCACTTTGCATGTCGTTGAGCTCAGGTTTAGATTTATGAATATGCGTTCTTTCGGCCCGAAACGTTCTTATAGATGTCCCCATGGGATTGGGGACAATCCTATACAATCTACGCCGTCAGGATCAGTAGTGATTAGGATTTAAAATTAGGATTAGGATCGTCGTAAATGTGCCTAGCACTAGGCGGGCTGGACGTCCCCGGGACGCAGGACGCCATGGCCGTTCCTGTCCCTCTTCTGCAGATGTGCAGCGTGAAATTTAGGGGATTGAAAAATTTTAAAGTGAAAAAATTTAAAAGTGGTTAAAGTTTAGGTATTTGAAAATTACCACGTTGTTGAAATATTGGCGCGCAGTGATTGGAGGAAATGTGAATCGCAGGAAAAAGGCGAAATGAGTTGTGTTTTTTTTTCAGCATAGTTATTTGATGTAATCTTAAGTTTAAGCTTGCTATATGTTTTTTTAAGTATCGACGCGTAAAATTTTTTATAATTTTTTAATTATTTCGTTTAAGTAAATTGTTTAAATTATTTTTATTTGAAGGCTGGGTTCGAACATTTTTTTGTTGCATTTTCGAATTACTTGCGAATATTTTCAATGTTTTCAATGTGTATTTTGAATTGCGGTATTTCCTATAATTGATGGGTGTTTGCGGAATGTGTTTTTTAATTCGAATTGAGTTTTTTCGGTTATGTTGAACAAAAATGACTGTTGCGTCGTTATTTTTTGGTCCTTACCATCGTTCCACGTGGCTGTCGTCGTGCTGAGTTTTTTTGATGCACGGTAAGTCAGTTGCTTTGCTTTGCTTGGTTGTGTTTTTGCTTATGCTATTTTGCTATTAATGATTAAGGCGTTTTAATTTTTGTTCTTTCCTATATTCCGTATAACCCTTTGTTATCCTATAATCCTATCGTATATTCCTATGCGTGTTAAAAGTTGCGCTAATCTCTCTGATTCGGATTGCGGTAACAAGATGTTAACAAATTAACGGTTTTTCTTTAAAAAAAAGGGGTGTAAAACGTTTATGAAGTGTTTAGTATTTTTGACGTGTTGCGTTGCGTAAATTCATATTTTTGTGTATTTCAAAAACATTTACCTTATCGTGTTCCTTTGATTGGCGTTTTCGATATAAATAATGAATGATTAATGTTCTAATGGTCATGGCGAATGTTTTATTTTTGTTTAGAGATGTTTTCTGCGACTTGAATTTACTTTTGATCTCTAGCAGAATTACTCTTTTTTTGGCTGCGGTTATTGTATTCTTTTTTTCATTTTTGGTAAGATAGACGGTTCTTCATTAACCATTTTTTAACTGTGCGTTCTTTGGTTAAGATTCATTAACCATAATATATCGAGTTTTTAACAAACAGGGTTAAATATCAGTGTGTTCTTGCTTTAGCTACCCTGTTTATTGCTTGTTTTTGCGATACATATGATAATGCTTGGTTGGTAAAGTAGTAGAATTGTTTAATAACTTTTAGCTTTTCAATGGCATGAGTTGCGGGACATTTAAAGTAATTTGGCATAAATACGTTTTAGAACGAGGCGGTTGCAAATAATTAATAGCGTTACCTTTCACGTAGACTTATCGTCTAATTATTATTCTTTTTTTTTTTAAATCAAGTGTTTAACTTTTTGATTGCGTGTAACATTGTCCCACGATCTCCGTTAATTCTTCGAATTATTGAGTTTAGTTTAACCGTTTTAATTTTGGGTTATTACTCACTCCAGCATTACGGGGGGGTGCTATGTACGAGCGTTGCCGTACATGTCTGTATCTGGATGGTGTATTCTTGACACCACACCCTATAAAAGCCATGCGCGTTTAGTTTGCGGTGCTCTTTCGATTTGCTCGCCCTCCTGTGCCAGTGACATCTGATTTACTAATAAACTTACCACCAAGCCACCCCTACTATCATTAACCACCGTATATAGCTAAGTGCTCCACTTTCAAAACAATTGAGAGATCCAGAGCCTTATATACCAGAGTTCGAATCGTGGATACCGAGTTCGGCGGGGTATTGTATATTACAATGTACTGTATTACAATACACTATTGCATATTACAATATACATACACAAGCTCGCAGTTGCTTTCAGTAATGCTGAATTTCTGTATCTAGGATACAAAACGAATGGCTATAACTACTTCTCTTTCGGTTCAAAAATACTGTGTTCCAAGTGTTCATTACTCTAATAAGAAAAATAAGTTACCTTTGTAATGAGTTTAAGCATGGAAATTCCACTCGAACGAAAATTTGTTGAAGAAAGGTATTGAATCCCGCCATTTTTGACGGACCGTGTACGCTAGTTAAGAAATAAAATATTCATCTTTTAAATTATGAATAGGTGGAGTTGGAGTCCCAAAATTGCGAATAGGGAGTCGGTGTTGGAGTCGCCAAATTTTGGAAGGGTGGAGTCGGAGTCGGAGTCGGAGTCGCCAAATTCTGAAAAGGTGGAGTCGGAGTCGGAGTCGTCAAATTCTGGAAAGGTGGAGTCGGAGTCGCCAAATTCTGGAGAGGTGGAGTCGGAGTCGGAGTCGCAAATTTATTCCTCCGACTCCGCAACCCTGATTGTAAGACAATTACTTTCTCTTTAATTCATGAGATTGATTATTACTAATCAACGTGATTTTTAATCGTCAATGAAACTTAGAAAATGAATTCCGGATTCCTTGTCATTAGGTATACGGTGTCCCCAAAACGAGGCGCTGTGATGGCAGTCATTTAAAATAATTTGACTGTACCATTCGGCATAGATAGACATTACCACTGACTCGGATTATCTAACAAAAAATAGAGTACGACGAACGTATACAAATAATTTGCGTTAGTCAGGCAGATATGTTACGAATTTATTGAACATCCAGCTCGTGGTCAGCTCACCAAGTGCGTGTAGCGATTAAAAACGATTAAAAAGCGTGCAGCCCAAACTTCAATTTCATTGCCCACGAATATCATAGTAATTTGAAGCATGGTCACCTAAAAAATATGGTTAAATTGAAACAAAGTTCTACACAGAAAAATAAGTCTTTGTTAAAAATAGAATCTTTTTATCGACAGGAAAATAATATATGTTTAAAAAATGTATGGTCATTGTTCGTAAGAACAATATCATGTTCGAAAAATTAAGCCTATGTAGCAGAATGGAATCATTAAAAAACAATAGGTTTCGTTCGAAACAATGGGTTTATAAATATTTAAGGATTTCAAAAATTGACCACATGCTCTAGTCTAAGCGGTCACAGCGCTAAAATTCGGTAAAAATTCAATTAGGTTTCGCGGCTGCAGAACGATACAAAATATTGTTGTTTAGTTTGGTACAGATCGTCATGGCCGGTATAAAAAATGAAATTTTATTCTAGTGAAGTAGATACATATAATTTTATAGAGGTGTTTCTTTCAAATGTCATTTTTTCGAACGCATTGTAACTAATGTCAGAACGCAAGGACGGTACCTCCGGTCAAGCCGATACCAATTCCTACACCTGGGTCAGGAGTGGAATAATAGCCAAGTTCTCTTATTTTACAACGAGGAGAAACACAGGACTGGGTTTGCAGAGAATAAAACCGATGACCCTCCTAGTGCAAAGCCAGCTCTAGGCCCTTATGATTAAAGTGAGATGGGAAAAACCTGTAAGATTTACGGTGACGAAGAAATAGGCATGATAACTTTCGTGCTAAATGTCAATTACACAGCAAGCCAGCATTCCTTGTTGTAAAGCCTGACAGTTAAATCACACCAACCAATAAGGAACAGCGATTCCATTGTGAAGAGCTTAATATACAATATCATTGTAGCGAGTGGATACTTATCCGAGTGGAGTTCAGGGATTCTACTTACGTATCCACGGAGCGCTACGACACCTAAAATGCGATGAAGGAAAATCTACAACAGCATCCATAATGGAAAGTCGTTTTCATGGCCGGATTAAAAATAATGATATATTGAATGAAATATCTCTATCTCCAGCTGTTCAGCCATAAAACCAAGTTCAGTTCAAGAAGTCACCCTGTAAAAACGAGTCTTTTAGCTCACAGTAAATCGACAGCTAATGCTCGCTGTGGCACAGTGGTTAAGGGATCGGCCTTGTATGTTGGAGACGAGGGTTCGTATCCCGGCGCTGGCGCTGCGATTTTCCCCGTTGGGTATAAGGGAAAGCTCAAGCACAATACCCCACTCAACCCAGGGGTCGGAAATGGGTACCGGCTTTACGGGGGAACCGTCATGGTGTCCTATATATAGTGTTAGTTATAAGACATTTGAAAAACCAATGCTCAAGATCATTTGTATCAGGCTTGATTGGAAATATAGCATCCCAAAGATGCCGATGTTTGTTTTGTTTGTTTAATGAACGGCTAGAGAGGGCCTTACAAGTAGCGGCTCGGTGCTGACACACCTCAACTTTGTGGTGGGCGCGCGCGATCCCCACCACCTTCATGCCCACAGCCACCAGCGCCCGGCAGATGGCAGCACCGATGCCAGCGCTAGCGCCCGTCACGATGGCAACTCTGCCTTGCCACCGCTCTTGTCCAACGCTCTGTAAACATTAGAAATTTCACCAGTCAAATGGAACATGTTTCCCTGCTAAAAGTCCACAAAAAATACTCCTTAAAAAATTAATTTTGAAACTATTTTCAAGAGAAAAAATTAGCGCATATGGCACACATGTATATTTACGTCGTGCCAGCAAGAAGACTGCCTTATCAGCCTGTCTAAAATAAAAACTTGAAAAAAACGCAACAAAAATTTGAAACAATACCATCACGCTGATAATGACAGCAACCTCAGCTACACATTAAGGAAAAGAAAAAAATCGCAAGAAAATATAAATGCCACGATTACCAGGACCGTTGTCTTACTGCCATGTGCAGTCCTTGAAGTCATCGTAAATTGAAAGTGTGTATCTTTCGCAGATAGCTTTCGTTAATGTTTTCTGCTGTACAATTATTTTACTCGTACTTTCACAACAGATTGATTATTCGTTTTTTTTTCTCCTCACATTATATTGAAGTGTCATTAGACTGCGTAAAAACAAACATATATGGAGAACATTTTTTTAACATTTGATTTATTGAACCATGAGCTCTTTTTTACAGATATCAAAATTGGCGGGGAGAAATAACTTTACTTAATTGTCCCAAATTTATGGCAAGCGTCGGTAGTGCAAAATTTTTTTTTAGGAAATCAAGCAGTGCAAAGCCCATATAACAATATTTACTGGTTGTTCTGCGAAAATTTCCGAACCGAGGTAATCGGTTTGAGAACATGATAACCCAATGCTTCTCCTTTTGTTCCTTGCCATGGGATGGACGGGCGCAAAAGGCGCAATAATACGCCGGACGCTGCGCACAGCAAGCGAAAGTCGGCCAGAGGTATTCATTGCGCGGATCGCGATGACTCAATTCACGGCTCTCGAAAAATATATAAATTATTTAATATATAATTTATATTATATACGCTAAGTTGCAGTAGCTGCGTCTCCCACCATTATTTCGTTTAATCGAAGTGGCTCTCTTGCAAAAATTGGTGAATAACTCTAACTCTGGTGTAGAAGGAAGTGCATCTCATTTTGGGTACTAATAAATACGAAACTCGGGGTCATGATTTGAGTTTGAGATACTGTCAATACATCATATTATTCCATTATTGTTAAATAAGGGAATAAAAAAGCACTGAATTGTTTAAGATAGTAGACGGAGTTATTTCCATCAGATGGGACAAGAGCACTTCGGCGGGCTGAGGATAATGGTACGTCAGGTACACATAGAAGCGTGTCAGAGGGAAGCATAGAGGACCCTAATATTCTCTGACTAATAGATCAGGCTCACGAGCTCAGGCTCGCAGACTAAAATCCTAATGTAGCCTGTAGGAAACACCGTAGGGAGAGGACTTATGTAAACATTTATAATTTTTGTACATTGTATAATGCGTTATCCTGTGCTTACAGTTAGACTTTTGTCAAATAAAGTCACGTTTCGAGAAAAAATAAACGTAAACTTGAATTGACCGGTAACATTTTTCCGCTCACCACCAGTATGCGTTCGAAAACGCGCTCCCGAGTTTCCGGGGGAAAAGGTAAAAATTTAAAGGTTTACAGTTCAATATTAACGTTTGCAGTTTATTATGGTGCTTCAGAATTAGTGAATTTTTGAAGCCTCAAATAATTTGATAAAATTCTCTTCAAATGTCTGCAGTTAGGGGCTGGCATTCAGCCATCTTGTCCGCCCGTTTAGCAAACCTGTGTAGGCAATTGCCTAACTTCAGCGCCATTTACAAGTTATTGAATGCAATAAATAGAGTTTTAGTTCCCTGACAAGAATATCCTTCACCTGGAATCAAATGTCCACATATTTTTTTTATACATTAGCAAGGTCTCATTTTACATTGACCCTTAGAGTTAGTAAATTATCCACTGGTTCTTCGCAAGAGTTTTCAAACAAAGGGAGTCCGTTTGGGAACATGATAATCCACTGTTTTTCCTTTCGTTTGATGCAGACAGCGGTCTAGTAATGTCTGTGTGTATTTGTTTCCTTCTGTTTTTCCAATTTGATAAGAAATTGATGTATAACCCAGGATGTTAAGTATTAAACTTCTCAGCTGATAATTTCTATAGGTTTATGATTATATAAAATAACTAATGAAAATGCAATACAGTGGCCAGATTATGACAAAATAAAGCATTAATCTGACATAAAGTGATTGTATATGAGACATTTTTATAATCATAGTAACTTAACATCGATAAACAAATTATGATGTCATGATTTCCTCCGGTTTTTCAATTCAAACTTAGTATTTGTGCACGGTTTTTCATAATTGAGGAGTTGGTTACAGGGAGGGTGATAAATGTAAACAGTTTACAACAATTAAAATATTGTTTTCACGAGGGGGAGTTTTCTTTTCCTAACCAGATGACAGCAAGGGAGTAAACCTGCAATCATACTTAGAAGTTAAGGCCCCCTCACACGTACAAATATGTTGGCAGACAATCTGAACTGAATTTGGTTTGTCGGTCTCAAGGCCCCTCACACGATGCAAAGTTGCAAACTTTAACAACACACTGCAAACTTGACGAAGACAGGCGCACGCTTCAGTATGCCAGTAGTAGCTAGGTGGAGAGTACGCACAAGAATAGCGACTCCAGACGGCGAGTTCGTACAATTGATAGGATTCGCTATAGTTGCAATGAATAAGAAATAAAAGAGATGTAAAAGCTCTCTTAAAATGGGCTAAAGAATAGTTCCTAAAAAGTAGTGAACATACAAATAAGAAATTGCTTATTGAAGTGCATAAGGAGGGAGAGAGGCAGAGTACAGTGGTGCACCACACACGAAGGCTGGCGTGAGTCGCGTGACACTGACGTGGTGTCAAGGTTTGCACCCGGTCGCTCCAAAATTATCAAGCATGGCTCATCTGCCTCATACAGTCTGTGCCAACCTGAAATGAGCGTACAAACGCACGAATTCAGCACCAGTTCAGATATGTTTGCAGATATATTTGCGCGTGTGCGGGGGCCTTTAGGAGCCTTGTGCCGACCATTGTCGCCACCCGGCGGCACTCACGTCAAGTTCGCACATTCTGAATGTGCGGGTGCGAGTCTGTGTACGAGTATGGCTCGTAACCACCACCAAGAATCACTACCCTGCGCACTTCAACAGTGCCACATGTCGCTATATGGCCAAACTCTAGAGCGAACATTTTTTATTGTATAGCTCTGCCATATAAGTATCATTTAATAATGAAATGAAATACATTATGTGTCATTTTACACTTAGAAGTCACTGCAATTTTAAACGACACACATTATAAAATGAGTTAGACCAAATAACAGCACAGTTACTGCGATACTACCGTGTGTCGTAATGTATTGTTCGTTGGTCAAAATGTATCGTTGATAATGCAAATCGCATTTAGTTTCTATTTTAAATTGGTAGTTAATTTGAGAAATTACTAAGTGCTATATCAATTGAATAAAAAATATTCTCGAGCTGAAGCGTTTTGTAAGTTGCATTTTTTGCATAGTTACGCCAAATGAATTCGATTACTTTACTTAGAAAATGTGACTACAAAATTTTGTGCGCTCAAATCAGTATAATTAATTAACACTTCCCTCTCGTTATTATAATTTTGGTCGTAAAGTGCAAAATAAAAGAACCTCTATGCTCACATTGGATACAAAGAAAGCTTAACGCTTGCACACCAAGTAATAAAGGTTATTCATTTTATCGCAAATATTGCGCCTTTTTCGCTTGCGTCAGGAAATTGTGTACAGCCTCTGTACACACCACTTCACCTATCATATATGACATGCAGGTATAATGCTTCTTCAATACCGAATTCTTTTCAGTTGCGCTGGCGGTAATGAGACAGTTTTTGAATGAAATTAATGCTTGTGACCACATCTTTTTATACTACAAAATTGTTCATTTATTTTGTCTTTACGTGACAACTATAATATTTTAGATGATATTTAATGTCATTTACAAAACTTCCTAAGTAAGCCATAAAAAGTATACAAAAAATTAAAGACAATTACATGTAATATGTATTTTAATATATGATACATTATTTCATTAGTCATTTATCTTATAATTATTCATTATTTATAATGAATGAAATGGAGAAGAAATACTTTAAAAACATCGAACGTTTTGAGCCTTGGCTCATTCTCAACAAAAAGTCTGCAAATACAATAATAGACAAGTCAGTAAACCCAAAATTACCTAAGCGCAGAATATAAGCACGAAAAATACATAATAGAAATTTATCGGCTGACTATTTTCAGAGGGTCTGCACTCTGCATTTTGTTGAGAGAAAATTTGAGTTTATACGTGAATAATGACTCTAAAATACGTAGGTCTTAGTTTAGTAGGTACGTAGGTCGCTTGCTCACTTACCCTACTCATTCTAGTATAAGACAACATTGTAGTAATGGTTCCTCTGAACAGATTATTGAAATTAGCAAAATTAAAATATTAGACACTTGTATGGCCAACTAAGACCTGCATATTTCAGAGTCATTATTAACGCATTAACTCAAATCTTCTCTCAACAAAATGCTGAGTGCATACCCTCTGAAAATAGTCAGCCGATAAATTTTTACTATATATTTTTCGTGCTTATATTCTGCGCTTCGGTAATTTTGGGTGTACTGACTGGTCTATTATTGTATTTGCAAACTTTTTGTTGAGAATGAGCCAAGGCTCGAAACGTTCGATGTTTTCAAAGTATTTCATTTCCATTTCTTTCATTATAAATAATGAATCATTATAAGATAAATGAATAATTAAATATGTATCACAAATTAAAATACATATTATTCCATGTAATTGTCTTTATTTTTATTAAACTTTTTATGGCTTACTTAGGAAGTTTTGAAAATTACATTGAATATCATCTAAAATATTATAGTTGTCACGTAAAGACAGAATACATGAACAACTTTGTAGTATTAAAAGATGTGGTCACAAGCATTAATTTCATTCAAAAACTGTCTCATTACCGCCAGCGCAACTGAAAAGAATTCGGTATTGAAGAAGCATTATACCTGCATGTCATATATGATAGGGGAAGTGGTGTGTACAGAGGCTGTACACAATTTCCTGACGCAAACGAAAAAGGCGCAATATTTGTGATGAAATCCACAACATTTATTACTTGGTGTGCAAGCGTTAAGCTTTCTTTGTCCCCAATGGGAGCATAGAGGTTTTTTTATTTTGCACTTTACGACCAAAATTATAATAACGAAAGGGAAGTGTTAATTAATTATACTGATAAGAGCGCATAAAATTTTTTAGTCACATTTTCTAAGTAAAGTAATCGAATTCATTTGGCGTAACTATGCAAAAAATGCAACTTACAAAGTGCTTCAGCTTGAGAATATTTTTTTTATTCAATTGATATAGCACTTAGTAATTTCTCAAATTAACTATCAATTTATAATAGAAACTAAATGCGATTTGCATTATCAACGATACATTTTGACCAACGAACAATACATTATGACATACGGTAGTATCGCAGTTACTGTGCTGTTAGTTGGTCTAACTCATTCTATAATGTGTCGTTTAAAATCGCTGTGACTTCTAAGTGTTAAAAAACACACATAATGTATTTTACTTCAATATTAAAGGATACTTATATGACAGAGCTATACAATAATAAATATTCGCTTGTGAGTTTTGCCATATAGCGACATGTGGCACTGTTAGAGTGCGCATGGTAGTGGTTCTTGGTGGTGGTGACGACCCATACACGTACATGGACCCGCACACGCACACTCAGAATGTGCGAACTTGACGTGAATGCTACCCGGCGACGCTAGTGTCAAAAGTCTGTTGATGCCCCTCTTCTCGCATGATCACCTCGGCTGCATGCCAGTTACCGCCAGATTTTGCCTACACGTGCGATGCATGCCAGATACCGCCATTTTACAAATCATTCTCTATCGAAACAAAATGTTTACTTGGATAAGAAGACAAAAATATTACGAATTATACAATTACATACTGCTGTCGTAATTTTCATCATGATAAGCTGTGAGAATCTCATTAGTATTCCATTCTTTTGCGGGAATATGAATAATAGATTTAAACTGAACACGCATATTCGAAGGCTGTTGTTTGTTTTGTGTCACAATAGTTCGTTGTCAAGCAAAGCGAACAATGTTTAAATTAAAAAAACAATAATTTTTTTACTTAGGTATTGCATAATTAAGTTAATAATGCAATGTTCCTATATCTCCTGCCGATTACAAAACTTTGGACTGTGCTTCAACCCCGTATGACCTCAGAATTTCAGAGTACTTGCATATCTTCAACTGAAACCCTCATTTGAACAATATGGACAGTTCCAACTCTTTGCAAATAGTGAGTAGGTAAATTCCTCGTCAGAACCAGCCTAATTTAATTTTATACTTATGTGTCACGTATATTCTTTCTGTGCTTATGTGTTTTATTCTTTATTCTTATCCGTCTCATACTTTGTATTTTTACTTCCATGATCTTGTCCGTCTCATACTTTGTATTTTTACTTCCACGATATATTTATAGCACCTACAATTCATTTTACTTTGATCTTATATTTCAGACATAATTCTTTTTTTTTTCTCGCGTGAACTGATGATGGAGCTGGTCTCTGAAACGTTTTCTTAGTAAAGATGATAATTTTTTTTGGAATTTTCTTCGTTTTTAACTTTATGATGAGGTTACGATCAAAGTAAACCACTGACGTGTTCAGATATATTAAGTGAATATAATTACAACCCGTTGTCTGATAACTGTACGGAGATAATGTTAGTTTGTGCAGGATGTTTTACAAGAGGTACCCAATTTCACAAGCAGAACATGGCCAGATGAGCAATTTTTTTCTACGAAATTTTCAGAACACTTTTGGGTTTTTGAGATATTAGCAGTTTATTGTTTTAAAGTATGAAAATTTATGATACAATTCCTCGCAATATTTAGTTTGAATTCACGTTACAAACACTTCTAATGTACGACAGTGTACAATGATGAAATTTTCTTTTAGTGAAATTCGATTAAAAGGTTTAAGCAAATACGTATTGAATGAATGAATGTGAGGAAGATCTCATGGCCAAAATTTCAGATGCTGCTGGTGAGATTTCTGAAATGCCAGACGTGTTTCCTAATATCCGGCTGTCGTTAACACTTTGTATGTAGAATATGTATGGGAAATAAGAAAACACAATACAGTAGTTATCGGTAGTTTAATTGAAATTTAGCATTAGGCTTGTTTTCGTTTATATTTTTGGTTAGGCACCTTTTCCTTTTGGTGGAAATGTCACGGCCTCTCATTAATGCAGCTTTTCCTTTTGAGATTCCAGCCTTCCTCCTTGCCACGCTTGTCGGTTGGCACACAATCTTCCTGCCCAGAGACCTCTTGTTAAAAATTGTGCTGCCAGCAGTGTGAAACAAAGTTGCCAGTTGAGATTTGGTTTTAATTTGTCCTAATCTCAATTTGAAACGCTGCAATCCTTTCCTGACCTCAGATGAATCAAACAAATCTATAGTATTTTTGAACAGTTCTAATGTCGAATCCCGTTCATATGAAGTCTCTTTAGAAGTATCCTGCTGGGGAGAATCATTGACGTTTACTTCTGCAGGCACAGGATCCTGAGTGGAAACTACTTGCTCCATTCCAGCAACTTTAGGTGGACCATTTCCAAGAGTAGTTATACAGTCACACTTAGTTTCTGTTGTTTGGAAATCCTTGAAGAAGTCACCAGCAGGTACCTTTTCTTCTCCGACTGCTACAACAGCAAGATATCTGCGCTGTGAAGAGCAGTTGCAGAAGTTTTGCGGAAGACGCAAAGTGCTGTATTGGGAGCATGCAACTTGGTGCTTGCATGCACGACCTGTTGATCCATGAGGGCACGTGCACACACCAATCGTGAGGTCGACTTTGTAAACACCTTCTTCCGTTGAGCTCAGCACTTCGAAGGTGCACTTTTCAGCATCATCAGTCTGTGAGATGGCAGTCAGCGGAATGGTGCTAGCATTATTTTGAGCGTTGGTTTTCTTCACAGCAAAATCCAGGAGCCGCTGTTTGAGGTAGCCGTTGTAGACCTCTGTCATGACCACTAGTAACGCTGCAGGGTTGTAGACTTTGTTCCTAGAAATAAATAAAGAAAATAGCTAAAAGAGAAGCGGATACAACCCCTATATTGTGAAAAGGACAAATTGAAATACGAAATCGAAAAGAAAAATTAATTTGAAAATGGTAATTAAATTTATAGGTGAAATAATTTAAATTTTAGATACTAATGCATTTCACTCCGAAACGAAAAAGAAGTTCTTACTGAAATTGGTGGCAATAAGTTACATGTCTCCTGTACGTGGAACAAGTTATTGATCTCATACATTGAAGACCGTCGTGCAAAAACAAACTTGGGTTGAACATTTAAATAGATCGGGTGATTATGGATTTACACAATAAGTTATTGAACAGTTTTTTAAAAAGATAAAAAGTTTTAAACATAAATTAGATTGTACCTTTATTGCACTCAATGTAATCAAGTTATATTATTTTACAATAATGATTTCTGGAAGGTGGACTACCTGGTTTACATTTATACCTGAAGAAATGAAAAGTGATGGATGTGCAGTAGTTTAAATGAACCTATTTGATCACATACCTGTTGAGCACAATATCCTTAACCACTATCATCATGCTTTCGCAGTAGTTGTTGGTGTGGTGACCTCGTAGCAGATATCCAGCCCTCCATGGAAGGCTCCATACCTCCTTCCTCGCAACTAATGTCTCAAAGTGCCTGGTGAAACAAGTAATGCATACACTATTTGAGGACGCGACCACAAGTTATGTGCGCATTCAACAAATTGATTATGTTCTCATAAAAAGTATAAGTTATTTACCGAGGGCAATAAGACTTCTTAGAAATTGATGTTAAATACATGAAAAATGCAAAAAATTTATCGCGTAAGGTACATGCTCTAAATCAATCTCAATGTTTATACTATAAAAAATATAACATGTAAAAAAAATCGCACAGAAATTTAACTTTTTATCGACTAAATATGTGAATTCTTGTTTTACGTTTTGTACTCACTGAGTGGCTCGTGCGTTGCCAGCGGCAAGAGAACTGTTCTTGTAGTCATCCCAGATATGGCCAAACTCCTCCTTGTTAACTGCGTAAACCAATTTTTTGAGCACCAGAATCAGAGGTTTACGTTGCTGCAGTTGAACGTTGTTCTTGGCGTTCCAAAGCCATCGCCACGCAGCCTGCAGCACGTGAAACACGCACAGGAAGAGGCGGCTCTCAGGCCAAACCTCGGCCAGCGCGCCACGCTCGGCATCACTATCATCAGTAATGATGCACTGAGGATATCCCGCACCGTAGAATGTGCGCTGACCGAGCTGGCGTTGCAGTAGCTGGAGACCTGCGAAGGTAGAAGCCTTATTATCAGATTTTTAAAAATAAATTATGAAATGCAGTATAATCATCGTCTTGATTTCTAAGTAACCGTAATATTTCCACAAAAATAATTGGCTTCACAACACCTCTTATTGAATATCAAACGCAATTTTGCGATCGTTCCCTTTAAGGGTACCGTCCGGAGCCCCTGCCAGGCCCCTGTCGGTCCGGTGAGCTTTTTTCATGTTATTGTTGGAAAAGAACCCTTAGGTGGTGGACTATTCGGTCCTAAAATTTTATGGCGCTTCGGACAATAAATCCCCCCCAGGGGAGGGTAATGGGACAAAAATTTTGAATTTTCGACCTGATTTCGACCCCATATAAACAGAAAATACAAATGGAAATGGAAAGTTTCCCAATATACTTTTGTTGGAAATGTTCCATAGATTCTAAAACTGTGTCTGGTTTTGTTCTAGCAGCAAAACTCAATGAGTTGATATGTTTTGAAATATCCATGAAAATGAACTCAAAAACCAGTATCTCAAATTTAATCAAAAACTAAGGCTTGAATCAAAAAAATGAATATAAGAAATTGTGTTTCTTTTTAAAAGTTACATATTATGGTCAAATTTCATGAGAATCAGACTGAAAATGAAGAATTTCATAATTTTTATTATTATATAAAAATTTTTTTCATTTATATTTTTTTGGGAAATCACAATTCACACTGTGAATATGAAGTTATGCATGGAAATTCTCGAAATGAAAAATTAAAACTGCATTGAGTTACATAAATTGTCCATTATATTACACTTCAACAAAAATTTTGTTTTGGTTTATACCCAAAAAATATACCTTCCAACATTCAAACTGTATCAACTCATTGAGTTTTGATGCTAGAACAAAACCAAAGACAGTTTTGGAATCCTTGAAACAATTCTAACAAAATTTTAATTTGGACTCTCTCAAATTTTAGAAAACAAAAAAGTTATAAGGCTCCAAACCCAAAAATAATTGTTTGTGATGTTACAAAGTATCGCTTATCACAGAAATTTTTTTTCGAAATGTTAAATTTTTAAATTATAACTTTGTTAGAAATGCTTCAAGGATTCTAAAACTGTCTTTGGTTTTGTTCTAGCATCAAAATTCAATGAGTTGATACGTCTTGAAATTTACATAAAAATGCATCAAAAAGCTAATTTTTCGTTAAAAAAATAAGGCCTAAATCGAAAAAATGACACGAGTAAAATAGGTTTACTTTCAAAAAATACATATACTGGCCAATTTTTAAGCGAATCGGACGAAAAAAGGTCAAAATCCCGGACGGTACCCTTAAAGAGTGTTATACCACTACCAAACTAATACTTTATAGTTTTTCTTCGTAGAATTTGGCAATCAGTTATAATTTTTATAGCCTGCATTTTGTCCATCAAACTACAGTTCGGCATAGAGCCATTGATTTTATAAGTAATACCCATAATAATTTTCTCATATTAATTAGAATGCTACATTTATTACAAGTCATTTTAATCTAATATCTTGTAATTTATTCTATGAATTATAACGAACCTTTTTTGTAGTCTTCCTTTGACTGGCCAGAAGTTATAATGACTCCCAGCGGAAGAGCACCCGCAGGACTTGCGCAGACTATGAGAGTTAGTGTGGCATTTGACAGGTCGACGTGACTGGTAGTGTCAATAAAGACAACTTCTCCAGCTGCTTTGACGCTGCTGTGGACGCGCTGCATAAAGTCCGTCACCAACACAATCGCGAAGCTCTCGTCACCGTCAGTTGCGTCGCAAGCGATGATGTGCTGAGGGTTCTCCTCCTTGTATCTCTCAACTGCCGCTGCGATAGACTCCTTGTCAAAAGAACCGTGTTGATCCTGCAGCCAGCGCTGACGAAGCTTCGCTAGGGAAAATCGACTGGGATTCACACGGCTATCAGCTGACATTGATACATCGTTTGTTAATCCCATCCGAAGTTGATGAAATCTTGCAGCTTGCATTGGCAGCATTCCTGTCAGAAAATGGTTTTTCCATGTCATTAGGCCATGCCAGCAAAACTATATTGTATGGTGGAATGAATCTGGACATATTAGTACCTTACAGTGATAAAAAAAAATAATTAAATCTACATTATGTACAATGGTATGTAAAAAATTGGTGAACTTTTTCTCAAATAATTTAACCGCCGTAATTCATTCGTTATTTTATGAGCCACAGATATTACTATCATAATTATTATGATTATTATTATTATATAAGAAAGTTTTAGCCTCCCTTTACCACGAAAAAGATGTTCCAAGAGAGGAAGGATGAAGGCACCATTTAGTATCGAGTTGAGGGAACGCGGAATCTATGCACAAGGTGCATAGAAACAGTAAGCCAAGAAAGAAGATCATGAAACAAGAAAAAGTTGAAGAAGAAAGTAGTAGGTGCTGAAAAACAGGACAGCAGTGAACCGAAAAAAAGATGGCCCGTAACAAAACCAAAGCATATTCTATTTTAACAAAAAGGAAGCCTACCTAACTTTTAGCTCGGGCCCTCCTCACATAGTCCCCCTGGGAGCGCTAATTCCCATAGACACAAAAGTTGTATCCCCCCGAGGGGAGCCACAGATATATATAAGAGCCTTCTATACATATAAACCATAAAGAAGCTCAGCATGAAATTCTTGAAAAAGGTTAGATATATTTCATTGGTGAAAAAACATTCGAAAGCCTTATTTTTGCTAACTGCGCAGTTACCAAACTAAAAAAACAACTAAAAACACCTTCACACCTAGCAATCTTGCACTGAATTTATTGGAATGGAATAACTGTTAATATGGAAATAATTGCTGTTATCATGGGCATTGTAGAACAGATTGTTTTCATTGTTGTTAAGAATAGCTTTTACAATGTGGTTAAAAAAGTATGCCTGTAAAATAAACATAATATATATAAATCATCTTGAAAATATCACCTTCTTGCACAAGAAAATGCAAGTGTTGTTCAATAAGGTTCAATTATGGAGATAATTCATAGTAAGCATTTGTTAAAAGGTATGCTTTCATCACCTCGTGTGGAAAGCTATTCTTAACCATGTAGGAAATAGCAGGAATTACCCTAGAAGCAGGTATTGCATGCCCGTACATTTTCGTACAAGACTGCTGGATGTTGAGACGCCTTAAGATAACAATAAACTTGCATAAGGTACCTTGTCGAAAATACTCTTCAAAAGCCTCAGTGGTGACGGTACTTCGCCGAAGCTCCGGAAGTGCAGCTGCGGAGTCCAAAGAGTGATTGTGTTGGCCTCTAATCTCAATGCGGCAAGGGGGCGAATTTTTCACGGGCTGCTTCGCAATTCTTGCAGTTAGTTCCACAGGACACCTGGAATACACGTGATGCAATTGAATATCATCAAAAATAACTTTGATATATAGGTGATTAACTGTCAGGTCTAGAAAACGTTTTGGTGATATACTATTATATTGTGTGTATTTATCGAATTCGAAAGATTAACCAGTCTTCACTTAATGCCGTCTCCACGAGATACATTAATAACTTATAAATATATAACTAAGTAATTTCAAATGTAGGTATATTACATAACCTAGACCTCTACTGTAATCCGCTTCACCGCTCAAGGTGATCCCTACCCTATATTTGGGGAAGAAAACGATTTTGTGTCATTAAGCTATTGGCAGCTCCGAATCGACAAATAATATAAGCGAGGACAGTTATTTGAGCAGAAAAACAATGACAGTCATTATATTAATGTTCAACATTGAATATTTGTTTAGCAATTTTGAAGGTACTCATGGGTTATCTGTAACTACTTGTTTAAGAGGAAAAGTGTTTTATAGGAAAAAAAAGGAAAATTTAATTCTATTATGAATTTTGAGCTTATGTTCTGAACAGTACGACTGGATTATTCATCTAAAAAAGAATTTTTGTTGATTTATATCTATTTTTAAAGCAACTTATCTACTTTCTATGTATATAATGAATCTCAGAGACCTCTTCAGTATTTGGAAGGTCCCAGAGATTCATTAAAGCCTGAAACAAACAATTGAAAAATAATAGATATTCATAATAATTCAATTGAGCTAACCCAGCTTAGCCTGACCTTAACATCAAATGGAAACCGTAAATTAAAAGTGGTGACAGCTAACCCACAAGTACCTTTAAATATATTTTCTACCATTTAAATTTTAACACTTACTGTGTATTAGTTGTTTTGATTCCTTTTTGTCCAAAATTCGCATGGTGACACTTGTACTTGATTAGATCTGACACTTTTTTCTGGTTCCGCCACGCGTGTCTCCACTGTACAAAGTTCTTTTCTGAGAACTCTTTTACCCAACTTTTCAATTTTGTATAATTATCAACGTCAACTTCTATCACAGTTCCAGAACTTATTTGAATTTGCTTTCCGTGAAATGAAGTTGGAAGAGCAAAATTTTCTGCAACACCATCTGGAGAAAGATCTAGTGTGGGCAGTTTCGGCACAATACATTTATTGGCTACGTCACTGCTGCACCCAGCACTTTCTTCTGATTTTTCAGCCTCCTGCGAACGGCACTCCATATTGCAAACGCTTAATTAAGCTTACTGAGTGAGAGCTCCTGCAAGACTGCAACTGTGCAACAGCTGGAATTTGGCACCAAAATCCTGGTGGTGAGGGTGGAACTGTGTTTTGTTTTCTTAATTCCCTTAGAAATTATAGCCAGATATATTAACTACCAATTATATTAACTAAAGTATGTAATAACTAAGGAACGACAGCTTTTTGAGCATAAATATTGTTCACTTGGCTTGACGATGAACTACTGTGACGCAATACGAAGACAGCTGATATCTCTGATTTATATTCCCGCAAAAGAATAGAATACTAATGAGATTCTCACAACTTATCATGACGAAAATTACGACAGCAATATATAATTGTACAATTCGTAATATTTTTGTCTTCTTATTCAAATAAACATTTTGTTTCGATAGAGAATGATTTGTAGAATGGCGGTATCTGGCATGCAACGCAGGTGTAAGCAAGTTCTGGCGGTATCTGGCATGCAGCACATGTCACCATGCTAGAAGAGGGGCATCAACAGACTTTTGACACTAGCGCTACCCGGCGAGGTTCATTACCCTGTGAAGGACAAACCGAGAATGTGGGCAAGTTTCAGTCATCTAATGGAAACATTCAGGCATCCTTCACTGAGAAAGCTGCACATCAAAGGTGATATTGCAGCTTGCAAAAACAACATTAATTACTCCCAATTTTACGCAGATTCCAAATTATCGTTCCTGGGCTGGAGCCTACAAAAACCTTTAGGTCATGTTAAAATCAGGCCTTTAATCGGTTAACATGGGAGGCAACCCTCAAGAGCAATCACAGGTTGACAGTAGTTCCGAAACATCACAATAATTCAGAACAGAATAGTAATAACTCGGGTATTGCTAGAGGCTATGTCGTATTGTTGTTACATCGCATCAGCGCTTAAAAATGTCACCCGAAAAATTACGAATACAGAAGTGGCAGCATCTTTTTCAGCGCTCAAGAGAATGTTCACATTTTGATGACTAACACTTTTTGAATCGCCCTCGGCATAAGCTTACACACACTACAAATAACCTTCGGTTGTCAGAGGCAAGCAAAATATTTCTATTGTTGGCAACCGCACAGAGGACATAACCGCAACAAATAATACACGTTGGCAGTCTATAAAATCATCCGCAACACGAACAATTTCTAAGGATACGCATCAGTATTTATCGAGACGCAACATCTACAATTCCGTGGTGTCAGTGATTTGTATGAATGCAAGGCCCTGGAAACGTTCCTAAAAACAAGGCACACAAATACCATATAGTGTGTACAACATAACATGTCTTGACCTTTCATCTTAATCTGGGACACTCACATTAGAATCGGTTCAACTTCTAACTCAATATTTTTCAGCCTTAATTTTCACATCGCACAAGTTATCAGATTTACTGTTAGGACCTTCATTATTCATTAATATAAGCTTCCCTTTCTTACGTAATCCTCTATAGCCTATAAAAATAGCTGCGCACGGTGGGCAACAGAGTACGTTGGCATGACGGCAAGTATTCTTAGAGCGAAAGCCGCTGAGTAATGGTATTAGTGTTCGAACAGGGACTCATTCGAACCACCCATCACACTCGGCTGTTCCGACGCCCGCACTATCTTATGATATGTTCCCTGAAATTATATAGTCGATTAAAATGGTCAAATGCTCATCCAGTGAAGTAGACCAAAATTTTGAAATTTTCGTTTATTTTTTAAACTAAACCAGCGCTCAACAACCAGCTGATCTCATAACCTCTAAAATATGTAGTGTTTTTATGTTTTCATTTGACAATTATTCTTCATTAGGAGTTGAAAAATACTTTTTACTCCTTTTGATTTTATAAAGGGCTTGGAATTTTTGTTTTTCAACCTTTTTCCATTTCTAGGTGTGTTAACTTTACTCTTTTTTTAAGTCAATGATGAGTGTAACATCGAAATGTTCGTTTTTGACATTATGACTCTGTTCTACAATTCTTGCTCTTTTTTTTAAATTACAGAGTAGTTTAATACCATTCTCAATACTTTCCCTCAAATAATCTGCTATTAAATTTAAAAATTCTGGAACCCAAAACAGGAAGAAAAAATTAATAGCATCACCATCAAGATACAAAACATGGAATGTATAAAAAACTCAACTGTTCCGAAAAAGATTTGTTTTGAACCGTGCACCAATGAATATGAGAACTTACACATGTACAAGCTCCACTCACCGAAGTAGTTGACATGATGATCTTTTTAGTTTTTCAAGAAAGTTCGAGTATTAAATACTGTAACAAAAATATTCATATAACTATAACATCCTGAAAAAGAAAGAAATTCTTAACGAAGTGTACGACAAAAAAATTACAAATAAATTTTTGATCCAGTTGTGGTTGGGCAATCAAAAGAAAGCACATACATATAAATTAACCAACACAGCACACAAGCGCAAAAGTTGAGATGATCTCATGAAAATGATAAATTCTTCCTTCTGCTCGTCTCACCCACGAGTGTATCGTCATCAAAAGAGGCATTTCAACGAGGCGGTATTTCAAAAACGCCTAAGCAAAGTGGAGCGTAACCAAAGGTCCTCCTGTCGTTGAACCTTTTTACATAATGTTGCTATCAAACCTCTTACCATACACACAAGCCGAAGAAGTACTAACACTTCCTTTTTTCTATTATTAATGTAGACTTTTTGAAAGTAGTTAGCGGAAACCTAGCACAGTTTATTAGTTTATTAGTTAGTTTAAGCCTCCCTATCCTCAACAATGAGATGTAAAGAGAGGAAGGAAGAAGGCACCATTTAGTATGGAGTTAAGGGAACGTGGAATCTATGCAGAAAGGGCACAGAAACAGAAAGCTAAGAAAGAAGTTCATGAAACAAGAAAAAGTTGAAGAAGAAAGTAGTAGGCGGTGAAAAACAGGACAGCAGTGAACCGAAAAAAGATGGTCCGTAACACAACAAAACCTATTCTATTTTAACAAAAAGAAAGCCTACCTAACCTTTAGCTCGGGCCCTCACATTGTCCCCCTGGGAGCGCTAGTTCCCATAGATACAATAATTGTATCCCCCTGAGGGGGAAACCTAGCACATTAAAACTCCTTTGAACTATTTAATTTAGTTGCACTACAGTATTTCTTAAAATTACGACTCGAAACGAAAACGTAGACGCTCATCCCAGACAAAACATATCGATGAGGAACGCGTAATATTCTGATAGGATAACTTCTAGCGGACCCACATTCGGTTATTCGCTTTGGGAAGCAATGTCCGTTGCATGCAGCTCGATTAGCTGCTGAAAAAGTGTTCCTTCCTGCTGCTTTGAAGCCCTAATTTTCTCTACAGATGAATCTAAAATGATCCTTCAATGTTGATAACTTGATTTATTTCTATATCCGCTCATCATTTTTTTTCAGTTGGATGCTAACTACGACGTCAAGAAAGGGTTCCATTTTTAGGAATGCTCATCGTATGATATCTCGGACAAAATTAAACAACACCTTACTGAAGTCTTCCTGAATTGTTTTTTAGTTATTAGAAAATGAGTACTTATCGATTACATCCTTCCTGCTGTCTTAAATCATCTTTATAGTCTAAAAAAAATGTAAATCTTTGACTCTTAACTGAATTACTTTGTTTAGAAAAAATCATTCGTGTCACTTCAAAGCCATTAGTCATGTGGTATTCTATTTATACTTTGCTCAAAAGAATTTTACTCCTCAGTTGCTGCACACTGAAGATATGCAGGCACAGTTTCGCAGCATTAGGAATACTTCCAGCTTTGTGCCAACATACCAGATTAAAATGTTTTTTCCCATGACATTACTGAATTTTAAAATAATTCTAAAAAAGTTTTTCGCTAGTAAACTTCTGAGAAAATAGTGACAACACTACGTAAGAACAGAGCACGACAGTTCATGGCGGTTCACGCATTGCAAAACATAACTGTGCCACCAGAACTTCAATTGTAATAGCACAGCAGATTTGAACAAACATTTATACCGTGCCATTGTAAAAGGCATTCGTGTGTCTTCACATCACTTGTGAGTCTTCGCGTAGATAGGCCATAAACATGAAGTGATATACGGTCTTACACCTGTCTCCTAAAGTGGTATAATAGGTTTCAAACATTCTTAACCATTCTAGTGAATGCAATCTACTAATGAAGTTCTCGTGCCGTCACAATTTAGGTAATATTTCTACTTTAATAACTTTTACTTTAGTATTTTCGACTAAATTTTAATGAATGATTGATAAGTTTACATTGTGCAGTTCGTGATTTGAATCCGTGTTCATAGGTATGTTTAAGTACCCTGGGCTATCCTTACTCACTAACTTATCGCCGAGAAAAAATTACAGTTTTGAAACAAGCTGCATTCGTAAAGTTTCTCCCCAAATTTTTATAACGGTTAATGCCCTCGAAAGAACGTCATCTGCCATGGATTAATTTACGACAGCAGCTAACGGTCCTGTAGAGTTACGTTCAGCCGTTGACCCTTAGAGAGGGAAATTAGGCATGTCAAATGACAAGAAAATTGTTCACAAGTCAGCTAAGTAGGGTGCAGAAACGAGAAATCAGAAATCAGAGAATTTCTGGTAACAACCAAAACAGAGGAAATTGTATACACGGCAAAGTACCTCAATGAAAAATAAAACGTATCAGTGAGTTTGAAAGCCAGTGTCATTTTTTGAAAGCTGGAGCTCGCCAGATTCGTCATGCATAATAATCAACGATTTTTTGACCAGAATCAGACTTGGGGAGAGAATGAAAGCATCAATACTGTCTGACCAGTCAATGACGTATCCTACTTGAGTGACGGACAGTCATGTTTCTTCGATAAGTTAGTCGAGTTCGCTAACCTGAACCAAAAAACAGGAATACAAATTCAAAACGAACCTTAAAGGATTCCTGAAGGCACCATGAAATTGAAGAAAAAGACGGATGACAAATAGCGAGAGAATTAAACTGTGCCTCGTAATGATTTTCAGAAGTTGACCCTTCAACACCATGAGAACTGAGAACCATCGTTAAACTTGAAAAAAACATTAAAACAAACAAGCCTGGTATTCGACCATTGCCTAGGAGAGCTGATTATCGTCGTTCCTACTTTAGGATTTATTCCTGGAAGGAGTGAAATTCTTCAGAGAGTAACTGTGCTGTGATGGTGACCTCATTGGAAATTTTGGTGAGCCCAATGAAACTCGTTTAATGGCAAGTATTGCCCCAGCTACCCCATCATGAGCGCAACTTGTTTGGCAGTGGAAATATAACTAAATATCAGCCCTTTACTATTAACTTTGATTAGCTACTAATTTCGTTCTGTGAAAAAAATAACGAACCTTACTTCCTAATAGATTACATGAAGATTAGATTAGATTATAAGTTAGTTTAAGCCTCCCTAACCGCTGCAAAAATAGAGCGTATCGAAGAGAGGAAGGAGGAAGGCACCAATTAGTATGGAGATAAGAAAATGAGGAATCTATGCAGAAAGGGCATAGAAACAGTAAGATGGGAAAGAAGTTCATGAAATAAGATAAAAGTTGAAGAAGAAAGTCAGAGGTGCTGAAAAACAGGACAGTAGTGAACCGAAAAAAGGTGGTCCTTAACATAACAAAAAAACATTTTATTTCAACAAAAAGAAGGCCTACCTAACTCTCAGCTAGGGCCCTCACATTTTTCCCCTGGGAGCGCTAATTCCCATAGATACAATAGTTGTATCCCCCTGAGGGGATAGATTACATGAAAGAGTAATCGAATGAATTCGTGTTTTCGAGAGAATTATAACTCTGAATTAGCATATAGAAGCGCTCCTCACACAATACATTTGTATTTATACTTAACCAAAGTCAGATGAAAACACATTTCAATTAAATTTCTGCCCATTTTAATTAGTTTAGTCTTTAGTTTTAGCCTCCCTACCCAGCAACAAATGCGATCCAAAGAGAGGAAGGAGGAAGGCACCATTTAGTATGGAGTTAAGGACACGCGGAATCTATGCAGAAAGGCATAGAAACAGTAAGTTGTGAAAGAAGATTATGAAAGAAGATCAAAGTTGAAGAAGAAAGTAGTAGGAGCTGAAGAACAGGACAGCAGTCAACCGAAAAAAGGTGGTCCTTGACATTACAAAAACATTGTATTTCAACAAAAAAAGGCCTACCTAACTCTCAGCTCGGGCCCTGACATTGTCCCCTGGGAGCGCTAGTTCCCATAGATACGCTAATTGTATCCCCCTGATGGGACTGCCCATTTTAAAGACAAATTTTGGTATAACCGGCGCGAAATCTTCAATTTCGATTTAACCGGCCTCAGTTAACGTGTTGATAGGATGATGTAACATACACAGGCATTCGCAATTCTTTGCAGTCATATCGCGTATGCACGTCTTGATCAGCGTTTGTTGCTAAGAATGTCTCCTAAAATTGAGGGCAATCTAGTAAATGCAGTCAGGAAATAAAGAAATACTTGTACCTTCAATATTTGAATAACATTCATATTTATAATCCAACGTTTATGATATGTTTACAATTGTAGAATTCGTGTTTTAAACCCGATGTTTACGCTCAACGTACCTTAGACCATCGTCGATTACGGAAATAAGAGCCCATACTCAACGAATTTGTTTACATGGAACACTCAAGTTTGGGACAAGGCTAATTTTGACTGTGAGTGTGCTTACAGTAACAATTTTAAATTACTGTGAGGCAGTATTTTTTCATAGTGGTATCTAAAGATAACGGTTTTAGTATAGATGAATTCGAGTGGTAAGAAAAATAACGGTGAAGACAGCGGCGATAGATTATGTTGTTGTAAAGAAATGATTACTAAGCAGTTGTTAGATAGATGCATTAAGAAGAAAACCAGGTATTCGACCATTGTCTGATGATCGCAAAAGTTTGAGTATGTCTGAGAAAGAAAGAATTGGAAGCGCGTAGCATAGTGAAAGTATGTAAGCTAAATGACGCACGAAAGGAACACGACTAACAAGAGTAGAAGACAAATTTGAGGAGTGTTCTGAGACAGTGAAGCTGACGATACGTGAAAGTAGCGAAAGCAAATAGAATTTTTCCAGAAAGTCTGCAGAGTAAACTGCTGGTGCAGCTTGTGGTTACAGGCCCGTAGGAGGTTGGAAGCGAGTAGGGTGGGAATGGTGTGATGGGAGAGCGAAAGACGCAATCGATGAAAACTTCAACAAGTTCAACGGTTCAACAAAAGTTCGAAAACAAGTTCACCCAACAGATAAAACTGAATCAGCAATGAATATTCACACATAAACTAAATTTACAATAGGCACCTCAGAACACCAGAGAACAGTGTGGTGCCCATGAAGTCCCGGCTTAGGTCAGAATTTGTTAGCACAATCTTCGGCAAAATAAAATCTTTACCACAATTGCGGTTCTGTGCCCCCGCTGTTCCATACATTACACGCTTCAGGTCGCTAGGGGTGCCCTCGAGGATCGCGAAGTCCCCAAGATACGCTGACCAGCAGCGCACCTCCCCCGAGGGAAGCACTCAACGCTAAGCAAATAGTTATTCATTTTGGTAGTCAGAGCTCCTTCCAACGCAAGAAAATTAATTCAATACTAGCCAGTACACATCCGGATGTTATGGCAAGACCCAGGTGAACGTAAGACACACCGCACTGCACACAATATTTCAATCCCCGTTGCTTCAAACACATCGTATACCTCGTTGTCTACCTACAATTGGTAGTTTCGAGAAGGATCTTGACCTCTACCGGGTGACCCATAATAAACTGGTCAAAAGTAAACGCTGATAACGTAAGAAGTAATTGATATAGAGCGGGAAAACAAAATTCACATATAAGACTATATTTTCAAGTTTTATTTGGTATCATAAAAAGAAGGTGCAACTGCACACACATAGTCGCCGGCAATAAATTGGTTGAAAAATCGCTTGGACAAGTTCATTTCACCCCGAACCGATTTTCCGTGGCCAGTTAGGTTCCCTGACCTTTCACCTTTGGATTTTGTCCCTGAGGATATCTTGAAGAGAAGGTATTTAAATTGAAACCGAACACTATTAAAGAGTTCAAGCAAGTAATTCGTGAAGTAATTTCTTCAGTTAAGCAAGTTGTTTTAGTAGGAGTAATCGCTAATATAAAAAAAAGATTAATCTCTGCATTGGACAAGGCGGTGGCCATTTCGAACACTTGTTACAGACTGAATAAAACTTGAGAATATATTCTTTCATTTGGTTTTACCTCCTTACATCATTCACTTTAAATGTTATAAGCGTTTACTTTCGACCAGTTTTTTGTGGGACCCGGTATTTTGAAGTCAATAAGTTTGGAGGAGAATGACAACAAAAATCAGTCTATTGAACGCACTGTACTCTAATACAAATACACAATATGCGTAAGTCTAAAAACTTTCCAATGAATGCTGCATAATAGTGCAAAAGATTTCTTAGGTTTATTCATTTGTACAACGATAAAAAAGGTGTTCCGCTACAAAAAAAACTTAACAATAGCGTTTTACATCATTTGCGTCTCAGGACAGAAAAAATGAAACTTCTGCAAGCTGGCGTTTTACGTAACATCAGATTATGTCAGTTTTCGACTTTTATCTTAGTATGGTAATAATAATAATAATAATAAACTCAGTTAACGACAACTTCGGTCAGTGACTATTTAGTTGTCGCTTTGGTAAACTACCAAAGTATTTTTTCACCATCACGACTTGATATTTCCATCCAAGTTCAAACCTCAGTGCTTCCGCCAATAACCAAATTTCGTTCGTCATGCACGGTACTCCACTCAATCCGAACCACTAGGGTTGGCGTACAGCCCAGCTAACTGACGTCCAAATAATTGAAACATTTCGACCAGTAGAACATTCGGGGCCACGAGTTTAGTCTCACTACACAGACGAGTTCCGGAACCATGATCCCCTTGCAATGGGTTTACTCTCACAATCACCAACGTATATCACCTTTAGGCGCCCCGGGCGCAACAGACCGATGCAGACCAGAATTACCAAGAGTCGGAGAGATTAATTGCATTTGGAATTGTGGGCGGGGCAATAACTTCTAAGTTATCTTACGGGCAGTAGTTAAAGACTCCCCTGGCAGGGGTTCCAGCTACCCACCCTCACTTTGGCCGAGCGTCTCACCCATGCTGGAACCCCCCTCTCATCAGATCAGAGAGGGTAAAAGCACAGGACGCTCGGCCATTGTTCTTTAATACTTTCCATCAGAGCACTTCCATCATTCAAGTTCTCGCTATTGTTCAGGTCAACTTGGAAATCAAAGTTCAGAGATAAACCAGACTTTCATCAATTATACTCACTCATATCTGTTAAGATTTACAAATTACCGAATACATTTATTTCCTTCACATATTCAAGCACTTTGTGGATAGGTCCTCCATCCGATAGCACAATCGCCACACTCATGCTTCCTCCAGTCACTGGTCGAAGTAATCTGTCTCTGGCCTGTTGTAGTGAAGTACACTCTTCCAACATGTGCTTCACCGTCAGGACTGCATCGTTACACCACCCGCATATAGGTCTCTGCCCAAGAGTTTCTGGTTCGAAGAGATAGCTGTGGGTCAACGCTGTGTGGTTTAGTCGGAGCCTATTGATGACGACTTCCTCCTGGCGGGTCAACTTGAAGATACACTTCTTCCATTTTCCAGGGCAAGTTTTGACAGCTCTGAGGCCTCTCTCCGCTTCACGCCATTCCCTGTTCCACATTTCATATGTTCTCTTTCTTATTAGCGGGAACCAATCTTTGTAAGGGGTCAATATAAATTCTGCAGGTCTCTGCGCTGCTGCTCTTGCAGCCTCGTCTGCACGCTCATTCTCCGCGACACCCACGTGCGCCGGGACCCAACTGATGGTAATGTTTTTGCCATCTTCTATGAGTTGATGCATTTCTAATAAGATCTTTTTTAGCAGTTCGTTATCACCGGTATAGTTGTCAATTGCTTGTACCGAGCTCATTGAGTCACTGCAGATGACATAGTTAAGAGACGAAGTTTCCTTAATGATGTTTAGAGCGAGCTTGATTGCGTGGAGTTCAGCTGTAAATATGCTTGCTACGAGCGGTAGTGAGGCCTTCCTGACGATGTTCCCCATCACAGCCGCCGCTCCAACTCCGGTTGGCGACTTGGATCCATCGGTGTAAATTACTTTGCAGCTGTGGTATTTACTCATAATATCGTTATGCATATGTCTTAGGATAGATGGGATAATTTCCGCCTTTCTTAAATCTGTCATTTGCTGCTCAAACTTGGGTCTGCGGAGAGTCCATGTATATGATGCAGGGGTGAAGTACGGATGGACTGGCTGGGTCGGAATGTTGTACTCCGTGATGGTCCGGCGCAGTCTTTGGATTACTGGTGCTGAGCATTTCCGGCTAGTAAAAAACAGTTCTAGGTTTGAGTTGCAGATTGAGCTGTATGCTGGGTTGATGTAGTGACATTTGAGTTTGAAATAATATCTTAGCAGCAGGTCTTTTCTTCTGAGTTCCAGTCTCGGTTCGTTACATATTACCTGTAAGTCTGTTACTGGCGTCGTCTTGAATGCTCCAGTGCTAATACGCATTGCTTCGTTCGCCACTACGTCCAGTTCCTTTAGCGCAGTTGCGCTCGCCGAGCCATAGACCACACAGCCATAGTCAATTTTGGAGCGGATCAGGGAACGGTACAGTCTCATTAGAATTTCTTGATCCGCACCCCAAGCAAAGGAAGACACGGATTTGAGTAAATTAAGGTCTTTACTGCATTTAGTTTTTACACTTCTGATGTGGGTAATCCAGTTTAGCTTCTTATCCCAATGAAGGCCGAGGAATTTTGTGCTGTCTACAATGGGAATACTTTGTTCGTCCATCCGTAATGTTGGAATTACCATTGGTTCATTCCCTCCATAGAATTGCATTGCAACAGTTTTCGTGGGTGAAAATCGGAATCCGTTATGTTTTGCCCACTGGTTGACTCGATCTATTGTCGACTGTATTGTTGTTTGAACTTCGTAGCTATTGTGACCAGCAAAAGCGATAAGAAGGTCGTCTACGAATAAGGAGCTGAAAACTTCACGAGGGATTTCCTTTGCTAATGAGTTAATTTTGATGGCGAACAGAGTGACACTAAGTGTGCTTCCCTGCGGTGTTCCAGTGGCCAGTTCTGTTAAGGGGGACAATTCGCCAGACACTCTCACTCGAAATGTTCGACCCCTGAGGAACTCCTTCACAAACCTAGGTAATCTTCCTCGCATTCCTGCCGCTGCTAGGTCTCGTAATATCCCGTACCGCCAGGTCGTGTCATAGGCCTTTTCTAAATCAAAAAATACAGCGTGGACCACTTTATTTTCCGCGAACGATCTTCTCACATAGGTGTCGAACCTCACGAGATGGTCTACAGTTGCTCGATTCTTCCTGAAACCGCACTGGATGTTAGTAAATATTTTGTTGTTTTCGAGGTATTCCATCAGTCTGCTGTTGATCATTTTTTCGTAGGTCTTGCATAGACAGCTCGTCAATGATATGGGCCTGTAGTTTTTCGGATTGCTGTGATCTTTACCAGGTTTAGGGATAGGTACAATTATGGCTTCTTTCCAACGTGGGTGCACATATTCTTTAACCCATATCTTATTGTACACGTTCAGCAGGTATTGGTGAGCATTGTCCGGCATGTTTTTGATCATCAGGTTGCTGATATCATCTGCTCCTGGTGTTGTAATTCTATTACTTTTGATGGCGGATGTAAGTTCCTGCATTGTGAAAAGTCTGTTATAGGGTTCCTCATTGCTGCTCATGAAGTTGATGGGAGTTTGTTCTGCGAGTTGCTTGTATCGTACAAATTGTTCTGAATAGTTCACGTTGCTGGATATGATTTCGAAGGTCTCTGCGAGCTTCTGTGCTATTTCCTTCGTGGTCGAATAATGATTTTCTCCTTCACTTAGCATTTTTATTTGCCTCTTGGCCCTTCCTCGAATTGTATTTATTGTTTCCCAAATATAACTACTGGGTGTGGTGGTTTTCAGAGTTGATACGAACTCTCTCCAGGTGTTCTGCTTAGCTTCCTTGAATGTCCTCGTTGCTATTGCTCTTGCCCTCTTCCACCGTATTTTGTCCTCCATTTCCCCAGTCCTCTTGTATACCCTGTAGCACTTCTCCCTCTCTCGCCAAGCTACTTTACAGTCCGCTGTCCACCATGGTTTTGCGTAGTGCCGTCTTCTCTTGTACTTAGGCACCCAATTCTCAGCTGCACTATTGAATCTTTGATAGAGTTCATCGATTGCAGCCTCTGGGTCCTCTGGTATTTCCACCTGGTGTACATTTTTCCATATGGTGTCTTCTCGGTACTGCTTCCAGTTACCTTTCTTGAAATTCCATGCTTCGGTCTCTAGTCGTCCATCTGCTTGCAGAACTGTAAAGGTGAGCATTATAGGGAAGTGATCACTACTCAGGACCGAGGGTAGAACATTGAACTTTAGATCCGGTGTTATGTCTGAGGATGTGAGTGTGAGGTCTATTACCGTTCCTGATATATGAGTGGGTGAATCATCATTAATGATGTTGAGGTTTTCCACTGCCAGCATGTTCCGCATCGTTCGTCCTCTCCCATCTGTTCTCTTATTCCCCCAGTCACTATGGTGAGCGTTAAAATCTCCCATTATAACAACAGGTTTGGGCAATTCCCTCAAGGTGGTGAATAATTCTTCGATATTTACTTGCTCTCTGGGTGGTAAGTATATTGATGCAACAGTTATTATCTTGAATTTACTAAGGGATATTCTCGTAGCAATTATCTGAGCCGGTGATTGTATGTTGATCTCTTGAGTGGGTATTGATGAATGTATATATAGTGCCACTCCCCCATGAAACCTGTGGTTGTAGTGACCTTGCTTGCAGAAACTAACATATCCTGATACTGGGGACACAAAATTATCACCGTAGAACGTTTCCTGTACAGCTATCACTGCTGGCTTGTAGGTGTCAACAAGGTTTATGAGGTCCTCCTTAGAAGACGCCATTCCTTGTAAATTCCACTGTAGGAATGTAACCTCTTGCTCTGCCATCACCTCCACCTGCGCCTGATGTCCTCAGACCTCCTCCTCTCGTCTTTGCCTCTCGGAGATCTCTTCCTGAAGCTCTCCCTCGATGTTGCACGTGAGCGTTGTCTACGCGTCTCTCCCACTTTCGGACGGTTAGCTTTTTTCAGTTCTTCTTCATATTTATCTCTATCAATTTCTTCAGTTTCTCTTATTTCTTTTGTGTATTCATCATAAATTTTCCTGGTTTCTCTCCTTCTAGATTCCCTTTCTTTTGCAGGTGATATTGCACCGTGGTGCAGGCTTACAGTCGTTGTGAAAAGCCTTCCGGTCTTGGGACTCTCACACACAACCTCTGTCATCCTCTCTATTTCATCTTCCTTCGCCGACATACTTCTATTCCTGGACTTATTTCTTGTTTCGACTCCTTCAACCTTTTTCTTGCTTTGTTGTGGCTCTGGTGTTGATTCTCGGTCATCTGATCGGTTTCTCTTTTTATTGTTTGTAATATCTTCTTTTATGGGATTAGTGTGTGCCTTAATTGCCTTAGTGAAATTCATAGAGAAGTTCGGGTTGCGGCGGTTGAACATCAATCTGGCTTGCCCTTTTGAAACTCTTTCTTTACTCTGAATGGCCAAGATTTCCTCCTCCAGCACTCTCTGTCTGCAATTTCTTGATCCCGTTGGATGCTCCTCACTGCAGTGGTAGCACTTGGTTTCGCTGGAAGTGCATTCGTCAATTAGATGCCCAGTCGAGCTGCACTTCGAGCACACTTGTTCTCCCTGGCAGTGTTTAATGCCGTGGCCATATTCTTGGCATTTTTTGCAGAGCATAGGTCTGGGCTTGATTTCGTATACCTTGGTTTTAGCCTGCTCTCCAGGGACATCAATGTATTCGGGTAGCACTGGCTGCCTGAAAGACAACAGAATAGGCAGTGCCAGGTGACTTCTCGGTTTAATCCAGGTTGCTCGAACCGCATCTTGAGCTCCACACATTTCCAGTAATCCTTGCTTGAATTTTTCAAAGTCACTCAGATCGTATTCATATACATAGATAAGGCCTTTCTGCATGGCAAAATTGAGGTTCTCTTCGACAGTGATGGGCATTTGGTTTAGTTGCTGCATTTGTTTCATTTTCTGGCTCTGAGCTGCGTCACTCACTTCCACTGTAAACACCGTCTTGCTCCGCGATCTTATGGCTTTGGGTTTACTGCCGAGGTGGTCGGTGATACACTTCTCGAGCACCCATGGAGATATCTTTCGTCTATTAGCTTCATTCATCCTGCAATCAAAATGAGTGATGTACTTGCTAGATGGTGGGGCTCGTACAGTTTCATCCACTCCTTCCCTTATCTGTTTAGCTCTTCTTATGGTCACTTTTTCTCTCTCCACTATTTGCAACAAGCATCTTTCTTCTATTTCTCTGTCACACTGGATGCTGCCTGCTGCGTGTGGACCTCCGCAGTGGGCACACTTCGTCTCGTCAGACGTGCAGTTCAGAGCGGAGTGGCCGACCTCAGCACACTTTCTGCACACTGCAGAGGTATTTCGGCATCGCTTAGTGGTGTGACCATACATCTGACAATTGAAACACATCATTGGTTTGTTGTTAAACGGATATACTTTGGTGTCTTGCCTTTCACCTGGGATATAGATGCTGTATGGTACGGTTTGTTGCTTGAACGTTATAAGAAAGGCTTGTGTTTCGGGATATCTTGGTTTAATGAAACTAGCTCTTGTAACTTCCTGCACATTGTACTGCTCCTGAAGGCCGGTTTTAAATTCGTTCATGTCGGTGATGTCAAAGTCATTGATGTATATCAAGCCAGTCGAGTAATTGAACCTGCTGTATTCTGCAGTCTGACAGGGTACATTTTCCACGTGCGTCAGGCTGACAATCTTCTTCGCTTGCTGCGCACTTCGCACTTCGACCATCATCATTTCAGGGCCCATGCTAAACAGCCTCTTGGGTTTTGTGCCAGTTACAGCCGCGATTTGTTGGAGAACTCCAAACGGGTTAGTTTTCCTCTTTCCTCCATGTTCAAAGGTGATGGAAAAGTACCTGGGAAAGAACTCTTCGTCAGGTAGCACCAGAGGAACGTATTTTATTTTCTCCTTTTTTTGCAGTTTTCCACACTTACGTGCTGGCTGTTCCTGCCCTGAAGATGAACCACTTCGGGCCGAAATCACCGCTCTCTCAATTTCTGTTAGATGCTTTACAATCTGGTCCACTTCATTGGTGCTCATATTTCTGCAACTCTCATCACTCACATCACCCGCAATTGTTGCGATGGCTTCTTCAATTCTTCTCTTGATATTTCCGATGTTGTCACGTTGGTCCACCTTCGAGGCGAGGGGGTCATCTCCAGCGTCACCTCGCTGCCGCTGCGGATCCTCCATTTCTTCCATGCTCGAAACTTGGTCACACTCATTCGAACGATTCATTATTTCAGGAGTGGGTCCCCTTGATAAATCAAGGGGGCCTCGCTTGGACACGTCTATTCTACACTCAATATTTCAAAGAAATTTAATTACACAAAACAAAAGAGAAAAGACCCAGATGTTGGTGGGCGCCCCCCACGTTGGTTCTACCCACAGATAACAATACAATAATTAATCTTATAAACACCTTGTTATCAATTTACATATAAACTATGTAATGAGTTACAAGACTCCAAATGGGTATACTAACGGTACCACCACGGGAAGGTGTGGGTAGGCTAGAATACTTGACAGGTGCAAGTAATCCTTATCAAATCCTTGTCTGTTTAATGTTCCCTTCACAACGCACAAATAATCAATATTCAGTTCGGCACCAGTAAAACGTGGTAAAGGGAACAGTGAAAATTCCTTAGTATGGTAAGAAATACACACGATAAGAAATGAAAAGAGAATTTTCGATACAACATTGAATAACTGGAGAGAATTGAACAGAGACGACTAAGTTCATTTAGGACACGGAATCAGAAGTCTACAACCCGATTGGTGAATGTAACAAAACTTCCATAGTTCCTCGTACAACGGGCATAAAGGCTTGAAGGGACAAAATCCCAGAACAAGTTATTTCACTTGGCTTTATTTCACATGGTCAGTGTCATACGGAATGCTGACGGTTGGCGCTACCATAACCCAAGAATATCATCCAAGTAGACATCATTAGTTCTGAAAAGTTGGAAATTCAAGCTTTTTATGGTCTACTTTCGTACTAATATTTAGCAACCTCAAGAAAAACATAAACATTTTGTATTTACATGTAACTTCACATACAAGAATAAAAGTAAGAGGAAAGCATTTAGCTCCAGGCTATTCACCAATAAGTATGGCCAGCTGTTGTTATACTTGGCTGCAACTGTGCGCATACGCAAGGCGTGGGGACGTGCTAACCAACTCGGCCAAATTTTTCCAAGACTCAATGATCCGTGACCTAGCAGCATTTCTTGAAAAACCAACCGATTGGTGAGGTGACAATTTCCTTTCATTTTATGTACCACACTGCCTCTCCAAGACATATTAAACACAATGAAATATGTACCTCGACCATTGCTTAGTATGTTTCCTAACAACTCTCTGATAATACAATATCACCTTATTTTCACTGGTGTGGATCAATAAAAGGAAATAGATTTTTAGAAGACCTTCATGGTTGAAGACACATTCAACGGATAGGAATCACTGTTTCTCATTCCTAGTGAAATTAGTTTCGAGCTCGTTGCGACTTGATACCAGTTTTTACTTTCTAAGTAGCGTTAGATCAATGACGTTTCTCTTTACATTTCACCTGTATTTAGCATTAAGGGAAATGGAATATGACAGAATTGAAATTATAACGCGATGATCATCAAGTTACAATTGAACTAACGAAAAAACTATGTTAGTATATACGATAGCAGCCATGTTAGCCAATGGAAGATGCATAATACAAGAAACAATATTCAGGAAGAAAGCTCTTCTCATAAAATTACAGAATCTTTGCCGGAATAGATGGCTCACAAACTTCAGAATAAACTGTTTATGGTTCGGATTTAATATCAAAATAACCTCAATAAAGTAAGAATTCAAGTGAACATGAATATAATTAGGATTCTAAAAATAACGGCACAGGTTTCTGCTTCACACTTGAAAGTTTCATAATATCTTTTACTAACACTCATGAATGTGAATGCACGATTGAAATACGGCGAAGTAACTTTGAATTTAGTGAATTCCGGTACGAGTTAGCTTGGGTTGCCGCTGAAGAACGCGTGTTCCCTGGCGTATATTAACGAGGACAGACAATCAGCATGCCTGATGGCTAAAGAATCCTGCGTAATCTCGGGTAGAACAACATTCCCCAAGATACGTTGAACGACGATTCCCTTCCGTGCGTTACCACGGGGAGTCGGTGGATGTGGGCAAGAAGCAAGGTAAACTAAGTTAGGCAGAAAATTACTAGCGCCACGCTTGAGAAGTACCATCTTCATCAGCTGAAGAACGGAGATTAAAATTTGATTGAGTCGTTGTTCTTTAAAGGCACAAGTGACAGTTTTAATTGAAGGGATGATGAATTAAACTAACCGCAGACAAATGTCGACAGTAATCTTATAATGCCAGCTTATTCAAACTCCAAAGTTCGATGATTTAACACATTAAAAGTTCCACATGCTTATGAAAGAGCTCCACATTATAATGGGACGGCAAAACTAGAAACACACTGAAGTGACGCTGAAGATACTGTTAGTTGATAGAAAATAGATTTTCTATGAAAGTCTAGTTCGTTTCCTGATTTCAGCCAAATTGAGAATACGAGGATGAACTTTTAGCTGTAAGTTCTAAAATTACATACCCATAAGTATTCAATATTTGAACAACGCCAAAAAAACATGAAATGAAATTTTCGGATGGCGTATCAACTAATTGAAATAGACTTGAAATAACTTCCCGTAGCAAACCAGAACCTGGAGCTAAGAACCTGGATAGGAGATTATAAATTATCATAAAAAACGCGTTAGATACTTTTGCTTACAGAGCTGAATAAAAATTTAAAACAATTTTTCCCATTTTCATTCAACAGTGCACACTAATCGAGGTATGTTGAATTTGAATACAAAAGATCAATTTGAAAAATAAATTTCGAATAAACAGCGGGAAATGCGAAACTGTGAAGCATATTTACTTAGAAAAGTTGTCCACAAATTAGATTAGAAGTTCGCTAAGCTCCCGTAACCTCTTAATTAATATGTGTTCTCATGGAATGTAAGAAGAAGGCTTTATTTTTAAAAAAATAATTAACAATAGAATTGTTCCCAACACATCCAAGAATTTTAAAATATAAGCCCCACCCACGTCAGCTGTTTTCGTTTATAATGGGTTTTTCTTAGAAGCCAAGTTGGTGGGCACTCACGCAAAGGACGAGATCGAGGTTTCGTTAACCATCAAGCAGACGTACGACACACTGCAGCAACAAGAGCCGCTGACTACAGAGAGAACCGGAGACTCGTCCCAGGCGCCAATAATCCAAGCTGCGTAAGTGAAATTTGTTGTCTGCCTCGCCTCAAGAACGAGTGACACGCAGTGTCCTATCGCAATGTTCTTACTTTTTTGTATTACAAATTCGACGTAATTCAAATGTTACTCTAATGAAAAATTTGCCTACTTTATTCCATAATACAAATATTTGGTTAGCTAAAGAAATCAAATCAGCATTCAAAACATCGTTGGACAAATCGTTGACCTGGTAAATCATCTTAGCAAAGGTCACAAGTTGTGGCGCGGCAAACAGAGGTTATGGGGTCGAGTGTAAGGTTGTTGAGAAAATTCAATTATGCCTATAGAGTGAATGAGACAAAATTATACAAAGGGATATAATAGGAAAGGGAGTAATATTTAACTAAATGAAACTAGAAAACAATAAATCAAGACATGCAAAAAAATGTACTTTCAACAATTGTAATGCAAAGTGATTGTACTGTACAAGTGGCATGTTAAAATCAAACATCCAGTAAAAACGAGCAGCTAATGTGAATAAAACACATGTAACAATCCAATCGATCTGCTCGAATATACCGAAAATTTCTTTTTACATCGATTCCAATCACACCGAGAGGCTCCAAAGAGCGTAAATAGAAAAATTCACAGCGGCACTGAGGACGCACAACAGCCGGATGCAGGTATGGAGATGGTTGGCGTCGATTACGAAGCCTGTTGCGTAGCGCGCATGCTGATGTTGATCTGTCGAGGATACAAAAATTAATGGAGGTTAAGTATAACACAAAATGAAATAAATAAGTAAGCAACACATTAAACTCCAAACTTCCAATCCATATTTATTATAGGGTAATAACGTGAAACATAGCCCACATTTCAATTGAAGGGCAAATATGCAGAGCGTCCTAATCCACAAATCAGAGGTCAAAACTGGAGAGTGGATTAAGTGATAATATCACCTCATAGCGGCGCAAATGATTTTCAGCCAGAGTAGCCTAGCTCCTAGTTCAATTCCCAATGCGAATGCCTGTGTATGTTATATCATCCTTTCAACACGTTAACTGAGGCCGGCTAAATCGATATTGAAGATTTCGCGCCGGTTATACTAAATTTTGGGCATTAAAATGGGGCAAAATTTAATTGAAATTTGTCTTCATCTGATTTTCGTTAACTATAAATACAAATGTATTGTGTGAGGAGCGCTTCTATGCGCTAATTCAGCGTTTAAATTCTCTCGAAAACACGAGTTCATTCGATTACTCTTTCATATAATCTATGAGGAAGTAAGGTTCGTTATTTGTTTTACAGAACGATATTAGTAGCTAGTCAAAGTTAATAGTAAAGAACTGATACTGGAATGATGCACCTGAGAAGTTAAAAAAATAATAAATAATCAGCAACAAACTTTGAAAAATGAAACTGCGTGAAGTAGGAAAATTAAGCAGACAAGTTTAAAATTTGCATCACCAAAAGAGAGAGGGTGAAGGGATGTAGAGTCAATCTCGGAGACAGGACATGGGAAGAGAACTTGGCTAGGTCAGTACAATAATGTTACATAAAAGGTAAGTAACAGAGCACAAGGACACAGTAACGCACATCAAATGTACATTTTCAAACTGAAAAGAAGAGTACACAAAGAGACAGCAGGGTAGACAACAACACTTCGAGACTAGGCAAGGAGAACACAAGAAGGAGGCAACAGAAGCACCAACTACACAAGGAGCAGCAGCGCGCACAGCAAACAAGCACCTCGACACAAGGCGGGGCGGCGAGCACATGGAGGACGGAAGCGGCCACGTGGTCAGGACGCACGCCGCCCTCAACTGCGCTGGGCTCCCCGTCGGCTGCGTCGTCAGCGTTACCCACGCACCCACGACTGATGGACTGGTACAAATACAAAATACTTTTACACAATCTTATTTAAGCCAACATCAAACGAAAACTTTCTCATTTTCTAGGTTCATCCCTTGAAATAGCGCTTGAGGTGACATTAGTTTAAAGAACGGTAGAGTAAATCAGTGACACGTTACTGCTACATACGGACGTACATGATACACATGGCCTGTAGGAATTTTACAGCACTTTCACGACAAAAAGCTGACAAATAAACTGGTTATAAGAGCATTCAATTTCATTCAATTTCTTTTAATTGTAAAATTTGATGGAAAATAAGATGCATCAATTAGGAAGACCACATTCAAAATAGATCAACAGATGTATGCACTGTGACTAAAGACAAAAAATAACTGTTTGCAATTTACTTAATGTAGCTATAGACTAAACAGCTCTTTCCCACAGCATTTCAAAATTAATTGGTTCTAGGCCTTAACTAGACGAATTGCGTAGTCTAAAGTCTGCAGGTAAGAGCTTGCTTTTCAACACATTTTTAAAACTAGAAACTCCACATACTTTCCCACAACTTTACAACTAAGAATCTGGCCCCAAAAAGCACTAGCGTAGCAAATTTTCTTAGTAGAAGCGGAGAACAATTACCACACACATTAACAGGACACGTCTAGACTCCTCTGACACCTCTGGTGATTATTGAGCTTTGTGTTCTAGAACAGGGCAGACCACTGAACAAAATGCGGAGGCGGCAGCGACAAGTTTTTCTCAATTTTCTATTAGAATAGTACTTATTGATTTTCTTTTTGGAAAACGTAATCTACATAAAAACAAACTAATCAAGGAGGGTAAAAACATCATTCATGAAGTTTTCTTTATAAAAATAGAGCTTTCGAGTAAACTATACTCATCTTCAGTATCTGGAACGATAATAAAAATTCACAAATTATAGCAGCAGAGTAAACATAGAAAAAGTGATACAAGATTGATACAACATAGAAAAGTGATACAACATAGAAAAGTGATACAAGATGGGAGTCCTAATTTAAAATATACAGAGGTGCAGACGAATCTGCTTCATTTAACGTAGGCCTAGTGTGGTGAATAAGTATACTTTCTAACAAACGAATATCTAGTTTATTGCTATGGCCTATAATTTCGAAACAATTTTCAGTGATTGGGTGGTCAGCTGCATGCGAGTGATCTCTTATACTGCTGTGCAAAGTGTTGGCGGTAGCTCTCCCAGTACGTACTGACACCCCCCTATGTTCTGCTATGCGCGTCACTAAGTGGCGAGTTGTCTCCCCACAATATGTAGCATTACACTGGCCACATTTGTATTTATAGACGACGCAGCTTTGCAGGAACTCAGGCATCTTATCAGTAAACCGGAAAAAACTGCCAACACTGAACATATTGCGAAAAATTATTCTAGGATTTATTTGTGGGTAGTATTTAGTGATAAGCGTTTTTATTTCGTTTTCTACATAGCGATTAGTAAAGACAGACATATATGGTAATGACACGTACAAAATTTTTTTCGGCACATCAAAATTAGCCATCTTTCGCACGCGGTGAGAGTCAATTGTCCTACGAAAACATTTTTCAATTAAAAAAAGGGGAAATGAATTTTTGCAAAAATATGAACGTAAAAATTCTAGCTGTGTTAAAAAAGAGTCATACGTCGAACAAATTTTAAAGGCTCTATCTACTAGGCAAGAAATAAGATTGCACTTGAAGTTGAAATTGATTGCACTATAATATTTCATTCCTAAGCCAGTGTTCGTTAATTTGTGAAACACGGTAGTTTTGAACGAGTTAGCTGTTTTTTCTATGCAGACGTCTAAGAAATTGAGTTTATTAAGGTTTTCGTTCTCATGCGTGAATTTTATTGAGGGATGTTTACTATTCAAGTAGTCTAAGAATAAGGCAATGTGACTAGCATCCTCAAATAAAACAAAAGTATCGTCAACATATCTCCGATAGAACACAGGCTTAAACAAACTTGGACACTCGTTCAACCAAACCTGTTCATGATGAGACAAAAATATATTAGCCAAAGTGGGTGAAACGCAGCGCCCCCCATTGGGGCACCATCCCTCTGCGAATACAAGTTGCCGTCAAACAAAAATAGATTATCTTTCGTGCACAATTCCAACAGTTTCTTGAAACTTTGCCTGTCAAATCCACTGAATCTGTCATTGTTGGTAAATAGTTTTGACAACGCTATTTCAATTGTCTCATTCACAGGAATATTTGTAAAAAGGGATACAACGTCAAAACTTGCCATGACATAGTTCTTATTCGGCATTGAGCAAATTTCACGTACAAATGAAAAAGAGTCTTTAATAGTATAGCAGTCATTTGAAATCGGAGTCAAAAGAGATACTAAAAATTTTGATAATTTGTAGTTAGATGTGCCAATGGTTGATAAAATTGGTCTTAGAGGGAAGTCCCTCTTGTGGATTTTAGGTAAACCGTACATGATTCCAAATTTACTCCCAGATGTTTTCAGCATTTTTCTCAAATCTTCTGAAATAATGCCCTTCGAGTAAATTTTGTCAATAAATCTATTTACTTTATCTTCTATTTTGAACAAAGCCTGTTTTAAGTCACCAGTACAAGGAATAAATTTTGATGAATCGGCCAATAGAGTTTTCATTTTTGACAAATAGGAGTTACGCGCTAAGATAACCACACCATTTCCCTTATCCGGTCTCGTAACTATTTTTATAAAGAAAACTTCATGAATGATGTTTTTACCCTCCTTGATTATTTTGTTTTTATGTCAATTTTCTATAGTTCATGTTTTAGGTTCTTCACGTAGGTCAATATTACCAGCACGGAAAACCTACTGTAAATAAAGTAATGATATGAGCAGCTGGGGCTTTGTTACGACCTCGAGAAACTGACCCGATATTGAAGGTAACATCCACGTTCAATAGAATCCAGGCAAGACTGCCACTCCGAATCAAATCAAGCAGGAATATTCTATCGCACTCACCAGTAATCTTGCCTGGATTAATGAAGGTCAAATATTTCAAAGATTAGCAACATAAATTTTCAAAGCACTCACCAAAATTATGATCAGAACCATTAGAGGATGAACATCACAGCCCCCAAAAAAGACCGTAATGGACGATTATGACAGACTACAGGGGCAGTATTTCAAGTGAGGCGCAATGGGGAAGTTCCCTGACTGTACGTACTCATCACAGCGGCTGGACGTGACTCACAAGCCGCGTAGCTGTGTCCGAGTACGTCATGTCTGATGTCTTTGCACTGTGAGATTGTGTTCTGTATACGAATTGTGTTTTGTAACACTGTGTGTACACGTTCATTTGCGAGTTTTAAGATGGCTGATAAATTAGCAACGAGCTCGCACCAAATGCCAGAAAATAGCCCTACTAGCATCTCCAGGGTCTTAACCGGGATTGTAAGCTGGCTCTGTTGCTACAATTCAGAAACAATACAACTGTCGTCACAGTGAACAAGGCCACAATTTTCGAGATCAAAAAAAGTAGGGCAAGTGAAAACTGAAACAAAAAACATGATGACTCAGTTTTTCAACATTAACGGTATCAGTGTGTCAGTGTGATTAATTTTTTGGAATGTTGCAAAGGAAAGTGTTCGTCTTTCCACAATTGGTACACCGGCTTGTCAAGAAGTTTCCTTCAGTAACGATTTGATGCTCCTGTGCGTCGAGGCTTCATCTCTCACCATGGTCGTGTTCATCACAGTTCCAAACCCACTAATGACAATCTCTATTCGAATACTTATACTTTGAATCCTGTTAACACAATATATTCTATGTTAAAAGCCTACCACATTCATAAACTGATTACTTTTATTGATAAAAAATCAAGATTTTTCGCTCTGATATTCTTTAGAAGAGCTGCTCCTTTAATTGTTAGAACATTCGTTGTACATAGTCCAATATTATTTATCGTTCTTTGGTGCTGTGTATTGGGGAGGCTTGTCATGCAATCAACTTATTTCTTACATAAGTTGTGGGTAGATGCATTTTGCTCATAATGCGTTAGGTTCAGTTTCATACTCCTCTTGTATTGCATTTTTTTCACCTAGATGTCACTAGAGCCAAAAATGTGGCATTTCATACCTTGATGGAGCTTTGTTATGGTAAAATAATTCCGAACTTATGGAAAATTTCAGTACACGTAACACTGGAACTACACCGTAATGTGGAAAAATTAAAAAATGCTTTCACTCTTTCACTTCACGAATTTTAAAGCAGGAACAAGAGCGTAGGTACGCAACTTGCTCATGTATATTTGGAAGCAATAAGTAATAAGTTTTGCTGATATCAAGGCAATAAAGTGCCTACACTTCAAAAATAAGTTTCAACAATGTGCACACATCAGCACAAGCCATGAGAGCCTAGAACTCAGCTGGGACTTACAGAGACCCTGATGTGAGACCTCGCCTTTCGAAGTTCCCGTCTAAGGCAGTCAGTGAGGGTTTTTAAGGCGTACGTCGCGTCGGCGAACAAATGAACTGAAGGGCTGGATCCGGTGTGGTGATCCGACGTACTGTTTGAAATAAATAATAACGACATTGAATAACATCCTTCAGTAACAAATCGGTCACACATATACTCGTTTATTACTCCTAAGCTCGTACATGTGGCCCCTAATGGCCCAACTACATGTATATTTGTAACAACCAACTTGCGAAAAGTCTATTCGTGCTGCTTATTTATTTTCTTATTCTATTTTGATTTGATTTCAAAATTTTGAATCGCTTTAAAATTTTGTGAATTCGAAATGAAGTTTAAAAAACTTCAGTGTTCCCTTATCCTTTTGCCATGTTGTATTTCCTGACTGAATTTGTTTGGTGTCGGTATATTCTTCAGTGACAGCGCATTATCCATCCTAAAGCTGTTTATTTCTAATTTCCAGTCAAGATAGTATTTCACGGTAAATTTTGAAGCAAAATTTAAAGCAGAGGCACTCGTTTCTCTGAATGGTTACAATTATTATATAACATAGTTCAAGACTCAGTAGCCACAACAAAACCGATCTCAAGAGAGCGAAGAAGTAACCATTTAATACGGACTGCAGTAAACGGTAAATTTACCCACAAGGTGTGTTCTCGATACCCTACGCATGAAAACAGTAAGTAAGAAGGAAGAGGAAGAAAAGAAAAAGAACAGATAGAAAAGACAGCAAGAGAGCGGAAAGGCGCAAACTGCGCATGAAACAAGTCCTCAAGGCCCACCTATGGCTGAGGTAATCTAACAACATCACATTGGTCACTACCAAGAATAGGAAAGGAAAATATAATTTCACTTTTTAGGCGTTGCTTTGCTTTTGTATTCTGTATTTTTCATGTTAAACATTTTTCGCGCACGATATTTTACATAGAAAAATTTATTCTTTTACGATGTTTTGTTGCAAGATAGAGTAGTTTGCTTTTACCGTTTTTATAACTTGAAAAAACTATTTGAGGAAGAATTTTTTTCAAGTTGTTCATTCGAATATGTATACGATTTGAGTTCTAATTTCATTCAAACCTATTCCAAAGGATTTTCTTTCATACTTTTTTTAATATCGAGTTAAGATATTCACTCTATTTAGCATGAAAATATTCCAATACTCCGTTCACAAATTTTTCTAACGCGTCAAGTTCAATTCTCACAAAATATCCCAAACAACTAAACAGGTTCACTTTCTTCACTTGCATATTTTTGTATTTCTTTCTATTTATAGGGTTTTAGTTCGTTTGATCCTTAAATTGTGTTTGCGTTTGCTCTGGTATGATTACTAAGCTTCTGTCATTTTTTATGTATATTTCATCTTAATCGAATTATTTCTCAGTTCAACAGGTCCTTCTACAATGACATAATAATATGCGGTGACTTCAACTATGATTTGCTGAAACATGAAAGCTATGAACCAATCTCTAATTTCTTAAATGCATTTCATTCTAAATCTTTCCTTCCGATCATCACAAAGCCAACACGAATAACCTCAGAATGTGGCACGCTGCTTGACAATATCTTTATGACAGACCCAAGTGATTTTCTTGCTGGGATAATTACTTCTGACTTATCAGATCATTTTCCAGTTTTTCTTTTTAAGAAAAATGTCTATCTTGCGTGCACCAAAGCACGGGTTGAAACTTACTCATATCGTAAAATAAACGAATCAAATTTAGAAGAAATGCGCACCGTTCTAGAAGATTTAATGCCAACATTGCACATCACCCAACAAAACAATAATGCAAGGAGCATTGATGAATCAGTAGTAAAGTTGACTGAAACTATAATGAACGCATACAATCAGTGTTGTCCAATTGTAACTCGTACAGTTACCCCGAAAAATAAACAAAAGCCCTGGATTACTAGAGACATCGTGATAAATATAAAGAAACGCCAAGCGTACCTAGCCCTCCTTTGCGAAGGGCGAATATCTAGAGAAACATACAACCGATTCAGAAACTATGTGACAAACCAGATAAGAACATCAAAAAAGAGCTACTTTACCCTCAAGTTTACTCAATTCAAAGCTGACGTTAAAAAGACTTGGCGCCTCCTTAACTCTTGTTATAAACCGAATAACGCCGAAAAAAAGAAAATTGGATATATCACTCAAGATAATGTAAAATACCATGAGAAGAATGAAATTGCAAATCTCTTCAACAACTTCTTTGTAAACGTAGGGAAAACTATAGCCAATGGTATTCCAAGTGAACCTACTGATCACCTGGAATTTATGGATCATATTCGAGAACACAACTCCTTTTTCTTTACGCCTACAAACTCCTCCGATGTAATTGCGTGCATAAACAACATGAAAAATAAATCGAGTGGGTTACAAACGTTTCCAACTAAAATACTTAAAATAATTGCTGATATTGTGGCCCCGCTGATATCCAATATTATTAACCAGTCTCTCTTACTAGGCACTTTCCCGAACTCCCTCAAAGTTGCTAGACGCAAAATCGGACCCACAGAAAATTAGCCATGGAGTTCCACAAGGATCTGTTCTTGGGCCTCTCCTTTTTCTGATTTTTATCAATGATATTATTAAATCTACATCATTTTTTAAATTCATACTTTTTGCCGATGACAGTACGCTTTATGCGGTCCTTCCGAACAAAAATCCCACTACGATTGCGGAGAGTATAAATAATGAACTCCATAAGGTTTCACTGTAGCTTAAAGCTAATAAAATAAGCCTCAATATCGATAAAACAAATTATATTACGTTCTCATACAAGAAAAATATATCTCTACCATCCATTAAAATTGGCGAAGGTGAAATCAAAGAAACCAACTCATGAAAATTTCTGGGCATCATAATAGATAAACATCTGACCTTCAAAGAGCACATCACTCATATTAGTTCTAAATTATCAAAATCCATCGGAATCCTGAATAAAGTTAAAAATTTCCTGCCTGAAACAGCCTTACTAATGCTTTATCGAACGCTCATTTCACCATACCTGCAATACGGAATAGAAGCATGGCATGGAACTGATAAAAATAAAACCAATATAATTTTTACTCTGCAAAAAAGAGCCATCAGAGCGGTAAAGAACCTAGAATATAATGCTCACACAAATGATTCATTCAAAAATTTATAAATACTTAAACTCTCGGATCTCTACAAAATCTCTATCTGCAATTTCATCTACAAAACATTAGCTAATGATGGCGACAATAGCCTTCAACAGTTATTAACTGCGCAAACTGGTCATCACGACCATTTAACACGAAATAAAAGTAAATTCATGCTTCCTTATTATTCAAAGGCCCGCTCGCAACATAGTATACTATTCGTTGGAACTAAAACCTGGAACTCAATACCTGCGGAGATCCGTGAAAGTAATTCTTACAAGGCATTTAAAAGAAATCTTGAGTCTCACTTCTTATCAGAATACTAGTCGTGTAAGATCACCAAGTCAAATCCTGCCTCCTACATGTCTGGTCCTAATAATGCAATTTGCCATGAGTAATATCGCCGATTTTCAGTCTGCTCCCAAATCGTTATCGAATATACTGTTAAATATTGTCCATATGACCTATTTTGTAAAATTAAACATCAATATCGAGTTCATTATCCTGTTGATCAGTCTAATGCGAAACTAGGCTAAGTGAATTAGGTTAAACATTATTGTACGCCCTAGAATAATGTAATGGTAGGATGCCCTAGAAGTCGCTGAACTTATTCGGGCCCACAGGTAGCTATACTCAACTCTGACCATTGTATTAGACTTAAGAAACATTCTACCTCTGTATCTCCTGTGGTAAATAAATTGTTTAAAATTGTTTAATCTGTCCCTTGATGTGCAGCCAAAATTAGGCTAGGTATGTATAGTCTACATCAAACACTTATGTTAAAACTAATGTAGGCTTTCCACATTTTGCTGTGAAGTATGAAGTGAAGCTGCGTGAAAAAACACGCAGGGACGAACATTGCACGTCGCCCAAAACTGTTCCATTAATTAAAACCCAAGAGGCATCAGTGATCTCAGTATCACCAGGGCATGCACAGTAAATCTCTATGGACTTCGTATGAATTCTAGAGAGGACCACATTAGCTTTGCCATCTCGAGGCAGTAACAGGGTGCAGTACAAGACAAATTCATTTCAAAGATTGGACACAGTGCGTCGGGCTAAAATGATCACATACAATTCATGAATTGCACACTCCGGTTTTATAAGTTTAATTTTTGTAAATGAAACGAAAGTAAACTTTGAAGGAATTTTTCACAACTGAAACGACCTAGTGAATCAATGAATCCTCTCTCAGTAATGTTAAATTAACATTCGGTCTACATTTTCAAAAGAATTTACGATCTAAGAATATGTTTTTGAATGTGTTTCCTAACATCCGGCATTAATCGGCAATTTGAGCATAGAAGCGCTCACACAAAAAATTCTTAGCTTTCACTGACAAGCTACTGTTTCAAGCGCTAACTCCTAGTATTGAATGAACCAACCTCTTAACCTTTTCCTTCCCGACGGGAACTCCAGTTCCCTTCGTGAACTCGTCTTCCAGTTTAAGGAAATAGACGAAATTTCAGGGTAATTCAACTAGTAGTGAAATAATTTGAAGTAAATGACAAACTTAGGGCAATTAATAATATTCCTGCATCTATGTTTTAGACACTCCAGAAGTTTGACACGTGCAATTTGCTATTGATATCCACTCAATGTAAGCTTCATGGTCTATGGGATACATTTAATACTTTTTTAACTTGAGCAAGTTTTTCAGAAGGACATGTATTTACTGATAAAATATAGCAAAATCTAAATTGATATCTTTTCTCAGATTTTTCGGCTATTTTTGGCGTGGAAGCATACATTTTTAAAGTATGATTCTTTTTCAATTTAATACTTTGACCACGTAGTGGAACAAATGTGTACCAATAGGTAAATTGTTCATACACGCACCAATGTAAATGTATAAAATTTCAAACCATTTGCGACTTTTTTTGAAGTAATTTTATCATACCATGAAAACATTATAGAGCTCTTACATTTTGTACATTTCTTACAAAGGACGGAAACTTATTCCAGCAAATACATCGATATTACCAGTCTGATTTTCACAACCTAATCAAATCAACTTTACAACACGTGCATGCAATCGTAGTCAACGTGTTACAAAGGAAGAAAGCACCTCCTTATGCAGAAAAAAACTTGCTAGGGCAATTATGCTGATATTTCAGGGTAATGACTGAAATTACCTTAGAAAAATTTTCCCTTAACAAATAAAGTGTTGGGAAGGGACGGGTTAAATTGAGCATTTCTAGTATAGTTCATCAAGAATAAGCTACGCAGTCATTTTCTTATCCGTACTAGAAGTAAATAGTTGATAATTCAACTGATGGTTTGCCTATTGCCAATTGATCAATTGTCAACCCGTGTGCAGCTGATTTAAAAATAGTTCATGAGTTCCCTGGGTTTTATTAAGGGGGGCCGTCTGGGCTCAAAATCCGAATATTATAAATTTTTTGTTGTTAAACTCATGCTATCGAGAATTTTATTACAAATCTAAATAATGATACACGTCGTTTCCTTGTTAGTGAGTTCATTCCTCTGCTACAGCTTGCGACATGCCAGCCTTTCAGGTAGGGACCCTCTGCCCTCACAATCCGAAAATAATCAATATTCTGTATTCTAGCTCATGTTACAGAAAAAAATTTCTGAATGAACAGTGTGCTTTACTCCCTTGTGAGCGTGTTTGTTCGTCTGCTACAGCTTGCGAGAGGACTGGCATTTGCACCGCAAAACACACAGTGCACGGAGTTTGTCAGGCGTCAGGCTCCCCTGAAAACTTGGTCATTTTGTCGCTTGAAACGTATCTCCTCCCACACTTTTAAAGATCCAGAAATGGCAATCAAGTCATTTGATACGGCTTGCAAAGAGCCCCAAAAAATGGGATTTGATTTTTAAAATAAGGTCTAATTCGAAAATTATATCGAAAATAGACGGGAAAACTTAAAAATAGGCCAATTCTTGAGGAAAAATCGTAAAATTCAATGAATCAAAATATCAAAATTCCACTCCACTATTTCTTTAGATAATACATTTGGCTATCTAAAAACCATGTCACTTTTCCCGCAAATGACGGGTGTTTTTAATTTTACCCATACCCTAGTTCGTCGAGGCCCCTCCTCCGCTAACTCCACTAACGACACACGTTCGAGTGTTCAGCAGGTGAGAATTAGTCATACAGCTCACGGTCGAAATGCTTTGGTTCGAAAACAAAACATCCTAACACATACAGAGAACAAATTTTAAGTTAGGCTGAGCAGCAGACCACTCAGTGCACGGAGTTGGTTAGCCTCACCTCAACACTCAAACTTTCCGTAGCTTGAAATGTATCTCCTTCCAGAGTTGTGAAGGTACAAAAATGACAAATACGGGGTGTTTCAGAATAAGAGGCACAGAATTTTACACCAAGTAAAAAATGGCAAAATTAATACTGTTTCTTCCATGAATTTTTTCGAAAAAATCAGTTTTTTTGAGATATTAGCTGTTATAGCTTTAAACATTAGTGTCCGAAATTACCTGAATGGTCAATTTCCTGATAGGTGGATCGGGGGAAATGGCCCTGGGCATGGCCTCCTAGATCTGACATGACTCCCCTCGATTTCTTTTTGGGGGACACATGAAGAACCTTGTTTATGCTACACCCATTGAATCTCAGGAAGATCTCGTGGCCAGAATTGCAGTGGCTGCTGGTAAGATTTCTGAAATGCCAGACGTGTTTCCTAATATCCAGCAGTCGTTAAAGCTAAAATTTGAAAAGTGCATACATGTAAATGGAACACATTTGAACAATTTTTGCAAAGTAAATTCAAAATAAATATTGTGAGTAATTGTGTCATTATATTTCATCATTTAAAACAATAAACAGCTATTATATCAAGAGCCCGCATTTTTCATAGAAGAGAAAGGTTTTATTTGGGCATTTTCTACTTAAAGTACAATTTTGTACTTCTTGTTCTGAAACACCATGTATATCAATCGATAGAGATTGAAAAGAGCACAAACTGCCGGCTACGTTTTTTTAGAAGTGCTTTAGTTTGAAACTTATATTATAAATAAAAGGAAATAAGAAAGAAGTCCAATTTTTTGGGAAAATTCTTAACATTCAATGAATCAATATATGAAAAATCCCACCGTGAGAATTTAGATAATACATTTAGCTATTTAAACAACGGGTTGCCAGTTCTGTCACTTCGAAATTGTTGGAGATACAATTTTCATAAAACCAATTTTCTTAATTTCCTTATAAAAAATTCATTTTCTAATTAAATAACAAAATCACTCGAATCAAAAAAGAACCGTTGCATCATTTTACACCTATGATGAAAATTTTAGAAAAATCCGCGGAAAAAACCGGACTTTAATTTTAGCCCAGACGGTTCCCTTAACTGAGAGCGGCACACAAGAGATCACTGTCAAGGTTATTCATTGTGACGAACGCGAACATATAACTTGAACTTACGCTATTTATGTCCTACATCATACATATAAATTGGCCAGAACTCTTGTCGCTTTCAAACAACCGAAAATGCACGAACTCGCCCTTACTGAAGCAACATGAAGCCAAAACATTAGTAACACACGTAACAATCACGAAATCTTGATGGAATGGAACGAATGTCAACACAAGTTTCCTCAGCCACTATTTAGGTCTCAGTAATTTAATATCACACAGAGATGACGAGGGAAACTTACCCGCTGATGTGAACGATGTGGCCATCAGTAATACTCTTCTTCATCATGCTGTTGACGCAGAGCTTCGTGAGCAAACACAGGCCTACAACGTTGACGTCCAACATGTCGCGCCACTCTGAGGGGCTGCCGTCTGCGCACATACGACGGTGGCATCTCAAAATATCGAGTCAATAATCCAGTTTTTCTTCTATACTCCGTTTCTGTGAGTTCAAGGGGACATCAACCACACTGCTCGAACGCAATGTTCTGTAATAATTAAGTACTTGGGCAACATAAATAAAGGCAGAACAGCACAGAATAGAACAGTTGGCAAATTTAGTCGGTAACTAGAATGGCAAAACCATCATCTTCCGAAACAGACATATGCTTTTAGCGGCTGACGTTAGGAAGACATTATGACAAAAGCAATTGCATTCAAATGGAAGTTCAATATATTGATCTAAAAAACATGAGGAGTAAGAAATCAAAACTGATTTGTCAAGCAATATCTAAAAAGTTCTCTGCCAGGTTTGATTAATTACTGATGAGTCGGGCAAGATTGAAAACTTTCTATAAAGCGCGCCCATAAGAAATTGATCTGTCCAGTTAGTACAAAAAGTTTTTAAGGCACTGAAGACAATGGCGGCAGGAACCATTCTTGCAGAAAACGTCACGGAGAAACATTATAGAACGCACTGACAGCCATATAGGCGCAACCGCCCGACCAGCTTGCAACAAACCCTACCCAGAGCGACGCTCCTTGCATTTTTATTTTAATAGCAACAATTAATAGTAAAATTCCAATCTATCGTTTGTTTCAAATTTGTTTCACGCTCATAACTTTGTATAAATGATTAGTAAGAGGTAAAGATTCTTTACCAAGAAGCGACGTGTTAGTGCTGAAGCCGGCGTTGTTGACGCAGCAGTGAACTGCTCCGTGGATGCGGAGCACCTCCGCAAACGCACGCTCCACATCCTCGTCCTTGCTCAAGTCGCACTGCAGCGCCGTCAGCGACCCTCGCTCGCCCGACACCTCTTTCGCCAGCTCCTGGAGCGGCAGGCCGCATTACTAAGAAGTTTATACCAATCAAAATTGTACAACTGTCTATGAATTTCATCAAGTAGGAAATACAAGTGAGGTCAAATAGAACGGCATAATATTTTAACATTATGAGGGCTTAAATTTAGCTTCGGAGGGCTATAGCTTTAGCTTCGAAATTTTTTCTCAAAAGAAAAGAAAAGTAATAATAAGATTAATATAAATACAGGCAGGCAAGCTGGCTGTAAATTCCAATACTGTTCTCATTATTTTAAAAGACTAAGAACACTAAGTAGTAATGGGTCGGTGAGACCCTGGGAGACAGGCAGCTGACGAACATGTTAGTTTTCTCAGGAGTATCACATAAAACCGGAAAAATCGTCATATTTGTGTAAAGTCAAGTTTTTTCCCAAAACCTCAATTAATCGCGGATTCTCTTACTCTATAAATTTATACTTACGAGATAAAGCACCTTATTTTAGCAGCAATGACAATTGTGGAAGTAGAGAAAATTTAAAAAATGTATTAGAGCATCTAGGAAAGTTTCATTTCAACATCAAACGAAAGATCAGTCCTTCTATCAAGGTGCCAACAATTAACTCTATACTGAAAATGAGACAAAGTAACAGCTTTTAACCGAGAGAAATAAATCTCGCCCGATCTCTGAACACATTTACTCAACACAACCTCGAGATTGACAAATAATACTAGGGAATGATATGGTGTAGGTTCTCTGTTTGCAAATTTCTCTGCCTGCATTCGATTTTCTGTGGACTTATCAGATACGTACTTTGCCATCCTTGAACAATGTTTCTTTCTGAGTTGGCCGTATGCTTTTGGAAAATTTATTCAAGGTACTCCCAAACGTGCTCTACTGGATTCATGTTACGATTCAGAGAAAACCATGATATTGAGTTTGATATTAGGCGATTCCTTCTAAGCTTTCGCTACTTTTCTAGAATGCCATGACGCTCTATATTTTGAAACTATTATTAGCAATCTGACTAGTTTAAAAAATTAAGGGTACGCCTTTCTCTGATATTTTACAGTTAGTCATGCCGCCCAACATTTCGTTAGCAACAATTAACTCAGTTTTCTCTCCTGCCCGGACTACTCTACGTCATTACTGCAATCCTTCCATGTTTCACAGTAGCCTGTAGACATCCACCCAAGTGCGAGTCCGATTACAAGAAACATGAATTTGTCGAGGATGAGAACAGTGGCATAATATTTTTTCAGTTCACTAAACTGCAGACTGGCAAAATCTATCGCCTCTAATCCCAAATTCTTCAGCTCAGTCCATTCGCTTCTTCTTGCGAAGAGGATCATACGATCAGAAATTGAAGTATCACTCATTTCGCTTTTTTTTTCATCCCAACATATAGGGAAACTATTCCTGTATATTAGACAAAAAAATAGCGGCTCTGCTTTAATGGAATGCGAGATAAACGGGAACGAAGTTAAAGGATGAAGGGGACATGTCTTATCGATGATTGGAACACCACAGTCAGCTTTCACTTCGACCGACTTCTTATTGGTGAATGTAAGTAACAAATTTTGATTTGGCTCTTGATCCTATCGTCAGTCAGAGACTCGCATCAGTCTGCCTCTGCATGAATGACACGAAGAGTCAAAGAGTGTGCGTGGATGACGCTCCTCGGAGTTACTTTCAAAATCACTTTCTGAACATCACCGTTTTCCAGCTTTGGGTCATTTTATCTCCTGAAGGGTTGAAACAAGAGACGTCATAGTGGGCTCATTGGAGAAACGAACATTACATTCTATTCATCATGAAGAATTTTTCTTATTTTTTTTTCATTCAAATGCAAGGATCAAAAATACAGAAAATGTAAAAAAATATTCTAGAGAAAAAGATTCACTGCCTATTTTGCCAAAAAAAAGCAGACGCATTCTTCACTTTACATACCCTCAAACGCTTTTAAGATTGTGTTTCAACAGAGATTGGTCGAAATAAAAACAATTCAGTTCCCCTCTTTAAACAAATTATGAGGAACATTTGTTTTTCTGTGACGAAAATCGAACAGTGAACGGAGCACAAAAGCTGTTAAAATAAGAGACATTTCATGGGTGCCAAATTACCGAACAATTGGTCCGATGGCAATTTTTTTCAAAAAGTCGTACGATCCCCTCAACCTCCTACAGCAATAATTCTTTCTTGTTCCAAACAACATTTATGCTTTAGATTCATTAAAAATGTTCTTTCTATTTTGATGAATGAATTTATCATAACCCTGAAATTTCCTCATCAAACTCGCTGCACTAACCTTATCTTATCATCTGCCCTCTTGGTACTTCACCAATTTGCTTTCTTTCACTAACTTTTATTGACAAAACCAAAAATAAATAACGTCCTAAAAAAATCGTTACACAAAACACAATCGTTCTATTCATAATGAGGCCAAAATTTTTCACATGTCACTGTAATACACATGACCTTCGACCGACTAGACTGAGAACGTACTCACGGACGATCATCGGTCACATCTGAAACACACCGGCATCTCCTAGTGCAGCAGCTACACCACTTGCAGCGTAATACCAGCAGCCCTGCTGTCAAACTCCCCACACCTGCATTCTGTGTTGAGATCGCGCAAGTCCCACGACCCTCATGCCCAATGCCACGAGTGCGTGGCAGGTGGCAGAACCGATGCCATCGCCAGCATCCGCCACGATGGCCACCTTTCCCTGCCATCGCTCATGATCAGACCCCTGCGCACATAAAGATTAGATTAGATCAGGGTTTACCAACCAGGGTTCCGCGGAACACTGGGGTTAAGACGAAGTACGTTTGAGCGTTCAGCTGGCAAGACTTGGCCTACAGCTCACGTTCGAAATGCTTTGGAACGAAAACAAAACATTCTAACACACTCAGCGAACAAATTCTTAGCTAGGTTGATAAGCAAACCACTCAGTGCATCCAGTTTGTGAGGCTTTCTTGAAACCTGAAGTTGTTAACGTTTGAAATAGATCTTCTCCCACAGAAATGGCAAGTACAGGAATGACAAATATATCGATCGATAACGCTTAAAGCAGGCCAAAAATAGGTCGAATTGATTTTGTTAAATTCGATTTAGATTAAATGTTATAAGAGACATAATTTAAAAAAAAGATTTTTTTGGGAAAAAATTCCTAAACTTCTAAGAATCAAAAGATAAAAAAACAACTCCAAAAAACTTTAGATACTACATATAGCTATCTAGAAAACATGTTGCCGGTTCTATAGCTTCAAAATTGTAAATCTACTTTCCGAAATATTCACTTTTTCAATTTTTTCGAAAAAAAAAATCAATTTTATCATGAAAATACGAAAAAACACATGAGTGCAAAAAATTGTACAGTAGTGCCCCAACTTTCGTGCCTAATTGGTGCTAAAAAATCGGCACGAAAGTTAAAACCGCCAAAGTGGGGGCATTGACCCAATGGAAAAAATAATAATCGGTTCTGGATCTATCCATAAAATACCTTAACCTCCATATGAACAAATCCAAAACAAACAACAACAAACAAAAAACAAATACATTCTATTATGAAAAACAATTGTACGCATAAATGAAAACACCTTACCTACACTGTATGTATGATGGGCTTGATGCATGGTTTAGTGGCCACCCTACTGGGCCCGACACGCAATTTTTCGCCGCGAAAGTGCGATCGGTCGCAGCGAAAGTGCGATCGGTTGCCGCGAAAATGTATCGCCCGACACGCAATTTTTCGCCGCGAAAGTGCGAAATATGGAATATTTAGGGTATAGCGCGAAACAGAGAACCGCGAAAGTGGATGTCGCAAAAGTTGGGGCACTACTGTACATCATTTTACACCAATGGTGAAAAGTTTCAGAAAAATCTGTCGAAAAATGAAGGATTTTTTCAGCCGAAGTTCCCTTAATTAAAGTTTGCCAATGGTTCTTTCAAGAGATACTGATAAATGGGCTTATATTATTATTATGCCTTTACGCAAATGTGCGAATGCATTGGAGAATGCAAAAATTTGGTTGCGAGAGGGATTCTTTTTCTGAATGTACTGCCCATCCCAAGAACTTGGATTCAAGAGAAGATGAAGAACTTAGGGGGTATTACAGTCAGATCGTACACTCAAGATGAGATTTACGGACCTTTCCTTGGGCAAATGAAAAAAGAATATCCTGTCATTCACAAAAAAGCAATAAATATTTTGCTTCCGTTTTCCACAATCTTTATCTTCATGTGAGAGCAAGCTTTTCTCATTCAACAAGTATTAGGAGCAAGGAAAGAAATTGTCTCCTTTCAGCAGAAGAAGAAATGCGTGTGTGCTAATCAAAGATTTGACCTGAAATTAGACAGATTAGATTAGTCGTTAGTTTTAGCCTCCCTACCCAGCAACAAATGCGATCCAAAGAGAGGAAGGAGGAAGGCACCATTTAGTATGGAGTTAAGGAAATGCGGAATCTATGCAGAAAGGCATAGAAACAGTAAGTCGTGAAAGAAGGTTATGAAACAAGATCAAAGTTGAAGAAGAAAGTAGTAGAAGCTGAAGAACAGGACAGCAGTGAACCGAAAAAAGGTGGTCCTTTACAAAACAAAAACATTTTATTTCAACAAAAAAGAAGGCCTACCTAACTCTCAGCTCGGGCCCTGACATTGTCCCCCTGGGAGCACTAGTTCCCCTGAAATTAGACAATTGTGTTCCAAAATACAAGCTCAAGTGTCACATTGAAGAAGCACATTTCGTTCTGGGCCAATATATTTTTACTTGTATTATTTTGATTGATATCGCCATTTCAATAATTTTTTTAGTCATTTTTGAATTGGGAATAAACTAGAAAAAAGATCGTAGAAAGGATAACGCGTTTGAACTACTTGTCAGAATTTATTTGAATTATTAATGTATTTGAGAAAAATCATTTTTTCTACCAAAATCGGCAATAAAAAGAAAATATCACTTGCATTATGAAGAAGAAATAAATAAAATGTAAAACATTTTCTTGTATAGGAGTCCCTTGGGACACCACTATTATTGGAAAGGTTCAACGAAGGTAAAAAAGTAGGGAAACACTGGATTAGATGTTAGTTTAAGCCTCCCTAAACGCAACAAAAGCGTTTCAAACAAAGGGACGAGAAAGGCACCACGAAATCTTTTTACAAGGTGCATGAAAATAGTAAGATGAAAAAGAATACAGTTTATAAGTTAGTTTTAGCTTCCCTTACCAAAACTAAGATATTCAAAGAGAGGGATGATGAAGGCACCATTTAGTATGAAGTTAACGCGGAATCTAGGCATGAGGTGCGTTCCCGCACAGAATCCCGTGTCCGCGTGCATGGAAACAGTAAGTTAAGAAGGATGGTAAGGAAACAAGATGAAAGTTGAAGAAGAAAGGCAGAGGTGGTGAAAAACAGAACGGCAGAAAAACGAAAAAAAGGGGTTTTAACAAAACAAACAAAAAAAGATTTATTTCAACAAAATGAAGGCTGCCTAACTCTCAGCTCAGGACCTCACATTTTTCTCCAGTTGAGAATGAAGTTCATGAAACATGATATAAGTTGAAGAAGTAGTAAGTGCTGAAAAAAGGACAGCAGTGAACCGAAAAAATGTTTCGTAACAAAGCAAAAAACCTATTCGATATTTAACAAAAAGAAGGCCTATACCTAACCTTTAGCACAGGAGCCCAATTCCCAAAAATAGAAAAGTTGCATCTCCTTACAGGGGCACGCACAAAGAGCAAATAACATAAATGTTGCAGGCATTAATGATCATTATACCCAAAGTATCAAAGAGTATAAATAGGAATTTAAATGAAATCTTCGTATTTATATGATTTCAATCTACGTTACAATAGACAAAAAAGCTTTTGTGCATTTTTCAGATTTCTGTAACAACTTCAGACTGTAAAATGTAAACGCTTACACAAACTTCATTCATGGTAACCACCAAGAAAGAATCAGAGGCAAACTGTCCTCAACAAGATATTACATTTTAGGATCTTTTCATACAAAAGTTAATGAAAAATTCGATATTCGCTCCTCTCCGAATCAGTTTCTGATAAATCCTTCGAATACAGTACAATACTTCAAATGATATTATGAAAATTCCCTAACCCCAATGAAGGCGTCCAAAGAGAGGAACAGTGAAAGCACTATTATTTAGTAAATAGTTAAAGGAACGGGGAATCTAGGCACAAGGTGTGTTCCCCACAAAATTCCCTACGGATAAAAAGGTTAGGTAAGGTAAGTTAAGAAAGAAGTTAATGATACAAGAAAAAATCGAAAAATAACGTTTAGATTTTGAAACCCAAAACAGTAGTGAAACAAATAAAAGACGGTCCCTGACGACACAAAAAACTATTCCATTTCGACAAAGGGAAGACCTACCTACCCCCCCAGCTCAGGGCCTCACATTTTCCACCTAGGTGCACTAATTCAGAAAGATTTAATAGTTGCATCCGACTGAGGAGAATCATGTCAAAAACACTTGAACAGGTAATTCCCTCTATATTCCTAATTGAAATTAATTTCATACTGAAGAAATACGCATGAAAATTCATAGTCGCAGAAAAAAGAAATAATATTGTAAGCATAAAGAATGTAAATGACAGTTGATTTTGTAAACACTTCTGTCTAGACGTAGAGTGTTTTAAGAAACTTTCGCCCAAATGACCTTCTCTAACTTTAATCCATTCTCTTGCGAAATGAAAAGGTAAATTATAAACATTCACAGCCGATATGAATAAATAAAGAAATATTCCAAAACTACTAAAATCGAAGTGCATCACTGAAAATGTACTTGAAATTTTGAATGAAGCAACAATAAAAATTAAACATCAAATTCACAATAAATAATACCACGCGTAGCTCCTGTAACAAGTGTAACTACTTTGTCACTAGCATTTAATGTTTTTTCCCTAAGTTTACTCACTGATATATATTGAAAGCGAACGAAGCCAACAATTTCTGTCTCATTAATAAACTAGAAAATTGCATTCTAAATGACTAAGCCTTTGCCAGCAGATCAAATATTAAAGACCAGGACGCACAATAGGGCAAATGAAGAGAGACTCACGGATCTTTCTCAGAAATGGTTCATCAAGGTAAAAAAGTGGAACCTAGGCCCAAGGCTAGCAAATTATTCTGCTTTGATCGTTGTCAGCTCATTGAGCTGCATGAGCAAGGTTTCTCACAGCATGCAATTGTAGCTAGGGTTCAACAGAGCAAAAAAGTAATTTGCAACTTTTTGGAAGACACTGATAATAATGAAACAGGAAAATCTAGTGAGAAAGAAAAGAGAAACCATAACGTTTTACACCACGCACGGAGACGATCTTCGAGAAAATAAGGCCTTCACTGGTGTCAATTAATAATGGTCTAATATCCACTGAGCGACACCTAAAGTAAAAGGGTCAGGAGAAAGAAAAATGTCTAAAAGGGTTTCGTGCGTCTCCAAGTACTAGTCTCCCGTTTGGGCAGAGAGCACCAAACATAGAGCGTTGATCAATATTAGGATTTGTTCACTGATGAAAAAAATTTAAAGTGGGAGATCTTATAGAGACAGTCTACGTAGGGAAAAAGGTAGGGAAAAAGACCGTAGGTAACAGATGGATTTCTCTGAAATTTTCACTGTAGGTGTGAAATGATGCAACGATTATTTTTTGATTGATGTGTTTTTTCGTATCTGCATCAGAGAAATTGTTTTTGTTTAAAAAAACCGAAAAAATTAGGAATTTGAAAAAAAATTCAAGGCTTACAATTTTGAAGCTACAGAACCGGCAATGCGTTTTTGAAGAGCTTATGTAGTTATCTAACGATAAGGGAAATGGATTTTTATATCATTTTTTGAATTTTAAGAATTTTTGGAAAAAATTAAACTTCTTTCCTTTTATTGTCTATTCGTGTTGTATAATTTTCAAAATAAGAAATTTTTCAAAAATTAAGCCATTCTTATCGATAGTTTGCTAAACCCTATCGAATGATATATTTCTCATTCTTGTACTTCAAAAATTGTGGTCGATGAATCCATTTCAAGAAACCAACTTGCAAGTTTCCAGAAAACCGGATTTTCTCAAAATTTTCTTGTTTTTTCCGAATTTTTGAACCAAGTGTTCTTTACGGTTAACTCCTGAGCGTTTGTAGCGCTTTTCAAGCCCCTTTGATTGATACATTTGCCATTGCTGTAGCTTTGGAACTCTGGGAGAAAATCTACATCTAAAGACAATAAGTGTAAGTGTTCAAAACATCAAATTTTTCAAACATTTTTTCTTATTTAAACCAAAATGCATTATTTTAATCAACTTCTTAGCCTTGTTGCTCTTTTCGAGCCCTTACAATTGGTGTACTTGCCATAGTCGTAGTTATGATACTACGGCCGGCGTCGAGCTATTAATGAAAGCGTGTGAACACAACAGCTGGATTTTTAAATCATCGAACTCTATTACTCAGCGCTAGTATGTTTCGTGCGAATATGAAAGCACTTTGAGTAGCCCATGAACGAACTCTATTGCCATTGCCGCAAAGAAACACGCCCAATTAACCCCCTATAATGAGGGATGGGAGGGGTGGCCCTGCATCAAGATCACGCCTACCCGCTCGCTCTCCCCCGTCTGGGGGGTGTTCACACACGAGCCAGTGGTACCATTGAAACCGTAAGAAAATGCTTCATATTAAGAATATAAAAAACGAAAATTAACAAATTTTCCGACATTGCCATAGACCGTAGGTAGACTGCCACCTTAATGGCTTCCAACGTTCTGACACGACAGAGTTGCTCCCTGAAACGTTTTCTACGCGGCACAATAGCAGAGATTCCGTCATCGTGTGGGTGCCGTTTCCTCTGGAGGCGCAATGGAACTTCAGTTTGAGCATGGACTTTAAACAGCGCCTAATTTTGTGGACATGTTGGAGCGGAATCTATCTATTACAGCGGAAAGCCCTCGTTAGCGTGATGACAGGTTTTTCAACAGGATAATGCAGCAATACGTAATGCTCGCCTGACCTAAACATTTTAGAAGAATGCCCCTTTTTTGAATGTTTGAGGATAGATGATAAGGAATGGCTAAAAAAATGACCTTACATTTGTGACAGTGAATAACCTTCGTGATACCATCTTAATCAACTGGAATAATCTTTTCCAATAATTATTGGAAATTCTCATTTCAAGTGTGCTGCAAGGGATTTCTGAGGTTGTTAACATTAATGCTGGTATGACTCATTAATTATTCCTGATTTTATTAACTTGAATTCAATGTTTAACAGTTTTTCCCTATTTTGATCTAGGCCCTACTGGTCTTAAATTTTTGATAAGCTGGCAAACAGCTTAATTTCTTCAAATTTCAAATTAGTCCATAACTCATCAAGGACGTACATTTATGATGACTGAATTCAGTCTTCATACATGCACCACAAGCATAGCTCCGAAGTCCTGCCGATTCAAAGATATTGCCAGAGCAGTAAATCACTTTCTTTGGCCCGATCACCAGATTTTTTTTTCGTTGCAAATTTATATTCTTTCACGTCCGTTAAATCAGGCGATGAAATCATCTTTTTATTTCTCTACTAAAGACAGTCGATAATACTGATGGATACTGTAAATCTCCCTATAATTAAAGGTGAAAAACTGAAATTTTCATACCTAAAAAACGGCCACTCTGGACAAAAATTTCCAAAGTAGACTACATAAACTCAAACCATTTTTCAGAAAAAATCGACTTCAAGACAGAAGATTTAAAGAGAACTTGCCACCATCAATCCCATCCATTCGAAAACCTCAAAAAAGGGACCATCTTTTTCGGTTCACTGCTGTCTGGTTTTTCAGCCTCTACTATTGATACTTCTAGAACTTTTTTCGTGTTTCGCGAACTTTTTCTGTTTCCATGCGCGAAGAATCTCGTGGGGAGAACAAACCTTGTACATAAATTCCACGTTTCTTAAGCTCCGTTCTAAATGAAAGTATTCCTCCTTCCTCTGTTCGGAACACCGTACCTGTGGTTGTACAGGCCTAAACTTTTTATTTGATCTAATTTGAAAGCACTATCTCTTCCGGTACAGAAAACACGTTCAAATATTGTTTTGACCTTCATTAGATTAAAAATCTAAGTATTCTAATGCGCCAAACCCAGGGTAGACCAGACTTCCGGAGACATGAGATAAAAATTTACACATTATATACTGTTCAGTTTTAGTATCGGTTTTGGTTTATGTACTTACGATACCCATGATCGTGCTTCGTTCAGAAGATGTATTAGTATACGAAGAAAGAAAAACACATGAAACGGGTCTAACATTTCCGACAATGGAATTGAACTATCAAATCATTAGAATACACATCCGTAAAATGACGGCCTAATTATTATAAACGACTTTTACTGGCGCTTGAGCAAGAAGATTGGTCAGGATAAATGTGACTTATTATTCCTCGTTTATCTTAACTCGATATAGCGTCTGTGCGTGATCGGCGTGTGACTGTACGGAACTCGAATAGCATCCCAGAAATAAGCCACCCGAAAAGTTTCTGATGCTCCATTCCATTTTCATTTGAAAATACTCCAGCTAGTCTCGATAGATTTGCCACACAAACGAGTTCCTGCTACCCATGCAGAGTTAGTGTTCTGATTATTAAAATCATTTTAACAGGGTTATTTTTACGTTTACATATCCTAATCTTTTACGCATTTCTTAAACTTCCGACCGCGTGAAATTTGCTGGCTTTTTAAAAAACAGAACTGAAACAATGACAGAAATGTGTTGCAATAAAAAATAAATGCTGCTCGAATTCAGTCCACAACATATGGTGGACGAGAATAAAACCTCCACACATTGGAGGCTGTCACTGGCAAACATGTACCATGCATGAAACAATTTCCTGCTCACAAGAAATCCACGCAATATCAGTTTGTCTTATAAATTATGCACATAAGGCGGCTGTATCAGAATTGTGATTTATTGAGTCAGGAATCATTAAATAAGCCACAAGTATGGAAATTGAGTGTCATCCCAGAGATATCGTCTTGCTTGAGAAAATTGCCTTCTAACATGCACCTCCTTTCTCTCACTCATGAGAGTTAAGCTATCTCGGAGAGACGAACACCTATCTATTACTCGGCTATCAAGTGGAATTAAGTCAAGCTAGCACGACAAATGTACTCTGGACCTACGCGAATGAAGACCTCAGATAGGTGACACCATTAAAATATAAGTTGAAACCTCTCCGTGTTGGCCCTTTTTTTTGGGGCCAAATTATGTGCCCACGACTTCTTAAACGTTCGACATAGTTTTCACAATTCTTTAAATATGATCTGTATTCAAATTAAAAGAAGTAGAATTTATCCCAATTTGAAAACCAAGTAGAAGAATAATTTTCGCACTCAAAATAATAATAGCAATAATTCATGGCATTTCCATTTGATACACTAGAGTTCATAGAGAAGCACCGACTTAGATGAGCAATCCCTGGAACTACTTACTTCATTTAGCAGGCAGCCCAGATGCTGACAATGACAGAACTCTCTGCATGAAGACAGAAATAAAAATTTCTGCGCAACTAGAACCACCACAACACGGCCAAACTACAAGAAGCGCTGTCCCAACCCGGCCTCCCAGCACTGACAGCGAGCGCACGGCTGGCAGTTTTCAGTGTTATCTTGGCCTTATCAACAAGCGTGAGAGCAGTCAGCCTTTTCTTTGGAACAGACAACGTCGCAATATTGAGTACAAAGGAAATGGGAACAATGTTGTTGAAACCCATTTATTAATAATGCAATTATTTGCAGAAACTATATGACCGCTGGGGCTGTTGGTTGGTCAAGATCTGCGAATCGCATCTCACTTATCTTCGACTTAGAGGATAACTTCCAAAAACTCAGCCTACAATAGCACTCACTCCTATACCGCCCACCTCTACACGAGTCGTCATAGCCCGTCCTGTCCAACACTGGAGAGCGCTGCACAGCATGGGCGAATGAAGTTCGAATTATTATGATTGTTACTGGCTAATTTTATCTACTCTAGACGAGATTCGTTGTCTAAAAATTTACGCTTATACTAACGCGTGCCCACTGCCGGCGTTGAGAGCACCGAGAAAAGCATGACCTGAAACTCAGTGAACAAATTTACTTATGGAAAATATCCGGGAGTACGCCAGATAACGTAGATAATGACTTTTAGTTTTGTCCCGAATTAAATCAAAATGATTCAGATTGTTTTAAAAAATTTCTGAATGATTTTCTTTCAATGTTAGTAACGATATTTAATACATACGATACAGTATTTTGCCACTGCTCCCTCATCAATTAATGTCGCGCACAAAATCAAAATTGTTATTTCGAAATCGAATGAATACCTCCAAACCAAAAAACTTACGGCCCATGAAGTTAATGTTTTTCACTTCTTGCGTTCTTCTCATGAACCACCTCGTGGTCATGTACAATTGAAAAGCTATGGAATGTCCCACAAAAATTAAATACTTAAATTTGCTACTGAGTAACATTTTTTCCTTAACATCTAACACAAATCTGTGACAAGTTAAATGTTTTTACTTTCATCCCGTTCTGTCATTCTTTGTGCGCATGACCTGATTGCTTACGCTATATTGAGCCCTAATTTATTCATATAACGATGCAGTCTGTTATTTTCAGGGGTGCAATGTTCTAAGGCAAATGATTTGCCTTCAACTAGCGAACACGATTTTTAGTTTAATGACAAAAACAAAAATTGGAGGGTTTCTTATTCATCAGGTACACTTGCAGTAAAAATACAAATAAGGTAATTATTCGGAATTGGACTTTCGAGGTGCTGACCTTATAGCGTGTGATCAATTTGTACACGACAAAAGTGTTTCAAAGAGAAGAAGGATGAAAATACCATTTAGTATGGAATTCAGGGAACGCGAAATCTATACACAAAGTGCGTTCTCACACAAGATCCCTCGCGCATTGAAACAGTAGGGAGAGACAGAAGTTTATAAAACATAATAAAGTTGAAGAAAATTGTTGTTATTGATAAACAGAACAGTAATGAACCGAAAAAGATGGTCCCTAACCAAACGAAAAACCTATCTAATTGCAACAAAAAAGGCCTACCTAATTTTCAGCTCGAGGCCTCACATTTTTCCTCAGGAAATGCTAATATTTCACGATAAAATAACTCAACCCCATAGTAGGACAGAGGTGAGTCAAAGTAAATTTTTGAGGTCGGACGGGTGTAGGCTTGAGGGTGCAAAAGGTACAGAGAAAGGAAATGGTGTACAGTGAAAGGAACCCGGCAGTCAACACAATACCACCAGATAAAGCACTTTAAGCACGACCGCCTATCAAACACTCGTCAGTCTACATAGAATACCGTATCTTATGTGGGCTACTAGTACTTCCCGGGACCGTTTCGCACTCGTAGAATTAGATAATAAAAAAAATTGAATCACTCATTACGTGATATTTATGACTTACTAAGGTTTCCCAGCACTTTATTATTTTGTAGTCGTTGAAGGTTTGATGTAGTGAATGAACTATAATTAATTTCTTGCTTGCCAGCAATGGGAACATCAGATTTAGTATACATTTTAAGAAAAACAACTCTACTGAAAATCAATAATTAAATTAGATTTCGAGTTCATTTAACCCTCGCTAACCGCGGCAAAGGTGTTCTCAAGAGAGGAAAGAAAGGCACCGTTTTGGTATGGAATTAAAGAAACAACGAATCTATATACCCTAAGCCTATAAAGAGTAAGATTAAAATAATGTCAAAAAATAAGATGGAAGACGATGGATAGGTGAAGAAAAAAAAGACACCCGTGCACCGAAGGAAATGGTTTCTGAAAAAAATAATTCTGTGTCAATAAAGGAAGGCTCACCTAAGATTTAACTCGAAACCTTATTTCTTCTACGTTTGAGCGCTCATTCCTATAGCTACATTGGTAATTTGCTCCCGAGGGAATGAGCATTTATGATATAAATTAGTTTCAGCTACCCTTACCATAACAAGCTGCTAAAGAAAAGAAGGCGAAAGCACCATTTAGTATGGAATCGAGGCAACGAGGAATCTATGCACAAGGTGTGTTCTCGTACAGGATCCCCGGTGCACAGAAACAGTAAGTTGAGAAGAAAGGTTAGGAAACAAGATTAAAATTGAAGAAAGTCAAAGGTGCTGAAAGCCAGACAGCAATGAACTAAAAAATGGTCTTAACTAGAAAAAAAAACATTTCAACAAAAAGAACGCCTAACTATCAGCTCGGGCCCTTACATTTTCCCTCCTGTGAACGCCTATTCCCATAGATACTAAACTTGCACCCCCCTGGGGAGCATGATCAGTATGACACATCCATGAGAGCATGGGCAATTGACCAACTGAGTAAATTGTATTTAAGACTACGGATCCAGTAAGCAGCTTCGATTTCGGTAAAAAAATCCTAAATGCAATTAAAAAAAATTTAAATTTTACAAGGAAGCATTTTTAAGAACATTAATGATCAATGTTATGCTCGTGAAAGGGCAGATGCAATCGGAGACGGTACAGCCAGTATAATTCCCCACAAAAGAAAACACCATCTCATAGTGGAAAACTAGACAAATAACCAATTGGAGACGAGACTAGGAATTTACGTTGGTATCCAGATGGCACTTTGTGATATTTCATTACCCCGCGAACTATAACTGGTCGCCTCATTTACCAGGCTCACTGGTTGCCAGACGTAAGGCATAACCCCAAGTTGTTATACACCAAAATGATCGTCTCAGCGAGTGCTACACAGCTGGAGCCAGAAACCCCCACATTGTGGGGGTTGAGGCAGAGCTCCAACCACTTGGAAGTTGGGAGGGGTAAGCACAGTCAGTGTGGTAAATGAGGCGACCGTGAGAGAGTGTGCGTGCGAACAGTCAGTGGCAGCCTCAGTTACCAGCGAAACTACTCAGGGCCTTATTTCGCAAAAATGGCAAATAAGACAAATCTGAAGTCAGTAGCGTGTAGAGCAGTATTTTATTCATATTGTGTGAAAATTACAAGTTTCGAAACACTATACTTACAGTAATATAACCAGACATGCAAACATGCATTTATGTAGGAACTAAAACGAAGAATGGATAACACTTAGTAGACATAAATGGTCATAACTTTTTTTCTAATTGTTGTAGAGGAAAAATAAAAACATCAGCAGGTTTGGAAGGATTTTCTGCATAAAATAGCAGTGAAAAACATTACATTGTTCCCAAAACAAAAAAATGGCCATTGATCTCTTTGAAGCAATGTTGTGCAAAAATCTACGGAGTTTGACTCCATATTACAAAGAAACGGTTCAAGTTATCAAAAATCTGACAACATCAAAGTGTAAAGCAACATTTTTTACTCATTACTTCATATTTTTACATCTCTGCCTATTACGGTAAGTGAACAGGGAACGGCAGAGTAACGCGGGTAAATTGACTACTTTTCTGAGGGATGCGCGACCGTGCGCGGGTTACCAAGCATTTCAGGTGAACATAGGCGGAAAGGCTCATGATCTCCCTAATTAAAAAACACTTCACATGGGCAAGGTCCCACTAGGAAACGATTTTAACGTTGGCCAAGGAGCAAGGAGAAAGAGTGCGCGACTGAATCTTCCTAGCCTTCTTATGGTAGCTCACATGAAGGAAAGAAATAGCTTGGGATGGGGGGGGGGGGGTGTTCAGGGAAGTGACGAAGAGCTAGGAGTGGCAGCGAAGTTCGGATTGAGTGATCTGTCGAAAGATCATTGCAGGATATAGGGACTGGTTGAGAAAGTCAATAATTTCAAATGAGGTAATAGACGAAGTCCGTACTATGATGAGATTATACTTAAGTATGAATTTGATGGGGAATTTTAGTATAAATTTGAATATCCGATTTTATTTCGTGTGTTGCTTTTCCCGAAATGCAATTCATTCAGATTGATGTTAGGAGGGGTTTTGATTCACGTCAGAATTTGGCAAGTCTTGTGGTTGTTGGTCCTGCCTTATTCCACTCAAAATTTTTCAGCGAGAGTGGTTTCCTTGTTTCTTTTTGAAATAACATAAACATGAGGCTGAGGCACTGGGCCGACGCCGCTTTCTCTCAAGTGTGCGTTGAGAAAATTAGTAACTCAGGCGTAAAAGCGACGTTAACTAGCTAACACTAGATCACTACCTTTGGTTTCGAGAGATTAAATACGTTCAATAATTTATGAAAGTCCTAACCTTAGCCTCACTGAGTTTTCGGAGGCCGTAACATCGATTTAACTTTAACCTTCCCCAATATATTAAGGTTGAATGAATCAGTAACGGAATGTCCATTAATAACTAATTATATATGATCGTGATATCTGTACATGACCTTTCGTCGTAGCATTTCGAGTTGCTCAATCCACTCATAATAGGGGTACGCCCTGCTAGGCCGCAGGCCTAAGCGACCAGCGCATGAGCAAAATAGCTGCTTGACTCCAATCCCCTCCAACGGTAATCACTATATGTTACAAAGGATATTTTGGGGTGTATACGGTTCATAACGAGCGTGCTAAACGATTCGCTTCAAACTTTTTTTTAAAAAAACAAAAGGTTTCAAGGCCCAGAATTTCTCCCAAAAATTTACTTAATGAATTACTAGAAATCACCAAGCCAGAAAACAGATTCGAAATCGAATTTTTTCAAAGCTTCATATTCAGCGGTTTCCCACAGTCGAACGTGTAAAGTTGAGAATTTAGGAAACTAATTTTCAGAATTTGTCATTTTTCTTCCACGACAGTCCAACGAATTTCGATTTTAATTTTTCGTGAATTTTTCTCTTGAGTTAAGTTTCTCGGTTTGTAAAAATTCATGAAAAATTAAAATCAAAATTCGTTGGCTATCATTGAAGAAAAATGACAAATTCTGAAAATAAGTTTCCTAAAATCTCAACTTTACACGTGCGACTGTGGGAAACCGCTGAATATGAAGCTTTGAAAAAATTTCGATTTCGAATGTTCTCTGGCTCAGTGATTTTCAGTAATTCATAAAAATATGAAAATTTTTGGGAGGAATTTTGGGCCTAGAAACCTTACGTTTAAAAGAAAAAGGTTTGAAGCGAATCGTTTAGCACGCTCGTTATGAAACGCAGTTTCAAAACTTTCTGACAACATTTTTGCAACGGATTAATTAAATTCGAGACAAGAAAATGGGCCTCAAAATATTCCGCTCACTTATTAATATTATACTAATTTAACCAACGCAGGACCAAACAATACATTCTCAGCAGTGGACCGCAGTGGTAAAATTTAGTCAACAGTTTTTAGCTAGGTTCGTCCATTTAGGGAATTTTTTGTACGGTATAATTTTTCGCATTGAGTCAATACGATTAACTCATTAACTTGCTGTGCGATGTGTTGGTACCAATGAACCAAATAGAGGTTTCTGCAGCGCATTCGGAGTTTCAGATTGGATCCCATCCGTTTGAATGCTTGCAGTTGTATGTTTGAGCCGAAATGTCAAAAATTACTTAGCTCCAGCTTAACAAACTATTCGAAGTTGCAATCTTAGTGAGCAAGTTCATCTTTTCTAATACCAGGTGACCCAAACATAAAACGGACACGAGAGCATTTATTGTGATGTTGCCTCCAAACATTCAGTTATCACCTTTATATTTTCTGGACCTAGCAGAAGCAAGCCGGTAAACGCAACAAGGCCTCGAACAGAAAAAAAGCCATCAGGGAACAGGTTAGAGCCATTCCTCGGTCTGTTTTTAAGGATGTCGTAAACAACTTTAGTGCTGTGCCTTATATAATGAATTGCGCTGAATGGTGGTCATTTCGAGCACATGATCTAGAATAAAGAAGAAGAGGCCAATGACTATTATTTCTCAATATGTTCTCAGAAAAATTAAAAATTATAGCCGCAGTTTCCTTATATTTCGTGAAAAAACAATAAAAACGCATATGAAAATTTGGGGTCAACTTTTTTCGGGTTACTCTGTATATTCATAAAGGTCCTCTAGCGAGCGTTTATTTGATAAATTGAGCAGTGTCGAAATTATAGCTATCTACTAGCAAATGGTTGACTCTAATGAAGTCATTACCTATTAGTCAGTGCGAGCTTTTCACTGTTCTATCGGTTGTCAATGAGGAGATTAAATATGGCCAAGCCGTAAGGGGCACAGCCATATTTCCCCATAGTCTATTTCGGTCGTAGCTAGTGGCAGAAGGTTCCGTGGGAGTTAAATGAAGCGTAGTTCATTTTATTCTTATGTCGCCCAAATCGCACAAAAGTTGTCCGAGCCTCCACATTTCCAAACACGTTGAATACGCTTTCGCAGTTACTACGGTTGGTTGGGTTAGGTTGTAAGTAGTAGAATTGAAAAACTGACTTATTGCCCAAAACATTCTCATCTATTCTGAGAACGAAAAATATAATTGCACGATACGCAAAAAGGTATTTTTGTGAAGTTAGTGATACAATTGATATGCAATTTATTTCCACCAGTACGTAAATGAGTAACGTATCTAGTGGCACATATAACGGTGATACAAAATAGGGGTAAAACATTTGTCAATAAAAATACTGAAACACCATCTCAGCATTTTCTGTTTTATCCCGGAAAACATTTTATGTTCAAACTTAAATATTACGAGGTCGTACTCGCCATATTAAAATTTGATGATTTCCAAGCCATCCATGAGTTGCATCTATTGTTTCGTTACTTTTAAAAAATGGAAGTTCCCCCAATAGCCTTATAATACCACTGTTTTGGGTATTAGCTAATAATATGAACTCGATTTGATACAAATCGAGATGGAATTTCACTGCTTAAAAAGAAATATGAGGGTTTCTTCATTTTGTGTGGAAGTTTCTTTCGATAATTTGACACGACTTGTAACAAATATTATTTCTGCTGTTTATCATTCGTAATTATTTTGTTATCTGTAATCAATTCAACGCCTCTTTCTTATTTGATCAAATGTAATTTAAACAGGCCTATTACAGTTTGTTTTGAATCTTCTAAACAACTGTGTGCGTGTATCTAAAAATGGCTGTACAATAGGAAACACTAATAAACAGAGAACACCACTAGTTTAAATAATACTGAACGTACGTGGAAGCAATTGCACATCATTCTCCATTTTCAGCTAAATAACGGCACCCTACACGGGCTCTATTTTGCGACCTGCGTTTCATACCGTTGTATCGAAACATATTCCGTTTAATTCTATGCAGCCAGGGCATAAAAATAGTAAGTTGAGGAAAAAATTTGTGAAACACGATAAAAGTTGAAAAAGAAAATAGTAGGTACTGAATAAATAAGACACCAGTGAACCGAAAAAAAGTGATCCTAAATATAGCAAGAAACATTTCATTTCAGCGTAAAGATTTACTTAGCTCTCAGCTCGGGCCCTCACACACTTTTCCCCTGAGAGAGCTAAGTAGTATCCCCTTGAGGGGATTTTCTTTTTCTTTCAGGCTCGGTCTTCGAATCGTTAAGGAGCATATTCTAATCCTCGAGATATTTTCTATCGTAGGCATAGTATGTGAGCATTAGAGCAGCAGATCGATCGCTGATTTTTGAGACACCTAATGATGACACTAATCGTCATTTAGAACTTTCTTCATCTTTCTTGGTGACCTTTGTTTTGATATTGACGGTTGTGTCAGATCTACCTCTTCCATTTCAGTTGCTGCATCACTCGGTTAACTAATACAGCTACTGCTGCTGCTATTAATCGCTAGCAATGCTGTTTCAGCAAATGAACTTGATTGACGAATTCGTAATTTTTCTCTGGTTTGTTGCCTATTTGCAACCACTTCTTGGAATGTAATATTTTCCTAACCTGGCCCAGACGTTTTTCCTTTCAACTTTCCCTTCATAGACGAAAAAACTCCATCTTTTTCAATAGTTATTACTTCGTTTGCATTAGCATGCGCCATGTCAAAAAAGATTACGCAACTGTTCTTTTGAGTATTTTCTTTTTCATTTAAAACTTTGATTTCTTCTAATTGGCTCGTCAACATAGGCCACTCAAAACGAAACTTTAAAATGTCACTCGTCTCGCAACCTTATTCGCACTGCTGCGTTCATTCATTTCTAGAACATTATTATAAGTGAAACTTTAAGCGTCCCTTAGTTTCCCTTTTGTTCCGTCCTTAGTGTCCTTCTCGTTATCGTTTAAAGGTGTTAATTAAATAAAGGAAGAACTTCATTATTTGATGGCAACTTACTTTAATTCTATGGGTATTTACAAGCCAATCACCCAGATATCAATCGTGTTTCTTGTTGTCATGTATCTTACAAGATGCCAGAAAAATTGAAAAATATTTAGACGAAGCCTGACGCACTACATCTCTCTCGGGTACAGCTACACATACTGAGTTGGGTTGTAATTCGAAATCACTAGCTTAAGTGACGTCTATGGCTGTTTCAAAGCTTAACCGATTGTTATTTTTCCAGAATGTTGACATCGACTATCGTTCTATGTTAGATAATAATATAATTTTAACATTCACTCCTCTATACTGCAAATGAAACTTGAAAAAGAAAAAAAAAATTGTTAAGATTTAAATTTAGGGTTTTTCACAATTTATAATTTTTACAATTTTTGAAGTTAGGGCGGGTCTCCAAATAATATTAGTTCAGTCTATAGTTTTGCAGACAATACTTTTATGCTGATCAGAATCATTTTAAGCGGTATCTCAAGAAGTTCATGATGGTCGAGTTATTTTGCATCCCCTTAGTAGACATTTGTACCAACACGTAGTCCATGTGTCAAGTCTCGTGAGGTCATATATTGAGAAGCGTGTCAAGCGATGGACTAAGGCGCGTTGAACGCACAGCTGCTTATCAGTTTTCTCGCTTCTGTCTCTCTGAAGAGACACCTTCAAAACGATAGATTCAATAACGAAAATGAAAAATTTTCTATATGAAAGAATAGATTAGACATCAGGACCGCAATTAAGGCCTTCTAAAGAGAGGAAGGAGGAAGGCATCATTTAGTAATGACGTAGAGTCTATGCATACACAAGGTGCATAGAAACCACAAATTGAGAAAGAAGTTCATGAAGCAAGATGAAAGTTGAAGAAGTAGTAGGTGCTGAAAAACAAAACAGCAGCGAGCCGAAAAATATCTGTAACAAATGAAAACTATTCAACAAAAGGATGGCCTACCAAACCTTCAGTTCGGGATCTTACATATTCCCATGGGAGCCCGAATTCCCATAAATACAATAGTTGTAGACCTCTGAGGGGTGAAGGAAGTGGAAAAAAAAAACAGAAAAAACATGAAAATTTAACAAGCAAAGTGGGCACGCGAGATGGAAGTTCCGAAAGTCCACCTATAGCTGATGTATCCTAACAGTATTTCTCCGGTCCTGATAGCATAGAATATACAAAGCTAACTCTCCTTAAGCAATTGTCAATCCTATTCCTATGAGATGCTCAAATTAACAAAAGGAAATATTTCCATCAATGAATAACTTTTCAACAACTGAACGTCCATGCTTCAAATAATTTTATATTAAATATAAAATTCTTTGGAAGAACCATTCCAGGAACCATTATTTATTCAGTTTATCATGAAGTAATGATAAACAGCTATTTCATCTTTGTTCTACAGTATCTAGCGTTACATTCATAGTATTTATGGCTTGTTTTCTCACGTTACAAGTTGAATTATTATTGTTTGAGGTCGCTTTTCCACCGGGGTCGCCAGCTAATAGCAAATGTGGACCCCTCCGCTTTCGCGAAGCATTTTAAAGGTAATAACATCGATTTAGAAAGGGAGTACAGCCTAGTTTCCGGGGGTTTCAGCTACCCACCTTCTAATTACAAGTTGAACTGCTAGTTGAGCTTTTTAGCGGGAGCGTCACTTAGTATTACATCGTTCTTTGGAGATTGGTGGTATGACCTGTGGAGACAGTGTTTCTACTCGATTTTTAGGAATGTGAAATTTCCTTAATTATCAATTCTCTCTGAATCATCAGGTTTTCGGTGTTCATTTTCTGAAAGTTCAGCATTGATTTAAGAAGGTAAAACTTGACCGTTTATTTAGAACTGTATTTTTAGTAAATTAGACACTCTCGTATGGAAATATCATTAATCCGTGGTGTGATGAAAAAAATTTTGTCCGGGCCCCTTGATTGGCCTACTAGTTGATTACGTGAGAGAGAAAATATAGTTCTAAATGTCAACCTCGTGGTGTTAGACGTAGAATTATTTCAATCCACCCGTTTTACTTTCGAAAATAACTCCTTATACCGCAAGTCCCTGAGTTCGTATTTCACTCTAAGTGTGGTCTAATTTGAGTGTTTTCAACATCGTATCGTCACTGCAATTATGTCTTCTTTTCTAATTGTGGTGACATCCATTATCAAATCTAGATTACGCAACAATAGGAATACATCTCCCTCAATTATTCGTTCCGACTAGTGACATGTGTATTGCAACACTCATGTGTGTGTATCAACTAAGGATCCTTACTTCAAGATATTTTAAAAAATAGTTAAGTGTTTTTTGTATCATCTTTTAGAAATTAATTGTTTTTCTTTTCTTTCTTTCGATACTCGAGTAATTTTCTGTGCGATGCTGTATTTCGCCATCATGTTTCAGACTTGAAGTTTTAATAATAAAAATAACAATAATAATTAATTTAGGGATGAGTTTCCACCAGGGTCACCAGCAACTTGCAACTATGGACCCCCCCCCTAGCTCACACTAGGTAATCATGACCCCCCTAGCTTACGCTAGGTAATCATGACTTCCACTAGCTAAACCCTCAAGTGGGGGTTCCAGCAACCCTCCCTCTCTTTGGCCGAGCGTCTTACCCGTGCTGGAACCCTCACAAAAGATAAGAGTGGTAGCACAGAGCGCCTGGCCGCTTGGAATACTCTCCGGTGCTGGTGCTGATCTCTCATGAACGCACGTCGATTGTAGGGCTTCCACGGGCTCTTTCATGGTATGGGGTCTGTGGTGAGCGTAACAGTTCAATACTGCAGATGGTTCATGGTATAAATGCTTTGCAAGAGGTTGGTTAGACGATTTATAAGAGATCATATGCGTTGATTTTCCGGAGATATTCTAGGAGTTCACCAATAGGGTATCATACCCCAAAACGTCCTCGATAGTAGGAGGTGGGCAACTGTTATCCGCAAATAGGCTGATGTAGCGACGTCTTGCGTGATGTAAGGCAGGGAAGTCCATGATTAAGTGACGTACGGTAAGGTGGCAACATAGGCAGAGAGGACAGCCGGGTGGAGGCTCTTGTACTGCGTTGTTCATTAGGTATCCATGGGTGAGATGTGTGTGGCCACATCTGAGACGGTTCAGAATGACGTCATTTCTTCGGGATGGTTCGTTCTTTTCGTGGGGATACAGGTCAGGTCGGATGTTCTGTAAAAATTTTCACTCTTGTGGCCAGTTTTCTCTCCACCGGATATTGATTTTGCAAGCTATAATTGGGTACGAGTTTCGATAAAAGATCATTACACATTCCGAGGGCGAAGTGAGGCAGTTTTAGCAAGCTCGTCGACTGACTCGTTGCAGTCTATACCCACATGACTTGGAATCCAGCACAATTTAACAGTTTTGTGATCTTTGATTATATCGTCAATTTAGTGTTTGAGGACTTGTACAAGAGGTTGGGAAGTGCGTGCGTTTCGCAGTGATGTCAGGGCACTCAGGGAGTCTGAATAGAATACAAACTTATCCTCACTGTGGTCGCGAATGATTTGTAATGCCAGTTCAAGTACGTGTAGTTTTGCAGTGAATATTGATGCATCGCTGGGGAGAGATGGAAAGGTATCGTCTTCCTTGTTCCACCACACTCCGCCGCAGCACCGACTCGATCGTCGTATTTAGAGCCGTTCGTAAAAATCGGTATATACCCTCGGTTTTCCTCCCGTCGCAGCCGCTGGAATTCCTGGACGTACAATACTGGGTGAGTGGATTCTTTCTTGTAGAAGGTTAGTTCCTGGTTCACGTCTGATGGGATAGTCTTCCATGTGGGTACATCAACGTTTTGTAATCGGTACGAGAACGAGGGCTTTATCCGCAGTTGTTCAAGCTGAAAATATTCAATTAATTCGTGGGTGCGAACAGTTAAAGACGGAGTGAACTGCTTGTTCACAAACAGTCTCCTGTTGGTAGGCGGTATAGCTAAATTGCGGGCTGGGTTGAACAAGGGGCTTCTTATTTTCAAATTTTCAGCGAAAGCTGCTGCCTTCGTAGCTTGAGGGGCATTTCGCCGGAGATGACTAGTAGACTGGGAATGGGTGTTGATTTGAATGCTACGGTTACAAATCGAAGGCAATCGTTTACAATGGGGTCCAGAAGCTTGAGTGTTGATTCTGCAGCGGAGCTGTACACGATGCAGCCATAGTCCAGCTTGGATCGGACAAATACTCTGTTCAAGTGGGGTTGAGTTTCCTGGTCTCCACCCCAGTCGTGGGAAGAGATTGTTTTAATTTTGTTGAAGTTTTTCTTGCAGCTTGATTTGATGTTATTGATATGGGTTTTCCAGGTCAATTTTCGGTCCCACGTGAGCCCAAGAAACTTAACTTCGTCCACAAATTCGATGTTTTTGTTACTGATTTTCAGAGTAGGTGGCACTTGAAGGCCTGGAAGGGAGGTGAAATGGACAGCCTTAGATTCATCCATCAAGAAGAAAAATCCATTGTTTTGCGTCCACAGCGCCATTCGGTGGTAATGCATTCTTGAAGTTTAGCTTCGATAATGCTGAGGTCACTTTGTCGGTAGCCAAGTTGGAAATCGTCCAAATATAATGATGCATGGTAACGTGGATCTTTTGGAATCTGTGAAGCTATTTCGTTGATTTTCATGATGAAGGGGGTAACTGAAAGAACCGAACCCTGTGGGACCCATTTTTCCTGAGGGCACGGATTGGATAGGTAGTTATTTACTCGTACCCTGAAAGTACGGTCCCGTAAAAACTGTCGGATAAATAGAGGCAGTTTTCCCCAGAGATGTAGATGATGGAGGTCTCGCATAATGCCGTAGTTCCAGGTTGCATCATATGCCTTTTTTAGGTCAAAGAAAACGCTAACGAAATGTTCATTGCAGACAACAGAGTTTCTGATAGGTTTCGAGACGGATTAGGTGGTCAACGGTAGACCTGTCTCGGCGACCCCCGCACTGGATTTTGCTGAGATGACCGTGCATATCACAATAGTCGACGAGTCTATTGTTGATAAAGCATTACAGAACCTTTCCGATGCAGCTCGTAAGCGCAATTGGTCTGCAGTTGTGAGGCGAATGTTGGGTCCTTCCAGGATTTGAAAAGGGATCATCACTGCTTCTCTCCAGGTAGGGGGATAATTTGAATGAAACCATAATTTGTTGCAGAGAGCCAGTAAGTTTCGTTTTCCAATTTCTGGAAGATGCTTAAGCATTGGTACATCCCATCTGCGCCAGGTGATGTATTTTTTGCAGTATCCAAGGCAGAATCCAGTTTGGCGAGAGAGAATGCTATGTTGTAAGTTTCGTTGTTGTCCGATGAGAAATCCAGTTGGCTAGCTTCTGCACTTTACTTTCTGCGTAAAAATTCCTGTGGGTAATTAGCCGCACTGCTAACAGAGCTAAATCTTTCTGCTAATTTATTCGCTATTTCTGAAACGGTAGAGTAGCTTATATTACTTTCTTGTAATATTGACAACCATCTTTGAGGTCTGGTTTTGATTTTTCTGATGTTTTCATAAATACGGGTCATTGGTGTGTCCTTTGTAAATGTGCTGGCAAATGCAGTCCATGCCTTCCGCTTCTCCTCTCGCAGGTTTCCGTGAATGGCCCTGGCTCTTTTCCAGCGTAGGGCATTTTGTACGGATTTCGTTTGCCTGAATTTGTGCGCGAGCCATTTACTCTTGCCACTGGCTCTGTCTTGGGGTTATGTCTTGATATCTTGAAGTCTCCGTCTCGTGGCTTACTTAAGGCGGTATTACCTGTCAATTGACGCTCAATCGACCAAAATGCTCTCACCTGTTGCCGCACCTGATTCTCTCCAGTAAAAGCCTCCAAGATTATCACAAGTGTTTCTCTGCCCCGCATATTGGTGGCACAGTCTGTGGTGAATTTATGACTCCGTGTGTACTTAGTACAGAAGATAAGAAGATTGAAGTGCTACTGTGCAGAACTTTCGATACAATCTTCGATGACTAGCAACAACGATAACCAGCTTTGGCAGCCGCACCCTTCAGTTCTCGTCTTTGGATTCTAAATTCCTTTGGATAGTCCAGCTTGGATCCGTTGGACTATCCGAGGATCCGAGGCGCTGTTAGAAGCCTACTCGGAATTTACCATTTGGCTAAATATCGGGTCTCCGTTCCGCACACGGGTGCTCGTCTACGAATCAGGAGAAGACATCGAAATCGTGTTTGAAGTTACCATTGGAGCAGCATTCCCAGCGACGAGTAATGAGTGAACAACTTTTTGAGTGAACAATAACTTGAGTGTTGATACATTACTACGTACAAAAAGTGTCACTTTAAAATTAAATAACTTGCAGTTTTTACGAACAGTGGTACACAATCTTAAGTTACTTAATCAACGACAACGTTTTACGGCATCGTCCCAAGTCATCGTGTACCAGCGGCATCTTACCCTGCAGCTCGACATTTTTTTCAGTTAAGTGTTTTCTTGATCTTTGCTTGAGCGAGTGCGCTTGCACCGGTACGTCGCAGCTCGAGTTTTGTTGTTAGTAGTTTTTTTTCTGTCGACAATAGCCGCATTGCGGGTATGTGCTCTGCTTCAAGCTAGGCTCTGTTCAGTAACGTCATGTAAGTAGTGAAAGGCGGAGTGCGACGCTCGGTCGTTTGGATTAGCAGAGTAAAATAACATCCGTTCAATTTCAATGTTCCAGAGTAAGTGCGCCTTTGTTTTGTTGTGATTTGGAAAGTTGATAAGAGGGTTTACGTGTTTCATGATTTTTTACATTACTACGTACAAAACTACGTGTTTTTCCTAGAGTGTTTCAAAGGTTTTTCTTGAGTTTTCAAGGATTTTTCTCTGGAGATTGTACTTTTCAAAGTTTTTATTTTTTCAAGTAGCAGTGAGGAAATTGATTGTGTATTTATTTTGAGTATTTTTTGGAGCGTATATTATTGGAATTTGGAAGTGTGTTTATGCATTTTGTGAAATTTTGCATTTTTTTGGTTGTATAAACGGTGATTTAGAAATTTTTTGAATTTATATATGAGGTAATATTATTCATGTCGGATACATCTGATTCCGAGGAATACATACGCTCAGAGTCGATAAAAACTAAAATTGGCAGGATAAGCGTTCCGAGATTTACTACTACTCAAATTAGAACAATGACTACTCCCACCGCTAGTGCCGGTACTAGTAGTACTAGTGACAGGACTTTGTTGGCATGAGAGATAGCAGCTAACATGCCTAGAGCCGGAACAATAATGACGAACGCGGAGATACCCGTTTTTAGAGGTAGACGTAGATCTAATGACCCGGAGTTCCTTGAGAACAAAAGTTGGAATACTCATATTCAAAATATAAAGGCGTACATGTCTCTTCTGCCAGGTGTGAGGAGTGATGATAGTGAAAAAGAGTTGCTTGTTCGGTCTGCCAATAAACAGGTAGGAGATTTCAATTCTGTGGGAACAAAGCTAGTAAATGCCGATTTAAATTACACTTTCGATGAAGTGGTTAAAATTTTGGACGACATCTACGTGTGCCGTGGCGAGAAGTCAATACACGCCCTGGCATGCGGTTTAAATGAATTACAGTTAGTACGAAACAATGCTTTGGCAGCTCAACTGGTAACAGCCTTTGCAAAAATACGTAAATTGACAGAGAACATTCTAAATTCAAACACGCTGGGTTGGCAACGACATCCTTATTACCAGGCTTGTACTACTCAGGCAGAACTAAAACGTTTTGTAGGAGACAGCATGGCTTTCAGTCTCGCGTTAACCATTTCAGGTCCTTTGCTGGACGAATCCTTCTCGAGAAAAATTTTTGAAAGTCAATTTAGTACCTCTGAGGAACTGTTAGCGAAGTTAATAGCTGCTGTCAGGAGTCAAGCTGAGACCAAGAAAATCCTTGGGATTCAGTACCCAACCCGCCACGAAAATAAGAGTTACTAAGCAGATGTGACTAGTGGTTTTGAGGAATGCGATGAGGCGCAGGATTTTTGCAGGAGAGTGAAGTTTACTATGGGAATTCCGGGAGTTTTGAGAACTACCGTAGGAATCGTGCAGGACAACGAAGGAATACTCCTAGACCCTGGTTGCGAAATCCTCGTGGAAGAGCGAGGGAATTTAGTGGTTACGTAGGAGATCGAGGAATAGGTTCCATCAAGTGCAATACTGTGCGGACAGACAGTAGTTCGGGTAGTTCCGGTCAGGTTTCAGGGCATTCAGCGGGAGCTAAAAAGCGGGGTTTCCCATTCTGTAATTCATGTTCGGTGGTTGGTCATTTTGAGTGTAGGTCTCAGAGAGGTCAGTTTAAACCAAGAGGAAGTAGCGGGTGTTTCGCTTGCGGCGGTGCACACTTAGTGAAAAATTGTGGAAGTGAAATAAGGAGCTACAAGGCCTATCTATGCGGGTGCAATGTAAACAGAGGTAGCCAATCGCGTGGTAGGAGGTACATTTTGCAGAATCCGAGCCTGATGCTCGGGATTTTTTAAGCGACGAGTAGAAAAAGGTAGAGGTAGCAGGGAGAATGAGATTGAGCCCGAGAGGAAGACCAGCACTCTCGTAAATCTTGAAGCTGTGGTCGAAATTCCAGATACATCCGAGACAAATGAATTTGAATCTGTCATTGATCCATTGTTCAAATGTGAAAATAGGTACAAATTGTTGCAAGACGAAGAGCTTGCGGATAATAGACAACAAAGCAAAGCAGTTGAGGCCTACTTCTTCGCTAGTGTCGTAAAGGGCAATTTCAATAAAAATGGCACTGGGTTAGTTGCGTTTAAAGAATCCAACAAACCTACAATAATTATAAAAAATGACCAGTATTCACGTGCCCTGCTAGATAGCGGTTTCGAAAAATGTTTAATAAGTTACAAGCAGATCAAGCCCCTGAACGAAGAAGTTAAGCCGAGTCGTTTGATGGTTAAGAGCATTAATGGTAAAAGTAACGTTAGCGGAGAGGTAGAGTTGACTATTTCAATTCCAGGCACTAACAGAGTACTAAAAACTAGTGTTCTGATCGTTAAAGATGCAAAATTTAATTACGATCTTATTTTAGGACGTGACGTGCTGAGTGACGCCATCATTAATTTTAAGAATAGAACCCTCTATTGGGAAGGTATTTCTGTGCCATTTTATGAGTTAAAGGTGGAACCGGCAATAAGTAGAGAAGTTGTGATGAAAAATATCGTGAAGAGCGACTGTCTGTTGTCCGATGTGGTGGTTGCCAGGAAGAGCAACGGGGTCAGTTACCGCGCGAAGAATAGTAACTGCAAAGAAAAGAAAAAATTCGTGCCCGCGGATGAGGCGAGGCAGAACACAAGGCCGTTGACGGTTCATTGCACTCAGGTAGAGGTGCCCAGTAACGCTATGAAGATAGTGTACGGTTTTGTTAGGAAAGCAACTCCTGGAGAGTATTTAATTTCGAAAAGATGTCTTGAAAATGGAGCCCTTTCAGCCGAGTCCATTGTTCGTGTTGAGGAAGATGGCGTGGTGCCGGTAATGGTTTTAAATGCACAAGAAGATGCTATTTATTTTACCGAGAATACGATGTTGTGCAATGTTGAATTAATTGCAGCTGATGAGATTGAGAACGAAATGTATATGACAAGTGTTTTAACAGCACTTAGAGACCTAATAATGTGGAAATAAATTCTGACGCGGTGTCGGATACAATGCAGTTTGTCTCGGCTGGTGGTGGAATTAAGGCCATAGTAGAGAGGAAACTTGGGTTGGAGTCTGACGCTCGCGGTAAAAATCAAGTTCTCGCTGGTGATGAGGAGTTGGGAGTTAATGCACAAGTAGGTGAGTCGCGTTTAGTAAAGCAGGAAGTACGACGTTCTTTAACAAATGATGATATTTCATGTCGTGAAGAGAATATGCAGTTACCTTTAGTAAATTTATTAAATAAGTTTCGTGATGTAGTTACGCTAGAAGGGGAAACTATAGCTGTTACAAACATTATGACGCACCGGATTCAGTTGAAACCGGGTGCACCTGTACTGAATTTAGCTCCAAACAGAATTCCTCATAAATATCAGGAAGTGATGAAAATTACTAATGACATGCTTTCACAGGGAATAATTGAGGAATCGATGTCTGACTGGAATTTTCCAGTCATTGTGGTTAAGAAAAAGTCCGGACAGCTCAGGCCCGTTATAGATTTCAGGTCCCTTAATAAAGTTTTGGTGAAAGAATCTTATCCTATACCCAGAATTGATGAAATATTATCAACTTTAGGAGGTAACATGTGGTTCACTAATTTAGATCTGCGTTCGGCCTTTCATCAGGTCGAATTAGAACAAGAGAGTAGGAAATTTACTGCTTTTAGTGTTAGCTATCGGAAGTTTCACTTCCGAAGGATCCCCTTTGGATTGAGTACGAGTCCTAGTGCTTTCCAGCGGGTGATGACCTCTGCCCTTGCGCCTATTTTGGGGAAATTAGCATTTTTTTTAACGATATTTTGGTATACTCCAAAACTAAAAATCAACATTTGGCTGATATTAGAAGCGTCTTTAACCCGCGCACGGTCGCGCATCCCTCAGAAAAGTAGTCAATTTACCCGCGTTACTCTGCCGTTCCCTGTTCACTTACCGTAATAGGCAGAGATGTAAAAATATGAAGTAATGAGTAAAAAATGTTGCTTTACACTTTGATGTTGTCAGATTTTTGATAACTTGAACCGTTTCTTTGTAATATGGAGTCAAACTCCGTAGATTTTTGCACAACATTGCTTCAAAGAGATCAATGGCCATTTTTTTGTTTTGGGAACAATGTAATGTTTTTCACTGCTATTTTATGCAGAAAATCCTTCCAAACCTGCTGATGTTTTTATTTTTCCTCTACAACAATTAGAAAAAAAGTTATGACCATTTATGTCTACTAAGTGTTATCCATTCTTCGTTTTAGTCCCTACATAAATGCATGTTTGCATGTCTGGTTATATTACTGTACGTATAGTGTTTCGAAACTTGTAATTTTCACACAATATGAATAAAATACTGCTCTACACGCTACTGACTTCAGATTTGTCTTATTTGCCATTTTTGCGAAATAAGGCCCTGAGTAGTTTCGCTGGTAACTGAGGCTGCCACTGACTGTTCGCACGCACACCCTCTCACGGTCGCCTCATTTACCACACTGACTGTGCTTACCCCTCCCAACTTCCAAGTGGTTGGAGCTCTGCCTTAACCCCCACAATGTGGGGGTTTCTGGCTCCAGCTGTGTAGCACTCGCTGAGACGATCATTTTGGTGTATAACAACTTGGGGTTATGCCTTACGTCTGGCAACCAGTGAGCCTGGTAAATGAGGCGACCAGTTATAGTTCGCGGGTTAAGATGCTTCGATCCGGTAACTTGTCATTAAAGCTTGAAAAATGTCATTTTTTTCAAAAAAGAGATTGAATATTTGGGACACATTATTGCCGCAGATGGTATTAGATGCACAAGTTCGGAGAAACTGCGAGATTGCAGAGCTCCCGTAAATGTGAAGGAATTACAACAGTTCCTGGGTTTAGCAAACTATTTTCGAAATTTCTTGCCCAACTTTGCCGAAATTACGTACTCCCTGTACAGACTTTTGAGAAAAGACGTTGCCTAAACATGGAGCGATGAATGCCAGAAGAGTTTTATTTTTATTAAATCTGCTTTGACTTCTGACAGTTTTAAGACATCCTGACTACACTAAGGACTTCCACGTATTTACGGACGCGTCTAACTCTGGAATCGGAGCTGTCTTGATGCAGACAGATGATTCAAATGATCAAATTATGAGACCTGTGACTTATAGTAAAAGTCTAAACTCCAGCCAGAGGCGATATAGTACCACCAGGAAAGAATTCTTTGCGATATATTCAGCTCTGAAATATTTTAAATATTTAATTACTGGGTATCCTATCCGTGTTTATACGGACCACCGGCCTCTTGCGCCGCTTTTTGCTAAAAAAACTCCTGAGGACTCTAACATGGCAAGATGGTGTATAAACGTGCATTCTTTTGATCCTATTGTGAAATACTTACCTGGGAAACAAATTGTCGTAACTGATTATTTAAGCAGACTTCCTATAAACAATGAAAAATTAACCATTAAAGAACTAGAGCGCTGTGATGCTCTGGAATTCGCGCTTGAACCAGATGTCTGTATCGTGGAGACTCGATCGCAGAAAAAACGAGACATGACTAGACATGAGGTGGTTAACCCGCCGCCTAGCGACAGTGCTGACGACGCAGCAAGTAAAGAGGCTCGTCCAAAGCTCATAGACTATGTACCGAAAGAACAGATTTCTTGGACTATAAAAGAATTTATTGACGAGCAGGAGAAAGATCCTTTTTGCATAGTAGTTAAAAAAGCTTTACTGCCTGGTAGTATTTCTAAAATTCCAGACGTACAGAAATTTTTAATTCTGAACGACATTCTGTACCGACGTAGTTAGATTGACAATCGACCTAGTACAATATTAACTGCAGTGGTACCTAACTCTTTAATGGGTAAAGCTATTTTGGAAATTCATTCGATGTATCATACTGATGATGTTCACACATTGTTTAAATTTAAAATTAGTTATTACAATCATTTGGAAAAAACGATTGTGCGAAAATTCGTACGAGATTGTGAAGTTTGTAAGTTAATTAAGGCAAGACCTTCTGTGTCAATTAAAATTTTGACTGCTCCGATAGCAAAAGAACCATTTGAAGTAGTATCAATGGACTATCTTGGTCCGCTAAAAGTTACCGATAATAGCAACAAGTACATTTTAGTCGTAATAGACCTTTTTTCTAGGTTTTTCAGATGGTAAGCGACTTCTAATCGTCGTACGGACACGGTAATTTCATGTTCAAGTAATTGCTTCTCTATCTTTGGATTTCCTAAAACTTTAATAACCGATAATGCATTAGAATTTAAGTCGGTAGCGGTAAAGCAGTTTGCTAATATTCATGCCATCGCGAAAAAAGAAATGTTGGCTTAGAGCCCGCATTCAAACGCTATAGTAGAGAGATATAATAAGAAAATTACCAATTTGCTTAAGCTATACGTAAATTCGCTCCCTCATGCCGAGTGGGATTAGTTGCTTGAGGTGGTTGAAAATGCACTGAACAATGCACTGAATTCTACTTTAGGCGAAACTCCTAGTTTCGTGATGTTCAATAGAGACACCTGCGCATTTTACCAATCCGCGAGTTTTGATATCATTACGTACAGTTATGATGAAGGATTAGATTTAGTAAATTTTCGAGCAAAAGAAGCCGCCCGGACAGTAGAGAATATTAGAAATTTGATATTGAATAACACAGCGGAAAGAAACCTTTACAGAAACATCAAGCGTCGAAATAAAGACGTCAAGGTAGGCGACCGTGTGCTTTTGAAAAATCACGAGAAAAAACATAAGCTTGAATTGACTTGGCTAGGGCCAGCTGTGGTTCAGAAGGTCAAGCGTAATTGGGCTGAGGTTAAAATTGGTTCCAAAATTTATAAAAGCAATTTAAACCACATATTACCCTTGAGGATGGTTAAACTATGAGTTAAAATGACAAGTCCATTTTTGCTACGTTTATAACTTACGTTTTTGACGTCGCAACGACTCGACGAATTACGATTTACTATGTTACCTTGTTTAACATTTGCACTAAGGTTAATAATTATAGGTTAAGGATTTTTGCTATGTAATATGCGCTGTGTTTCATAATTTGAGTTTCATTATTATTCTCAGTAACTCATATGTTATACCTTCAGCCATTTGTGCTGCGTTTTTTAGATTAATTTTGTTTAAGTGTTAATTTTGACCTGAATGTTTGAAGGAATGTGTATCTATCTATATTAACCCTGAGGGTTGATAACCCTTGTCTCTAAGACGCTTTTATTACTCTTTGCTTTTCGCTTACAATGTTACTTCGATCGCCTGGAAATGTTTCTGTTTTGACATTTTTAATGGTGGGCGAATTCTTCGACTGCTAAAGTTTATTAGTTTAGTTTATTAGTTAGTTTAAGCCTCCCTATCCTCAACAATGAGATGTAAAGAGAGGAAGGAAGAAGGCACCATTTAGTATGGAGTTAAGGGAACGTGGAATCTATGCAGAAAGGGCACAGAAACAGAAAGCTAAGAAAGGAGTTCATGAAACAAGAAAAAGTTGAAGAAGAAAGTAGTAGGTGCTGAAAAACAGGACAGCAGTGAACCGAAAAAAGATGGTCCGTAACAAAACAAAACCTATTCTATTTCAACAAAAAAGAAAGCCTACCTAACCTTTAGCTCAGGCCCTTACATAGTCCCCCTGGGAGCGCTAATTCCCATAGATACAATAGTTGTATCCCCCTGAGGGGTTCGACTGCTAAATGCAATCGCTGATGTTGCAGTACATCACGTGCGAAAGGCTGTTTTGACGCTGCGGCGAAACTCACAGTGCTATTTTTAGTTCCAGTTGGAATGTTCCGTTATCAGCACAAGTGAATTAAAGTTCATAGAGTGGTTGGTTGCTACCCGACCGAGGGTTCGATACGAATTTATTTTTCCTTTTTCATTGTTTCTAATTAGATGAACATTATCAGGCCACTGAGGTCCTTGTATCAAGATTTTATGTTTGTGAGTTAGGTTTTTCTGTTTTTATGTTGGTCATTCTAATCGGTTCTGTGTCTTTCCTTTGCAGGGGCACAAGGCTCGAAATGGGGAACGCCGAGTCATCTATTGACATCGATACTCTAGTGACAGCTTTAAGCACCCACAATACAAATATCAATGAGCCGTGGGTGAGGGACAACTCCATGATCAGGACGGACCTTTTGCCTGATAGCGTTACCGACGTCCTGGCGATGCTGCTAATACTTGCAACAATGATATTGGGAACAATAATTTATCATTTGAAAAAAGCATGAAGATGATATCCGAGCGCTCCGAGCGAGCAGAGGATTTTCACTCGCGTCGAGCGGCAGCGAGGCCGCCAAGATGCAACAATCACCAGGATCAAGTGTAGTTATAAACGTGAACAGAGACATGGTCGTGTTGGTGCAACAGCCTGCCGCAAGGCGGGCCGGACGGCCCGCCTTGCGTTTTTTTGCGTTTCTAGTGAGATATATATAAATCGTTAATGTGCTAATGGTAATGGCGTGTTTATATTAGTTGGTTTAATGTTGTTTGGCGTTTTTTTTAATTTTTAACCTCTATCATTGTTCATAAAATTAGTTGCGTTTTATTATTATTTTGATTATTTTCATTTTTTGGGCGGTAATTAATTTAGTTACTTCTGTAATATTTACGTGCAAAACCTTTAATCGTGCGTTAGTTTAAGCTAAAATTGTTTAACGTTAATGTTTCGAGTTGTTTCAAGTTATCTTCGAACAGGGCATTATATTTTCTTCGTTCGCTTAAGCTGCCCTCGTTTTTGCTTGTGTTGCCAAGTTTTAAATAACTAAAATAATGCTTGGATGGTGTTGGTAATTTATTAAAAAATTTGATTTATATATATTAACTTTTAGATAGTATGAGGTGCGGGACGACTTAAATAACTGTCATCAAGTAATAGCGCTAGTTCAGCTTCAATTTTGAATATTTTGTCACTCGACTTCGTGGATTCTTTTAATTCTTTTCGAGTTTTATGATTCCCTTGTTTGCATATATTTTCTTGTTCTAATCCGTTTACTTGCTTTTCTGCGTTAGGGGGGAATAATGTGCGCGATCCATTTACTCTTGCCATTGGCTCTGTCTTGATATCTTGAAGTCCCCGTCTCGTAGCTTACTTAAGGCGGTATTACCTGTCGATTGACGCTCAATCGACCAAAACGCTCTCACCTGTTGCCGCACCTGATTCTCTCCAGTAAAAGCCTCCAAGATAATCACAAGTGTTTCTCTGCCCCGCATCAATTTTTGGTAAAGGCATTCGCGGTTGGAGCGTGTTTGAGTTAGCTGCGCACTCCAGTAGGGCTTTGGAAAGAATTTGGTGAGTTCTATGGTTGGGATACAATTTTTTGCAACTGCTGTCAAAGTGTCAATAAAAGTGCTGAGAGCTTCAGATCACGTGTGCTCGTCAGAGATTTTAATTTTTTCCAGTTTTGGTGCGCCTCGTAAGACGCCCAGTCTGCCTTTTTGTTGTTCCATATTGAGCGTTTCTGGTCGTTGCGCTGTGATGCATTAATTAGTCGTACTATGATGGAAAAATGGTCTCCCATCCCATTCACAAGTCTCCCATAACAAGTCCACACTCAGACAAGGAGATGCCAGGGTTAGGTCAATAGCGGACTAAGAGTTGTAAAAGATTCGTGTGTGTGCTCCTGTGTTGAGAAGAGTTAGATTATGTTGGTCTATGAATTCTTCTATAGTTCGGCCACGGGCATCTGTGGTTTCGCAACCCTAAGTTGTACTATAGCTGTTGAAGTCCCTATCAAAATGATTGGCGGAGGTAGTTGATTTATTAGTTCATTCATTATTTCCTGGGTTATTGGGTGGCTTCTTGAGGTGTACAGGGACGTAAATGTTATCCGTCGAGTGAGGTGGGCAGTGGCGGCGATGACCTGGATGGCAGAGGTTATGGCAACTTCTTGAAAAGGAATTGACTCGTGATTAAGCAGTCCAACTCTTCCATGAGGCGGGACGTTAAGTGAACCATTTTGAAAATCTGGTCAACTTTTGTTCTATTGGACGTACGTCTATGAAAATTTGCAATTACTAGATCTCTACATTTGTAACAACTTATCTTAAACAAAAATTTTTCATAAGGCCATAGAAAATTAATTATTTAAAAAAAATTATATATATACATATATTATTCATTATAACTTCGAAATTTACAAAGCTAGAGCAATGCGGTTTGTTACATTTGAAAGTGACATGTGTGCTCTATCTAATTAACTGGGGGATTTTTTGATTTATTTCATTCACAATTTATATGAATTTTCTTTTTTGTACGGGTCAGGGCAAAAGTTATACTTTTAGGATAAAAAGTCTACGGAAATCTTTACAGAAAATTTTTTGAAAATCCCCCAGTAAATTAGATAGAGCACACATGTCACTTTCAAATGCAACAAACCGCATTGCTCTAGCTTTGTAAACTTCGGAGTTATAATGACAAATGTCTTGAAAACTTACTGGTTTTATAAGACCTATTTCTAAGAAAAAATGCTTCTCCTCCTACAGTTTTTGAGCTACGGTGATGATTTTGGTATCATTGGATGCAGAAAAACAAGGGCTTTACAATTTATTGAGAAGTTTTACAAAATTCATTCTTGTTTCAAAGTTATGACGTCAGAAATTTGAATTTTCTTGAGAACATTTTGATTTTTTAATTTTTTAAATTTTTATATTGGAAATTTGAGGAAAAGCATTCAAGTTTTTGGAATGTCCACGTTATTCTGCATCCAATGAAACTAAAATCATTACTGTAGCTCGAAAACTGTAGAAGAAAAAACATTTAGAAAACCCCCAAAAAATGTCGTTTTCTATGATTTCCCATTTTCTTTTCAAGAAAATCTCATTTTGTCATGGATGGTAACTGATTCTAAATTGCATTTCCTATCAGTATACCAAATTTCATTGCTCTAGGTTCAAAAATGGAAAAAAAGGTCCGTAAGGGGGATGCTCTCCCCCCCCCCTGGGGGGGACGTTAGCTCTGGGATACGTTCCTGATATTTTTACAAACATTCGGGGACATATCTCAAACTCATTTAAAGCAATAAAAAAATCGGGAGAATCGACTTTTGGACTGCAGCTAAGGGGGTCTCGCCAAAATGGTTCCCTTAAAGTGGCCATGTTTGGTAAGTAGATAGTAATGAGATGTTTAAAAATTTGAGTTGTGCAATAGTTTCGTTTCTTAGAGAGCGACAAAAATGGGTTATGTGTGTTAATTAGTTCTAAAAGTTCGTTCTTTTTGGCTCGGACACCCTGGCAGTTCCACAGTAGGATGCAGATTCCGTTATCAATTTTGTTTTTGTTTGACTTCTTTTTTTTATGGGTTGTAAATTCTTCTGGTTTCGCTTTTAACGGTCGGGTTGTAATCACTTGTAATTTCGCTGTCGCTCATTGCCGAGTCGTAATCTGGTGTAACTTGTACGGGGGTGGAAAATATTTCTCCTGTGCTTGGGTCAGTGAAGACTGCTTCGGCTACCTGCTTTTTTTCTTGATGGTCTTTCGTTGCTTTCGGAGTTTTTCCTTTTCCTAAGCGTACCGTCTGAAAGCTGAGAGGGCTCTGGTGGAAGAGCTGGAGGAGCTGTCCCCACTTGTTCATTCGGTGCTGGAGGTTGTCGACTGGGTGTTTGTGCAATGGTAGATGTTACGGCAAAAGCGTTGCTCCTGGGATATTGGTGTTGTTCACTGTCTAGTTTTTGTCTTGCTTGCACTCTGCTCAGTTCGTATTTGTGCTGGATTACAAGGATTTCCTGTTGGTATTTAAATTCGTTACATTTATAGGAGCCTGCAAAGTTGTCTTTACCGCAGTTGTGGCATTCTATTTTGATGCTTGTGCATTCGCCGGAATCGTGGTTTATGCTGTTGCACCTCGCGCATATCGTTTCAGACCTGGTGCACCGTTTCTGGGTGTGATTATACTCCAGACATTTCTTGCAAAACAAGGGGCGTGGCACGTATGGAAATACCATGGTTTGGGATTGTTCTCCGGGTATGGTTATGTAGTTTGGGAGATTTTGCCTGAATGTTAGTAAGATTGCTTGGGATACGGGGTTTTTTGGTTTAATCTAGGTAGCATTCACTGCATCACTCAGTCCATAGTCTTCCTTAAGTCCCTCCCGGAAGCATTCGAAATTTGAGGTCGTACTCATATAGATATGCGAGACCTTTAAATGAGTTGAAGTAAGGGTGTTTAGCTATGGAGACAGGGATGTTGCTCAAGGTTTTTACATTACGGCTTAAGGCACTTTATTCTTTGGTGGAGATTTCAATGATAAATGAGTCTCTATCTTGGGATGTTATTCTCTTCGGCTATTCTTCCAACTCAAGTTGAAGGCTTCGCTCGAGCACCCAGGGTGAAATTTTGCGTTTTTCATTAGCGTCTAAAGTACATTTGAAGTAAGTGGTGTATGGAGTGGCACTTTTTCATTTGACTCAGTTGGGCAGTTCAGCATCTGTCTAGCACGGCGTTTCCCGTCCTTGTGGTTGTTCTGCATAGCTAGTATTTGTTCCTCTTCGATTTGCTTAGGGCAGGTTTTGTCTTTAACTTGGAGAGAGCCGTGACAGTGGACGCATTCAGCTACAGATAAAAGGCATTTATTGCTGTCATGTCCCACTGCTCCACACCTTCCAAAGGTTGTGGCTCGGCAGCAGCGCTTTTTGGTGTGCCCATACATCTGGCAGTTGGCGCAGTGCATTGGTTTATTAATATATGGGTATACTCGGGTGTCTGATCGTTCGCCTGAAATCTATATGAAATCTGGGGGGTAGACTCTGATTAAAATTCTACGATTATTGCACTTGTTTGTTCGTATCTTGTTTTGATGAACGTGGCATCAATTACTTCGCTGATGTTATAGTTTTTCTTGAGCCCAGTTTCGAATTCGCTTTAGTTCTCCATGTTGTATTCGTTGACATAAATGAGTCCCTTGGATTCACTGAGCTTTGGGTGGGCGATGACTTCACATGGCACTCCGTTAATATTGGTGATGATCAACAGTGCCTGGCCTTGACTGTTGTCTCTGGCTTCGAATGTGAAGCTCTCCCTTCCACTGGTTGTGATGGATTTGGGCGGAGATCCGGTGGCTGTGCGGATTACGTTTTTCACCGAGTTCAAATCTTACGTTTTGTTTCGGGTGTAAACTTCATGGCAAAGAAGCGCGTGAAACCCCGCTGTGGTGGCTGTTCGGTAACATCGAGAGGGACAAATTTGTTCTTTCTAATATGTCTCGTACTTCCATTGCTCCTCCGGAGGTGAAAACAGGGCTGATAGAGCTCGGGTTACTTCCTCAACGGTGTTTTCAAGGTTTTCAATTCTTTCCTTGATGCAGGTTGGAAGTATGTCAGTCACTGTCCTCAGTATTCAGTTTCGAGATGTCACGATTTGGTAACCCCTTGCCTATAGATCTAACCAGCTGGTTGAGGTTTTTCTCTATGTTGGTGATGCAGTCTGAGATATTTTTTGGTGAGCTCCATTATAAGCTTCATGGTTCTTTGCCATCAGTGACGATCCACACGTAATTGTACAGATACTTGCCGGCTCGCCTGTCTTTGCGGCGAGAGGCGTCCTGATAGATTTTACTTCATTTGGCTGGGTTGTCACTTTAGTTGGCTCCTTCGCTCGCTACTTCTGGTCCTGCCCGGTGCGTCCCTGGTTAGGCCGCAGACCTCCGCCGCTCCTCCTCATATTGCCTGGTCCTCTGGGCACGAGGCCACCGGGACCAGGAGTGTATGTTTCATTTTTTACTTTCACTATTCAATTTTTAATAAACATTCACAACACAGATTCAAGATAAACATAAAAAACTGAAAATAAAAGACATAGATGTTAGTGGGCGTTGGTTCTACTCACAGATAGCGACCTTAAAAATAATACTATGAGCACTTTGCTATCGGTTTACATATAAGACTTTGTAAAGAGTTTAACTCCAGATGGGTATACTAACAGCAACACTGCGAGAAGGTGTGGGTGGGCTGGAATACTTGCTAGGAGCAAGTTCTCCTTACCGAATCTTTGTCTCTTGACTATTCCCTTCACGACACGTAAAATAACAACACAGTTCGGGACCAGTAAACGCGGTAAAGGGAACACGTAAATTTCCTTGAAGTTGTAAATGCAAAGTTTTGTGCGGGATGATTTATATTACAGGCATATTTGACAAGGTATAAGCATTGGGGTCCCTAATGTTTGAAATCCATGTTTCTGGGACAGGATTATTTTTCGCTTTTTTATGGAATATTTTGCATACGAGTAAGTTAATTGATTTATATCAATATTGGTATTTTGTCATTTGCCAGATGTTTCCCTGTACAGTGGAAACACTGGACAGAGTTTTACACTCCGATTTGTTGCGTTCAGTTTCCGCACATTTGGTGAATACATTTTCTTTTCTTGTGCAGTATTTCATGACGAGACTACATCTTTGACATAATCAACATTACTGAAGGCTAAATTCCTACTTTTCTATTTGTACAGCAATTAGGTTCGCTAAGCGGATGGAATGGGACCTCTTGTTCAGTTAAATATAAAATGTTAACATTTGCAAGTATCAATCAGGTGGCCATCTTGTTTGATCTAAATTCTAGTCGCATTTATTAAAATTTATTAAAGCTTTTATAAAATAGATTTCTAAGAGTTTGCTTTCATTGTGTTTCAAGGGGTTCTACTACCCTGGACTGTACCTAATGTACCAAATTTTTCAAACTTCTTTTTTCCCATTTCTATTGCAACTAGGTTAACGAAAATAAATACAGATATGTAAAATTGAATTCCAAACACATTTGATTCTATAAAAATTTTCGATTTTTGCAAAAAAAAAATTATTGCACGATTGTAGGAAAAATAGATATACTCGCGCAAAACTTTTCTCACTCAACAATTTTCAACATAGAAGGGTGATTCTGGTTTCATTCGACGCGGAAGGACTGTAGGAACACCGAAACGAAGGATTTTTTTGCAACTAGGAAAAAATTATTCACACATGTCTAACATGTAAAAAAATTCAGTTTTTTCCGAATAGAAATTTTATTTGGAATTCAAATAGAATTTCGCTTCGCTATGCTGATCCCACCGTCAAACTGCATCGAATGAGATCTGAGACCAAAATCCCGCTTCTACATTGAAAATTATAGAAGGGGTGTGGTTTTGCGCGAGTATATCTATTTTTCATTCCACAAAAGATGCATTCCACAGGTCTGCATCTTTTCTAAGCACAATCATGGGCTTATGACTTTTTCGTATTACAAATAATTCATTTTGTCCTGTAACTTCAACTTCTTCATCTTCTTCGTATTTACAAACGTTCGCCGTCACATGGCTTTCAAATTCAGTGCCATGAGCATTCAAATCATCGCTTAAATCCGCCTCTCCCAGCGATTCATATCTATTTTGACACTTGATTAGTGGGTCTATCATCTCAACATTTTTAACGAGGGAACCTCCAGACATGTTTAACACATCAATTCTCTCGACATTTTTAACGAGGGAATCTTCAGCACCAGAATTCTCCTCGGGTTCACAGGGAGCTACTGACGTAGAGTCACACTTAGTTATTTCAATTTCATTTTTACCATTGACGTTATTTCTATCGGAAATGAAATCGTCTCCGCAGCTTACGCTAAAAAATTATCGCCACTGTTAGTTTGGTAAGTTTCCACCTGGCCTTTTTCTGGTACACGAGTTTGATGCTGTCCTCGCGCACGGACACGATCAGGTCTACCTGGTCTGTTGAAATAGTCTCGTCTGGACCTACAGTCTCTTGCGTAGTGTCCTAACTTATTACAACGAAAACAAGCTACGTCACGCAGTGAATGCTCGGTGGCTGTCTGATATGAACCTGGTTTGTACCAATCAGTCGGTTTCCTAGCCACAGTGGTTACCGACACACCTTGTCCTAGGCAGACACACATTACTATTACAATTCGAGCAACGCCTTGCTTCAGTAGCTGTCTCTAATGCTTGGACTTCGAGAGTTCCTAATTCACGATCTCCAACAAAAGATTTTACGTGAGGTCTAGCACGGAAAGTTGGTCTTGGGAAATTTGGTCTCGAGTAAGGCCTACGCGTCCTACCTCTACTTTGAAATCCGCCTCTTGTCATTGTATACACTTCGGCCTCATCATAGGCTGCATCAAAGTTTGATTCGGACGAATGGTCATCCTCTGCACAATAGATTTCCACAGATCTCGTCATGGTGACAGGTATTGAAGTCGACTTCGCCGACATAAACACAAAATACTCCTATATTCTTAGACCTCCAATTACCTCTTAAGAGAAAAATGTTCTACACACATTTAATGAAAATATTCTACATACAATAAAATGATAACTCACATTTTCAGTGGACTTAAAACAGGTTATTTCAGCACTACAAATTCAAAGCTCGTGAAGGCTGGCAACAAACTGGACAGAGACAGGCTGCTCCAGCTTACTCTTATGTGCTAGAGGACAATGGGCCCGAGAACAATAGCTACAACTTCCTTCAATTGTTCTAGAGAACAATGGACTACCGCCTCACACAAATGCTTCCGCGTACACGCTCTCCCACTCCCAGGAATCTGCGTGCTTACTGCACTTGCAATGCCTATGCTGCTCACTGCTCAACTTCTTATTCATTAATTTTATAATAATGATGTATAATCATTAATTTGAGCGCATGCTTATTTAATTCGCAAGCAAACATTATCGGCGTATACTCAGCTTGCTATGCGAAGCTAGTTGGTGACGTTGAACAATATTTTGGCGATGCGTAGGTCTCGTCGATCTTCTCGTTGCAGATGACGGTGCGTAAATGCGTAGATCTCGTCGACAGATCAGGTTGTTGATCTGGACCCTTTCACTTCATCTTCTCCTTTGAGTAGCGATGATCCAGACTGGTGAAGGCTGAGTAGCGTGTAGATTTTCGATTTTTTCTCCCTCGAAGTTCTTTCCAATAACTTCGATTTTCTGCGCTGACGTCCTTCTTCCTTTTCTCGATGCTCTGAAGTAATGTGACAACTATGCGACGTTACTCCAAACAGGGTGACACTCCTCACACTTAAAATCACGGATCAGCAGAACCGAAGATCAATTCTTGATATCTTCTTCAATGGGCAATGTGGCAATGTGGATATCTTTAATGTGGCATCCCCATACTGGCCATCAAATATGTTCCGTCCCTTTCCATGTACAGGTCGAAACTAACGCGGATGAGGTTCGGGAGTGACTCAGAGCAGTAACGTGGTAATCCTTTATTGGTACTTCAGAGTTGACACAGGCTTCGTAATTGGAAAAGAATCTGTCAGATTGGACGGTAGGGCTAATACGAAGTGATGTTACTTCTATAACGCATCTGTGATCTGTACAGGTGCTTCCTCGACGGTCACGCTTCCGCTAATGAACAGCGACGACCCTTACTAAGTGCTACCTCTACGGCAGGCCACCGCTAATGAACGGCGATGTCTCTTGCCGATTCTATTTATATACTCGGCGGGCGCACATGAAGGTGAAATGAAAGAAACTTTGTAAAAAATATAAAAAATCAGTCTCTCGAGAGTTGATAAGGCCGCGTGAGCACGGCCCGTCAAAATATTAGGGCTAGAGCTTGTATCACAGATACGCTCATCACAAACTTTCGGCTGGCTTCGGACAGACGGACGCGACTCATATTATAGTATAGATGTTCGCCCAATAATTTTTTTTTTTTTTATCGCGAATTTCGAAATTTTTCATAGAAGCATATGTGCTTAGAATTCAATTTTACAAATCGATATTCATTTTCGTTCACCTAGTTGCAATAGAATGCTGCAATCTGAGATTAGAAAAAGTATATTGGATTTTTCTTTTTAATACATTTTTGGACATATGTAACCATAAATTTTTTCTAATCCGAAATTCAAAAAAATCCTTCGTTATGGTCTTGGTACAGACCTTCCACGTCGAATGATACCAAAATCACACTTCTACATTGAAAATTGTAGGGTGAGAAAAGTTTGGGGCATGTATATATACTTTTTCTAATGATCACAAAATAAGTATTTTTTTTGCAAAAATCGAAAAATTTCATTGAAGCAAATGTGTTCGGAATTCAATTTCACATATCTGTATGCATTTTCATTCACGTAGGTGCAACAGAAATGTGTAAAGTGAAATTTGAAAAACGAGGTAAGGTGCAGGGTAGTAGCCTCCCTTTGAAAAGCCTATCTACAAACAACACACATCACAACAAAGAATATTTTGTAGGTTCCACCCCACTATATTACCTGCTAAGCTGATCAGATATTTTCAAGAACCACGCTGAGTTGGCTACTTCCTGGAATTGTGTTCCTAAACCCGCTACATTTATCTTTCCTAGCATTCCTACTAATTTTTCTAAGTCGCTGTTGGTTTCTAAATTGTTTAATTCGGGAATACAAGTTCCATAAATTTAGATGGCTAAATACGCTCAAAAGAATTGTTCTTTTTGTTTAAATAACTCATAAAAGGTATTGGCCGGTGGCCCTCTCAATTATTTCTTCACTTTTCCCTCGCCTGGAAACCATAGCACACGAATAAGATATACCGAGATTGATTTATTGTTTATCTGTATTGGTCCCTCACGTCCCGAGTGTCATCATTCATTGTATGTCAGAGCAGAACACTCTTTCAGCATCTACATGAATCGTCGGTCAATTCCATCTGAGCTCATCTTGAATTGGTCGCTCGTGTTGATTTCTGTCATCTTTATCCCATTTGCTCTTCAAAGGGTTCAACAACTGGTCCAGTGGTTTGCCAATGTTGGAGAACTTATTAACAAGGCATTGGCCGTCCATATTATTCTAATGTGTACCTCTCGAGCGAGTGGTTTCTTTCTTCAAAACTAGTAAAAATTAATATATTAGAAACCGGCCCTGTTGTTAGAGGGTATTGCACGCGTTCATTCTAGCCAGATAGCAGCTAGGATGGAAAAATATTGTGAAGAAACACTCTTACTATGTAAATAATATTAACAAATAACTGATTATAGTATTTAACAGTATCACCACGTGAAGACTGGGATCACTTAAGTATCTATTAACTAATGCGGGTAGCATGTAGTCAAATCCTGGTTAGTTTGTGAAGCTCCCTCTAACACAAACAATAAATAATTCCTCTCAAAACAAGCAAAAATGGTTTTGGCAACGGTGAAAATTCCTGATAACCTAAATTCGAGCTTGATCTCATGATTCAATTGGAAAACCGAAGAATCAAGAAAGAGATATATTTCAAGTCACTAAAAATAGGTGGCATGCAAGTATTGTTAAAAATCCAAACACGCAATTCATCACATATAATTTGGAAAATCACACAAACCATATAACTACTAACTCGTCCCTGAGTTCAATTATTTTTTTTTTGTATTCACATTAGCATTAGTTGAAGTCCCAATCATTTCCTGAATTAATGTTTCTACAGAGCGATGTTGATGAATTGAACAACTGCACGTGCTTCATCATGCACTATCACATAAATATATTTCACATCATGATAGAAGGCATCATAAACAGCCAAATCAACATATATCATCACACCACCATGCAAAATTGAACGCCACAATCTAATCATTTTATCCAAGATTTCATATCACAACGCATATTCAAAATTAAGTACCTGTAGAATATGAATTAGTTCTGAATATTCTTCAGCAATATAAGTTGGCATGTTTACTTAGAACAACTATGAATTTAATCAACCCGCAACTCACGGTTAGAGGTGAAGAGCTGTGATGCAGCACACTGCGCGTGCAGGCCTTGAAGGCATCACAGGTGTCCAGTTGCTGCACCATTAGAGCGCCCCTCGTCGGCTGCACAACTGTCACCGGCCGCTCGCCGGTAACGATCGTATTGACTGAATCGGAGTAATGACCAGTCTCCATTTCGCCTGAACACCGCACGAACGTATGCAGGCCCTGGTCACCCGAGAGACACATGCCATGGTCCATGGTAGACATAATGTGGGGAGCGGTGGTAGTTGGAACGATGCTTGTGCTTGCAGAACTGCTGACAGAAGGCTGGAGAGGAGCTCTTTCTTCCTCTACAGACACGAAGTTCAAGTGCATGGGATCCAGGCTATCGCGGCTCTGAGCGTGAGGAACTACACTTTTAACATCTACACAGTCAGGGTCCTCGTGTTCTGAGCTCACTGATGATTTGATGTGACAGTGCGAGCTTTCTGTCCGACTGTTTGAGCTGTTTTCTCCAGACTTCTCTTCTGCCCTCCAGAGCCTCAGAGACGGGTTGTTATCCTCCTGAAATTTGAATGAAATCAAGAACACAATTGATCTTCAATTTGTAAAAAACGATGAGGGGAAGTGGGTGCGTACAGAATGCAACAATTCATGTCAAAAATTGACATGAATGTTGACTGAGACTGTAGATGAAGGATGTGGCTGGAAAATGAACACGAGATGAACTAGAAAAATTCCTTAAGGTTGAGAAGTTAAGAGAAATCATAAAATAAAGTGTGACTCAACAATTATGCGTAATTTATTAGGCATCATCATAAACAATGTTTATTTCAAGTGAAAATTTTTCATGTTTCATAGGCAAGTTCTCATTCGATAGCAGCGATATCATAGCATGAAAATAAACCACAGAACAACTCTTGATACCTTTGATTATGCAAAAAACTGCCAAATCATGAGACTGCACTCTTGTGAAACTGCCGCACTAATGCCGTAAATTTAATTGGATGTACAGGTACTTAAGCATGAAAATTGATGACTGCAATGTGTTGCTTTGGTGTGTGTGTGTGATCTTGACTTATCATGAGACTTGGGAACAAACCAAAAGCAAGCTCTAAGCTTGTTTCTGTTATATTCTATTTTATGATACTCAACTTAGAATTGGTCTTTCAAACAATGCAGACTGAGGGCTTCTTTTTACGTAATAAGGCCCGTAGAATTATCAACAGAATTTGGCCTCTCCCAAACGCGAATACCATACTACAGATAACAGTTATGGTCAAACCAAAATAAAATGTATCAAGCATCAGAGCCTAAATACAATGAAAACCAAAATCTATACATAGATGAACGAGTCTTGATGCAAAAACTCGTCGTATAGAAAATTAACTTTCAAAAAACAGTGTAAACGCACTTTCATGAGCGTATTCGAGATGCTCAAAAAGCAACAAATTCTCGCACAGACGGCAAATGCATTATTGCTATTCCATCACTAAAATGCGTAAAAAGGGTGGCCTCACCACAGCGGCACTACACAAACTTTTTGAGCAATTGTTGAAAGCTGGTAAAAGGAAGTAATTTAGCATGTTGGTGCTTGTGCTAAATTTGGTTTACAAAATCTTGCAACCTCTTTTTTTGTCACCAAAAGGTACACTTGGCTCCCAAACTGAAAATCAAATGAGTAGGATCATAACAGACTCAATTCTGAACGCTGATGGGCATGGAAAAAATCAGAACACTGTAACAAGAATATAACCAATCAAGGCTTTGTTTGAGACATCCACAATAATAGGATGTTCATAGGACATGAACATAACAGACTGACGAATGTTGGAGACTTGAAAACGGAGCATCCACCACAAATTGAGAAGCAATCTCGTCCAACAAAGCAAAGAACGCTGTGAAGAGCAGCACCAGCCCAACACAATGAAAGGCAGGCTCCTGCACACACTCACTCACCTGGTGGACTAGCAGCATGGCCAAGATTCTGTCATCAGAAAGCAACTTGCAGAGATTATTGTCGGGGAAGAGGTTCTTGAAAAGCTCGGGCAGCGCACACGCGGCTCTGTCTGACAAGCCAAATTCGTGAGCAAACTTGCTGAGCCGGAGTTCAATGTTCTTGGCGCTTATGAGCTCCCGTTTCTGTGGATACAGAAAACATAATATACGCTACAGCAAGGACTTCACAAATACATATGAAAGTGATACCATCTCTTATTAATTATAAAACTATTGAATGATTTAATGCTAAAGAAATTCAAGCGCTTAACCTGCGGAACTCTTACTCACTTTTCACTTTGCAGTGGCGCAAAGGCATCAACTGCACGGCTGTTTGCAACACTAGAATTCTATACACATTGTCTGTCACCATGTGGTGACTCAGACCTTTCACAATTTAATGAGGTAATATCCCACATTATTACTCAAGAAAATATTCAGCAGGCTGTGTCGCGCTCAAACGTCTCAAGGGCAAGCGAGATAAAAAAATTAACTTACAAATACACTGTACCATCGGCACTCGATTGTTCAACTTCATCCGCTAAGTCACAGCTGCATCTGATGATAACTGCTATTTAATGCTCGTCCCTGCTGTACCATGACACTGGTTTTTCTCCCACACCCAGACAAGGTAAAAAATATTGCAATACGGATGGCAGGGTTATACCATGGTTATTTCCTATGTCTATTTGTAAAACACAGTTGGCTTCTCTTAGGGTGAGTTTGAAGCAAGCTTTTAAAACCAGGCTTTGATTTTCAAAACAGTTCAATCAAAAATAAATAATGTAAATATTAGCTCTCTCTTTATCTGTGATGCCAAAAAAAGTTATCATTTTGTTTTGAGACACACATACCACGTTTGTATTTTCACCAGCTACAATCGAGGCCAAACCAACATTACAAGATTTTGATACTTAATTTTATTTATTAAACATGCATTTGATATATTCAAAACCAACAATTCATTGCATGAGATTAAAGAGTTGTTTTCAATCATTAAACCTTAGGAGTAAATAAAATTTTAAAATGAGGCACTTACTACTTACCAATGGTTTTCAATATTGCCGTTTTCATGACAGAAACTACCTTCCACATTGCAGTTGTGCTGTTTTTTGGGGGCTTGACTAAAAAATATCTCAATAGATTGTTGAAAATTAAAGTTTCACAAAGAATTCTTACACAACTGTCTTTGCTGCAGATTGGAAAAATGAATAATTACAAAGCTTCTCTACTTAATTCCAAAAGTAAGGCTACGCAACGCAGGCCGTCATTCACAGCACGCATCTCCAATGCTTCACACATCTCTCGTGCCAACAAGAACTCCACACCTCTTAGCAATAAACTTGGTTGAGCACCTCACACATCTACTCACTACTGATTACTTTCATCTTAAACTCCTTTCTTTCTCTCCTTTTCTTTTCTTTGAGCTTTGTCAGGATTGCACCACTTTCACACTAGATTATTCCCTTCTCTATCGTATATCTCATTTTTATTTGTATATAATAACTACATATTTCTTCAAATTTCCCCAAGAGGTTTGCTGTTCATCATACGGGGCATGTGTGAGCATGCAGTACCTATCTAAAAAAATCAGAAATGGCTACGTATTTTTTTACCTTCAATCCAACTTTTCTCTTGCATTGTTTTTACTCTATGCTAGAGTAAACGCATTTGCTAAATAATCGTTTGCTCAACTAACTGCACACTTACTACACTCCTCTTACTTTCCCTAAAATTCAGATTCACTTTCAACGCAAAATTGTCCTGTTTCCTGAGTAACTTTTTTAAACTAAGCCACATACAAGAAGATCCCCAGTTTCATGAGCCTGTAGGCGTTTAATCAAAAGCTTAACAAAGCTTGGGTTGCAGGAGCTATAAGATCGCCTGAGTTTGGTTGTTATTCATTTTCAAACCTAGCAACATCTCTTAACGGTGATCCTACCCAACACATAAGTCATTCTGAAGATTATATCCATAACGCTTGTACCTTTTTATGAGTCATTTTTGCTCAAAAAAAAAGCCACCAAGTTGTAGAACAGAACATCTTTGTTGTCACCTATAAGACTATGAGAGAGACATCTGCAACAACGCTGGGCACACGTAATTTTGTTTGTACAAAGCGTCCACGCACACACTTGTGAGAAGTTGAAACAAAACTCAAATAAATTCAACACAAACTTAAGTTACGCCCAGCAATACCATCTTTGCTTAGGCGGCTGAGAGCAGTCAATTACCGCTCACATGCCATTGTAGACTTCTGAATGCATTTGTGTCTGACCTAAATTTGTTTCAAATAATTTATTAGCTGAAAATATTTGAAATTATAGGGTGAAATGACAGAAAGAATTTAAATTTTCACACAACACATGGCAGAAAATGAGTTCGTAATTAAATTTAGCGCAGAAATGAGTTCTTGCATTTAAATAAAATTATCCTAAAATTCTGAACAAAGTGATAATTACTGGGCGAGTGGCAGTCTCCAATAAAATGGCATCCTAACCTCAACAAGCACTCAGCTGCACAGCTCACTCCCCAGTAGCAGGTCAACCAAATAACTTCATCTCACACAGGTAAAGGAACAGTAACCCAGCCCACCTTGATGGTTTCGACCATCCTCTTCTTATGGTAGGGCGTGTCGGCATGCCGCTTGAGGTGCGTCAGGCCGCCCCTCAGGCCCTTGGAGCACGCGACGCAGAAGGCCATGCTTGGGTCAGATGGTGCAGGAGATAACCACCCCATGAATTCTTTGCTCTTCTCCCAATTCTGTTTGTACTTTTGGCGGTACCACTTGCAACTTCTCTTATAGTCTTTGCCATCTTCGTCTGTGCCGCTTTTTGATCCGTTTTGATGAGAGCTGTCAAGGCGATCTTCTTGGTGAGCCGTGTCAGCACTGTCTCTCCGATTTTCTTTTCTGCTTTTGCATAATCTCTTTGATTTACCTTTCCGTTTCTTAGGTCTTGTGCTGGTAAAACAAGGATTTGTGAAATAAATAACGGGAAATGAAAGAATGCAGTGTGTTGTGTGGACTATGACTAACAGTAGCTTCAGTTAGTAGAAGCATACACAAAAACTTCAGGCAACAGATAGAAGTACAACTAGTGCTTCTAAATGAAGATGTGCCGTAATAGAGGTATTGAATTAATTTTTATTTTCAAGAAATTCCACTATAAACAAAAAAAAAATTATCTGATAATACAATGATTCAAAAAGAAATTGAATTACCTTTTGCGCACAACATTTGATGAGAAGAAATCAAAATTAGGTGTGAATAACACGTGATAATCCAAGACTCACAGCACTAACGCAAATTTAATCTCGTTAGTACACTGAGAATCAACCTATCCTCATAATGTAAGGAGTATGCAATAAAGAGGAAAATATCAAGGACCTTGTATAGAAAAAAATTACTTTAATCATGCCCTCACGGAGACCACATTGTCATTTAAAAACAATAAAGTAACTTTACAAATTCCTGGCTACAATATTCTGTTTACCTTAAAGTAGGTTCCTCTACCCTGCTGATGAGAGGTGTTGAGCTGATGCTTTCTGTCTGCTGTTGATTAGGAAAAAAAATTGACACCAGTATGTTCAGGGTAATCATGTCCATTCAAATAAGGCAATAAGGGAAGTTTCTCCCTAGAATTTGTTTAAAAATGTCACTCAAGCGAAGAACTTCACGAGTTTTGGCAGATCCATGCATTAGAGGGTGCATGGCCTAAGAGAGGATGCAGAGACAGTACTAGGGGTTGTGAGGATACACCATGTGACCTGGGGTTTGGAGGCATTTGCTCAGAGCAATAAAAGTAGCGTGTGCCACACTACCTTCCTGTTCTATAAAGCTGTCACAACAGTTGGTTCAATTTCTTGAAGTCATTTTTCCAATCCATCAGTTAGACTAAATAATTACACCCTATGATAGGTTGTTCCAAATCAGGTAGTTATGCAAAAAATAAGAATGCACATAAACTCAATTTTCAATAATACACATCTCCAGCAACTACATAATTATATACATGATATATTCTTTCACTTATGTCCACCAAACGATGCTAGTGAATGGTGTCATTGTAATAATTGGACAAATAATCAGTAATCAGGGTATTTATAATAGTTACTTTCATTCTAATTATGACTATATTCACTCTAGCTAACATTGGTCAGAAATATACAGAAAAAGCACGGGTTAGGGAAACTCTGTAAGCGCACCATTCCATTCCCAAAGATGGTTTAAGGAATTAGTGGGTCACGACATCACAACAAGTGGGAGTTTTTTCTTGGGATTACACGCGGTCCCTATCTTCCTATCGCGACAAGCCCAGTATTGGCAGAAAAGTTCAATATTGCTTCTATTAGACCATACAACCCTTTACCAAAACTCGATTCCCTTGTTAAGATAGTTCTTGACTAACATTAAATGGCTTGGTTTGAAAAAAGATTGGTGAAAAAGAGTTCAGCATGGAGTGATGGTATGTAGACCTCTTAGATGCAATTCTATAGAAAATATTTTTAATTAGTGTAAGCTCATAACTCCAGCTTTTCTATAAGCTTCAATGGGCTCATCACCACCTTACACTGCACAAAGCATCAAGAGTGGCTGGTCATCTCAATTATTAGCAGATAGAAGACTGCCCCCAGTTTCTTTACACTGTCAACTATTAAATTAACACAACAGAACATAAGCACGTTCAGCAATTCACTTGTAGGTTAATTATTCATTACAGAGTACAGCTACCTGGTTGTAAATTCATGTATTTTGTTGACTATTGATATAGTTTTCACAGAGCACTGAGTTCTCAGAAAATTTAGAGGTAGTGATTATGCCAATCGCAGTTTATTTATATTGCACATGCTTCTGGATGTTTCTGAAGATTTCTAAAAAAATGCATCATATGTATTATGTATTCAAATTGTGCCGCAAAATAACTTTGATTCAACACAATATTAAATTTGGCGAAATACTTTTGTCCCACATGTTTATTTGTACAGTTGACTTTCAGGTTGCCATTAGCTTATGTTCTGTTTAGCCTACATATTCTGGAAAATATGTTTCCTGAAATACCACTACTCTTTACCCCACACTCGATATTGAATTTTTAAACTAACATTAAAAATTGAATTTTGCAATTACTGAGGTCTATGCACTGTTGATAATATGTAAATAAATGTCTCTCGTGCAAGCTGATTTGCACCCCCATCCTCTCACCTTGCTGTGCATAGAGATTTAAAATAATAAATATTGAATGATGGAAAATATGAAACATTGAAAAAACAAATGCGGTGCAAAGATTTAGGATATAATACACAGTCTCTTAATAAAATACAGTTCCTCAATTTAATATAGAATGAACAGTCTAAACTTTAACCCTTCAGGTATGACAACTCAAATGGTTTAGGGAAAAATTTACAGGGAAAAATTTGTCATTATCCTGAATTGTCAGTGAAATTGCCCTAGTGTGGGTGCTTTTAGCTTAAGCAAGTGCCTACTTCTTCATTTTAGCTTTAAAAAAATTTGAAGCTTTAAAACTCTATGCTTGGAAATTTTTGATGTTGATAATAAAGTTTTAGAATTTATGAAGAAATTATTCATAAGTTTTGGCCAGAATTGATCAAATATAGACAAAGTTCAAAACAAATACTTGCTCAAGTTGAATAGAAAGGTTATTGACCATATTGCATCGACTCTGTAACATGCATTTAGAGGAAACCAATGGTAATTCGCACAAGCAGGCTTCTAGAATATCTAAGAGCTAGTTTCATGAACGGTTGTTATTTCCCTAATTTTGTTATTTACTTCAAAATATTCCCGCATTAGTTTTTTACTTTGAAATTAGGTTAGATTCCCTAAACTGGAAGCACACGCCATCTTGGCACTGGAGTAGCCGTCAGTACCCATAGGGTTAACACAGTCTCCTCAAGCTTTTACCAAAGCTTGTAAGTACTTGATGCTTGAGTTATAGAAAAATGCAAGAATTTCATCACATTTAATCCAACATGAGAGCTGCCTGCATAAGACAAGATTCATTAAGATTAGAAAAGGAGGAAACATCCCGTTCAAAAATAGACAATACTGTCCAAACTTTTAGATTAATGTCCAGGTTTAAGGAAGTTGAAGCTATTCATCAAAGTCCAGACAATTTTGAAACAAGGAAACAGTTATACACATCATGTACATTCAGTAAGAAATTTTAGCAACAACTGTCATCATAATAAAACACAACCAGTTTCTCAAAGAAAAGTCTCAAAGTCTCAGAAATTTCCTTTGCAGTGTGGGAAAACTTCATTCAGCCTTTTTCCCCTTTGCATGTCTATTGAGAACTTTGATCACACAGAGTCACATGCATTGCATGTGAGTGATTTATCAACTTTGTAAGTTATCAACTATGAGCTATCGTAAATGGTCATCCCAATACAGCTAATTAAAATCTTAAAATATAATGCAATTTTTGTAATAAACTCCTGGATATTTCAATATGTCTCATTACCAGGCTGACAAACAAACTACCATACCATTATGGATATCTACTTGGACTGACTTCAAACAGAGTCTAACTTATTCTATGGATAAATTAGCACGTGCCCAATCAAAAGTAAAATAAAAAACATAAGAAAACAATGAATCCTGAAACAATAACAAATTCCAAAAGAACTCCCAATTTAAAATCTTTTCACATTTATTATGCATAAAATTAATATCTTGCAGCAGTTGTTTTCCCCAGGAATGAGTATTCAATGAAGTTAACTTATGTAGCACTAACAATTATCTGTATGGCATCAATTAGCATGCAATGCAAATATGTACTGATTGCTCATAAGCCTCCACTAGCTATAATGAAAGTGGGCAGTCAAGTAGTGCTGGCTATGTGGTTGGACAGTATACAATCTCCTGAAGTGTGCAGCCTTCAGGCAAGGCAGTCTACTACACAGGGCAGTCTGCAACATAAGTAGAACTTTTTTTTTTTAAATGTGACTCATAGCAAATGAAAAAAAAATCTAAACTGAATGCAACAAAACAAGTAACATTAAAAAAAAAATATATATAAAAGAGAATCACATGAATGAATGCTGACACTGTAGGATGGCTATAAGACATTTAACTCAGCTAAATTTAAAAGCAACTGTTGACTCACCTCCACTGCAGCATACTCAATGTGGGAGTCTGGGTTCACAGAGGAATGGATGTACATTGGGTCTTGCCCTTGGATGGTGACTGTGATGTGCTGAGCGTGATGGTCAGGCTGCAGACTCGTGATACCTTGGCAGCTGGAGTGGCTGCTGCTGGCCGTCACCTCGCATGACGATCCAACATCATTCAGCTGCAATTTTTTAGATAGTTACTGATCCTCATAATATTTCATATCTCTCCTCTACTTGTCTAAAAAGAATCGTTTCAACTCCTAAACTAACTTTTAATATAACATAAGAATATTTCCAACGTTCCAAGGTTATATCTGGCAGATTTAAATTTTTAATGATCAAGCCACTATTCTGTAATTAAATAGTACAATTATTACATAGTTTTTAAATTCCAATAATTATCTTCAGGCAAATTGAGGAACATTCTCTAAATTTCATTATTAGTTTAGATGCAAAAATTAAAACTGTTCAAGGTAGTGGGATGCAAAATGATTACCTACAAATGTAACGTACATAAAAATGCCAAAACCTTACAACAACTCAGTAAATTGACACTAAAAACTAGTTTATTTGGCATAGGATTCAAATGGATGGGCTTTAAAAAAATGCAAGTCCTTATAAAGTAAATTTTATTTTTAGGTCAATATAGCCTGAAAACTCAGATATTGCTTCAAATTGAACAAATTTTTCATTAGGTTGCAGATGGTTCCAGCCTCTTTAACCATGTGAGATGAATTCCTAAGATAAATGAGGCACCAATAATTAACAGGACAGGAAATTTATGTATTCCAATACAAGATTCTTTATGCATAGCATATGACTGAATTAAGTTTGTCAAGTAAGATGAAACTTAAAGAAAAAAATATAAACAACAGAGCATTCCCTTTCGCCACAGTTGTGCAAAAAAAAGTAAGGGATGAGCACTCTGCTCGTCATTGAAATTGGCTTTGTTCTTACGTATGAAAAGAGAATCAAGAATCCTAAGTTTCCTTACATTGCACATGGATCATAAGTTGAAAAATTACAGAATCAGAAATTTAACTTCACACTGATTCTCTGCAAGAAAGCTTCTGCCAGAGTGTGTTGGGTAACAAAGCCAAGCCCCAGATCTATTACTAACTCCTAAGTGTTCCGCCTGTCTGACACCTAATGTACAGTTTGCTTAGTGGACACACATCGATGCACACTTTGCACAACTATATTTGAAAATAAGATAAGGACAGAGATGTGAAGAATTTGGTCCTACTAAAGGAATGAACCAATAGTGAAGGTACTGACTAGCGCAGCTTGAAGATGAATGTGGTAGAAAAGGTGACATCATTGTCAACAATCCATGTTTCACCTACTGTGACTGCTCATCGATATGGGGAATAGGGGAATACAAATGAACATTTTCAGTTCAACAGCTGTTAGAGTGGATGGGAAAAAATCATAATTCTTTTTTCAAAAAATTACCAATCTAGGCCTAATTGTGAGAGTGAAGCCATTATTTGTGAATAAATCATGTTAAAAATCAATTTGGAATTTCAGTGATTTGAAAGTAGAGTAAATGTAGGCTCAAAACAGAAGTGTTCTAATACCATTACCTTCAAACTGAAACTGACAAAAACTGAAAAAACTTTATCCAAACCTGAAAGTTTACCAGACCTTAAACATGAACCTGAATTAAAGTTCCATCACTCGCATGCTTCTCAGGTTTACATTTGAACTCCCAACATCCTTCCATTGAATTGACAATGGAATGCAAAAGCAATGGCATACTTGCATTTTTGGACACTCTGGTAACTAACAGAAATGGGAAATTGGAAACCTCTGTTTACCGTAAAACATGTTCTTCAGGTCTGTGATGAAGTATTTTCAGTTTTAGTCCAAAACAGTTAGAAGATAATGGTATTAGAACACTGTTGTTTTGGGTATACAACATTTGCTCTTCTTGTAAATAACTGCAATCTGAATTAGATTTCAGACAATTTTCGAGAGCCAGGAAGATATTAAAATTTCCGATTCTGATTTTGTAATTTTACAATCTATATGCAGTACAGCAAAACTTAAAATTCTTGAATCTTGTTTTATTGAATAACATAATTATAAGAGCAGAACATAAGAATGACAGTTAACAAAATGAGATAGTACATAACAAAAAAAAAACTTTTTTTAATTTAACAAAGAAAAGGCCTACCTAATGTTTTGCTTGGGACCTTGGATTTCCTACACATTGACTAAGTTTGTGCAGTTACTATGGTTGCTTAATTTTGCAAAGAAGCAGAGTGGAGACACCAACTTTACTGCTCGAATATGTGTGATAGCACAATAATACTTTACTTCATATGCTGAAATCTATTTTGAAAAAAGGCACTAAAATAATTTAAACATTTTTCATTCATACAGGTACATGAATGAGAAGTTTACCTAGTGGTAGACACAGTGTTTCAAAATGTAGTTAATGTGATAAATTGAATTAGCCTCAGTTGAAAACATCATTCTAATAAAAAAATAAAGGTACTGTTAACAAGCATTCTAAAAAGCTCACACTCTCAAAAATTCTGGAATGTTACTTTAAAAACTTACTGGCATTTCAAAACTTTGGCACTTACCTCCATGAGGTAGGTTTCATTTTGAAGTTTGGTGGGTGAAGAGATATTGGAGGTAAATATTTCACTGTGTTCAGTGAACTTTGATTGAACATCAGAGACTTGCACATTGTGATGCACATGAAGAGGTTGTAGATGTCCATTGTTACAGAGATGATTGTTATACTCTGCATTGACATGAGAGGTCACAACACTTGGTAGAGATAGAGCAGACTCAATATATGGGCTGTGATGTATTGCTGGATTCAAGCTTATAGACGTGGTATGCTTGCTTTGATGTTGGCCTTCTTCAACATCAACTCCATTATGCTGAGTAGCAAGGTGAGGGACAGAAACACAAGCAATTTGCAATGGCTGTGACTCTTCACTTGGTGCTTCCATAAATGAATTTGTAGTGGCTTTAGCCTCAATGGTGGTGTTAGGTAAACAAGACAATTCTACTGAAGAATTTTCTCTGATACTATCTCTTATCTTATTTGATTTCTTATGTTTTACTTTCAGTGCCTTTGGGGGTGTGTACTCTCTCAGGGGATTTATAGTGTCATGAATACCTTCAGCAGACAGGTGAAACTTGGAACATTTTTTTTGGTGAATAGTTGAGCTAGCATGCCTTCGTAGATGAGTAATGCCCCCTTCAATCTTCCGACAACAGAGCTTGCAGTAAGGGCTGTCCGGATTGTCAGGGCAACGGATTAGCCAATTGCTGAACTCTCCATTTGTCCAACATGCACGAAATTTTTGCTTGTAATTTTTTTGCACTTTTGAATTTAAATTTTTTATACTAAAGTCTTCAGCCATAATGAGAAGTAAAATAGGAAATATACACCACTCAAAACACTTAGAGGATGAATTGGGTAAAAAATAACTCAGCACTTTTCCTGTAAAAAAATATACTGAACATTAATCATTCATGAAAAATTGAAAAGAAAATTTCTTTACATTCTTCTGATAAATGGTCTGTTCTTAGTAACAAAAATAAAATAATGATATCAACAAAATACAAAGTAAAGAATGAGAAATATCATACGAAAGGAAGAAAGATTTTTAGACTTTAACCACCACTAGGAGGTACATTGTAACAACACATAAGGAGAAAGTCAATACATAAAGTACAGATGTTATGTATTTACTTGGTCTGAACTGTTCAGACTTAGACAGCTAGCCCTAGACACTCGAGTATCAGTTAGATGGCTGGTTAGACAAAAATAAGTATATTTAGAAGTAATAACTACAAATCCAGGGGCATGTGTTGCGGGAAACGTTTCTCTACTTGAGATCGTCGCCCTCTCGCCGACTATTAGACCCCTCAACACCCCGAGGTATCCTAACCTATAACAAGACTAAAATGTCAGCTGGGTCCCAAACATGGCACTGGCACTTACAAGCTTACCAGGCACATCAGGTAGCTCTAATAGCCTGGTCGCATTGCAGTGCACCACACAAAGGTTCGGCTGCCACTGTCCCTATATGGTGGCATAGCCTCCATTTACACCTTCCCCATGACTTACGTCAGGTGCATAGAATGGTGTTCTAGGTAAATGCTAGGGCTATACCAGAAACACAGGGATACTGACTAGAAGACACATGGAGAATAATTTCACTATACACATAAGCATCGTGTACCAAACTAAGATGCCTACCTATCAGATTAAAAACAAATTTTGAAGCAACACATGGTAAATAGTTCAATACATTCATGACTATAACACAAAATCAGCTGAGCATATAAAATAACCATAGATTTATTAAATTGTAGATTTAGGTTAATTTTCTTATCGTTTTTCTTCTCCAACAGAAGTCTTTCTTGAACATATTCACTACCAATATCACCAATTGTCATCCTCACACCCATTAAAGAAGAATTAATTCATGAAGCTCTGTCATTTGAGAATTAAGTAGTGCATTTATTCATTCCAATCAAAAATTGGAATGCAGATTATTAACGAGTCAAGTTTGTTTTCAGAGGAAATTATTACTTCATATTGGTTAGTTCAAGACTACCTGAGCACATCAATGCACATTCTAAAGATGGCAGGAGAAGGCACCACTCAGCATGAACTTTAGTGAAAGAAATCTATCTACAAGATATTCACACAGAGACAAATTGATATGTATTAAATGAATGGCAAAGATAGTCACTTGAATGGGATTCATTATTCTTACAAATTATAGTGAACTGGAGTAAGCTGAAAATGAAGCACAGAAATTAACATTTTGACCACAAAAGTCATTTTCAGAATCTAAACTAAGGTGAAATCATTGAATATTATTAAATAAATAGAACAAAGTGGTTAAAATCTTGGCTACACAATTTGCAAGAGAAGTAGGATTGAGTCTCATTTGAAATAAGTTTTCCTCTGATAATACAAAGTAGTTCTAAAATATGGATAGCTGTTTGACTAGAAGGTAGAGGTAGTTAAAAATATCTGGAAACCATGCAAACTAGAAGACCACATTTCTCTGTATGAGACCACACAGCAAATTGTCAAAGAGATGCAGATATGTAAAATTTATACCAAAGCTCCTCTTGGCATATCCTGTCACATGAAATATATGCTTTTGGTTTCTCCAAACATTTTAAGCATATCAGTTTGCATTTAACATTTAGTCAAGAACTATAAAATTCATTTCCCCATCAATTATAGAGATAAACTTCTAAAGGCTCTGAAAGCTATGCTCTCATCTATTGTGCACTAATTCCATTATGCACGTGGAGCATCTCAATACATTGGGAAGTCAAGAGGGCCTCTTCATGTTTTGTGCAGCAGAGCATTCTAGAAAGAGCTTTTGGATAAATTTTCCTGGAGTGTCTTTCAGGAACCTATTGTCCAGATATGTTAACTTCACACATTCCCTGCGTATTGGGCCTTAGGTGTACCAGTCGGTAAATTGCTCATTCACGTACCAGCATAAATGAAAAACATTTCGGTCAATATTGATTTTAGGTGCCTCACGGAGTTTAAGAATTCCATTAAGGAACACATTTAAAAATGTTTCACATGAATGACATTCTGCTCGCTGGTGCGTAATTTTTGAATTATTCAACTTTGAAATTTTTGTCTTCCATAGCAGTTGCATTGCACACGTGAGCCAATAGAGCCTGAGCCCACTTCAAGGATGTTTTAGTTGAATATGCAATAAAGGTTTTAACCCAAAAATGTGAGCACTACTCAAATAGTGAACACTTAAATCGATATGCACTCAACATGTGGCCACCCTTTGGCGCCCAAAACCTATTTCAAGAGCGATGCTCCTATTCCTATAACTTCAAAGTACAATAACTCAAAAATAATGCATCAGCAAGCAGAATGTCATTCTTGTGAAACATTTTTGAATGTACTCCTTTAGTGATTCTTTGGAACGGAATTCTTAATTTCTGTGAGGCACCTAAAATCAATATTGACCAACATTTCTTCTATTTTGCAATCTTTTTAAAAAAGAACTTATACCAGGTGAAATGTTTTGTGGAATTATATTTTTCATTTTTCTCAGGAAGATGAACATGTATTCAAGCATTAAGGTTGATTTCCATTTTCTGCTACTTACGATCTAACCAAACCAACCGTTCACAACCACAGTGAACGTATTAAGAAGCCCTAACACACTAAGTGTCCCAAAACGAAGAAGAAAAGCATTATTCAGAATGGAGTCATAGGAAGGAGGAATCTAAGTAATACACATGTTCTCATACAAGATACCCTGTGCACAGAAACAGTACATAAGGAAGTTACTTAATGAAACAGAAAATGCTAAAGAAGAAAGTAGTAGGTGCTGAAAAATAAGTCAGCAGTGCTTATTGAATTCAATTTCATTTGCAACAGGTGCAGTACATTGTTGATAATTAATAATTTATTCATAATTAATTTATTGGTCAAAATTTATTCATAATTTATTATGAATAAGGTCATAATTTATTCCATACGCCTCTGATTGTATTTCTATTCACTTCATTCTAAGCACCATCACTAATTTCTAATGTCTGTTTTACATTGTTTTCTTGCAGGACAGTTTTTACTTTTCAGCCATCCTTTGATGTATGTTCTACAATTATTCTCACGGTGTCCTTCGAGTAACAAGCTTTAAATGCCATAATTATTCCTCGATCCATTGCTTGCAAGACTGTTGTTGTGTAAGGGGGTAAAAAGAGAACCTGAATGTGATAATATAAGGAATTCCAATTTTGAGGATGACAAGCAGCACTGTCAGAGACAAGTGTCTTATTGTTGAGATTCATTCAATTGTTATGTTTTTAACTACTGGGACAAAACACTTAGTAAACCACTCTAAAAATATGCTTATCATCTACGCTTTTGGGTTGCATTGACAAATGATCGGCAATTGGTCAAAGTTGAAGTTTTTCAAAGCTCTGGGTTTCATAGATTGACAAATCAGTAAGGGAATAAACTTGTTGTTCCAGATCCATTCTCCCATCACAACATCATTCAGCTCTACAAAAAAAACATGGGAGGAGTTAATCTTGCAGACTTCCTGATATTGTACCGCATTACCATCAGATCGAAAAAGTATGATCATCGACTCATATTTCATATGATCGATATGACCATTGTAAATGCACGGCTGTTGTACAGGAGACAGGCCTAAAAACTCAGCATTCCTGAAAAAGTTATATCGCCACTAGCTTGGTTCAAACTAAGAATAACCGTTTCCTTGATGAAAAGTGGCAAGATCTCTTCTCGTCCTTGATGTGGAAGACCCAGTGGATCAGGAGAGTCTGCTCCAGAGACAATTTCTGGAAAAAGGCAGAGAGTGACATACATGCAATTAGCACCAGATGCATCCATTTGCAACGAACAGGTCGCACATTGGCCCAGAATTACCAAAGAGCAAAAAACCTGCAAGTATACAAATTGTTCCTCCGGCAAGACAAATGTGTAGTACGAGAAATGCCGAGTCAATCTCTGCTTGAATCAGAGGCTCAGAGGCATAACTGTTTCTATGCATTTCACAACCACTAAAATCACTATCATAATGTTAAAAGTTCTTTATTTTGACATATATTATCTATATAAATGGATTATATATAACCTTTATCAATAATGGGATTATGCTTTCTTGTTGTAAATCAACCTTTATTCTTATGTTTTATTTTGAGAGAAATATATTATTTTTTATAAATGGGCCTTACAATATAGATGGACCTCTATTGATGGTATTGTTTTCTGGTCACAAAGGAAAATATATTATTGTGATTTGCCTTTGAAATACAACTTATGGTTGAATACATTGTCATTATTATCCTCAAATCTCATTCGGACATTTATGTCCATGTTAGCTTCTATTCTGGTAATCTTACGAGGACAAATTTGTCCACATTAATAAAAACTTATAATATTGAAGTTTTCTGAAAACTAACAATAGCATAACATTTTACAATGTGTTAGAACTTATTTGAACATTCTAGAAATTTTTATTATTTAAAACAGAAATTTGGGCAGTAATGGGTTACGGTACACTATATTCAATGTTTGAGGCTGAGCAGTTTCGAATTGAAAATTCATACCGGTGGTCTGTTACTAATATTTTTTACCTCGTTTGTTTCAGATGGGGATCCATTATCCAGTGTCTAAAGAGTGTATGCATTAATAGACATTTTCAGGCTCTTGCAACCCATGATGATGCCAAGCCCTGTTTGGATTCATCCATTAGGAAGTTGCTGCGCTCAGAAGTATTTTTGGATCAGACTGTGGGTATTCTCAAGCTCCTGAAACCAGTGACAGATGCCATCACTGCCATAGAAGGAGACAATAAGAACCTCTCTCTGGTAATGAAAGTGTTCAGTGATTTAGAGCTGTCTTTTGAAGAAAATCTCTCCTTATCTCCAATGCTGAAGAAGATGCCTTCAGAAAAATAATTCCTGAAAGAAAAAAAAATTCCTGGAGAGAAGTATTCACCTTGCAGCCAACTTGGTGGATCCTCATTACAGTGGATCTTATCTTTCTGGTGAAGAAGCAGTAAGTAGCGATTGTTTTTATTTTGTAATAATATATTGTAGCTCCCTAAATCTAGCCCTTCTTGTATTGTATGGCATATGCCTCCAAGTCTAATTTACCTAAATTTGCCAGGCCTAAATTACTAATACCTAGTATTTTTTCAATTATATGAGTTGCATAATTTGCTTTATCATATACATATACTAAAGAAAAATTTATTGTTTATCAGGTGGATGCAATGCACAAAATTTATGATATTGCAAAACAAATGCCAGACATGGATGCAACCCAAATTGTGGCTGAGTTGGCAGATTACAGGTCCAAAACAAACTTGTTTTCAAAGACATTTATTTGGAGTGCTAGACACATGACTTTGCTATCTAGTTGGTGGAGAATGGGATCTGTTGCTTAACTCAGCTGAGCCGCATTACCTCAAATATCCTGCAACTACCTCCCTCCAGTACATCTGTTGAGCAATCCTTTAGCTGACATGCATTAGTATATTCTGCAAGAAGAAATCTTCTGACCACAGACAGAGCAGCCAAGTTGGTGTTTATTGGGCAAAACTTTGCACTGGGTAACATAGACAATACCCATGAATGTCTTGACGACTTCTCTCCTGCCACTTATCCATCGCTACAACCACAGCCATCAACCAGCAGGGATTCTACTGCGTCAAACAACATCCTTACTTACCAGCTTGAGTTGAACGACTCAGAAACGGAAGATTCTGAAGAATCAATTGATGAACCGCCCAGCCCTGCCCTGCCCCTAGATTTCCATTTCTAAAATAGAGGAATCTTAAGAGAAACAGCAGGAGCCACAGAACTTAGATTGATAGATTCAGGAATTTAGAGCTTTCTATATCTACTATATTTGATTTTCATTTACTTAACATATTTAGATGTGTGCTAAAAAACTCAAAACGAACAGGTTTTTTTTTTACAAAAAAATCAGCCATTAAAAAAATGTTTTTTTTTTTTGCATCACTAAGCATGGTATCCTCTATCCATTGATAAACTTCTCGTTGTTGATAAAGAAGAAATAAACTATCCATTATATGAAACTCTCAAAGAAGGAATAGAGCACTCAAATCTTGCCTAACTCATTGAAGAAGAGATCAACACTGTTGATGATGCCACATCAATTTTATCAATTTCTGGAGAGTCAAAATGCTTCACTAACCCAATTGTAAATCTCAACATCTCTGTTGATAGTGTGATAACAAAGAGTTTAAAGTTTCATCAAAGATTAGCTCAAGGAGATTCTCTCTTATGGATGTTCAGATTCTTGTTCATGGAAGGCTACATTGCCAAGAACCATCATTGACCACTTGTCAAAATTCTACGTAACTGTCCAAGAGAGATACAAAATGCTATCAGAGAAGATGAATGTTCAAATATGTGCAAATTCAAGAATGCAAGAAATTCAACTATTATGTCAATAGTACTGATCTTCCTAAAGACAAATCTTTGTGCACATGTTTGGATTTATGGCTCCAAGAGTACAATTCTAGATATCATAAGATTATGTATGGCAAGTTTCTAATGAAGTCTAAAAGAAAACATCAAAGAGTCATCCTAGAACATCTATGAAGAGACAAGGTGAGTGTGAGAGATTCAATTCTCAAAATTATTCATGATGTTGATGAAACAAATGATTGTTTTTTCCTGTGTGTAAAGGGAAAATAATTGGGTGAAGAGACTGCTTGCTATTTCACCAGATTGACATTTGACATTAGGCTTTATCAACCAGTCTTGAAGTGAATATGAAAGAAATCTTAAGATACATCCCATGTAAGACCAGTCTTGAAGTGAATATGAGAGAAATCTTAAGATACATCCCATACCATTCAATGATGTTATCTGGTAAAAAGTTAATAAAATTCATCCTGGATGCTTCAAGAATACCTTCCTTGAAGATCAACCTTGACTTCAGTAAATGGCATTTAAAACCATAGTCTAACTTCTCCAATTGCGGAAGATATAGACAACATCTTTGAAACACCCAAGTTCTACAAGTCTGTTCATAAAGTTGCCAAGAGATCCTTCTGTTTGTTCCAAGATCATTCCAATCCTCCTGAACAAGAACAAAATGGAAATCCCAAACCAGGTCCTCACTGCATCTATGGGTTAAATTTCTTAGGAGAACGTATGAATCAGAAACTTTGGACACTTAATACCCTGTGCGGAATCTTTGTGTACACATTGGATATCGATGCAACAAAGATCTTTTGGGAGCAGGTGACAATCAACTTCTCTTTGCAACACTGAGACCTGAACAAAATGATTTTCATGTAAGAAATGACCTCTTGCACGGCTTGGAGAAGATGTCTGATGATTTTGATTTACCACTTAAATTAGAAGAGACCTATACAACCAATAACTTCATGATGTATGGGAAAAAGCCCTATTGTAAATGCAAGGCAGTCTCAATGGCTCTCAAAGGAGCTATCAGGATTGACACCAAGTCACAGGAAACTGTTCCATCCACTAACACAAAAATAAGTGGCATCTACTCAACAGCTTTTGCACGTGCAAGTGTCTCTAGTCCCTGAGTCTGCATTTGTTGTTGCATCCACAGAAGCTTTGATAACAATTGAACATACACAAAGAATTCAGAATCCAGAGCAGGATGCATAACTCCTATTAGTTGGGAGGCTTCAAAATAAGCTTGTATCCCAACTTCTTAGTCCAAGGAATCAAAGAATAAGATGTACCTAGAGAAAATTACCAATTTCTTCAAACTTTTTGGCTCATGGAAAGTCATTATGGAAAACTTAAGGACATCGTCCAATTTTTCAACTTCTTTCGTTCAATTCGTCTGAAAATTGGCCAGTATATGTATTTTTTGACAGTAAACTTTTAACTCCTGTCACTTTTTTGATTTAAGCCTTTGTTTTTTTTACAAAAAATTAGTTTTTTGGTACATTTTTATGTATGTTTCAAGACGTATCTCCTTGCTGAGTTTTGATGCGAGAACAAAACCAAAGACAGTTTTAGAATCCTTGAAGCATTTTTAACAAGAAAATGAAGGAAAATTTCAACATTTTGAAAAAAAAAATATGTGTTGATATTTTATGATTAAATCATTAAAATTTATTTTTTAGTTTAGAGCTATATATATATATTTTTATTCTCAAATTCGAAAATAAGCCAATATTTTTTTGTTAGAAATGTTTCAAGAATTCTAAAACTGTTTTTAGTTTTGTTCTAGCATCAAAACTCAATGAGTAGATACGGTTTGAATGTAGAAAATTATTTGTTATGGGTATAAGCCAAACAAAATTTTTTGTTGAAGTGTTATATAATGAACAATTTATGTAATTCAATGCAGTTTTAATTTTTATTTTGATAATTTCCATACATAACTTCACATACCCACTGTAAATTGTGATTTCCAAACAAAGATTTTTTTTTTTTCAATTATGATATTTTTTATTTTCAGTCTGATTCTTATGAAATTTGACTAAAATATATAATATGCTTCAGTTTTTGAAAAAAATTGGACATATTGGTTTTTATGTTCATTTTTATTATATTTCAGACCGTATCTCCTCATTGAGTTTTTATGCTCTAACAAAAATACAAACAGTTTTAAAATTCTTGGAACATTTCTAACAGAAGTAAATTTTCCAATTGTTTTCTTTTTATTTGGGGCTGAAATGGAGTCAGAAATTCAAGATTTTTGTCTCCTTTCCATAGCGCCATAAAATTTTAGGACCGAATGGTCCACCACCTATGGGTCCTTTTCAAACAAAAAAAGTTCACTGGACTGAGAGGGGCCTGGGACGACCTCCTTAAAGGCCCCCTCACACGCGCAAATATATCTGCAGACATATCTGAACAGGTGCTGAATTCGTGCGTTTGTACGCTCACTTCAGGTTGGCACAGGCTGTATGAGGCAGATGAGCTATACTTGATAATTTTGGAGCGACCGGCTGCAAACCTTGAGACCACGTCATTGTAAAGCCAGCCTTTGTGGGGATGCGCGACTGTACTCTGCCTCTCTCCCTCCTGATGCACGTCAATAAGCAATTTCACATTTGTATATTCAATACTTTTTAGGAACCATTCTTTAGCCCATTTTGAGCGAGCTTTTACATCTTTTTTTTTCTTATTCATTGCAACTGTACAAACTTGCCGACTGGAGTTGCTATTCTTGTGCGTACTCTCCGCCTAGCTGCTAATGGCATACTGAAGCGTGCGCCAGTCTTTGTCAAGTTTGCAGTGTCTTGTTTGCATCGTGTGAGGGGCCTTGAGACCGACAAACCAAATTCAGTTCAGATTGTCTGCCGACATATTTGTACGTGTGAGGGGGGCCTTAAGAAAGCAATCCTAGCTCTACCTCAGACACTAGGTTAGGTCAATTGGGAACAATGGTTTAAGGACCCATATTTTCTACCTCAAAAAAAAAAAAAAACAATGGATACAGATTCAAAAATATGAAATCTCATTGAACAAAAATTTTCTGATATTAAAACAACCAAGACCTGCTGCTTTTCTTGATATTAGATGCTCAAGATGCTGAAAAAGAACTGATTGATGATCTTCAGCAATTGGAACCCATGTCATTGAAACTTGGAGCAAAGATCTTAGAACTCAGCAATGTTGCCCTAACTGAAAGAGCTACCTCTCGATTCACTGCTTCATCTTCTGTAGGCAGTCTTTTTATAGAAGTAACTCATGAGGACTTGCATTTTAAATCAAAAGAAGATGATAAGAAAATAGTCCAAAGAATGTTCCTGATGAATCAAAGATGAAATTTTCTTAAAGATATCAATGATCCAACTGCAAAAATGCATAAATTGAAAATGAAAATTGTACAAACAACACTCATTGTGCCTCTTGCCCAACTCTCTCACATCAAGTCATCATGATAAAGTGGCATGCTATCATAGAAGAGGAAAAGGATTTAGCTATCTTTGTAGAAGTGGACAAAGAGGTTACAAAAATGAATGAAGCAACTGGATTAAGACCTTACTATATTGCATCCAACCTTGATATCAAAGAGACAAAATTTCCTTACAAATTTATTGATTGTGATCCAATAGATAAAACTGTGATAGAAATAACTCTTCTGAGATCAATTTTCAATCACTATTCAAGAGACTCATGGCAGAGAGAACACTTACTGATCCAGAACGAATCAAGGAATTAGCTTGTCTATCAAATCTGGATCTTTTTTTCAACAAGGATGTCTGCTGAGTTCAAAAGGAGGTGATCATGTCAATTATGACCCAGTACTCACGACTTATGTCCAGATAGATACACATCATGACACAAACCTTCAAAAATCAGAAGAAGATCTAACTGTAATGATTCAAGGAGTGAAAGTAATGATTGGAGCCTTCACCTCTCATCTTGTTGTCTCTGGTCATCCATCAGGTCAATGGGATGCAGTAATTTATTGTGGAAATTGCAATTGCCCAGTCTTGTCACAAACAATGTATATTCCTCAATCTCCTTCCTACCCTGGTGTGACTTCACCAATGGATAGCAATCAAAATTTGAGTTGAAAAAATTGGAGGGTGATTAGGCAAAGTTCTACCAGTTACAGGTGCCTATGAATATATAGCCACAGAACTAACTTCACCTCTTCATCATTTGGATACTCGTACTTGAATTACTGATTACAAATCTTTTGAAAGAGCAGGCATTGTTCTCAGCACTGAATCAAGAGACATCAGATTGTTAAAACCAAAGAATTTACTGGGAGCAATGATTAGAAGGCTTCTTCAAAGACCCAATCTTCTCAAAAACCTAAAGACTATGCTCATGATAGCTTCTGATGTTTACACTTAAGGACACCGTCTGGGTAGAAATTGAGATAAGTGTTGATTTTCTGTTTTTATATGCATCTTATAGAGGATTTTCTTGCGCTTCCATTGGTACTTTCCGTTTACGTCTACTCCGAATAGTGCGCCCACCAGAGGGGGTAAAGCAATGGGGGTGGCGTGACCTTGACCCCTCCCCCCCCTCATTATTGGGAGTCAATTGAGCGTGTTTCTCTGCGGCAATGGCAATAGAGTTTGTTCATGAGCTACTCAAAGTGTTTCATTATTCAAACGAATCATTCTAACACTGAATAAATATTTTTTAAAAGATTTTGACAATTTCAGAATTTAGCTGTTCTGCCGTATCTATGATACCGCAGCTTTCATTCATAGCTTGATGACAGCTGCAGTATCATAGCTACAGCTATGGCGAGCACACCAATCCAAAGGGCTTGAAAAGAGCTACAAAACAGAGGAGTTGACTTAAAAAAAACGTATTTTGGTAAAAAAAAAATGAAAAAATAAAAAAAGTGGTTATTTTGAAGAATTACACGTATTGTCTTTTGTTGTATATTTTTTCCTAGAGTTACAGAGCTACAGCAATGTAAATTATATCAATCAAAAGGCCTGGAAAAGAGCTACAAATGCTCAAGAGTTCATTGTAGAAAACCCTGTAGTTCAAAAGATAACAAGAAAAACAATTTTTTTTGTGAAAAAACACTTTTTTCTGGAAACTTGATAATTGGTTTCTCAAATGCTACTTCTCCCGCAATTTTAGAGCTACAAGAATGGTTTATATACCATTCTATAGGGCTTAGCAAGGTGTATCCATAAGGGGAGACATATTTTAATACATCAATTATTTTGAAAATTGCACGACATGAAAAAATAAAAAATGAAAAAAGATTACATATTTTAAAAAAAATATTCCCAAAATCCACAAAAAAGTTATCAAAATTTGTAGCCCCTTATGGCTATATAGACATATAAGCAATCTAAAAACAAAGTTCTGGTTCTGTAACTTCAAAATTGTAGAAGAAGATAGATTTTAAAAAACCTTTTTAGGCCCTAGGTATATCATATTTTTGAAAAAAAAAATCCAGTGCAGATACAAAAATTTTGTCGAAATAACAAATGATCTTTCCATCATTTCACACCTAGGCTACTGGGAAAATTTCAGAGAAATCCATCCATAAATAACAGACTTTTCTCCTACCCAGACGGTGTCCTTAACATCTGGACAGTTTTTTACACAAATTCATGGCATCTAAACAATTTAAACAATTTTAAACAATTTATTTACCACAGGAGATACAGAGGTAGAATGTTTCTTAAGTCTAGTACAATGGACAAGTTTGAATATATCTACCTGTGGGCCCGAATAAGTTCAGCGACTTCTGGGGCATCCTACCATCAACATTATTCTAAGGTGTACAATAATGTTTAACCTAAATCACTTAATCTAGTTTCGCACTAGACTGATCAGTGAGATAATTCAATCGATATCAGATATTTCATTTTACAATATAGGTTATATGGACTATATTTAACAGTACATTCGATAAAAGATTTAACAGCAGACTGAAGGCGAATTGCATATTACCCATGGCAAATTTCATTATTGGAAACAGTCATGTTGGAGACAAGATTTGACTTGGTGATCTTACATGACTAATATTCCGATAGGAAGTGAGTCTCGAGATTTCTTGAACTTGAACTTGAACTTGAACTTGAGGGCCGACAGTGTCGGGGCCTTTGTAACGGCCTACAATTCCCTCCACAATTTTCACACAAAGAGTTCAGCGCCTGGTACCAGACTTGTCCACTAAACTACTCAGGATCTACGATCCTTGTCACAAGCCTCCATTGGAAGGCATCACCGGGACAGCCAGTGTGTCAAAACACCATCCCCCGGCACATTGGGTCATTACAGCCCATTCTACCAGACTGGCTCATTCCAGTCACTGTCTCTTACTCCAGGCACGCACAAGAAACACTTTCATAGCCTCAGTGATACTCGCATTACACTCCTGATCCAATCCAGCAAGACAGCTCATACCGCAATCATCTTCAGCACATCTGGCATTCCACTCATTCTCTCCATACTGCTCAGACACCACATTCATAAAACTCTCTCTCTCTTGCTCATACTTACTACATTCCAGCACAAAATGCTCAATTGTTTCCTCTACTCCACTATTACACTGCTGACAATTCAGGGTGTAATTTCAGAATTGCAGGGCATAAATTAGAAAAAAGTTCAAAAAATTTTTGATCTAACGTTAAAATAGTTCACATTTCCCAAGTATCTATTTGGTTTTGAAAAATTTCAAAATCTGTTCATGAAGAATAGTTCATTTCATTAAAAACCTTGGAAGTTATTCAAATATCAATATCATTGGATAATTTAAAAGGCTACCAGGTGCCTAGAAGTAAATGATTGGCAATTCCTGAAAGCTTTCAAGTATTGAATTCAGTTGAGTTTTGGAGTAATATAAGTGTAGTGAAACTAGCCTGCTAACTAATTGCCTCACCACTAGGACGCCGTTCTGTCAGGATGCCAACCAGGCAAGGGTTAGCTATTCAGGCTAATTAGCTAGTCCCAGACACTAGGGTAAGGTGCGGGATGGACAATTAACAATGTATTAAAACATGACAAGTATAATAGACATTACACGTATAATCTCAGGACGTGTCTTGCAAGAGCCGTCTCTCTATTACACGAGATCGTGGCTCTTCCGCCGACTAAACACCCCGCAAAAACACCTAAAGTACAATTTAAACAATTTTAAACAATTTAAACAATTTATTTACCACAGGAGATACAGAAGTAGAATGTTTCTTAAGTCTAATACAATGGTCAGAGTTGAGTATAGCTACCTGTGGGCCCGAATAAGTTCAGCGACTTCTAGGGCATCCTACCATTACATTATTCTAGGGCGTACAATAATGTTTAACCTAATTCACTTAGCCTAGTTTCGCATTAGACTGATCAACAGGATAATGAACTCGATATTGATGTTTAATTTTACAATATAGGTCATATGGACAATATTTAACAGTATATTCGATAACGATTTGGGAGCAGACTGAAAATCGGCGATATTACTCATGGCAAATTGCATTATTAGGACCAGAAATGTAGGAGGCAGGATTTGACTTGGTGATCTTACACGACTAGTATTCTGATAAGAAGTGAGACTCAAGATTTCTTTTAAATACCTTGTAAGAATTACTTTCACGGATCTCCGCAGGTATTGAGTTCCAGGTTTTAGTTCCAACGAATAGTATACTATGTTGCGAGCGGGCCTTTGAATAATAAGGAAGCATGAATTTACTTTTATTTCGTGTTAAATGGTCGTGATGACCAGTTTGCGCAGTTAATAACTGTTGAAGGCTATTGTCGCCATCATTCGCTAATGTTTTGTAGATGAAATTGCAGATGGAGATTTTGTAGAGATCCGAGAGTTTAAGTATTTGTAAATTTTTGAATGAATCATTTGTGTGAGCATTATATTCTAGGTTCTTTACCGCTCTGATGGCTCTTTTTTGCAGAGTAAAAATTATATTGGTTTTATTTTTATCAGTTCCATGCCATGCTTCTATTCCGTATTGCAGGTATGGTGAAATGAGCGTTCGATAAAGCATTAGTAAGGCTGTTTCAGGCAGGAAATTTTTAACTTTATTCAGGATTCCGATGGATTTTGATAATTTAGAACTAATATGAGTGATGTGCTCTTTGAAGGTCAGATGTTTATCTATTATGATGCCCAGAAATTTACATGAGTTGGTTTCTTTGATTTCACCTTCGCCAATTTTAATGGATGGTAGAGATATATTTTTCTTGTATGAGAACGTAATATAATTTGTTTTATCGATATTGAGGCTTATTTTATTAGCTTTAAGCCACAGTGAAACCTTATGGAGTTCATTATTTATACTCTCCGCAATCGTAGTGGGATTTTCGTTCGGAAGGACCGCAGAAAGCGTACTGTCATCGGCAAAAAGTATGAATTTAAAAAATGATGTAGATTTAATAATATCATTGATAAAAATCAGAAAAAGGAGAGGCCCAAGAACAGATCCTTGTGGAACTCCATGGCTAATTTTTTGTGGGTCCGATTTTGCGTCGTCAATGACAACGTATTGCTTCCGATTTGTTAGGTATGATCTGAACCAATCATGGGCAACCCCACGAATGCCATAACAATGAAGTTTCGAGAGTAATATGTTATGGTCCACACAATCGAATGCCTTTCGAAAGTCAAGAAATACAGAGAAGACAGTCTTTCCGTTATCTATATTAGAATAAAGGAATTGTAAATGATTTAATATTGCCTGTGTTGTTGATTTTTTACAGCGAAAGCCGTATTGTTTATCATAGAGAAATGATTTTTGTTCAAAATAAGAGTACACTTTTTTATACACAATTTTCTCGAATACCTTGCTAATAATTGGTAACATGGAGATAGGTCGATAATTGTTTACACAGGTTTTTTCACCATTTTTAAAGATAGGGGTTACTCTAGCAACTTTGAGGGAGTTCGGGAAAGTGCCTAGTAAGAGAGACTGGTTAATAATATTGGATATCAGCGGGGCCACAATATCAGCAATTATTTTAAGTATTTTAGTTGGAAACGTTTGTAACCCACTCGATTTATTTTTCATGTTGTTTATGCACGCAATTACATCGGAGGAGTTTGTAGGCGTAAAGAAAAAGGAGTTGTGTTCTCGAATATGATCCATAAATTCGAGGTGATCAGTAGGTTCACTTGGAATACCATTGGCTATAGTTTTCCCTACGTTTACAAAGAAGTTGTTGAAGAGATTAGCAATTTCATTCTTCTCATGGTATTTTACATTATCTTGAGTGATATAACCAATTTTCTTTTTTTCAGCGTTATTCGGTTTATAACAAGAGTTAAGGAGGCGCCAAGTCTTTTTAACGTCAGCTTTGAATTGAGTAAACTTGAGGGTAAAGTAGCTCTTTTTTGATGTTCTTATCTGGTTTGTCACATAGTTTCTGAATCGGTTATATGTTTCTCTAGATATTCGCCCTTCGCAAAGGAGGGCTAGGTACGCTTGGCGTTTCTTTATATTTATCACGATGTCTCTAGTAATCCAGGGCTTTTGTTTATTTTTCGGGGTAACTGTACGAGTTACAATTGGGCAACACTGATTGTATGCGGTCATTATAGTTTCAGTCAACTTTACTACTGATTCATCAATGCTCCTTGCATTATTGTTTTGTTGGGTGATGTGCAATGTTGGCATTAAATCTTCTAGAACGGTGCGCATTTCTTCTAAATTTGATTCGTTTATTTTACGATATGAATAAGTTTCAGCCCGTGCTTTGGTGCACGCAAGATAGACATTTTTCTTAATAAGAAAAACTGGAAAATGATCTGATAAGTCAGAAGTAATTATTCCAGCAAGAAAATCACTTGGGTCTGTCATAAAGATATTGTCAAGCAGCGTGGCACATTCTGAGGTTATTCGTGTTGGCTTTGTGATGATCGGAAGGAAAGATTTAGAATGAAATGCATTTAAGAAATTAGAGATTGGTTCATAGCTTTCATGTTTCAGCAAATCATAGTTGAAGTCACCGCATATTATTATGTCATTGTAGAAGGACCTGTTGAACTGAGAAATAATTCGATTAAGCTCATTAAGGAAGGATATAGGACAGGCTGTAGGCGGCCTATACACCGTTCCAAGCACAATTCGTTTGCCATCTCTAGACAGTTCTACGAATAATGATTCTATATGATCCTGATTCAGTGTTGCACTTGCTATGATTCTCGAATCCATGTGCTTAGAAATGTATGTACTGATGCCCCCGCCTCGCTTGTTTTTTCGTAGCGAATGGTAACTATGATAATTTTCAAATTTAATCATGTCTTTGGTCGAGTCATCTAGCCAGCTTTCGGTGAAGCTAATCACATCTAAGGTATACTTAAGTTCAGTAATAGTGCATTGTATCTCTTCCAATTTTGGATAGAGTGACCTACAGTTCCAACACAGTAGCGAAAAATCCTGCCGGGTTATTCGTATAGATTCGTTGAATTTTGATATATTAGTATATCTGCAGTTTTCAGAGTCGTTTAGGTTTGGAAATATTCTGTTCAAATGATTGAGATCCGGGTCGATTTCATCTAATATATCAGCGTGATCAGTCATTCAAAATTAGTAAACAGTAGGCAGTAAGTACTATTGTACAACTTAAAACGAAATACAGAGTCAAGATTAAAAGGATATATCTATCTAAAAACTAGCTTAGAAAGTATAGAAAAGAGTAAGAAATCTAGCGGGATTTCGTGGGTACACTCAATACTCAGCCAAGAGCGATTAATATTGGAGTTCAATATACAAAATTGATGCGTACAAATTGCTGAAGGCGTTGTTACAAAGTTCACATACAACAGGTAATAAGTTTAAAAAAAAATAAAAATAAATAGAAAAAAATTTAGCGACGATGATAATCTAATCAGCTAATATGTTTTACACATAATAATAGTTTGTTGGTTAAAAATTACATACAATTTACGAGGAAAGGTGAACAAGGTGGATATCAATATTCCATCATAATATTGGTAGGTACAAATTGCTGGTGGTGTTGTTGCAATTTCCAATACAGTTGTCATAAATGTTCATATATATCTGTCATAAGATTGTCAAAATTGAGGTAAAACTGCCGCATATATCTTTAGAGGTTGGAACTGATTCATGACATGAAGTTATGCAGTTTGAAGATCTAGTGTAAAGTTATAGAATTCTAGGCGTTATTGGCATACGAGTATATAATTTGACACAGGTACATGTTTTGATACCTAATTGAGGTGAACACCCAAGACCTGATTCGATGATTTATCCAGTTGCCGCATCAGGTATTGGTCGAGCTCTTCTGGCGTGTTAATCTGACGTCTCGAGTCCGGTTGTCCAGGGATGAATGCGAAGATGTTTCCATCTTGGGTCCTCGGGGTTCCGATTTTTTCCGGGAAATTTCTCTTGGCTACTCTCAAGGTGTACATGATCTTGGCTCGTGAAGGTATTAGATATTCATTTATATAGAACGTTGGTTTATTTACTCGGCAGGCAGAGAGAATTTCACGTTTTTTGTTGTAATGTTTCAGTTCGAAAGCGATGTTTCTTCGATCCTCGTTTCCACTTAGTGGTTTTCTTCCCATTCTGTTAGCTGACGTGATGTCAGCATCACTGAGGTCGATGTTGATGTCCTTCAGAATTTTGCAGACTGTTTCTTTGCAATTTTCGTTGTTGTGTGAATGAGGTAGTTCCCCCCCGGAAATGACGAGAGTACATTTTCTATCTTCCAGGTCTCGGCGCTGATCATTTTTTTCCAAGCGATCGAGACGTGACTCCAAGCTTTGTATTTTTTCATTCTGCTCTTCAATAATTTGTTTGTGTTCTGCTTCTTTTCCTGCTATTGTTTCAGATAGTGTTTTAAGGTCGCTTATTTCACTTTTCATTTCGTCAATATCACTATTAAATTTTGTCATCACTGAGTCGAAATATTTTATTAGAACAGATACCACTTCTTTGCAGTCTTGCGTTAGGCTAGACACATCAGGATATTGACCAAACTTTGGTTGATATTCACAGCTGTTATTGCAGCTGCTGATGTTGTTGCGTTGCTTCCTCGCTCCCATCTTGTAGGTTTAGAGAGTTGGCTTTCTTGTATAAACGAGGGTTGAACACCTTCACACTTTATGAGGGAATATTATATTCTTAGTTTGATGATTTCTATGTTGATATCACATTTGAATCCTCATGGCGAGAGAGGGTACCCATTCAGGCTAGAAGTACATTCTTTCTAACAATAGGCACTTTGTTTCGGAGCGAGCGGAGCGAGCGGAGCGAGCGCAACGCACATCCTCACCATATGGAGTCTCAGAGGACACTGATGTACAATGGTAAAAGAGGGCGCAGGATTACCCAAGCACGGTATAGAGACCATGATAGAGACTAACACAAGCTGAATTCAGGCTGAATTCAGGCAAGAAGCTTAATTTAGCCTACTCGTAGTCAAGTGCACTGCATGAAGGTCCTAACGCAACAGCCGTGCAAACGTTAACTTTGGCTTCCGAATGGCTTGGCGGTCGCAGTATGGAGCGCTACGTACCGTACAGCACTACCCGCAAGGTACAAAACACGCAGTGAAACAGTTTCACTACATAAGCTAGCTGCCGAAACAATAAATAGCTATTTTGAATCCATGTTGTTGATGTTCTTTCTCGTTATTACGATTTTTGGTTATACCATATTGTAAACCTCTGTAGAAGACATATTTTTTTTAAATAATGTTTAACCTCCGTGCACTTGGTTAAATTATTGTGCTTGTCTAAATTAGTCTCAAAATTAATTGACGTAATACTCAAAATTTCGAATTTTTTTCCAGCAATATCAATCATTTGAGTTCTATGAGCTTCACGACAATGTTCTGGAAAACAAAAACATCTTAGAACGAAGAGACCTGCAAAGCACTGATAATGATAGAAACTCTTCGATAATGATAGATAATGATAGAAACTCTAGAAACTCTTCGATTACTCGGGCTTTTCGTGCACTGTACAACTTTGTCTTTCTCGCGAATCTGGACGAATCCTTCAAAAGTTCTCAGCTTTCTCTCGTCGTTGTGTGAAGCACAACAAAATTTGAAAATATTTGCATTTATTTCAAAAAATTGATACTGTGTTATTGACATTTAAGCTGTTACTTACAAGAGCTTCTTGGGTACCAGACGTCAAAAATTACCTTTTTTAAAATTAAACTCTTATGCACAGTTAATCTTCTCGTGGCAAAATAAAACTATAGAGAAAGCATGGAAAATATGATATCTCTAAAATTCATGTTCTTCCGATGAAGCGCTGTTTCGATGTAACTCAAACTACTACGACTGACAATAATGAGTTAGTTGCGTGTTTTTCTAACAGGCCCTTTATGCGATAATATTTCATTCAAATCTTGTTAAATATTTCACAGGAATTGAAATAACTAGCAAGCAAAACCTCATTTGTATTGCGTGAGTAACCGGTAAAATAATAATAAAAATTTTGTGGTCCTCAGAATGTTAGGCAATACACCGGCATGTGTATTTACTTATATTAAGACTACAAATCTTTAAACTAGTTACATAACTGCTGCACATTCTGCCGAACATTTCTTTAAAACATTGGTTACTTACGAATAAAAGAGGTGAAAAATTACAATTGGCGAAATCACCGAATCAGAATAAAAGTGAGTAGAAACGCTTCAACGCACCCACACTTTTCAACCTTCAAAATTTTACTGACACGATTTATAAATAATTAGCGTCAGCGCAATGACTGCGGATGGGTTGGTCACTTAAATATCAAAGCACTGGTTGCAATTGTGAATGGAACACTCAATGTCTCTACAAATTGCGAAACATGTTTAGAGTAATTAATTGTATTTTTTCAAACAATTTTGCTCCTCTGGCATTGATCAAGAACAAAAACTGTAATGTAGAAAATTTTTGCACAACATTCAAAATTGAAATATGTTATCGTAACTTACATGTATCAACTGGCATTACTGAACACAAGAGTGTCATGTTAAATATTTTGTTTTACGATGATTGTGATTCATAATTTTATTATATATGAAATTGTTATGATTTTAATTGAGGACGTTTTACATTAGGAAATTTTTAAACCCCAATATGTTGTAAGGCATCCCATGTATCACAATTTTTGGAAATGAATGGGTTTTCTTTCTTTCTTATGCCATCTAACTTCATCGAGAAATATCCAGTAAAAACTTTGGTAGAGTAATTTTATCGGATATCAAATAACTACTAAATTTACAATGAATCATATGTATCAATATTGAAATTATCTGTGCGATGGATTTTATTAATTTACATAGATGTTCTCTTTGTGTATTTTATCCTTAAAAACCGTTAATTGCATTTTATCCGCAAACGTGAACAACGAAAGAAAATCATTCCAAAATACCTGTTCAAGACACCCACTGTCATTTCAAATGTCACGCTTCGCTCACATTACATTTTTTAGCCCTAATGCTTAATATTTGATTTCAAGCCACCAAATTGATTGGCAGAAATTGGTTTTCTTTAACTTCATGACGTGATTAATTATACACGAAATATAAAAAGTATCATACAACTTACTCTAAGACAAACCAAAATAATGTGTGAATATTTACGCACTCAAAAGGAAAAACGGAATAACCATATAATTTTTCAACAGCAAGTATACTCTACCATGCATACAACTGCTAGGTAGCTGCGGCGCGGAAGGAACAGCTTTCCGGAGCAAATGGAACTCTCGGAAGTTCATTTCTCGTGAACGAGCTCAATTTGTGTCTCGTACAAGGCCGAATAGCGAATCATTCTCGTAAGAATAGCATTAAGGGATTCTTCTCCGTCTCGTTCACAGGGAACAATAATGAATAACTATTACTCTGAAGGGGTTTTTGAATAAAAAATTCACCTTTTCCTAAAGCTGAAAGTTTCCTTTTTCCAATGAAATAACTTGAAGGCCATTTGAAGCAAGATATATGGTATAAAAATGTCTTTTAATACGATGAATGACGTTTTCTTGGAAAGCATTCGTTCATCTGCGCGGTCTCGCTCATCAGTTCATTACGAAACATGGTCTGAGGAGATGTGCGACGCTCCTATCACTCGATCCAGTCTACGTTGACTCTTTCTCGTATAAAAAGAAAAATGTATATAATAACAATTATTTTATGATAAAAACCTTTTAAAAACTAATTTTAAGTTGTATTTGTTTCAATTTATTGTGCCAATTTTGATTATAAGGTACTTCAAAATAGTTCACAGAAATTCCCTGGATTGCTACATCAAGTTCCAATTTGCCATTGTGTCCAGGCATAAAAAAGTTCCCTGAAATTCTTCCCTGGCTGACATAATCTGTTATTATTCTCATTCCATCTCCATGTACGTCTGTTCACACTCAATGACTTACATCTCACAGCAAACAAGAGTTGACTTCCAAAACTACCATCATAGAACAGCTCAAACTTAGGTGCTTTCTTTTTCATATACCAGTTAAGTGTAGGCTTGCGCATCATGCTAAGCTTCCACTTATTCAATCTTATTCTTTTGAATACCTTGTAAGAATTACTATCACGGATCTCCGCAGGTATTGAGTTCCAAGTTTTAGTTCCAACGAAGAGGATACTGTGTTGCGACCGGGCCTTTGAATAATAAGGAAGCATGAATTTACTTCTATTTCGGGTTAAATGGTCGTGATGACCAGTTTGCGCACTTAATAATAGTTTCAGGCTATTGTCGCCATCATTTCTTAATGTTTTGTAAATAAAATTACAAATGGAGATTTTATGGAGATCTGGAAGTTTAAGTATTTGTAAATTTTTGAATGAATCATTTGTGTGAGCATTATATTCTAGATTCTTTACCGCTCTGATTGCATTTTTTTGCAGAGTAAAAATTATATTGGTTTTATTTTTATCAGTTCCGTGCCATGCTTCTATTCCGTACTGCAAGTATGGTGAAATGAGCGTTCGGTAGAGCATTCGTAAAGCTGTTTCAGGCAGGTAATTTTTAACTTTATTCAGGATTCCGATGGATTTCGATAATTTAGAACTAATCTGAGCGATGTGCTCTTTAAAGGTCAGATGTTTATCTATTATGATGCCCAGAAACTTGCATGAGTTGGTTTCTTCGATTTCACCTTCGCCAATTTTTATGTGTGGGAGAGATATTGTAGTGATCGCCCTCAGCCGTACTTCAGCCTAATTTCATAAAATATTAAAAAACTAAAATCCTAAATTAAATTATACAAATGTAGTTATTTTTACAATTTTACAAGACCAAATTAATTCGATTAAACTCAAAATTGTACCAAAACTGTGTTTTCGAAAATATTTGCCGATCACGTTTCCGTCAGTCACTTCCGTTGGAAACATTCGCGCAGAACCATTTGGCAAGCTCGATAGCCATTTTCCAGGCAGACTGCTCATTTTCACGTTGTGTGTTCTTCAGATATTAGTCCTTGGGCCCCAGAGGGGCAATTGATCGACGGGACCACACATTCTAGCACTCACAAACACGTATGAAACCAAACCCCAACCTCTTAATTTAAGGAGCTTACCTCCTCCGAGTTCTCCTCCAAGTGTTCCCTCCAAGCTTCTCCTCATATTCAAAGTTCACTATACTGGAAAGGCCTGCACCCCTGCAGCTAAGCCGCTAAAATCTCCAGTTGAGGCCATTTGGGCGAGAGTCACCAATTCCTACCGAGCTTTCCCAACCGGTAATCAACTCCCTACCCAGCACTCAAATCACCAATCACTTAGTGTCGGAACCCCCCCCCCCCCCCCCCCCCACACTTACAAAACATCGACTTCACACTCCAGCTCGCGCTTCACAAGCCTGAGCTGAACGAATCGTCTGAAGTCCTCCAACCTCCTCGGACTCTCCCCAAGAAGTCTCGCGAACAAGAGTCAAGCCTCGCACTTGGGAGTGCAACCTTCTCTTCAATAAATTCCATACCGGCGAGTGAAACTATTCTCTCATTTTCCTCCGGTGTTGGCTTGTGGTAGTTTGGTTGTTTCATGGATTATTAGACGCTAGATATATTGCGTCCGAATACCCAGAACTCCTTCAGAGTCAGAGGCCTTAAATCATTCAATTAGCAATTAAGTGTGCTTGAAAAAGCACTGGTGACCTTCGGCATTGTAAAAGAACATTCTCCTTTGAAAACGATAAATTCCTCAATAATCAACATTTAAAAAAATCAAATTCAATTAGTCCCCCATTTGAGACAAGTTTATAATATGCTTTTCTTGTATGAGAATGTAATATACTTTGTTTTTTCGATGTTGAGGCTTATTTTATTAGCTTTAAGCCATAATGAAACTTTATGGAGTTCATTATTTATGCTCTCCGCAATCATAGCGGGATTTTGGCTCGGAAGGACCGTAGAAAGCGTGCTGTCATCGGCAAAAAGTATGAATTTGAAAAATGATGTTGATTTGATAATATCATTTATAAATATCAGAAATAGGAGAGGCCCTAGGACAGACCCTTGTGGAACTCCATGGCTAATTGTCTGTGGGTCCGATTTTGCGTCGTCAACGACAACGTATTGCTTCCGATTTGTTAGGTATGATTTGAACCAATCATGGGCAATTCCTCGAATGCCATAACAGTGTAGTTTCGAGAGTAATATCTTATGGTCCACACAGTCGAATGCTTTTCGAAAGTCAAGAAAAACGGAGAAAACAAGCTTTCCTTCATCTATATTAGAATAAAGGTACTGTAAATGATTTAATACGGCTTGTGTCGTTGATTTCTTAGAACGAAAACCGAATTGTCCGTCATAGAGAAAAGATTTTTGTTCAAAATACGAATACACTTTTTTATACACAATTTTTTCAAATATTTTGCTCATAATTGGTAAAATAGAGATAGGTCTATAATTATTAACGCAGTTTTTATCACCATTTTTAAAAATAGGGGTGACTCTGGCAGTTTTGAGAGAGTTGGGGAAGATACCTTGAGAAAGCGAATGGTTGATAATATCAGATATGCACGGTGCTTTTATATCAGCAATAGACTTAATAATTTTAGCTGAAAATGTATTTAATCCATTTGATTTATTTTTCAAGTTTTTTATGCATGTATTTACATCGGAGGGGTTAGTTGGCGGGAAAAAGAAAGAGTTGTGTTCACGGACATGGTCCATGTATTGCAAGTGGTCTGTAGGTTCACTAACGACACTATCGGCTATATTTTTTCCTATATTTATAAAAAAGTTGTTGAACACTGTTGCAATATCTTGTTTATCATGATATTTTACATTGTCGTTCCAACATTTCTTCCAATAAATTAAGACAATTTTTCCTATTACTGGATTCCGCATATTTCCTCTCCTTTACTAATTAACTTTTTTCTATAGTCCCTCCATTGCTCGCTGAAAGATTCCGGGGGCAGACGTGATGCCGAAACTTAGTCGGTTATATGCAAACAGACCTCTGTGGGTGTTAATAACGGTCAGCTCTGTAGATACTTCATCCAGGGGCAACTGAGCATAGGCCTGAGATATGTCTAGCTTGGAGTTTATAATTCTCCTGTTAACCTACTAAATAGGTCTTCAACCCTTGGTGTCGGGGAAGAACCTACCCTAGCCTAGACGCCTTGTTTACTGTTAGCTTGTAGTCCACACAAATTCAGAGCTCTGATCTGATTTGAGTACAGGAACGATGGCTGCTGCCCATCTAGAGTACTGCACAGTGGTGAGGATACCTTCCTGTAACAATCTATTTAGTTCTGCCTCCACCTTAGGCCTAAGCGAGTAAGGCACATTCCAGATTGTATTAAAAGACTAGGACTCACCTCAGCTAAGACTAGGGTACTTGTTTGGTTTTGGCCGTGGGGTATAGCCAAACCTAAACGTACCTCGATAAGTATTTGCAAACCATGAGAAAGGGTAATGATTGACGTGGAAACTCAGCTTTTGTCTAGGGGTTTATTCGAAGGAGCCGGAAAGGACCGCCGAGTCTTGGTTACTGAAGAGCTTGGCTGACGATGGTTCGCAGTCCGTGCAGGCGAAAAGGCTCCGGCTCGTGACGAAGTCGACAGTGTGGGTGTGTGTTTGGAATTTATAGGAGCTCCAATTTATAAGAATTGAAAGACCATGACGTCGGTAGTCTCAATTTACGTATCGGCTTATTTCATTTCAAGCCGGGCAATATAGTTATTGTATTGAAAGCAGGGAGTTGAATTTTAAGGTGATACTGGTAGTTTTTTTTAGTTAATGCCAGACATGGCCAAAACAAAGTCCCAACAAGAGAAGGACCCAAAACTAGTTCCAGAAAAGTCTCCGAAAAGCGGCCCAGTTCAGGTGAGGCCAGTTCAGGTAAGGCCAGTTAAGTTAAGGCCAGGTCCAAAACAAAGACCAAAATTAATCCAAGAAAGGCAATCCCATGAAAGGCCCAGGGGAAACTGGTGTGTTGGCGTTGGTGATGACGATGAGGTCTGCAAAAAGACGAACGCTGGATGAGCAGTCCAAGGAGACATCACGGAAAATTTCACCACTGACAGTCCCCAACATCGTACATGATAAACTCCCACACAGTAGAACTCTCTGAGAAATTCTACAGATTCGACACGAGCTAATTTAATAATCTCTCCTTTGTCAAGCTCAAGGAGATAAGACAGATTTTTGTAGCTGGCAAGCCTGTTCACTAATGCCTTTGGCTTTAATATCTGAGCATGAGGTTTAAGAACTTCCGGTAATGAAAATCGTTATTCATTACCGAAACCTCAGGCAATTAAGCACAAGATCTACGGAATGTCATGAAATATCCATAAAACTGCAACTTTTGCAAGAATCTGCAGGACAGCAAATCCTGTGACTCTTAAGGCGGTAATATCGATGATTAAATTTATAGAGTTTATGGAAAACACATGATTCATGAAGCAGAAAGAGAAGAAATACGGCAACTAAAAATTTGCATAGAATGAGAATTAATGCTTCTTTAGTACTCTAGAACATCACTATATACGTAAGAAATAACAGAGAAAAAATCCTAACTTTCATTAAGATCACGAGTACTGAAAAACACTGACAAGCATCATTGATATAAATAAGGAATAATATCTACACTGACAAAAGAAACACCAAACGTGTTTTGCTTGCACAGAAAGAAAATATGCGCAAAAACGAAACATGAAATTCAAGGTGACGATGACCCGGCGGTTTTTAAGCGTCGCCATTTGCAATAAACCTTGAGCGTTCACGAAGTATTTTTATGCGAGAAGTACTCGTATACGATGGCAGATGCTAGTATGTATTCCTGCCGCAAGAATAAGCAGAATTGATTTAAATTTGTTGATGGTGATTTATATTGAGATAAGTGCGATTAAACGCAAGATTTAAGGAGTATGAAATACATATAAAATAAAACTAAAACTTTAGCAGGCATATGCATGAATAATCTGCGTACTCTATTACTTCGTACGAAATTATTAAAGAGGCATTCCCCTTATTACACGTCAAAACACCTTTAAGAAAAAACTAGAAAAAGTATGTTTGTAAAAATGCATATTATTCCACATGCGTAAGTATGATTTTAATCACAGCGTCAAGACATGAGACGGCAGTTTTTGCTTCGCCATCTTGGAAAACAACGAGACCGGCACAACGACGCGAGGAGTTCTGTCGTGCTTGCTCACGAGTATTTTACGGACGAATTCCAATATCATATGACCGCTGCAAAAGGTATGACTTTCAGTAAGGGAAAGGACGTAGTTGAATATTTAATATCAATTACTGACACACGAAATACACGCGACGTAAAAAGTTCACGCTAAGTCATGTTGAGACATCCTCTGAATGAAAACATGCTACATCACAATTCCTACGCATAACTACGTATCCAAATACACAGCACTGTCACTATTTATACTCACTGAACACGAAGAAAGGAACACGATAATTTTCTAACACAGATTTACTCACGAGAATTGCTGTAACACCGCTAGAGTAGGACGCCAATGTGAGAGTGCGCTTTTGAAAAGAGACGCGCCTTGCGCAGTATTGCCACTCAGGGGGTCCTCTCTCGAAAAATGTCGAGTGTTATTTTATTGTCTCAAGCATTTACACAAAAACTTCAATGATTACGAATTAGAAGTAGAAAATAATTAATAATAAATTAGAGTAAGATTTTTAATGCTAATAATTATTTTTTTTAAGTACGAATGAGAAAATCTATAGTTTTTACGCTCTGTAGCGAAAGCTACATTAACCCCCAAGGCGCAGACCGAAAGGTCCACCCGCTGCAATCATTTGTAGCGGGAAGGAGTTCGAACAACGCGACCATGCCGGGTTTGGCGGTCGGAAAATCTTACTAAGCGGGGAAGTTTCACCAAACGGGTCTGCAAATTTAGATCAGCAAGAGTTCTAGGAACGCGAGTTACTGCAGCGGGCTCGTCTGGTCTATCCAGACTTGTCGCTGCTTCAGTAAGAGGGTTAGAATTAGAATCTACGACAGGCTTAGGGATAGGGTTTGAATGTACAGGCACATAGAAAGGATTACACTCAAGTTGACTAGGCAACAAGGCAGCCAACTGAGGAAGCTGAGATGGTAGATATGATCGAGTCTCAGTGGAAAGGGAATTCTGTGGAGAGAACGATGAGTTAGAAGTTACACTATGATCGGAAGTGTACGCGACTTTTAATCGGTCAATGCTCACAGGGTCGTGTGAACCAGATCTTTCAAGGATGAAATACTTGGGCGTCCGTTTGAGTATTTTGAATGGGTCATAATAAGGGCGCGTGAGTGTAGGTTTGATGGCATCATTACGGACGTACACATGTGTGCAGTCTTGCAAAGCAGGATCCAGTTTGTCCTTAGTCTGAGGCATTCGTGGAGCCACATACTTGATCTGACGCATGCAATCTTTTAGACAGGTTACATATGCAGAACGGTCAACGGATGAAAATTCAGGCAAAGGTTTTGGGTCAACAATGTCGCCGGGGAGACGAAGTGTTTGCCCATAGAGCATCTCTGCTGCTGTGCACTGCTGATCTTGTCGATACAAATTGCGGATGCTCAGCAGTACCACTGGAAGTCTGTCAGTCCAATCGTGACTGCAATTAAGGCAGCGCAGTGCAGCCTTGAGGTCTCTGTGGACTCTCTCAATAAGTCCATTTGACTGCGGATGATAAGCGGTAGTGCTGGTGCTAGAACAACCTAAAGCGGTGCTGAGCTCACTCCAAAATTTGGAGGTAAATTGTTATCCCCGATCATGCGTGACACTTAAGGGAACTCCAAATCTGGAAATCCAGGTGGACATGAAGGCGCGCGCTACAGTCTCAGTTTGGGTATCAGGAAGAGCGACAGCCTCAACCCAACGTGTGAACCTATCTATGATGGTCAACAAATAAGCATGACCACGCGATAAAGGCAAAGGACCCACCAAATCTAGGTGGACCGCGTCGAACTTGTGACCTGTGAATGCACAACTCTGCAGCGCTGCACGATTATGTTTCACCACTTTACTACTCTGACATGCATGGCAATTTTGCACAATTTGCTTGACCTCCTTACGCATCGCTGGCCAGACGAAACGATCGGAAATCAAACGCAATGTACGGTTAATACCAGGATGAGAGAAAGAATGATAGTGCAGAGTAGCTACTCTGCGGAGAGTCGCGGGAAGATACAAACGAGAAGGTCGCTCGGCATCACGGTACACGCCGTCAACCAAGGTTAATTTCAGAGAGGAAGTGTTAGAAGGTTTGAGAAGGTCCTGAAGTTCAGGATCCTCCTTCTGCGCGTTTTCAATGTTGCTGAAAGTGATTTCACCACCGGTTTGGACAGTGTTGATGCGGGAGAGACAGTCAGTGACAGTATTGTCCAACCCTTTTATGAAGCGGATGTCAGTGGTGAATTGGCTAATATAGGACAGGTGTCGAGCCTCTCTTGGGGAATGTCTTTCAGAAGGCATCTTAATCGCTGAGGTCAAAGGTTTGTGATCTGTGTAGATCACGAACTCCCTTGCCTCTAGAGCATCGCGAAAGTGTCTCACAGACAGATAGATAGTAAGGAGTTCCCTACCAAACGCACTATAAGCACGCTCAGTGGGCGACAGCTTTTTGGAAAAGAAGGCAAGAGGAGAGATATTAGTACCTACTTGTTGTTGCAAAACAGCACCTACGGCAGTACTGGATGCATCAACAACGAGACTGAAGTCAGCATTTGCAATAGGGTAGGATAATTCAGTCGCGGTAGCTAACTTGTGCTTAATTTCCTCAAACGCTCCGCGTCCTGCGTCTGTCCATTTTACCTCAATAGATTTACCTTTTCGTTTCGGTTCGAGCAAATCTGACAAGGGGGCTAAAGTTTGAGCACAGTTGCGTATGAAGCGATGATAGAAGTTAACAGAACCTAGGAACCTTCTTAGTTCCTTCTGGGTCTGTGGAAGAGGAAAGTTTTTAATCACTTCTACTTTGGAAGGCAAAGGTTTTAGACCTAGGCTAGAGATTTCATGACCTAAGTAAATCAGTGATGGCTTTCCGAGCTCACATTTTGCAGGATTTACGAGGAGTCCATTGTCGGACAGTCTTTGGAAAACGACCCTAAGATGGTCTTTGTGCAACTCCGGGGTTGTGGATGCCACTAGGATGTCGTCTAGATAGACATAGGCGAAAGTGAGATCAGAGAAAATTTCAGCCATGTGCCTTTGGAACGTCTGAGGAGCATTCCTCAGGCCGTATGGCATCTTTAGGAATTCAAAGAGACCGAACGGAGTGATTACCGCGGTCTTAGCGATAGCCCTCTCATCAAGTGGAATTTGATGGAAGGCGTGCTGCAAGTCTATCTTTGAGAAAATTTGAGCTATCTCTAAATTTGCACTGAAATCATGCAAGTAAGGAATAGGGTAGCGATCAGGTAGAGTAACGGCATTCAACCTGCGGAAATCCCCGCACGGTCTGAATTCACCGTTAGCCTTGGGTACGAGCAAAAGAGGGCTAGCCCAAGGGCTTTTGGAGCTGCGGATAATGCCATTTTCGAGCATCCTAGCGAATTCTTTCTTGGCTAAAGCCAATCGATCAGGCGGTAGTCGCCTTGCTCGGGAATAGACGGGCGGTCCCGTAGTTTCGATGTGGTGTTTGTGCTAGTCTGCATTGTTTTAGTAACTAAGTTAGAATTTGTCAATGCAGGGTAATCTTTTAGTAACTGCTCAAACATGCACTCTTCCTTTAAGGCGATAGAGAAGGAATGCAAGACATTAGCTCTAGATATGCTACAAGCGGGAATTGAGATCTGTGTCTCCTCGTCCCTAATTCTACGGTTTTTAACATCTACAAGTATGCCAAACTTGGCTAGAAAATCAGCACCTATTATGGGCTCTTGAACCTCAGCTATCAAGAAGGTAAATGTGAATTTTCTCCTCAATCCCAGACTGCACTCTAAAATTCTTTCCCCATAACAGGCTATAGGAGTGCCATTTGCGGCGCGTAGTGTCGCCACTAGGTTGTTCTTTTTATCTTTGCCCGTGGCTGGGATAATTGACACACTAGAACCAGTGTCGATGAGAAATCGATATTTGGTAGTGGGATCGTGAATCAACAAGAGGCGAGTAGTCTGGGAATGAGGCAACGCAGTACTCGCTACTATGCGTCGCTGTTGGCGTTTCCCGAGGTCATTTCGGTATAACGAGGGCAAAAGCGGGACCCGCACTTTCGTGCTTGGTCACCATACTTTGTGTGGTACCAGCATAAATTGCTACTAGCATCACGAGAGCGCGACCTGAAGCGGCGGTCTTGATTTGACCTATCATAAGATCTACCTCTATCAAAACGTTGAGGAGGAGGAAAAGGATGATAGTTGGAAGGATAGTCATAGGGATAGTCGTAGGCATTTTGGTGGCTTTGGAATCTCCCTGGGCCTTGCTGAATGTGAGCTACACTCTGACCTAACTGGCAATTCTGGAGAGCTTGCTTTATCTCAGCGATGTCTTGCTGCATCTTATCTATTGTGGCTGCAGATTGGTTATGAGCAGTATTTGAGGGGCTAAAATTTGCAGCTGCTACGTTCAATGACGCTACCTGCGGTGCTTGTGACACGTTTAGGTTTCGCATCACTGTCTCAGTGGACTCTGCAAGCTTCTCTAAAGATTGATCAGAGCCTGCTAGCGATAGAAATGGACGCACATTGTGAGGAAGCTTAGTCATATATACTTCTTTCAGAAATCCCTCAGCTACGGCAACACCCGCTGCGAGTTTTCGCAGCTCTTTTACTAACGAAGTGGGAGAGAAAGAGACAGAGACAGATGGAATTGCTGAAGCGTCTACAAGGCTTCTGAATTTGTCCGCATCGGACATCTGCAACTTCTGCAATATCTTTCTTTTCAAGGTGCCGTACGGATCAATATCGGGAGGGTTTCTAGCAATTGATTCGAGTCATTTAACAATTTTGTGGGAGCTGCGGACACGAGAGCATAAAACTTGTCAGTTTCATCCCTTATTTTATGATACCTAAACATAGCCTCCACCTGGTTGAACCAGGTGTGGGCATCCCCTGGAATGAAGGGGGGAAGACTAAGGGGTTTTGTGCGGGCTCGATCTTCATTATCTGATTCAGTCATGCTAGCAACTTTCTTTCAATTTGCGTAATCAACGCCTATGACTTGGAATTAAAGTGACACGGGTTTGCGTTATTTCTTTACCTACACAATCATTCAAATTAAGTTGAAACAGAAGGAGAAAATGTGAAATTGGGAACGAAAATTTTATGCGGTATGCGGCAATTAGCGTAGGCACAAAAATATAACAGGTGAGAAAAATTATCTTTCTACCTACTCAATCGATCAGTAACGTTGAAAAAGAACGGAAAGAAAGAAAAATGAAACGAGAATTTTACGGTAGTCAGAATAAGCGTAAAGCACGGAAAATAGGAGAAAAATATTTTTCCTACCTACTGGGGCATATAAAACAACAAGGACAGGATAGCGCTGAAAAAAAAAATTTGTTAGAGCTGCTCAGAGAATCTCCATTAACACGGTAAAATCTAAAGAAATTCTCAAAAACTACGACATGGGAAATTTATGACTACAATGACATGCCAAAATTAACCTCCATCACAATTTCTCAAACACTTATCGGGTTGAATAGTTTCAAGTTTTATTAAGAAGGTTTGGGGTTTTAAAACTCTGGGTTTTTACCAGTGTTATTTCTCTTTGTCAGTGTTATTTTTACTGGGGTCACCAGTGTTTGGTTTTGGCCGTGGGGTATAGCTAAACCTAAACGTACCTCGATAAGTATTTGCAAACCATGAGAAAGGGTAATGATTGACGTGGAAACTCAGCTTTTGTCTAGGGGTTTATTCGAAGGAGCCGGAAAGAACCGCCGAGTCTTGGTTACTGAAGAGCTTGGCTGACGATGGTTCGCAGTCCGTGCAGGCGAAAAGGCTCCGGCTCGTGACGAAGTCGACAGTGTGGGTGTGTGTTTGAAATTTATAGGAGCTCCAATTTATAAGACTTGAAAGACCATGACGTCGGTAGTCTCAATTTACCTATCGGCTTATTTCATTTCAAGCCGGGCAATATAGTTATTGTATTGAAAGCAGGGAGTTGAATTTTAAGGTGATACTGGTAGTTTTTTTTAGTTAATGCCAGACATGGCCAAAACAAAGTCCCAACAAGAGAAGGATCCAAAACTAGTTCCAGAAAAGTCTCCGAAAAGCGGCCCAGTTCAGGTGAGGCCAGTTCAGGTAAGGCCAGTTAAGTTAAGGCCAGGTCCAAAACAAAGACCAAAATTAATCCAAGAAAGGCAATCCCATGAAAGGCCCAGGGGAAACTGGTGTGTTGGCGTTGGTGATGACGATGAGGTCTGCAAAAAGACGAACGCTGGATGAGCAGTCCAAGGAGACATCACGGAAAATTTCACCACTGACAGTCCCCAACATCGTACATGATAAACTCCCACACAGTAGAACTCTCTGAGAAATTCTACAGATTCGACACGAGCTAATTTAATAATCTCTCCTTTGTCAAGCTCAAGGAGATAAGACAGATTTTTGCAGCTGGCAAGCCTGTTCACTAATGCCTTTGGCTTTAATATCTGAGCATGAGGTTTAAGAACTTCCGGTAATGAAAATCGTTATTCATTACCGAAACCTCAGGCAATTAAGCACAAGATCTACGGAATATCATGAAATATCCATAAAACTGCAACTTTTGCAAGAATCTGCAGGACAGCAAATCCTGTGACTCTTAAGGCGGTAATATCGATGATTAAATTTATAGAGTTTATGGAAAACACATGATTCATGAAGCAGAAAGAGAAGAAATACGGCAACTAAAAATTTGCATAGAATGAGAATTAATGCTTCTTTAGTACTCTAGAACATCACTATATACGTAAGAAATAACAGAGAAAAAATCCTAACTTTCATTAAGATCACGAGTACTGAAAAACACTGACAAGCATCATTGATAAAAATAAGGAATAATATCTACACTGAGAAAAGAAACACCAAACGTGTTTTGCTTGCACAGAAAGAAAATATGCGCAAAAACGAAACATGAAATTCAAGGTGACGATGACCCGGCAGTTTTTAAGCGTCGCCATTTGCAATAAACCTTGAGCGTTCACGAAGTATTTTTATGCGAGAAGTACTCGTTTACGATGGCAGATGCTAGTATGTATTCCTGCCGCAAGAATAAGCAGAATTGATTTAAATTTGTTGATGGTGATTTATATTGAAATAAGTGCGATTAAACGCAAGATTTAAGGAGTATGAAATACATATAAAATAAAACTAAAACTTTAGCAGGCATATGCATGAATAATCTGCGTACTCTATTACTTCGTACGAAATTATTAAAGAGGCATTCCCCTTATTACACGTCAAAACACCTTTAAGAAAAAACTAGAAAAGTATGTTTGTAAAAATGCATATTATTCCACATGCGTAAGTATGATTTTAATCACAGCGTCAAGACATGAGACGGCAGTTTTTGCTTCGCCATCTTGGAAAACAACGAGACCGGCACAACGACGCGAGGAGTTCTGTCGTGCTCACTCACGAGTATTTTACGGACGAATTCCAATATCATATGACCGCTGCAAAAGGTATGACTTTCAGTAAGGGAAAGGACGTAGTTGAATATTTAATATCAATAACTGACACACGAAATACACGCGACGTAAAAAGTTCACGCTAAGTCATGTTGAGACATCCTCTGAATGAAAACATGCTACATCACAATTCCTACGCATAACTACGTATCCAAATACACAGCACTGTCACTATTTATACTCACTGAACACGAAGAAAGGAACACGATAATTTTCTAACACAGATTTACTCACCAGAATTGCTGTAACACCGCTAGAGTAAAGGCCCTTTTACACTGACGGTGTCTTCGCGCTCCACACCGTCGCTCCATCCCGCCAGCCAAATAAGCTCCGCCCACAGCAGAGCAAAATGACCCTTATTGCCCCGCTCACGGTAAGGAGCGGCAACATTCTGCATGCTAAATATTTGCGGTGTGCACTGCCAGTAAACCAGGGCTGCCAGTGATAATAATATGAACAATGAACAGTCTCCCCTCATTCACTTTAATTATTTGATAATTATACTTATATATTCATTTGTGAATTCAGATATTTTTTCCAATTTTCTTCGGCAAAGGAGGCGAAATGCAGAAGTTCTTGAAGGATAAATACATATGTTGTTCAAAATTAGGCGATGTTAAAAATGTGCGGCAGGACTAGTTTTCAATCAGTTACTTACAACATTAATATTTTTAACACATCTTCCAGTAATTAGCTTTCAACTTCGAATATTAACTCAACGTTTTAACATGCAGAAGATTACGATAAACCGTTTATATAAACGATTCAGATAAACGTAGATTGAACATGAAAAAATCGAGATTCGTTAATAAAGAAACGTAGTAGTGTAGTTTTAGCAAGAAAAAAGTAAAAGTTAACATACGTGAGTAGAAACAATGATTTCAATGCCGATTTTATTCCTGTCTCTCCTAATTCTCTTCTGCAGCGCAAATTTCAACATTAAGACGTCTTTTCTGTTGTGCAAGATTACGCTGGTGTTGATGATGATGATGACGACATCTCTTACCAATTTCGGCTTAGGTTTTCAACTGTGACAGTTTTTTCATTCTTTCCATTAACCATTCTTCTTTGAAAGACTGCGTATACCTCTTTTTAGAGGTCGTTTTTGGAGGGCTAGCCATTTTAAATACTTGTGCGGCATAAATATGAAAATTTGGATGTTTAAAATAATTAATTTTTGGATATTCGTTTAAAGGAATGCACGACCAGTTTTACGATCAAAATGCGCGTCACCTCACTGCAACGTGCCAAGCTAATCAAAGCAACACAAGTGGAGCGCCGGCTATCCATGGCTTGGCCGGGCTTGCAAGTTTGTAGATACTCGTTCGTTACGCGTTTTCAAGGAGGTCGAGAAACATATTGAACACGTTCTACCCCATTCGATAGGCGTGGTTTTGAATCAGATATTCATTTGCACACGATGTTGAAACAATAATTCTTAACTGCGTTATTAAATTAACTTCAGGGAATAGTGAATTATATATTTATTCACTGTCACATATATTTATTCACTGTCTGACACATATATTTAGCAATACATAAAAAATTAACCTAACAACCCAGGAGGAATCGAAAAAAAAAGATCTGGGTGGAAAAAAACAGAGAGGGAGCCCTGCGTGACGATTGCTGTCTCTCGGGAAGGAGCGTTGTATTGAGCGGCAATGTAAAAGCAAGTTGGTGCGCACTGACGCTCAATCCTCTCGTGGGCGGAGCTATTGCAAGTTCCCTGTCGCTCCACACCGCCGCTCCACACCGCTAGTGTAAAATGAGCTTAAGACGCCAATGTGAGAGTGCGCTTTTGAAAAGAGACGCGCCTTGCGCAGTATTGCCACTCAGGGGGTCCTCTCTCGAAAAATGTCGAGTGTTATTTTATTGTCTCAAGCATTTACACAAAAACTTCAATGATTACGAATTAGAAGTAGAAAATAGTAATATTAAATTAGAGTAAGATTTTTCATGCTAATAATTATTTTTTTAAAGTACGAATGAGAAAATCTATAGTTTTTACGCTCTGTAGCGAATGCTACACACTCGACGATACGACGAACGCAGTACAATGTAAAATTGAACAGGTAAACTTAAAAACGACAAAACGAACAAAAACAACAAAGCAACAAAACCCAACACTGAAGAACTAGCACGAAACAGTAAACAAGCAAAAACACTAGAACGCCGGCAGACAAGTGACCGCACCACCGCCACAACCTCTCACCACGACGTCCAGCTTCTGTCTGCCCCCCGCCGCCGGCCACGCAGCCAGCCACATGCCACCAGCCACATGCCACCAGCCACATGCCGGCAACCACACTGGTCTTACAAAATTTTGGCGTTATAGTAGGGTCAACCTTAATTTTGAAAGTTCTTCCCTTAAAGCAACCAAGGCCTGATTGAAAAAGGCTTGAAAATTTTTGTGATAGCTCTTCTGGTTAGGCATCATGCTTATACACGTTACCCGCTACTATAGTTAACCCGAGGGAATCAATCAGGTCTCTACCTGTAAATGCTGGTACCTTAGTTTCTACAACTACAATAATTGCTAGCTAAGGTTAGGTTAAAGGTTAACATCGGCATCTTTGGGATGCTTTATTTCCAATCAAGCCTGATACATATGATCTTAGCAGTGGTTTTTCAAATGTCTTATAACTAACCCTATATATAGGACACCGATTCCCCCGTAAAGCCGGTACCCATTTCCGACACCTGGGTCGAGTGGGGTATTGTGCTTGAGCTTTCCCTTATGCCCAACGGGGAAAATCTCCGCGCCAGCGCTGGGATACGAACCCGCGACTCCAACATGCAAGCCCGATCCCTTAACCACTGTACCACGGAGAGCACTAAAAAGCTCCTTCATTAGCTTCACGCTGAATTTTACACTATATTACACTCACCAAGCATTTTTTTCTCTCACCCGAATAGCTGGACCTTTGAAGCACACTCCTATTACGTTTCGTGTCATTCATTCTTGCGCTCTCTGCAGTTCCATCACAATGACCAGAACTTCAGTAACCTAATATACGCCCCAGCACAATCTCTCTCACCTATTTTCTATTCAACGCTCGTCTTTGAGATTTTGAGTGGTCATTGATGCCGATGCCACAACCACTTCGCATTCAGTCATCAAAACTGTCACTTAACCGAGGTCTTGCTATTGAATACGGAAATGCGACCATACTACTATTTTTAAACGCTGTAAATAATGTATAAGGGACCTCATCTCAAGGTTTTTGTGCCTCAGAAAACTCGGCGACACACAGTTGCTGAACTTGTCTGCACTGTAACTTACAGTTCTGAGCAAAAAAATCTTACTTGGATATCTATATCTTATTATTTACGCTTTGTTGGGTATTATTAAATCTAACCCTAATCGTCCAAGTTGAAAGAGCTATATATCTTCACCAACCTTCCATGATATTATTTAGTATGTATTTTAACTCGTGATTTGTTCATAAAAGGAGAAAAACAGTAAAATTCGACTGTGCCATTGGGAAATAAGGTAAATTAACGGTGAAATACCGAAGTCACGGCTATGGCCAAATTAAAATTATCTCCATTTTCTACATTGGATGCCAGTCACTCCATAGAGCCTGGTCTTCCCCGTGAAAATTTACTCGCATAAAAAGAATTTAAGTTTAGTCATTTTTAATCGGCTATCGTAAGTTGTTCTTAATGGCACGAGACAGATTTGGATGGGAAATTCTAATAATGCCCTCGATGAAGGGATGTATAGCTTCTCATGCATAGAAGTTGCAATGTATCGAGTTCATTTAAAAAATCACGTTTATTTCTATACTGAGACGTACATTATTAAAGTGATGTTATCACTCTAATTTAGTTGCTCATTTTGGTATTCACATAAAATCCAAGCAACATAAAATCTAAACAATCCAAATCCAACGATACAGTGACTACTCTCGCCTAGGACTGGCATGAAATTGACGTTCACATTTTGGATTTGCACGTCCATATCATCAGTCCGGAGCACTTGTACAAATTTGTGTAGCTTTTGCTTTGCAGATTTTCTGTTGTTCATAAAATTGATTGAAAGTTTTCGTACAATAATGGTATTTACGTGAAGGTGTTGTCCAGTTACTTATAACTAATTAGGTTTATTAATGGTTATTCACTAGATTATGGTAGATTCAGTAGATCATTGAAGACAAGTATTTTATTTTGATCTAATTTCCATGGTACAAGCATCAAAAATTTAAAAATTAATTAGTTCTCCTTAACATTTACCAAAATTAGTTCTGTAATGTGAGGCAACTATTTAGTTTTATATTTATTGAATTGTATTCAATATTAATCAAGATAAACAAACCAGCTGTTTGTTTCTGAAAAGTTTTAACCATGAAATGTGTTAATTTGATGTTGACATTTAATGGCTTCTTAACACGAAGGTCATTAATTTCTGGACATACCACTCAAGCTCAACAATAACTGTGTATGGGCTTATCGTTATTGGAAGAAACAATAAAAATATGTTCTCTTGGTTAATTTATTTAGTTAATGAAGAAGATTGGAAGCTTACAAATATTAATTTTGGTCAATATTGAATTTAATGTCAATAATTTTAAATTTTTTTTTGCCGCATATAGGGTAATTTATCAAATATCGAACAGGAACCAAGTGTGTCTAGAAACAACCTTCATAAATTGGTAACTTTTGCTCTGAATAACTGTTGCAGGCCTCAAGATTATTCTTGAACAGTTGCTTTCTTGTTCTGTGATGTCGCTTTAAAGACAACGTAGATTGTTGGAATTTGTTTATTGTTCTAAAAATTGAATTCTTCAATAAGATAATTTCATCAATATCGAACATGAATCGAACAAGAATTTTGATCCGAACAGGTTTTTTGTTTGAATTTTGAATCCGAACACAACTTACTAAGAACTATATAGGCCTATCTAGGATTAGGGAAAAAAGGCTGTTAAATATATATCAATTGTAGAAAATTCCGCATTTACTTCAAAAAAATTTGGTAAATCTGAAGGAGATGACAGTTGTTGATTTTGTAAATTTCGATGCCTTAGCATAGTTAAATAGATCAAAATAAACAAGTTTTCTTCTATGCACTTTTTGTCTCAAATGAGTATTTTATTAGTTATAGCGGTAAATGACACTGCAACTCCAGTCTTTGAAGCGGAAAGAAATTCTTTGATCGAGTTGTATGGCAATACTGCAATGGCGTCTCGCTTCCAGCGCTCTGTCTTGAAAGACGAAACCAAACCTACCGCTATACCTTGTTAAATACTCATTTGACGAAAAAAGTGTATGGAATAAAAGTTGTTTATTTTGATGTTATTACCATGTTTCAAGCAACAAAAATTCGAAAATCGATGAGTAGCTGTTTATTCGAGCGCATTCGTCATCAATGACGAAACTAAACTTACCGCTATAAATCGTAAAATACTCATTTGAGACAAAAAAAGAATAGAAGAAAACTCGTTTATTTTGATTCAATTAATTAGGTTCAGGCACCAAAAAGTGGAAAATCGACAACTGTCATCTCCTTCAGTTTTACCCAAATTTTGGTAATAGAAATCAAAGGGAAATTAAATTTTATTTATTCGTCACTGCATTCTATTGATTCCATAAATTGTGATGTTTATTGCGCTCTATCATTGCGTTTCATTCATTACCAATTCTTGAGCTATAGAATGGAACGCAAGCTGTGAACGGCGGCGATGGGAGAGGAAGGAGGGGCTATTATTTTCTAGCACTTGATTAAAGCGGTGCTGATCATGCTTGTGCTTCACTAAGACTGTGATGAAGTCCCTACGCTGCTGTAGGTTCACAGCAATTCTTTGCCAGAGGATCGGCAATTGTTCATCAGTTGTTGTTGTTGTTGTTTTGCCCCGACGGCCGCTCGAAGGGGTCCGCCGCGGCCAGGGCCGCCCCAGACCGGGCCCGGCCCGAGGCGAAGAGGGGTGTGGTTATATGGGCTTCTCAAAAATTTTCATTTTTGTTCATCAGTAATTTCATCATGGTGCTCTTCATTGTAGCTGATCAGTGGTTTCCCTGTGGTGATCATAGTAATTTTTTACTTTATTCTCTTCATGAAATTTGATTGATGCAAGTCAAAGATTCATTAATTATGACTGCAAAAACCAAGTAGACTACAGCGGCCGACGCCCGTGAGACTGGGACGTCATGGACTACAGTAGATGCCTCACCCTGGGAGTTTCATTGGAACCAAGATGAAGGCCCTTCTCCAATACTAACCCCGTAAGTCACACATTTATGTCGTCGTCTGAATGTCAGTGACGAGGTTTTTCAGAGACATGGGGTTAGCTGCACAGCCTGCAGAAAAATAAAGATGAGAAGCCTGGACAGACGCAGCTTAAGTAAATGATAATTGATAGTAATTGATAATTGATAGTAATTGATAATTGATAGTAATTGGTTATTGATGAATTGATTTTAGATAGTTTGTTCTAAATAGGTTAAAGATAGGTTTCTCCTAACCTTTGGCCTGATTGCAACATTCTTTGTAAGTTCGTAGTTAATGAGTACGGTTTTGTGTTCAACAGATGGTTACTTGCTTCTCATTGAAAGAGTCCTTGGCGGGTAGATGGAAGGTGACGCGATGCTGTCCCCCTCACTCTCTACGGGTTGACAGTCCTTCCGTAGTTTCATCGACTTTATTATTTATTTACATGGTCAAAGTTTTCAGTGTTTATTCATCTTTAGCAATTGTTTTCAATCAATTGCTGCATTGAAATTTATGATTCAAGATAATAGACAAATTCCATTTCCTGGTTTGTCATTATCCGCGTACGTGATTTTCGTTATCAATATATTTAAGGAGCGCCTTCTTCTTTATACTACAGTAAATTTTCTAGATCTTAGATTTACGATTATGGCTAAGTACTGGGAAGGTAGACCAAGCTTGTCTACAGTTAAGACGAAGATATTATTTTATTTTACTTATTTTTGAAACAAATATATTCATCAGTAATTAAATTGACTTTTTATTGTCCTTTGACTCGTATAATACACTTTGCTGCAATGTTAAACACGTCCGTATATATTGCCATAGGCTAATTGACACAAAATAAAGTCCTTTTTAACTCAATGGACTTCCGCACAACTAGATATGTCTCAAGACTAGAGCCAATTATACTCACAGTAAACCTCCCCCCCCCGCACAATGGACTTCTGCACAACACAGAAACTGATGAAAGTTTGTTGTGCAGTGGGGATTATCAATTGTGCCGAGGGGGGATTCACCCCCCCCCCTGCACAACGGACCCTCTGTACAACGAACAAGGTGTTCCTCCCAAGAGGTCCTTGTGCGGGGGTTTGCTGCAAGCTCCAACTTATTTCTTCCGCTTAATACAAATAGTTTGCCTCTCACACGCTAAACAAACAAAATTAGAATGTTCGATTTCATCTTAAAACAACAAACAACAAACATCGGCATCTTTGGGATGCTTTATTTCCAATCAAGCCTGATGCAAATGATCTTAAGCGTTGGTTTTTCAAATGTCTTATAACTAACACTATATATAGGACACCATGACGATTCCCCCATAAAGCCGGTACCCACTCGACATCTGGGTCGAGTGGGGTATTGTGCTTGAGCTTTCCCTTATACCCAACGGGGAAAATCGCAGCGCCAGAGCCGGGATACGAACCCGTGACTCCAACATACAAGTCTGATCCCTTAACCGCTGTGCCACCGCGAGCACAGGTCATGTTTCCAACTTCTTCAGAAACACAATCCCTATGCAACCACGCATCACAGGTGTTGCATCCAATCCATGCCGTGTTGTCTTCCCACCTGTCTTTCCCACCACAGGCTTGGCAAGCAGCTCTAGATTCTTCATCTTCACTCTCGCTGGAACTTTCATTACGAATCCTTGTAGACTTTCCTTTAGCTTGTTTCAGTGCCGTCTTTTTTGCTCGCTCTTCCTTCCTTTGATTCTTTTCAGCTGTTGCATCAGCTTTCTTCTTCTGTGCTAGTTTTAATGTCTTATTGTACATCTTCCCTGTACTAGCGCTAGGTGTAACTGGCTTTGGTGCACTGGATTTTCTTGAAATAACTGTCTCAATACTTATTTTCAGGAAGCATTTGAATGGAGAGTTATCAAAATTTGAATATGATGTCGATGTTTCATTTGCAGTGCTTGTTGAACCATCATTGTGATCATCAACCTGTGTGACCTTTTTTGGAGTAGAGTGTAGAGCACTCGTCAATGAATTATTATTGATGCTTGCATCAATTTTCTTGGCAAGGGATTGATCATCAGTAAATGTAGCCAGACGAATCATTCATGATCTTGAGGGCCTTGGAACACCAGCAGCTGATTGGTCGCCATGTTCAACTACTTCAATGTTATTATCAAGCGTAAATACAATATTTTAAGGACCTGAAACAGGCGTTCAATAGATCGATTCAGTTATTTAAAAGAATTGAGAATTGAAAAGCTTTGTTCGAGGCATACATTCATGATTTTTAAGGAATTTTGATTTGAACACCTTTGTTCAGTATTTAATACTGACATGAAATAGGAACTGAATGTCAAACATGGAATAATTATCCAGGTTTTAGCGGGAAAGAAAAAAAACAGCAACAGAACATCATATGGCAACACTACTCTCTAGTTATGACGGGAGGTTGACGTTGGCACAACAACAGTTAAACCGTCGCAATTTTCCCAAGGTGCGTAAGATTTTTTGAGTGAAAAAATATGACCAATTTGTAAGGGTCGTACAGAAAATGCGTTCGCAACAGCTGGTAGCAGTTTGCAGCTCACAGAAATTAATTCTTATCACTAAAATAGGAGTTTTAGATGTAAGATCACCGGCACTAAGCAAATTTGGATGCTTACTAAATTTGTTACGCGCATATTTTCAAAGTTGTTCGATAATCAGTTCAGTTTGATATTCGATGAATTACCCTAGGTTATATGGTGCAATTGAAGATATTTACTGGAATGACATTATGCTTGCAAATGCTTAGTTTTCCATATATAGCATAAATAACGTTCATGTAAGAATAGCATTAGCGGCAGTTTTGATATGGCTCTTCCGGAGTATGGCGGAGACAGAGCATATGTGGTCACTCAGGCGGAAAAAGAGGTAAATGTTGAATGTTTAGTAGTAATCGATTTGGTCAATGTTGAGTTAAATGTTGTCAACGAATTTCATAATTTCGTAGGTATAGATAGGTAATATAGTCAATTTTAAGACATATTTCATTTCATTTTACATATTTAAGACATATTTCATTTCAGATATTTCATTTTACAATATAGGTTATATGGACTATATTAAACAGTATATTTGATAAAAGATTTGGTCAATATTTACTTTATGTCAGGCAAACGACCATTATGGGCGCCGCCATCTTGGATTTGATGTAAACAAGATTGCGGTCGTCACCCTAATGGGTGGGTTAGAAGCTTTATTTATAATTTTCGCTATAAGAACTGTGGCTAACCCTCACGACCCAACCTCTTTACGTTTGTAATAGAGGGTTAACTACCCTTATTAACTAAATAACGGCTCCGGCGCGCGCGCGCCGGTGCCAACTTCAAAGTACAATTATTCAAAAATAACGCATCAGCGAGCAGAAGTTCATTCTTGTAAAAGGTTATTAAATGTGTTCCTTTATTGATTATTTGCCCCCAAATTATTAATTTCCTTGCCTGACATAAAATAAATATTGTCCAAAGATTTAACAGCAGACTGAAGGCAAATTACATATTACCCATGGCAAATTTCATTATTGGAAACAGTCATGTAGGAGACAAGATTTGACTTGAACTTGAACTTGAGGGCCGACAGTGTCGGGGCCTTTGTAACGGCCTACAATTCCCTCCACAATTTTCACACAGAGTTCAGCGCCTGGTACCAGACTTGTCCACTAAACTACTCAGGATCTACGATCCTTGTCACAAGCCTCCATTGGAAGGCATCACCGGGACAACCAGTGTGTCAAAACACCATCCCCCGGCACATTGGGTCATTACAGCCCATTCTACCAGACTGGCTCATTCCAGTCACTGTCTCTTACTCCAGGCACACACAAGAAACATTTTCATAGCCTCAGTGATACTCGCATTACACATGGTGATTGACATGGTGATCTTACACGACTAATATAATATTCCGATGGAAGTGAGTCTCGAGATTTCTTTTGAATACCTTGTAAAGGCCCTTTTACACTGACGGTGTCTTCGCGCTCCACACCGTCGCTCCATCCCGCCAGCCAAATAAGCTCCGCCCACAGCAGAGCAAAATGACCCTTATTGCCCCGCTCACGGTAAGGAGCGGCAACATTCAGCATGCTAAATATTTGCGGTGTGCACTGCCAGTAAACCAGGGCTGCCGGTGATAATAATGTGAACAATGAACAGTCTCCCTTCATTAACTTAAATTATTTGATAATCATTCGTATATATTCATTTGTGAATTCAGATATTTTTATCCAATTTTCTTCGGCAAAGAAGGTGAAACGCAGAAGTTCTTGAAGAATAAATACATGTGTTGTTAAAAATTAGGAGATGATAAAAATGTGCGGCAGGCCTAGTTTTCAATCAGTTACTTTCAACATTAATAATTTAATACATCTTCGAGTAATTAACTATCAACTATGAATATTAACTCAACGTTTTAACGTGCAAAAGATAACGAAAAACAGATAAACGATTCAGATAAACGTAGATTGAACATGAAAAGATCGCGATTCTTTAATAAAATAACGTAGTAGCGTAGTTTTAACGAGAAATAAGTTAAAGTTAACATACGTGAGTAGAAACTATGATTTTAATGCTGATTTTATTTCTGTCTCTCCTAATTCTCTTCTGCAGCGCAAATTTCATCATTAAGACGTCTTTTCAGTTGTGCAAGGCGCTTTTCATTACGCTGGTGACATGTGTACTCTGTTGATGACATCTCTTACCAATTTCGGCTTAGTTTTCCAACTGTGACAGTTTTTCATTCTTTCCATTAACCATTCTTCTTTGAAAAACTGCGTGTATACCTTTTTTTAGACATCGTTTTTGGAGGGCTTGTCATTTTGAATACTAGTGCGGCAACAATATGAAAATTTGGATGCATAAAATATTTAAATTTTAGACATTCATTTAAAGGAATGCACGACCAGTTTTACGATCAAAATATGCGTCATCTCATTGCGATTGCAACGTGCCAAGCAAATCAAAGCAACACAAGTAAAGCGCCGGCTATACCTGGCTTGGCCGGGCTTGTAAGTTCGTAAAATACTCGTTCGTTACGCGTTTTTAAGGAGGTCGAGAAACAGATTGAACACGTTCTACCCCATTCGATAGGCGTGGTTTTGAATAAGATATTCATTTGTATACGGTGTTGAAACAATAATTCTTAACTGCGTTATTAAATTAACTTCAGGGAATAATGAATTTATTGTCTGACTTATAAAAAACATATTTTGCAATATATCAAAAATTAAACCTAGCAACCCAGGAGGAATCGAAAAAAAAACAGATATGGGTGGAAAACCCAGGAGGGGGAGCCCTGCGTGGCGATTTCTGTCTCTCGGGAAGGAGCGTTGTGTTGGGCGGCAATGTAAAAGCAAGTCGGTGTGCACTGACGCTCAGTTCTCTCGTGGGCGGAGCTATAGCAAGTCCACCATCGCTCCACACCGTCGCTCCACACCGCTAGTGTAAAATGAGCTTAAGAATTACTGTCACAGATCTCCGCAGGTATTGAGTTCCAAGTTTTAGTTCCAACGAAGAGGATACTGTGTTGCGACCGGGCCTTTGAAAAATAAGGAAGCATGAATTTACTTCTATTTCGGGTTAAATGTTCATGATGACCAGTTTGCGCACTTAATAATAGTTTCAGGCTATTGTCGCCATCATTTCTTAATGTTTTGTAAATGAAATTACAAATGGAGATTTTGTAGAGATCTAAAAGTTTAAGTATTTGTAAATTTTTGAATGAATCATTTGTGTGAGCATTATATTCTAGATTCTTTACCGCTCTGATTGCTCTTTTTTGCAGAGTAAAAATTATATTGGTTTTATTTTTATCAGTTCCGTGCCATGCTTCTATTCCGTACTGCAAGTATGGTGAAATTAGCGTTCGGTAGAGCATTCGTAAAGCTGTTTCAGGCAGGTAATTTTTAACTTTATTCAGGATTCGGATGGATTTCGATAATTTAGAACTAATATGAGCGATGTGCTCTTTAAAGGTCAGATGTCAGATCTCATGCCTGTGGATGCATGATGCTATTCTTCAGCAGACTTTGATCTTCCACACCTGGACACTCCTTCTCAAAGAGCTGGATCTCTTGTATGACTTATCATTAATTATGAACATGAAGCCAGATACGATTAGACTTGCCACATCTCCCACACGATACTATTGGTGATATCAAAAGAGTAATGACTCTCAAACTTTCCACAAGTGATGAAGATGCACCTTTAATTGGGACACAATTGGAAAATATTCATGCTCTAATGAGACAAGTTAATATTGGTGTTGCACCACCAACACTAGGTAAATGCATGAGTGACCCAAGTTCCAACTGTAGTGAAATAATTCACTGCGTGTTGTTGTCCATATGTAGTTTAGGGTAGCGCTGTTATGTACATAGAGCTCCATCCTGCGAGTGCCTGGCTTAGGCCACTCGGAAGCAAAAGTTGGTGGCTGCACGATTGCAGCTGGTGGCGTTAGGACCTTTTACCGTGTACTTGAATACAATACTTACTTTGTTACTTTGTTAGGATGCGGCGCATCTCCATCGATGGGTATTAGCGCCCTCACTCCGCTTGTTGACTTTTCAGATCAGATTTGATTGAGCAGCTGCGTGTTTTCGAGGAACTTCAGCACCAGGTCAGGTGCCAGCGTCGGGGAGAGGAGTGAAAAAAGACAGTACGGCTGAGATTTGGAGAGGCATGCTGCTCGAAGTGGAGCACGATATGGTTCGTGTATTGGGCACAATATGAAGACGTGTTCCAGCGTAATGTTGCTCTTGCAGAAAGTGCAAAATGGGCGAGGAGTCTGTTTGATGAAGTGAGCATGCGTTAGGCAGCATGTCTGCAGTCGGAGACGTGTGAAGATAACTTGGTTGTAGCGGGAAAGATTTTTGGGGATTGATGAACCTAAGTGTGGCTTAAGTTGGGTGATGAGAGGAGGTTGTGATATCCAGTATCTCTGCCAAAGTTGGCCATAGTGCATTTTGAATTTAGTTTTCAGCTCAAGTTTGCTAGGATAAAGATTAGAATGGTTTGCCAGACTTAATGACTCACGCGCAAGTTTGTCTGCTGCTTCATTGCCTTTTATACCCACATGACTGGGAAGCCACTCTATTATAATTTTGTCACTGCTGAGGGAGGAAACAATGTTGGCTATCCAGGTGATAAGGTAATGAGTGGGAGGGTTAATCGAGTTTAATGCTGATATGCAACCAAGGGAATCCGAAAAGATTATGAAGTTTCCAGGAAGCACTGATAGGAATTTGCAGGCTACATATATAGCAAAGAGTTCAGCAGTATAAATTATAGAGTGTGAGGGGAGTTGGCTTTGATGCTAAACTCAGAGGAATAGACCCCACAGGCAGTGCAGTTGCCATTAGTGGAACCATCTGTAAATACTTGGATTCTGTTGGGGTATGAGCTTGTAGTCAAGTCCTTGAAGGCCTGCTGCCAGTGAGAGTCACTCAGAGCAGATTTAGGAAAGGAGGATAAGGAAGAATGAGCAGCAGTTCTTGGAGGGAGATATCGAGCAGACATGGGGATAGTAGGCATTGGAATATTTTGAAGATTTATACCTAGGTTGTTGAATTGAAAACATAGTGCACGTCCAGCAAATGGGAGAGGAAAAGGCAGGGTATCATAAAGGGCAAAGGGGAAGTAGTTTAAGAGGAGATTGCGCACTGGGTGGCCAGGAATAGTGAGCACTCTAGAGCAGTAGGAAACCAGTAGGAGCTTACGGCGAATGAAAAGAGGGCATAAGTCCGCTTCTGCTTCAAGTTTGGCTGTAGGTGTGCAGCGGAGGGCACCTAGCATTATGCGGGCTCCTGCAAACTGTATGCGGTCCAGCTTAAGCAGGTGTGATGGAGCAGCAGTTGAGAAGAGGAAGGAGGCATAGTCCAGTTTTGATCGAATGAGTGAAATGTATAGAAGGCGTAGAGTAGTGTAGTCCGCACCCCATCTACGGGAAGCTACTACAGTCATTAGACGGAGGTCTGACTGGCAGCGAGTTACCAAGTTAGAAATGTGCTGTTGCCATGTGAGGTGCTTGTCAAAGACTAGTCCAAGAAAACGGACTGAGTTAGAAAAGTTGATTGGTATGTTATGGAGTGTTAATGGGTCTATGTTTTTTGGTCTTTGCCTAGTGAATATTACAGATGAAGTTTTGTTTGCAGAGATTTGTAGTCCCCATTTGTGGCCCCAGTTTTCTATTTGAGTGAGAGAATTTTGCACAATATTTAATGCTTCGGTAAGGTTTTGGTGTTTAATCCAGAGGGCTGCATCATCAGCATAGAGAGAGTGATGCATGTTAGTTGGGAGGGAAGAGAGTAAGTCATTGATGAGAATAGTGAATAGTGTTGGGCTGATAACTGATCCTTGGGGGACACCTGAGTACATGGGAAAAGATCTGGAGTGGGTGTTGTTGAGCCTAACTTTTATTGTTCTGAGGCTGATAAAGTTTGATATAAAGGAGGCAATGTTCCCTTGGAGGCCTATTTTTTGTAATTTGAGGAGGACACCATGGTGCCAGACTGTGTCAAAAGCTTTATTTATGTCTAAGAAGAGCGCAATGCAGAAACAGTTGCTAAAGTATGATTCTCGGATGGTGTTCTCAAGTCTGCTTAAGGCATCAAGGGTGCTATGGGAGTTTCTGAAGCCGCTTTGGGATGGGTCAAAGAAGCTGCAGCGTTTGAGTATGGCTTGCAGCCTATAGTTAATCATTTTTTCCATTATTTTGCATAGACAATTTGTGAGGGCTATTGGGCGATATGAGTTAGTGTCTGTTGAAGGTTTTGTGGGCTTGAGAATAGGTATGATGATAGATTCTCTCCACTGATGGGGAAAGCCATTTGAGTAAAGGAAGTTGTAGAAGCTCAATAGAGTTGACAGTTGCTTGTCTGTAAAGTGTTGTGGAAAAGCAAATGGGATAGTATTTGCTCCTGGGGAGCGTGATGTAGAGGTTTTCAAGGCACGCTTGAGTTCGTGGATCTCAAAGGGTTGGTTGTACCATGGAGTATTGCTGTGAATAAATTGGGGGGGATTTTTGGCAACTGTTTTTTTATGGTTAGAAAATATTGCATCATTTGTTGAGAGGTTACCTTGTTTTGAAAAGTGGTGGGCTAATTCATAAGCCACTTTGTGTTGATCTGTAATCATTGTATTATTTTGTATTAGTATTATGGTTTTGCATGTGTGGTGAGAGGAGATGGCTCTGACTTTCTTCTAAATAGTGGAGTTGTTTGCTGTAGAGTTCATGCTGGATAGAAAGGCTTCCCAACTTGTCTTGCGTGCTTCAATAACAGCGTGTTTGAATTTGGCTTAAGCTTTTTTATACTTAATCCATAGATCCATATTTCCCCTGTGATTTTTGTAATGAGACAAGGCTCTATTTTTCTCCCTGTGGGTTTTTGCACATGTCTGGTTCCACCAGCAAGAAGATCGGTTGGTAGATTTGAGTTTGGTTTTGGGTATGTGCTGATTGGCTGATTCTAATATGGCATGAGTAACTGCCCCACAGGCTTGTGTTGGTGAAAGAAAAGTAGAAGGTAGTCTTAAACTTGCTTGAAAGGCAGACCAGTCCACAGCCTGCAGGTGCCATCGTTGTATGGGCTCATTATTACTGGGTTGAGAGGTAGTTACTAATAGAGGAAAGTGATCACTAGTGTAGGTGTTAGGTAAAGGTTGCCAGGAGAATAGCGGCGCTACATTTGAGGATGTGAAAGTCAGGTCAATATGAGTGTATGATCCTCTGGAGGACAGGAAGGTAGGCTCAGAGGTATTTAGTATGAACAGGTCGTTATGCATTACCCACTGTTGAAGCAGGGTTCCACGACTATCTTCTGTTGGGGATCCCCATGCTGGGTGATGGGCATTAGAGTCTAAGCAAATTATGAAAGGAGTTGGGAGTTGAGAAAGAAGTAGAGGTAGTTCAGAGATCAGTACAGAGTTAGGAAGATTAGGAGGGACATACAATGAACAGACTGATATTGTAAGTTGAGGCAAAAATATTCTACCAGCACAGGCTTCAAGAGAACATGCTATAGGTAAAATAATGTGGGGAATAGTATTGTGAACTATAACTGCTGCTCCTCCACCACCCCCACAGACTCTCTCATAACTAGCTGCAGGTTGGGTGAAATTTTTTAAACAGATTGCATTTGCTTTGGTCATAGTTTCCTGCAGGCAAATGACACTGGGATTAGTTTCCGCAACAAGTTGTTGCAGGAAGGGACGACGTGAGTAAAAAGATCTGACATTCCACTGAATGATATTAAAATCTAACATGAATTTGAGATAGATGAGAGACCTAGGTTATTAAGGGAGTCATTAACTAGAGTATCTGCTTGGAGTACTTGCCCTAGTTCTGTAATGCATTGTATTTTATCTGACAAATTAGTTGTCATGAAGAGTTTCATAATGATTGGTAATATCTTCATTGTAAGTTGAGTTAATTCTGATGAGAATGAGACATGAGGTGATTTGCAAGAAGGTTGATGAAGATTGATTGATGAGTTTTGGGTTTTATCAGCACAAGAATTAGGTTGATAAGAAGGGATAGTACTTTGAGATGAATGATCAAATGAATTAATAGAGTTTACCTGTGAAGATGTTGGATTACCATGTGGGTAGCGGGGTGAGTGCTGGGGTTGGGCTGGCGTTATCCAGGATGAGAGGGATTCAGCAGGTGATGGATTAGGAGGCAAGAAAGAACTTCCTTCTTGCTCTCTTATAAGTTGGCTAAGAGACGGGAATGCTCTGGTAGATGTGATGTCATAGGTGTGGTGGCTTTGGTTGTTTCCCTTAGGAGATTGGTTACAAGGAGACTTATTTTGAAGTTGGGTTTGGGAGTGCTGCTTGCCTATAGAGACATTAAGTTAAGTTGCTTTTGAGTTTGCAGAAAGTTTCACTCTAGCTTTCTCTCTGGCTTCTGCAAAAGTGAGACCCTAATCAGCAGTGAGGCGGCAGGCTTGTTTTTCAGAAATGTAGGCTATGCAGTCCCGTGATGTTGCAGGATGATTGCCCTTGCAGTTGATGCAGACTGGTGGAGATTAAGATGATGGGCAGGTTTCAGAGAGGTGCCCACTTACAGAACAATGGCTGCAGATGGGCAGCTTATGACTGCATCTGCTGCGGGTATGGCCATATCGGCAGCACTGGCTGCAGCGCAAGGGACTAGGGTAATATTGGTCAACATTGTAATATACGTAGCCAACGCGGATTTTAGGGGGGAGGGTGGGACTGAGGAAGGTGAGTACGAACAAAGGAATATGTGCTTTCAAGGGGTCGGAGAGAAGTTTTCTAATTCCAAAAACCTTGCTGGCCTTCAGAATTTCTAGGAGAAAGTCTAGAGACTCTTCTTTAAGCTCAGGAGAAAAGATTGTGCCGTAGGTAAACTGGGTGCTCCAAGCAACAGAGACACTGACAGGGATGTTTTCACTATCAAGTTTCAATTCTTTAGTTGATAATAGTTTTTTCACTTGATTGAAATTTTTGGTTGTGATGAGCAGTGATCCAGAGCGCTGATGTTCGACAGATTCGATGGGATCACATATTAAATCCATAGCAAGCCCAATACGGAATGAGTTCTTTTTTGCCAGTTGGATTCTGGTATTGGTGCTGGTCATTATCACTTGTCTAGTAGTTTCAGGGATGTTTTCAATGTTCTCGTCCGCGTTCAAGTCAATCCTTGCACTAGACTTAGTAGACTGTACAGGACTGGCCGGAGTGTTAACTTCACTCAAGCTATCACGAGGACTGTCGAGTAAATTAGTCTTATGTAGGTATGAAGGAGTAGGGGGGATGCTTTCCGCATTCAGGCTGGTGCAAGAGTCCGAAATTATCCCACTTACGTCAGAGTCACAGTCAGAAAGGGGCAGGTTACTGATGTTTGGTGGCTTTTTAGGACGCACAGCACTTGTTGGAGGAGAGAAATTTCTCCGTTTGATCCCCGAAGTTTTTGGAGCAGGTTTAGCTTTTTTCTCACTCAACTTGTCGGGCGGTTTTCTAGGAGGCAAGTTTGCCGCACACTCGCGATTTGGCTTAGTCATGGCCAAAAAAAGAGGAACACAAACACATAAGCTGTATATCACTCAAATGCTGGCTCGGAACTAATGAATACAATAAGCTAATAAAAGCTATTCTTCTGCCTTGTGCTTGTAAGAAACTGGTTCCGCGCTTGGTGAATCCTGTGCTCTCTTTTAAGCTCATTTTACACTAGCGGTGTGGAGCGACGGTGTGGAGCGATAGTGAACTAGCAATAGCTCCGCCCACGAGAGGATTGAGCGTCAGTGCGCACCGACTTGCTTTTACATTGCCGCTCAATACAACGCTCCTTCCCGAGAGACAGCAATTGTCACGCAGGGCTCCCCCTCTGTTTTTTTCCACCCAGATCTGTTTTTTTTTCGATTCCTCCTGGGTTGCTAGATTTAATTTTTGATATATTGCAAAATATTTTTTTTTCAGACAGTAAATTCATTATTTCCTGCAGTTAATTTAATAACGCAGTTAAGAATTATTGTTTCAACACCGTCTGCAAATGAATATCTGATTCAAAACCACGCCTATCGAATGGGGTAGAACGTGTTCAACCTGTTTCTCGACCTCCTTAAGGCCTGTTGACACGAGGGGTGAGCGAGTGCTCCACCGGGAAAGAGAGGCTTAAACCACGCCCATTTTCTCTCGTTTCAGGCTCAATGGAGCAGTATACAACAGTCTGTCTAGGTTTGGTCCACGGTACACATAAGAAGGTAGGAGCATTCAAGTAATTTCTCGAAAGGGCCCTGGGTGTGGTGACGTCACGGGCCTAGAACGAATAGCAACCCAGGAATACGCCACCTGGCGACAATATGTGACATTATCGAGTCAGCTGTACGACAAGTTCGACAACAACAATACCACATTGGCGGCCATTGAATCGGGCGCAATGGCGACTAGATTTTAAAACAAAATCTACGTATATCTAGAAACTGGTGTAAGGTAATTGCCTCATAATTATTCAATGTAGCTCGAAAGTGTAAGGTGTGAAATTGAAAATTTTTTATAACTAGTTCGTTATCTGGAATTTATTGGAAATTTCTGGGGGCATTTCATGTGGTTTGTGTATTTATGGTAGTATAATTTAGTTGAAAGTTTTTCTGAATACGTTGCTACGCTACAATGGAAGAAATAATGCCAGGCAAATTTTTATTAAAAGTGCTTAATTAATTATGTTTTAAAACATTTCTTCATAAATTGTAATTATCCGTGCCAATTGAAAGGGTGGTTGAAGATGATATTTTATTCAGCTGGTATGCCAATTTGCTTGAATTTAACAATTATAAATGTCTGTCTATTTATTTTTTGTGAGGTTTTTAAAATTTCACTTTATTGAGTGATTTATTAATGATAGTAACCAGAATTGTTTAATAGTTCAATTATGATTATTGATCATAATCTGGATACTTGGCAAAGATGGAAAGACTATGAAAAATTGATCAATAATAATTCCACCTATGCATTACAAGACTGAACTATCACATTACTTCAAATTGTAGTTCTAAATGAAGTGCTAAATTTGTAGATTTGTAGCAGTTAAAATACTAAAATCAGATTTCATTTAAACAGAAAGACATGTATCACACCACAAATTGCAGTCTAGAAAATAATTTTGCAACAAGTAATACATAGATAGATTATACTAAATTCAAAGGTTAATCTGAAGGATATGACAGTAATCGATTTTACACTTTTCGTTGCCTAAACCTAATTAATTGAATCAAAATAAACAAGTTTTCTTCTATGCACTTTCCGTCTGAAATGAGTATTTTATGAGTTATAGCGGTAGGTTTAGTTTCGTCTTTGATGAAAAATACGCTTGAATAAACAGCTACTCATTGATTTTTGAATTTTTTTTGTTTGAATCATGGTAATAACATCAAAATAAACTACTTTTCTTCTGTACATTTTGTTCGTCAAATTAGTATTTAACGTGGTAGAGCGGTAGGTTTGGCTTTGTCTTTGACGATGAGAGCGCGGTCAGCAAAACTCCATTGCAGTGTTGCTATTCCGCGGGGTTGATAAATTATTTACCGCTTCTAACACTAGAGTTGTATTAGTAATTTACTGCTTTAGATAATAAAATACTCATTTCAGACGAAAAGTGCATATAAGAAAACTCGTTTAATTTCATTTAATTACCCATGTTTAGACATTGAAATTTACGAAATTGATTACTGTTATATGCGTCAGATTTACCAATTTAAATGCAGATTTGGTCAATATTGATTTTAGGTGCCTCACAGAAATTAATAATCCGTTCCAAACAATCACTAAAGGAATACATTTAAAAGCGTTTTACACGAATGTCATTCTGCTCGCTGATGCATTATTTTCAAATTATTCAACTTTAAAGTTGGCTTTTGCGCGCCAAAGAAAGAGAGCGCAACGGAAGGTAACCCCCTATTACAAACGTAATCAGGTTGGGTCGTGAGGAGGAGCCACAGTTCTTCTAATGGAAATCATAAATAATGGTTACCTAAAGGCGTTTTACATGAATGTCATTCTGCTCACTGATGCGATATTTTACAGTTACTCAACTGTAATACTGTTCACGTTGTACAGAGAAACCATCAGTTGAAAGATGGCTGCTATCGTAGAAAGGTGGCTGCCATCTAAAATGACTGCCACCCAGTATGGTCGCCCGGTACGGTGTAAACGTAATTGCAGACGTCACCCTAATGGGTGGGTTAGAACCTTTATTTATAATTTTTACCAGAAGAACTGTGGCTCCCCCTCACAACCCAACCTGTTTACATTTGTGCTAGGGGGTTAGCTTCCATTATTAATATTCCGCTTGGCAGGCTCGCATCCTTTGGAGTGCAAAAGCCAACTTCAAAGTTGAATAATTAGAAAATAACGCATCAGCGAGCAGAATGACATCCGTATAAAACGATTTTAAATGTGTTCCTTTAGTGATTGTTTGGAACAAAATTATTAATTCCCGTGAGGCACCTAAAATCAATATTGACCACAGATTTTGACAAAAACCAGGGTAAATGTGTAGCGTTAAGTAGTAATTTATTTTTCACTTTTGGGTGCCTAAATATAGTTAATTAAATAGAAATGAGCAATGTTTCTTCTATGCACTCTCCATTGTAAATGAGTATTTTACGAGTTATAGCAGCAAATTAGTTACGGCAACTCAAGTGTTTGAAGCGGCAAGTAATTCATCGACCGCGTCGGATGGCAACACTGCAATGGAGTCTCGCTTCCAACGCGCTAGTCATCAAAGACAAAACTAAACCTACCGCGCTAACTCGTAAAATACTCATTTGTCACAGAAAGTGTATAGAAGAAAAGTAGTTGATATATATGTTATTACCGTGATTCAAGCAACAAAAATTAAAAAATCGATGAGTAGCTGTTTATGCAAGCTCGTTTGTCATCAAAGGCGAAACTAAACCTACCGTTTTAACTCATTAAATGCTCATTTGCTGCGGAAAGTGCATAGAAGAAAACTTCTTTATTTTAACCTAATTAACTATGTATAGGCACCAAAAAATGGAAAATTGATTACTGCCAAGCGCTACACATTTACCAAAACCAGAAGTGTTGATAAGAAACTAATTATTCAAATAAATGACAATTCTACGCAGATAGCATGTGTCATAGATTTTTAATTTCAAGTTTCATTATAAAGGTAACTTTGCAACTACAATTTTAGATGAACAAGGGCCAAATGTTTAGTTAGTTGTATTGATTTAAATTATCAATTGCAGGAGATTTGTAGAAAGAATAAAGAACCAGGTTGTGGGGATGTTTTCTAATAATAAGAAAATATTGAAATGTGTTAGCCTATAAATGTATATTTGTTGTTATTAGTATCAAAACTACACAGCCTTTGAAGAGCATTTTGAATGCAAGTTTATGTTTGAATGCAATAATATTGCTGGCTTGTAGAGATGTCTAAGGGTATGAATTTTAATGTGGCTATGCTTGAAGGAAAGATGTATATGGTGATTGATATCAGTGGGACATTTTTTAAAATCACAAATTTTTATTGTCTATTATATTTAGCTGATATAAAAGAAAAAGGGGTTGAAAAGAGCAATTGACTATGTTATATGGATGATTGAAACTAGAGAGTAAATGTGAAGGAGAGGACCATAATCTATTTTCCACTTTTTGGTGCCTAAACATATATAATTAGATCTGAATAAACAATTTTTCTTCTATGCACTTTCTGTCAATAATGAGTATTTATCAAGTTATGGGTGTAAATTACTTACCGCAACTCTAATGTTTGAAGCGGAAGGAAATTGATCAGAGGGGAAGACTACAATGGACTTTCCGTATCGATGCGTTTGAATGATCAAGCCCATTTCAGCCATCAAAAACGAAAATTAACTTACCGCCATAACTTGTTGTTTATGGGTGATAACCTTTATTGTGTTGTTAGCTAAAAGATCCTAGAAGTGGGTTCAGGCTTCGCGGGATTTGCTATTGATAAATTTCAAAGTACCCAAACGTACTTGAACAGCTAGAGCGTGCAACGGTTTCTGCTGTATGGAACACAAAACTAAACCTACCGCTATAACTCTTAAAATACTCATTCGCCGCAAAAAGTGTATAGTAGAAAAGTAGTTTATTTTGATGTTATTACCATGATTTAATGACCAAAAATTAAAAAATCGATTAGTAGCTGTTTATTCGAGCACATTCCAGTCATCAAAGACAAAAAATTAACACACCGCTATAACTCGTTAAATACTCATTTACAACAGAAAGTGCTTAGAAGAAAAAATTTTTGTTTCATCATATCAACTACGTTTAGGCAGCAAAAATTGGGAAATTGATCATGGTCCTCTCCTTCTCAAATACCCAAAAGAGAGAGTAATGACACAGAATATATGGGTGAAAATGAGTTTTACATTTACATTAACTGCCTGATGTATATTCTAAAATATAATTAGGGTAAGGGAAAGTGGGAGAATATGAGTAGTTCATTAAAAATCTCTCAAGATGAAATGACAAGCTGGAATGGAAAGAATTTAGTAATGGATTGAGTGATTGAGGGAGGAACACTGGAAACCAATCTTATGGGTCATGAGGTTACATCCTACTATTTATGTGAATGAAAAAATTTGTAAGGCTTTTGCAGTCTTCAACTAATCTCAGCCCTCTTTGCTTCCAATTTCCAATAGGGAAAAATAAATTTCCCAGCTGAAACAGAAATGCTTCAATCAAGAGGCATGTGCAGATCAGTTATTACACATTGTTGTTCTAGTATGTTTATTGTTATAGTCCAATTAATTTTATTCTTGTACTAAGTTCTGGTATCAGTAGTATCAAGATTTTGTTATTACGGCCGTAGGAGCAAATAATATTAGTCATGATTGATGATTCTACCAACTTCCTGTACCTTGTCTAATTCTTTCTCATTGTCCAACAGGAAGAGTGTGGTCAAGTTAATGGATGCTACTTGCCAGTCACTGCCTTGGGAATGTTTCACCTTTAATAAATGCTGCATCATGCCATATACCCACTTCAGTTGGACATGAGTTTACATTGCCTGTTCAAATAATTGTCAACTGAGTTAGGTAATTCACAAAGTGTCAAAATATTCTACTTCTCAGACAGTAACTAAGTAAGCATGCTCAACTCCACGAGCAGCTTAAAAGAGAGCCTCTCAATCTCCTAAATTGGCAAGCATTGAAGCTTGCCAGACTATTTATGATGTTACTATGACATCCTCACTACTGTAACTCCTGAAAGTGTAACTAGAAGAAGTTTAATTTTTTAAAGCATCTCTACAACTTCCCCATCTGGAACTAATAGAAGCTGTCAAGAACCCTGGGTCAACCAGATCTTAATTTTGATGAATGTCTAGTGGCAGAAAATCTCAAGACATTTTATGACCCATCTTGTTGAAGGAATTTATTTTCATGCCCCATGAGGGTCAAAAGGACATCAAAAAACAAGGAATGGCAGAAAAAATGCTGTTAGAAAAAAAAGGACTCCTGTTCTGTATAAAAATTTCAACATTATATCACAAATACATTCAAAGGTGGGACCCTTTTTGACAATATTTATTCTTCTAATTCATGATTGGCAGTAATGGATACTGGCATTGCAAAGTGCATCATGGAAGCTTTAACATTTACCACAAGGCTCGTCTACTGCAGAAACTCCAAAATGTTCGTCTTCATCTTGAGATACATGAAGACCCCCGTGGAGTTTCTGATCCGTACCCCTTTTGCCTGCAATTGCAAGACTCTCTGATCAGCAGCTGAGAGAGACACCTTGGGCTTCTTTCTGAAGGTAAGATGATTGAACTCTAGTCAGAATGGAAAAATAAATGGCACAATGATAGTCAGCATGGTTCAGGTGATGGTTTGTGTATATACGTTTAGTATTTCAGGCGAATTACGTTGAGTTAACATGTGAGATGTTACATTGATTATTTTGTGAAATTTAGGCTTGCTTTGAGAGAAGTGTTTTATTATTCATGATGTTATGTTAATTTTTTGGTAATGAAAAGCTTCATATAACATAACTCCTGTCAACTTGCTACAGTGTTTGTTAGAAAGATGTATGTCCTTTTCCTTTCCATTTCCTTTCTTTCTATCTTCTTTCCATGTCTCTCTCCTCTTATTCCCCTTCAGGGGGAGACAACTTTTGTATCCATGGGAATTAGCGCTCCCATGGGGACAATGTGAGGGCCCGAGCTTAGATTTAAGTAGGCCTTCTTTTTGTTGAAATTGAATGTTTGGTTATGTTAACTGACAATCTTTTTTCGGTTCACTGTTGTCCTGTTTTTCAGCACCTACTACTTTCTACTTCAACTTTGATCTTGTTTCATTAACTTCTTTCTCAATTTAGTGTTTCTATGCCCTTTCTGCACAGATTCAGCGTTCCTTTAACTCCTTACTAAATGGTTTCTTCTTCCTTCCTCTCTCCCTTTGGATCTCATTTGTTGAGGATAGGGAGGTTCAAACTAACCAATAATCTAACCTAATTCTTCTCATTCCCATCCTTTCTCCTGCTTGTTTTCAGGGAATTTCGGATTCATTTGCATTTCCTGGTGTACATTTTTGGTCCTGCTCACCATTTCACGGTTTGCAATTTATAGTCATCCTCTTCATCCTGTTCTTACTACAAGTCTCCTTTCATCACACAGACATCTCTTCCAAGTTCCAACTTCTCTCACTGTGATGATGAATTGCACCTACATCACAGAAATGTTGTTTTGTTGTGAGTTTGCTAATTTTTTTTGCCTCTCAGGTTCCGAAACAGAAGAAAAAGGACCCTCAACCCATTAGCAAGAAAAATACGGATAAGAAGAGGAAATGTCTCCAGTTATGTGCAAGGGAAGTATGGAAAAACGAAAATTTTTTGAAACAGAAAAAGTGAAAGGCCGTACGTGTGTGGAAATGAAAATATATTTGTTGCTGAAGGAAGAATTCTTCAACGCTAAATTGTTATCACAATAACTTCAACTTAAAAGCACCCCTGGAGGGAGACGAGTATTTTATCTGTGTGGATTAGTGCTCCAATAAGGAGCATATGAGATCTCGAGCTGACGGTTAAGTAGCCCTTTTTTATAATGAATAGGTTTTTGCTTTTTACGGACTCATTCAGTTCTTGGTTTTGTTAAGCAGAAATCAGTCATTTGCCTGGCTTTGGTAAGACAATTCGTGAAGTAATCGATTCAAACTGTCCCAGGCCTAACACTTGTTGCTCGCAGATTACATTCTCCCTCATCAAGTTTTATGTGAAGTGTAGAAATGTACAATCAATCAGAGTAGATCATTACGAAAGACATGTGTGAAAGAAAAAGGGACAAAATAACGAACAATTAAGTTTTTCCCCTCGATGAAACTTGGTCTCTAAAGTGTCCCATTTTGGTAAGACTGGTATGACCCGTGCATCATGCACAGTCCTGCAGCGCTACAGGAGCGTTGAACAAAATATAAATTATTGCGTTTACTTTATTAAGTTGAATTTAATTCGCATGTCCTCTAAGTATTCTGGGGTACAGCAGTGCATTGCAGATTTTTACAAATGTGTATCTAACTATAACTTTCAATTTTTAATGATGGAAAACACGGAGCACTTCTGTTGAAATGAAGAGGGGCAAATTTTTCTTAGAATTCTACTATGCGATTATTCAGCTACCAGAAGACTTGAAGTAGTTCACATTACTAATTGGTGTCAAGGGGTTTAGGACCCAATATATAATTAATCATCAGGGAGACACAACTACTGTGTAAAAGGAAATTAGCTATCCCAGGGGGATACGAGGGGTAGGCCTAGTCAAAAAGTTCTCAGACAATGCCATAATTTCTTTATTTAACAACTCATTACTTTTATTTTTCTACATAAGCTCCATTGTGGTCTATACACTTTTGTAATTTATTTTTCCACCTGTAAATGCCTTCCTCATGAAATTGGGGGAGGGGGAGCTTGTTCCAGTAGGTTCTGTACGAGAGAGATGTTTTCATTTGTTGCTGTTGTGAGCCTTCCTCCTCATGGGTCGTCATCAAGTTGGACTCTTCCCTCTTTAGAGCGTTCAATCCAATCATAAACGACTGCTCTACGTGGTGCAGAGTCTCCATAAACCTGCTGTTAGCAAAGCTTCGATGATTTCAACAGGTTTCCAATTTAGTTTAGTTAAAAATTTGATGTTAGCTCTGATCTCAAAATTTGTCATTTGAAAGGTTGAAAATTACTATTTTGAGATGCAACCTCTCTCGATGCTGACCTGACACAGACTGATGAGAAAGCTGCAAGTTATCAAGGAAGCTCTAAGGACAGGTTTCAACTTGTTAATCTCTGTTCAGTTCAAAATTATGGCAATTGTCTGAGAACTTTTTGACTAACCCTCGTATTCCATGTTGCACTGCTTGAAGAGATTTAACGTGAAGCCGCGCTGTAACGCATTATAGCCAGACGTCATATCGTCTTAGAAGTTTGAAGATGAAGAAACTGCAGTATGGCCGGGCTCGCTACGTTGGTACATCGGGGGTTTCAGCGTGGGTAAGTCGTCCGGCCATAAATGGGTGGGCAGCTGAAACCCCACTACGGGGTTTGGATGCCCAGTGCGTTCGACTGTACAGTATTGTGAACAAATTTTAATGGGGAGACACTTGTAATCTTGAGTTGCAATTATAACCACGATGCTCATATAATTTTGATGTTTCAAATAATAGTGATGTTCATCTTGTGTGGTGATTTGGAAGAGTCTGGTACGAATTAAATTATGTGACCTTCGGTGTGACATAGTTTGAGTAACTGAAGCGCTAGCTACTACTACTACAAATTGTCCCATTTTGGTTAGACCGATATGACCTGGATCCAATACATGTACAGTTCATCATAAAAGGGGTACAACTTCTGTATCCAAGGGAATTGGCGATCCTAGGAGGAATATGTGAGGTCCCGAGTAGCGAGTTAGGTAGGCTTTTTTTGTTGAAATAAAGTTTGTATTATGGGATGAACAATTTTTTTTTGGTTCACTGTTGTCCTGTTTCTCAGCTGCTACTACTACTACTTTTTCATTAAACTTTTATCTTGTTTCATGAACTTCTTTCTGAATGTACAGTTTCAATGCACCTTGTGCATAGATTCCGCGTTTCCTTAATTCCATATTTAACAGTCCCTTCGTCCTTCCTCTATTTCGAAGGTCTTTGTTGCGGTTAGGGAGCCTTTAACCTAACATCTGATCTCGAATCAACGTTGCGTAAAATATAGACATAACTTTTTAATATCGTAAATCACGCTCTAGGAGTCCCTAGGGCTTTGCAAGTTCCAAAAACGTTATTTTCACTTTCCAGCTTGCGTGTTTATGTTTTAACTTTTTTAGCATTCATTTTTATCCTTTCACAGTTTCTGATTTTAGCAACGACAGTACTTCTAAGGTGTGGTAGTAGCTGTAATGTGTTCCAAAATTGTCCAGCCCATGCTAATTGTCTCTTGGTTTTTACAGGGTCGGCCAGAAGTAACTTACTCTTGTAATTTGATAATATAAGTAAAACTATGAACGCTAGGAAGTTGAAATTGATTTATTGAAAGAAAAAATTTTTTATAGGTTAACAACACTATTGTTATTAACAGGAAGAGAAAGAGTATTGTTGGGAGAGTGCTTTCCAAATAACTTAATTTTACGATTTGGTAACATCCCTTGGTCTCCTTGTTCTCCAGATTTGTCCCCATGAGACTTCTTCTTGTGGGGCTCCCGTAAGTCACGAGTTAATGTAGCCAATTTAACAAACTTGCAAGAACTTGAAAATAAAATTTTATATGAAATAGCTCAACTCTCGCCTGATACACTGAGGAGCCTTATGGAAGCGACAAAGAAAAGAGCTCTAATTTGTCTAAACAGTCGTGGCACTCATTCGAACGTATTTAAAATTTAGCCTTGATAAACCATAAAAATGTTATTCTTTCAAATTAAACAAGTTTCAACTCCCTAGCGTTCATAGTTTTTCTAGTATTAGCAAATTAAAAGGCTCGGTTACTTCTGGCCCACCCTGTATAATATGTATAGCGATTGGTGTTATTTTTATATTTATAGCATTTCTTTGAGAGTTATCTTCACGTTGTTCTTGGTGTTATAACGGAAAGGTATTTCTAAGAGATTTCAATTCTGCAGGATAGATTTCACAAATTGTGTATTTTACGTTTCAAGCTTCTGGTTACAGCTGAAGTCTTAAAATTTGTTATGTCCAACAGGAAAGGAAATGAGATTTGTAATTCCTAAGCGGTGACAGGAGGAAACATAAGCGTGGCCAACCTGTTATCTGATGGGGGACTTATTCATAAAGTAATGGAATTTGTTAAAAAAGTGAATGTATTAGGGAATATATGATGTTAAATCTGAGTGGACCCACCCAGTTCAAGAGTGGCGAGGTTGTGTTTTAATGTTTGTATTACGGTTTGCCTATGTCTTAGTCTTGTAGCAGTTGGTATGTTCTGCGGCACAGTTTAGAACCTAAATGGCCGAGCGTACTGCGCTCCTCAACGCAGAGTTGAGGTAAGTGAGCTGGAGCTCTTACCCAGCGCGGGTAAGACGCTCAGCCAAAGTGAGGGTGTTTGGAACCCCAACTTTGGGGTCCTAGCTTCAATCCTTCCACATTCATTGTTCTATTGCATCCATGTACCCTGGTTCTTCAGGTAAAAATTACGAGTTTCAGCTATATTGGCCTCAATCTTTGTTCATATGGTGATTGAATCCATATGATGACTGGTAAAAAGAAGCAAATGTTGTGATAAGTGTTAGTATGTCCATGACAGCTCCTTTTCGGGTGGCTCATGCTAAACGGTAGTTATCGACATTTATGTAATACGATATTGCTGTGTAACGAATGGGGGTGAAGTTCTGGAGAATTGTTGTCTTACTTAATGATTTATGCCAGTTATTGTTGAAGTCGGACATGAGTTCTGTTTTTTGCTGAAACGTGTATTGTATTGAAATGCATCGTACTTGACTGAGTAAGATGGAATATGCGAACAATAACGTCGTAATTGAAGTAATCTGTATAGATAGCGGAGAAAGATGGAAGACACTCATGACCTCAGTGTATCACCGTACAACAACACAGCAACTTTGGTAGAAATGCCAAAGCGACAACTAAATAGTCTATGACCGAAGTTGTTGTTAAGTGAGGTTATTATTATTATTATTCATTTATATATATATATATATATAAAACCGGAGCTAATGGCATATTATAGGATGTGTGCCTTATATGTCTCTACACATATATATATATATCTGTATATTCATTAATTAAAGGACGTAGTGTTCACCATAAAATTGCTACAATAATGTATTTATCGAACCCCTCAGGGGGATACAGGTATTGTATCTATGGGAATTAGCGCTCCCAGGGGGACTATGTGAGGGCCTGAGCTAAAGGTTAGGTAGGCTTCCTTTTGTTGTAATAAAATAGGATTTTGTTTTGTTACGGACCATCTTTTTTCGGTCCACTGCTGTCCTGTTTTTCAGCACATGCTACTTTCTTCTTCAACTTTTTTCTTGTTTCATGAACTTCTTTCCTAGCTTACTGTTTCTGTGCACCTTGTGCATAGATTCCGCGTTCCCTCAACTCCACACTAAATGGTGCCTTCCTCTTTCCTCTCTTGGAACATCTTTGTCGGGGTTAAGGGAGGCTAAAACTTTCTTATATAATAATAATAATGTATTCATCGAATAAATATGGATGTAAGGCTACTTTTTCCATGTAATTGCATGTTTTACTGTATTGAGGGATTTTCACTGGGAAAAGTGTAGCTACTGGAATGACTACAGCAATACTGCCAATATTCCTGGAGTTACTCAAAGCTATACTTTTAGTTTAACAATGCTCGTTATTCAAATTTTCAACTATTTAGACGTTGATCATGTACAGAGCAATTCGAAAATTAAATAATCTAAGCTAACACGTTCTTTATAACGCAATTTGATGTAGCGGTGAGTATTCAAAAATCGTCTGAACAAATCGGTAGGTAAGAGAAAGACAGCACAGCAGATTATGAAAGAGGTGCAAGAGAAAGATTTGTGCGGAAGACTTCGGGAGCCAATTCTTATAATTTATAATTTGAATTTATACGATGCCCGTAATATATTTATGTATATAAATAGTCCGAAAAAAATGTGCATTAAAGATGATGGACATCGTGAAAAACTAATCCTGCTTCCTATGCATGTCGTTCAACAAGTATTCTAAAAGAATTGAAGACTTTCTAGAAGCGGAAAGCATTGTTTGCCAGACTAATTTCATCCTGTGGTTTATTTACGTTGACGAACTATGAACTCTGTGTTTCTTTCTGAAAATATAAAGTAACATCATGAGGACTTTCATTTGATTTATCCTTTAAACACTCGAAAAAAAACATCTGAATTTTAGAATTACAATGAGTATGCAAGTCCTAAACGGAGCTTTGGATTGATAATTATGAAGGTTTTGCTCAGTATGCACACAAATTTTAGTTATTACATGGCTATGAAGCATTGCATACAAGATTATCAAAGTTATTCAGTATCATAGTTTCCAGACTATTTAAATATTTTTCAATACGAATGTGCGGAAACCCGGCAGTTCCTGCCATGGTGCAATCGTACGTACGACAGCCAGTGCATCGCTGCCGCGAGTGTGGTGTGGGTCACGTGGTATGGGTGTGGCAACGTCATCAGGTCAAACGTCTCCTATTGGCTGGCTTGTCTAACGGTTGCGAGCAGCTGTCCCCTTTGAAGTGGACCTACCTGTCTTGTGTATATCGTGGTTTGGTGTTCGTCGAGCGACTCAATGCTTCCCAGTGCAATTTCAGACGCTAAACGTGTAGGGTGTGCGTCTCTGCTCCCTGCCTACACGTTCTCTTGGAAAAGTGGCGTTTAGCTGCCAAAAAAGGACTTTTTTAAGCCAACGCTTCGCCCACATTTTCCTCATTCGTTTTTGTTTCTTCTTTAAAGCCGCGACAACTGATAGAGATTGAAAACGCCATTGCTTGTCGCAGAGCCACCTTCGTACGTTTTCTCCCTACCGCTGCTAGGAGCAGACTGAGGATTTTACTTGGTTGGAACAGTCTGCACCTCTGCCATGGTCCGTGTGGACACCCTGACTCGAACAAGCATTTTACTGAGCTCGTGGTGGAGCGCTCGCTCACTCCTCGTGTCAACAGGCCTTTACAAACGCGTAACGAACGACCGGCAGGCCGCAGCGGAGACATATCAAGAAACACTTTGCGAGAAGTACAGGAATTTCTTGAGAATTTCTTGAGCCCACCCCGCGCGACTTTACACTTCAGTTTCCCACTCGTAACTTTAGAAATAATGTACCTATTAACTTCAAATTGCTCTCAAAAGAAAGAGCGAAACATTCGCTATCTAGATAGTATAAGCAACACCCTCAAGGTATTCTGAAAGTTACAAAAATTCTTCGATTAACCTTGCAAACATGCGCGCACTAAAAACACTTCAGTTTCCCACTCGTAACTTTAGAAAGAATGTACTTATTAACTTCAAATTGCTCTCAAACGAAAGAGCGAAACATTCGCTATCTAGATAGTATAAGCAACACCCTCAAGGTATTCTGAAAGTTACAAAAATTCTTCGATTAACCTTGCAAACATGCGCGCACTAAAAACACTTCAGTTTCCCACTCGTAACTTTAGAAAGAATGTACTTATTAACTTCAAATTGCTCTCAAGCGAAAGAGCGAAACATTTTCTATCTAGATAGTATAAGCAACACCCTCAAGGTATTCTGAAAGTTACAAAAATTCTTCGATAAACCTTGCAAACATGCGCGCACTAAAAACACTTCAGTTTCCCACTCGTAACTTTAGAAAGAATCCACCTATTGACTTCAAATCACTCTCAAACAAAAGAGCAAAACTTTTTCTACAAATTTGTAATAAACACACCCAAAAAAGTTTTCTGAAAACTACAGAAATTCTTTGATGAACCTGTACGACTCACGCGCCGTCGAAAGACTCAAGTTGACTCATTCGCGCTCGCGCGTCGTCAGAACATCAAACTTTCCTGTGTTCTCAGAAACGAAATAATAATATTCTTAAGGTTACTTTCAATCAATAGACTATTTCATTTGCATTTGTTGTCAAATTCAATGCGAAATTAAGGTAACCCTTTCGCGCTCGCGCGTGGTCAGAACCTCTACCTTTACTCTGTTCTGAAAAATGAAATGATAATATCCTCAACGTTATATTCAATCAACAGGCCATTTCATTTGTATTTCTTTAAAAATTCAATGCCAAATGTCAAGGCCGGAAACACATCGAACTAGACCGTGACGTATAAAACGATGATCATGTAAATTTTCTATACAAAATCATAGCGGAGGAGCATAAATTTCATTTCTGAGAATACATTCTTGAAGCGAATCAGGATATCACTATAATTTCATCATTTTTTTCATCAGTTACAGAAATACATGAACAACTATTTCTAACCTACAGCTACCAGTTGAAAAAGAATTAATGGAATAAGCCCGTAAATACTCGTATTGACAGTGTTGCTTACAAAGTGAGCGAACAGTACAAGTTTGTTGACCTGCAATAAAATTTTCAAAAATTATAGAACACTGAAGCATTCTGAAAGAATGTGTTGAAACGTCGAAACAAACACATTTAGAATGACATAACCTCAAAAATAATACATTAGCCTGTACAACAAACTTACAGCGGAAATTGTCCCGTGGGAAAATACATTAACGCATAAATGACCAGTTTCGCCGGAGAAAAAGTAAAAAAAGACAAACCTCACAAATCTGAAAAAATCATATAATTTACAACGAAATAGTTTAACATAAATATCAGTAAACATACTATTAGGATTTGAACAACACCAACATAAGTGGACGAATAGGCATTTCAATGGTTGAACCTATAAATAAAAGTATAAGAAATGCAAGGTAACACACAAGCTTATTTTGAGATAATACCCATGAGCAAAAGACAAATACTCAGATTTAGCAAAAAATAGCAAGAAAGACTGAAAGCGTATTCTAGCTTTGAAAAAATTCGTAAGCACTGGGTGAAATCAAATATCAACTAAGGCCTACAACGGTGCGGGTCGAGCTCTACATAAACTTGAGTAGAACAGAGGAAAATTAAAGCATTTTATTTCAAAATATGTTGCTGTGGGTAAGGATGACACTGAGACTAATGATAGAATATTTGCATGAATGATGATTTATACCAAACACACAAAATTTTGGGTTTCGTGCTTCTATATTTCCATAAATGGCCCTAATATATGTTTTGATTTTGTTACCGTGGATAATAAAAGGAAATATCCACGTCGAAAAATTTCTCATGTAATGACTTTAGGAAATACGAAGTGAAGATCAGTATAGCTATCGGTTAGCAGCATTGTTCAGGACTACAGTCGAAAACCGAGAATAAAATTAACCTTGAAGTGAAGACAAAGGTCCAGTATTTGAGTGGGTGAAGTGTAATAGTTCAAGAAGGAATTTATGAGATGAGAAATTTATTATTAAGTGCTGTATTTGTGCACTAAAATGAAGTATTACAGTATGTAATTGCCACTAGGGACTCATGAAATGCCATGGTGCATGCGACTTGGAGTTTTTCATTGTTGCTGACATTTTTCGTAAGTTATTACAGAAAAACGTCGTGAATTTGGCAATGATTGAAATAAGTCTTAGGAAAACGAAAACAGTAATAATTAACCTCAGTGTCGTATCCTCAATTGTATGGTCTTTTCTGGTCTTTTTTCTGGTCACTCTCAACTTGTAACATTCCCTAACTCGTCATCTCTTTATTATCGTAAAGCATTCACGTAAAACCGTACATTTTTTGTGTGATCTTCAAATTTAAATGTAAATGGAGATCACAGCAACATCTTTTGAAATAAAATGCTTTAATTTTTCCCTGTTCTACTTAAGTTTATGTAGAACGCGACCCGCGCCATTGTAGGCCTTAGTTGATATTTGATTTCACCCAGTGCTTACGAATTTTTTCAAAGCTAGAATACGCTTTCAGTCTTTCTTTCTATTTTTTGCTAAATCTGAGTATTTGTCTTTTGCTCATGGGTATTATCTCAAAATAAGCTTGTGTGTTACCTTGCATTTCTTATACTTTTATTTATAGGTTCAACCATTGAAATGCCTATTCGTCCACTTATGTTGGTGTTGTTCAAATTCTAATAGTATGTTTACTGATATTTATGTTAAACTATTTCGTTGTAAATTATATGATTTTTTCAGATTTGTGAGGTATGTATTTTTTTACTTTTTCTCCGGCGAAACTGGTCATTTATGCGTTAATGTATTTTCCCAAGGGACAATTTCCGCGGTAAGTTTGTTGTACAGGCTAATGTATTATTTTTGTTGTTATGTCATTCTGAATGTGTTTGTTTCGACGTCTCAACACATTCTTTGAGAATGCTTCAGTGTTCTATAATTTTTGAAAATTTGATTGCAGGTCAACAAACTTTTACTGTTCGCTCACTTTGTAAGCAACACTGTCAATACGAGTATTTACGGGCTTATTCCATTTATTCTTTTTCAACTGGTAGCTGTAGGTTAGAAATAGTTGTTCATGTATTTTTGTAACTGATGAATTACATGATGAAATTATAGTGATATCCTGATTCGCTTCAAGAATGTATTCTCAGAAATGAAACTTATGCTCCTCCGCTATGATTTTGTATAGAAAATTTACATGGTCATCGTTTTATACGTCACGGTCTAGTTCGATGTGTTTCCGGCCTTGACATTTGGCATTGAATTTTTAAACAAATACAAATGAAATGGCCTGTTGATTGAATATAACGTTGAGGATATTATCATTTCATTTTTCAGAACAGAGTAAAGTTAGATGTTCTGACCACGCGCGAGCGCGAAAGGGTTACCTTAATTTCGCATTGAATTTGACAACAAATGCAAATGAAATAGTCTATTGATTGAAAGTAACCTTAAGAATATTATTATTTCGTTTCTGAGAACACAGGAAAGTTTGATGTTCTGACGACGCGCGAGCGCGAATAAGTCAACTTGAGTCTTTCGACGGCGCGTGAGTCGTACAGGTTCATCGAAAAATTTCTGTAGTTTTCAGAAAAATTTTTTGGGTGTGTTTATTACATGTTCGTAGAAAATGTTTTGCTCTTTCGTTTGAGAATAATTTGAAGTCAATAGGTGCATTCTTTCTAAAGTTACGAGTGGGAAACTGAAGTGTTTTTAGTGCGCGCATGTGTGCAAGGTTTATCGAAGAATTTTTGGATCTTTCAGAAAACTTTGAGGGTGTTGCTTATACTATCTAGATAGAAAATGTTTTGCTCTTTCGTTTGAGAGCAATTTGAAGTTAATAGGTACATTCATTCTAAAGTTACGAGTGAGAAACTGAAGTATTTTTAGTGCGCGCATGTTTGCAAGGTTTATCGAAGAATTTTTGTAACTTTCAGAATACCTTGAGAGTGTTGCTTATACTATCTAGATAGAAAATGTTTCGCTGTTTTGTTTGAGAGCAATTTGAAGTTAATAGGTACATCACAGACCATTTGCTAGAAGATCCTCAACTTTTCACTAAGTGAGTTTCAGCCCTGTCAACAATGACGTAGGTGCCAATGGGCCAATGACGGAGCCGATAAATTGTTACGTGGCTCTTGTTTGAATCTGAAGTCGTTAGTCGGCTGTGAGCCAGTGACAGAGGTGCATCGAAAATTGCAGCAAAAACGGCTCCGTACGTACGCGTAAAAAATGCTCAGTGGAAAATTGTGCTACTTATTTATAGCAGTTTTTTATCACTCAAACATCTTAATTTATTCATTATCGTATTGTTTCGACTAATATGAGAATCTGGTGTTTGATGGTTTAAAATGGTGATGAACTCTTTCCGAAAAACTTAATATACGGCACCGACGTTTTATCACATTTAAACCTGAGTTTAATTTAAATGCACCTTAGTTTTTAAATATAAATTGTAAATACGTTCATGAATGCACATTCACGTTTATGTATAATGAAGGACAACATAAAAAAGTTTTATCAATATAATCGAAATGTACTGCTTTGGCTTTCACTATTCTTATTACGCCAAGAAACGTTTCATACCTTTTCATAGTAAACCCAGCTGGAGACGCAGCCAATTGAAAGCCATGGCACCAATGACGTCATGGCTGCTAAAAGCTGATTGGTTGGCGTGCGTGAGTACGTTTGTGTAGACCGGGCTTGTGGTCCACCGTAGTTTTGAAATTCTTCTTATGTAACTGTTCTGTGGGTGGGTATATTCTTCCTAAAGTTACGAGTGGGAAACTGAAGTGCGAAGTCGCGCGAGGTGGGCTCAAGAAATTCTCAAGAAATTCCTGTACTTCTCGCAAAGTGTTTCTTGAAATGTCTCCGCTGCGGCCTGCCGGTTAAGCTGCGTTTACACGGAGGGTGACTTCCCCTGGGCAACGCCCTCTCTCCCTCCCCGCCTCTTCAAAAAACCCCCAATCCCCCGGTCTAACGCCTCCCACTACTACCCCATGCGTGTCGACGCTGCTGCCCCACATGCTGGGACTGCCTGTGGAACGACGGAGAGACAGTGCGCTCCAGACAGTCTTGAGGGTAGGATGTATGTCTTGGCTGCTCTGTCGTCATGTTCTCATGCGTAATCTCAATCCAAAGAGTCTCTCCTGATCTGGAAAAGTGGCTGAAGGCTAAAGCTTTCACACTGATAGATTTATTAAAAGCAAAGCGTCAGTCTGATTGTATTTATTACGGTTGTAAATATAATTTTTTTATCAAGAACTATCGCTGAAATGATCTGTAGCTGAAATGATTTTCGATCTAAATTCAAAAGTAATTACCTCTAACAATAGTAACACCAATTGTTCGCTGTCATGCTATTATTAACACAAGATGGCTCGTGATAGGACTTAGACTGATATAATTTTTTTACTTATTTCTATTTCCTTTTATCAGACTCTATAGCGCATATTTCATTTATTTTGGTCTCTATATACATCTGCTGGGCAAGTTATATTTCGTTATTCCTTAGTTTGGGCATTAACAATAACGTCATAAAAGAAGCTATATCTGCGCGAAGTTTTATTGATTTGCCTCCATTCCTTATTCAACCAATTGACACATTCGTTTCTGCCAAGGCACTTGGCCTTCGTTTAAGAAGTAATTCTTGAATTCTCCACGAATACGTTGATATCTTATGCCGGCCTCCGTGAAATAGTTTACAGGTTAAAAATAGCATCTTCTTTTTTGCACGTACCTTGAATTACATTTCGACATCCTCACTCAGTCAACTGTTATCTCCAGGGTTGCCGATTTTTTTCTGATTGAATAAAACCTCCATGAAAACGTACCAAAAATTGTTAGAGTGTACCAAATATATTAAACTAGCAATAAAACGAAAATTTTAGGGTTTTACCTACTTTTCCTGTTTGGATGAAATTTTTCCTCCTCTTCTTCCTTCATCTGCCAATTTTTTTATTTAATTTGTTGACTAAGCTACCGTGATGGTTCCAATTTGTGCAATCTATGTTCTCTAACGTAAATTTTGATCGCATCGTGCATTTAGTTTTGCTCATTTTAACGAAATCCTGTTTTTTGTTTTTCTGTAGTTAAGCTCAAAAAATTCTCTAGCTGCAGCAAAATAAAGCGGTATTGACAAAAGCTGTAATTTACTCGGGAAGCAGCGAGTAACAAAGCTGCGTATCAGAATTTTTCAGACACAATTTCTGTCTTGAAAGGAGCATCTTAAACAAACAGTTCTCGCCACTTCATCTTTATCTTTTCATGCTGCTCTTCTTTCACGAAATTGGAGAAATGCATTGAATATGGTGTTATTGAATTACATTTATTAAGATCTTTCAATCCAAACTCTTCTAGTTTGTTGGTACATATTTTGTTGACACTTCCCAGGAGAATGCTTTGGGCAGCAGCACCAAAATAAATCTCATTTATATTGACATAGTTTGTGGGGTTGCCTACATTTATTTTGCAATTATTGTCATTCGAAATCAATAGATCCCTTTTTATGAAGTTGCCCATAATAAAATTCTCACTCAAGAAAAATTAAAATTCATTTTTGTAAGGGGAACTTGTACATTTTCTGAACGCACCAATTTCGGCACCCTGGGCATCTCACCCTCCGTCTAAACGCAAGTGGGGAAGCTTGAGCGGGTGAGAGGGGTAGGGTAGGGGCGTCACCCTGGGGAAGACACCCTCCGTGTAAACCCAGCTTAAGTCACTGTTATCTCCAGGGTTGCCGACTTTTTTTTCTGATTGAATAAAACCTCCATGAAAACGTACCAAAAATTGTTAAAGTGTACCAAATATATTAAACTAGCAATAAAACGAAAATTTTAGGGTTTTACCTACTTTTCCTGTTTGGATGAAATTTTTTCCTCCTCTTCTTCCTTCATCTGCCAATTTTTTTTAATTCATTTGTTGACTAAGCTACCGTGGTGGTTCCAATTTGTGCAATCTATGTTCTCTAACGTAAATTTTGATCGCACTCGTGCATTTAGTCTTGCTCATTTTAGCGAAATCCTGTTTTTTGTTTTTATGTAGTTAAGGTCAAAAAATTCTCTAGCTGCAGCAAAATAAAGCGGTATTGACAAAAGCTGTAATTTACTCGGGAAGCAGCGAGTAACAAAGCTGCGTACCAGAATTTTTCAGACACAATTTCTGTCTTGAAAGGAGCATCTTAAACAAACAGTTCTCGCCACTTCATCTTTATCTTTTTATGCTGCTCTTCTCTCACGAAATTGGAGAAATGCATTGAATATGGTGTTATTGAATTACATTTATTAAGATCTTTCAATCCAAACTCTTCTAGTTTTTTGGTACATATTTTGTTGACATTTCCCAGGAGAATGCTTTGTGCAGCAGCACCAAAATAAATCTCATTTATATTGACATAGTTTGTGGGGTTGCCTACATTAATTTTGCAATTATTGTCATTCGAAATCAATAGATCCCTTTTTATGAAGTTGCCCATAATAAAATTCTCACTCGAGAAAAATTAAAATTAATTTTTGTAAGGGGAACTTGTACATTTTCTGAACGCACCAATTTCGGCACCCTGGGCATCTCACCCTCCGTCTAAACGCAAGTGGGGAAGCTTGAGCGGGTGAGAGGGGTAGGGTGGGGGCGTCACCCTGGGGAAGTCACCCTCCGTGTAAACCCAGCTTTAACGAACGAGTGAGTATCTTACGAACTTGCAAGCCCGGCCAAGCCAGGGATAGCCGGCGCTCCACTTGTGTTGCTTTGATTTGCTTGACACGTTGCAATGAGATGACGCGCATTTTGATCGTAAAACTGGTCGTGCATTTTTTTAAATGTCTAAAAATTAATTATTTAAAGCATCCAAATTTTCATATTTTTGCCGCACTAGTATTCAAAATGACAAGCCCTCCAAAAATGATGTCTAAAAAGAGGTTTACACGCGCAGTCTTGCAAAGAAGAATGGTTAATGGAAAGAATGAAAAAAACTGTCACAGTTGGAAAACTAAGCCGAAGTTGGTAAGAGATGTCATCAACAGAGTACATATGTCACCAGCGTAATGAAAAGCGCCTTGCACAACAGAAAAAACGTCTTAATGATGAAATTTGCGCTGCAGAAGAAAATTAGGAGAGACAGGAATAAAATCATCATTAAAATCATTGTTTCTACTCACGTATGTTAACTTTTACTTATTTCTCGGTAAAACTACACTACTACGTTTTTAATTAACGAATCTCGATTTTTTCCATGTTCAATCTACGTTTATCTGAATCGTTTATCTGTTTATCGTTATCTTTTGCATGTTAAAACGTTGAGTTAATATTCATAGTTGAAAGCTAATTACTGGAAAATGTGTTAAAATATTAATGTTTAAAGTAACTGATTGAAAACTAGGCCTGCCGCACATTTACATCATCTCTTAATTTTGAACACCACATGTATTTATTCTTCAAGAACTTTTGCGTTTCGCCTCCTTTGCCGAAAAAATTTGGATACAAATATCTGAATTCACAAATGAATATATAAGAATAATTATCGAATAATTAAGTTAATAAGGGGAGACTGTTCATTGTTCAGATTATTATCACCGGCAGCCCTGGTTTACTGGCAGTGCACACCGCAAATATTTAACATGCAGAATGTTGCCGCTCCTTACCGTGAGCGTGGCAATAAGGGTCATTTTGCTCTGCTGTGGGCGGAGCTTATTTGGCTGGCGGGATGGAGCGACGGTGTGGAGCGCGAAGACACCGTCAGTGTAAAAGGGCCTTTAGTTGTCATAGTTGTCTAACGTAGTTGTTTTAGTTGTCTAACGTAGCTAACAAAATCTCCATCAAATTTTCAGTTCCATTCGAGCTTCACGACGAAGAGCATTTAAAACTACAGCAACTAAATCTTCGAATGCCTCTGAGTTCACTGCGATTTCTGACTGCGCGTCAAACTCCGGACTTCACTTGGCGAAGATTTCGCGGTCGTCCCTTGGACTTGAACTTGAACTTGAACTTGAGGGCCGACAGCGTCGGGGCCTTCGTAACGGCCTACAATTCCCTCCAAAATTTCACACAAAGAGTTCAGCGCCTGGTACCAGACTTGTCCACTAAACTACTCAGGATCTACCAATCCTTGTCACAAGCTGCCTTAATATATACCTAAAAGCTGCTGCGAAATTAATAAAAGACTGATTTTCAACGTTCGCTCCTTATCACTAGTACTTTCCCCACTCTGTCGTTGCCAAAAAAATTCCACTAACTACATTACAACTAGAAAATTGACCAAGCCTATAATCTCATTAGTCTCTCATGTTCTCGTCATTTTTGCGACCCTTGTTTCGTTAAGCTTTCATACCTTGTATCATGACACATGCTTAATCTAACGTTTTTTAGAAATATTGTGAACAATTTTTCTCCTTGCAGAGACTTGCTCACTGGCAAGAGCTTCTATCTGCTCGCAGAAAATCCAACAGATACCGAGCTGCTGTTCTGCATGCTACCAAATAGTTCTACGGACAGCAGGTCGTCCCTCTACGAGCCAGAGTACTCTGGAGAAAGGATCTTGGACATCCCGCTGCTCTGACTACATGACCCTCTTGTTCTGATAACTTCCAACCCGGATAATTTTAAGTTAGATGATGTCATTTTTGATGCCGGCAAAACCGGCATCAGAACCTTTCTAATTTCTTCTGTGAATCTCTAACTCGTATTTGCAAATTTGCTAACTGCGTGTTTATCAAAATTCTGTGATGGATATCACAAGAAAGGTATTGCTTGCCCATCAGTCACCGCGCTGCCGGCATCAACCACTCCTAGCCGGTTTTTAAGTTGCAAAGTACCTATTCCAGACCGCTCTCTGACAAGAATACCGTTCAGAAGCACCACTACCTCTCAAGTTTTCGTTGAATAAAATCTCCTATCGGTAATGTCCATTAAATTTTCTTGCTTAATGTAACACAATAATTTCCCCCCTTGGCATAAATGCTGTATACTACCTTCTACAATCGGTCCATTTCCTATTCTAATAACTTCTTTTCTTTACAGTCCAACGACATCCCTTTCACGGACCTGCAACTCAGGACGTCCCTGCAACGAACTTTGGAGTACTAAAGACACAACAACGTACCCTGGATCCTGTCCGGATGGTATATAAGATTCCATGAAAAGGACACCCGGAAGGTGCACATCTCGTACTTGATGCCTCGTGAAATCCTTCCGGGTGCCCCAAAAATGGATGTCCAACCGGACAGGATCTTACGACAACTTCACGAACAGCCCCGAGAGCAGAGACGTAGAGCCGCAGCTCATGTTAGCGACGAGTTTCCCCGTTTTCGGGAAGTTACCGTAGGTAGTTTTCTTCACAATTTTTCAATCATGATAATTACCTCGACCCTCGCGAAACGTCTCAATTTCAATACAAAATTAAGCTCTCACTACTGCACCACTAATATTCATCTCCTCCCTGTCCTCAGGAAACCTCTCAGCCCTCCAGCTCCTGCTCCTGCTGCTGCTCCTCGCCAAGAAGTAGAGTGGGAAGAAGAAGACGAAGGAGAGTAAGAAACTACAACCCCAGACGGCACGGCGTCCAGCCCTCTTCTTCATCCACTGGTGTTCTCGAGCAGAATATCAACTGACCTAGTTTTAAGTCTACATCATGTTGTTCTAATGTAAGATAATAAATTTGATTATCAATTTTATCAATAGTGGTACCAGAACTTAAATCGTTGTTGCTTGAGCAACTCTGTTGTGCTTGCTACAACGATTTAAGATCTGGTACCACTATTGATAAAATTGAAAACAAAGTTCTGAAAGAAATGTAAATTTTCTTCACTATTAACTGCATAAATTAAGTCTGAAAGAAATGTAAATTTTCTTTACCATAAACTGCATAAATTAAGTCTGAAAGAAATGTAAATTTTCTTTACTATCAACTGCATCAATTAAGTCTAAAAGAAATGTAAATTTTCTTTACTATCAATTGCATAAATTAAGTCTGAAAGAAATGTAAATTTTCTTTACTATCAACTGCATAAATTAAGTCTGAAAGAAATGTAAATTTTCTTTACTATCAACTGCATAAAGTCTGAAAGAAATCCCAAATTTCTTACTACGATCATCCTTGGTTTCAATTGTAGAAAAATTCAATTTGTTTAAAACTTAATTTAGTTTTTATAGCAGTGTCACCTGAGCTGAAATTACTGTTACATATGCAACTTGGGTTGTACGTGCAACATTGATTTTAACCCTGGTACCACTGTTATAAAAAACTAACTCAAGTTCTTAACAAATTTAATTTCTACAGTTATACTTCACTAATAAAACTAGATACGAACTTCTTCCTCTTTCGTTCCGACTCCTAAAAACTTTCTTGGTAGAGTTAGTGTGCGTTCGACGCCTGATCTTTCAGATCAGCTGAAATTGAACACTGATACACACAGCTGAAGGCAAAGGTTGGCCAGTTTGAACAAATGGCACGAGTTCCACATCGATCAGGCACGAGTTCCACACCAAATGGGTCGAGTTCAACACCATTGCGTTAGCCTTAACTTTACGAAGGTCCCTTCACTTTCGCTTTGGACACAATTTAAGTCAAACGTTGCCATGAACGTGTCTACTTAAACTTGTTGAAATTCATTTCTTCTCTCCACAGTTTTATAAACAGTCTAAATTTCTCAAATCTTGTACCCTTCGATGAAAACTGATGGTTCCAAACATTAAAAGATCACACGCGTTCACATTCGATATTACTCAAACAAGTCGTTCTTAATCGTGTACACGGCCTCAACTGCCTAATTTCATCTTTTAAGCACTCGTTCAGATATTGCCGTTCCTGAAAGTATGCACCAAGTGCTAAATCATTCTTTACATTTTTTCTCCACGAACACTACACTAATTACTGAAACTCCTATCGGCCAACTTCTCTTTCATTCGCTTTCCTAACTCCACGTTTAAAAACTTCATTTCAGTTTTTTTCCACCACTACATCCCGTCTTGCACATTGCAGCGCCTCGAAAAAAAAACACCCGAGTCATATTCGACCGAAATAAACCAATTGAACTAGCACAAACTATACACTTCAGATGCCTTCAATTTAAATTCGACAGTTTTTAGCACCGTTTCAATATTTTAGAGTGGTTGATGCAAGTTTCAACATCCCTAAGTGCAACAAACACGTTCCAAAGAGAGATAGAAGGAAGCCACCATTTGGATAAGCGTTAAAGGAATGCAGAATCTGTTCACAACAAGCACACAAATAATCAGTAAAAAAAAGAAGTACAAGAAACAAGATGAAACTTGTACAAAAAAAACATTACGTGCTATAAACAAAATAGCATTGAGCCAAAAAAAATCCGTAACTAAAGGAAAATACCTTTCTCTTAGCATGCATTTCTATGGCTGCCTGCACACGGGCAACTTTTCATGAGGCGACAACAAAAAGTTGTGAGGTGGTTGCGACCGGATCAATTTCTCTGACAACACAATAGTAGTCGACAACTGTTGCAGACGATAGAGAATGTTATTTCTAATGAAAGCTCGCACACGGACAACTTTTAGTTGCCGCCACCCAGCGCCCAGCCGGTCGCAGGTTGCCAGATTGGCTTCGTTAACTCCAAATTTTTGCCAATGTGACTTTTTCTGGGGCAGTTTGGTGCGTAAATAAATTTTTTGACTTCTAAGATATTCTGAAATAGTTAGGCGAAACAACATTTTCACACCTGGATAATGAATTCATTTTATTTAAGAAGAAAAGAATTCCTGTGTTCGGCATTTTTATGATGATTCATGTTATCAAGAGTGGTATAGAATACTTCATTTGTTATCTGACAAATCCGATCCCGCCGTGGCTTCTCAGTGTCTTTCTGACTGGAGTATGACTTGTTTTGGGGCAGTGTGGTGCATAAATAAACTGTTTTACGTTTGAGCTATTCCAAAATGTCTCCGCGGAACAACCTATTTTAAATCTGCATAAAAAATTCATTCTATTTAAGGCGTTTTATGACATTTATGGTTAGGCATTTTAATGATAATATACTCAATAATGGGATGGCATATTTTCTTTTTTCATCTGACGATCCTGCGTGGTTTTCCAGTGTCTTCCAGACTAGAGTGGTTTGACACTGCCACCTCCACAGTATCCATGGTGACACACTAAACGATGGTTGCCGCCATCCGGCGACTCGTGTGCGGGTGAACTTTACCGACAATTTACTTTTCGTTGCGACAATTTTTTATTGTGACATTATTTTGTTGTGGCAACTGAGAATAAAACGTTGCTCGTGTACAGGTACCCTAATGAGTTTCTCTGCCGATTTCTTTACCTTTAGGTAAATTTCCTCTTTCATGGGCCCCGGGTAATGTCTATTTCTTTGTTTCACAGGTGCTGCACCCTGCACATATATATGGTGCTGCACTGTCTCCGTACACCCAATGTCTGCCCTATCTGTCGCAAAAAAATATCTTTATGTACCGTCATCAGTGCTGCTACCATCTTTCTTTGCTCCGAAGTCAGATCCGTACCGCATAAGTTAAGGTCACCCGTCACTCTGTTATTCTCTTCTGCGTTCTCTACCTTTTCCCGGCACAAAACCACCTATGTACCTAATCTTGTATGCTTGGCTAACTTCACATCGCTGTCAAAATGATTCATCACTTCTACTCTGATGTGTTCATTATCCACATCTACTGATGAAGCTACCATCAATGAACGAGTCCCATTATCTACTGGCTCTAAATACACTTCAAATTTATTTGGTACCCTCTTTACTTGAGCGGACAAACGTAACATCTGCCTAGGAGCAACAGTCACTTCTGCCACACTGAAATTTGAAATTCTGCCCTGCGGGAAGTCACCACCTTTAATTAACCGAGCTATTCACGTACAATCTTTGATACTTTCTTCAAAGTCCTATCTGATGCATTCAACGTTAGTTTGAAGCTATCAAAAAATCTAAGCCCAACACACAATTGAACGCTTTGTCATTACCAAAAACCTTTGCATCGGGAACTTAGTTGTGCCAATCGTAAATGCTAAGCCTATTTCTCCATCTATTCCAATTTCATTTCCCGAAATTCCTACCATATTACTAATGGAGGAAACGCGAAGCTGTCCTTGCACACCCTGTATTTTCTGGAGCAGTTCTTATCTAATTAAAGAAACTGATGAGCCTGTGTCTACTAGACAATAAATCTGCAACTGCCCAATCTCAACAGCCATCGAGTATGCTACTGCCACGTCACGTCTCTGCCGTACCATCTCTATGTTTTGGGGACTATCCTGTAACTGCCCGGTTATGCCCCTTCCATACCGGAGTCACATAGTTTTCCGACTGTCGCCCTGGTTTGTGTGCACACTGAAAACTACGGTGCGTGATTTTTCCACACCATACACAAGCTGCGCATCTCTCCATAAATCCATGACAATTGACAGCCCTTCATCAAATGTCCCTTTGTGCCACAGTAGATACATTCTTAACCGCGTTCCGAACTGACAACCTCCCTGCTTTGTCTCTATTTGCTACCCGTTGTGTACAGTCCTGTACAAAATCTACTTCCTGTCTACAGCGAAAACAGTGCATTGATCGGGCTTGTCTGTGTTCCTTCCAGGTGCTCTGTGGTACCATTACCTGCCTCTGGTGCACATGGCGTCGCTAAGTAAATTTGCTCCTGTCATTCCCGATTCACTTTCCTTTCCTCGGTAGCTGCCATATCGACTTATAAACTTTCTGCTATCCTAATAACTGTTTTGTATACTGAAATATGCGTCGTTTTAATGTGGCACTGGTTTTGTGAGTAGGAGCTCCGGAAGGTGTTACGCGCCTCATGCTAGCTCCGGAAGGTATTGTTACGCGGCTAATGTCTGACTTCCGAGCACGGCTTGTTTTGAGAAATATACTCCCTCCACGTTTTGAGAGGACGTCTGTAACTGACAGCCGCCAAGTACACTGATACGTGCCTTCCAGTGTTTCTTTACTCCTGCCTTGGTTGTCTAAAGCTACTGAAACTGTATCTTGCAGTTACAGCTAAATAAATCTCATGTGTTGAAAAAAACTACATAACATACTGCACCAAGTTTAACGGATCCGACGGATCGCTGATAGCCCACGAATAATTTAAGCCGACGTACCAGTTCCGGTGACAATGAACTAATGAGTTCTTTTCCTTCTAATCTCAGGCTAGCCACTTCTGCTACTACTGTCTCGAGCCTAATACTGTAGCATGTCAACGACTCGCCCTTTCCTCTCTCTGCACGCAAGAATCCCGTGTACCCTGCATCACTTAATTTCTCCTGAATTTTCAGTTCCTGAAATAGCCTAGCTTTTACTTCACCGTAGTCAGCTACCGTTCCGTACGCTTGAACTATTTTTCTGGCTTCCCCATCAAGAAACTCTGGTAATTCCCGATCCCATCCACTCTTGTTATCCTGATATTTAGAACTTGCATACTTTTCAAATGTAGTCAAAAATGTCGAAACCTGACCGTCACCTGGCCCACCAGAAAACTTTACTGGTGGAGGCAATTTATCCGTACACAAGCTCTTGATTGCCTCTGTGAGGTTTGGCATTACGTTAGCCATCTCTGACGTGCCCTCCATCCTCACACTGAGCCCAAATTATGCCAAGTTTTTTTCAGTGTAATAAATTCAGACGATAATATGTTCTCATTAAAAAGTACTATTTCCTTATTGCACGCGATTATTATCCTGCCGACCGTACCGAGTATCCAATGCCAAAAACCACTCCCGACACCAAATGTAGTGTAACTAGCCTGCTTATTGTCTCACCACTAGTAGACCGAAACTCCCAAGACACCGCCGAGGCAAGGGTTAAGGCCCCCTCGTACGTGAATACATGTCTGGAGATAATCTGAACTGAGTTTGTTTTGTCGGTCTCAAGGCCCCGCACACGATACAAACAACTCACTGCAAACCTGACAAAGAGTCAAAGACTGGCACACGCTTCAGTACACCAGTAGCAGCTAGGTAGAGCACACACAAGAACAGCGGCTCCAGACTACGAGTTCGTATCGTTGATGGGATTCGCTATAATTGTATTGAATAAGAAAAAAAAGACGTAAAAGTTCCCTCAAAATAGACTAAAGAATGGTTCATAAAAAGTAATTAGTATACAAATGTGAAATTGCTCAATGAAGCACAGAAGGAGGAAGAGAGGCTGAGTACAGTCGCTCACCACCCACGAATTTTGGCTTGACCGTGGAGGGAGCATGTATGGAGGGATCATAGTCGTCTGTGAAGAGAACCAGATTTTGAGTTCTCTCTTACGTCTGTAGTAACCAATGGCGTTCTCGCTAGTGTGACGTCAGCACGGAAGTCAATAACCACTGACTACGATGGAGTGCGCACACGCTCGCTGAATGCTCTTCTGGCTGTTGAGTTAATCGCACAATCGTTAATCATTAATTTGGGTTTCTTAAATTCCGATAGAATGTTTCCTTACTTGAGGACTCTTAATAATATCATAATTACTAGCAGAGATATATTAAGAGTTGAAAACTCTAAAGATTACAGGCCCTTTAATAAAAAAAATTGCAGAGCGACTTGCACGCACACCTTACTCGTTGAGTTGTGGCGGGGTACTAATCTTGCTTTGGAAAATAGGAGGCGGAGTTGTAGAGGACGTGGGAGGAGCCAACTTCAGCCAAGCGTCTGTGGTTGGCTCACGTGTGGGGCCTTGGGTATGCCCCTCTCTCTCAACTTTTGCAACCAATTTGAATCCGATCGAAATCGGCTATGCTCCCTTCTGTAATTCTAGCTCCATGGGCTTGTCACTGACGGTGTCGAGGTTAGAAGCCGGTCGCTCCAAAATTGTCAAGCAAAGCTCATTTGCCTTATACAGTCTTCTAACCTAAAATGAGCGTACAGACTCACGAATTCAGCACCAGTTGAGATATGTATGCAGACATATTTGCGCGTGTGAGAGGGCCTTTAGCTTTTCAGGCTACAGCAGCTAGGCCTAGACACGAGCGTGAGTTGCGGCACGGGCAGGTAAAAACAAGTGTATTTCAAAACACGGCATGTACGAAATATGGAACAAATACAGACTCAGAGTGTGTCTTGCGAGAGCCGTCTTTCTACACGACATTGTAAAGCTCTCGCCGACTAAAATACCCCGCAATAGCACCCTAAACTATAACAACTAAAAGAGAGCATAGGATTCACCAAGCACGGAACCGGAACTTACAAACATCAGGCAGGAGAATAGCTTTTACTAGCCTGCTTGTATTCGAGTGCACGGTATGAAGGTCCTAACGCGACCAGCTCCGGTCGTGCAGCCACCAACTTTGGCTTCCGAGTGGCCTGAAGGGGTGTTTACACTAGGGGACATTTCGGCCGTGAGGCGCGACCCGTGTAGACGAGGCTCACCACAGAGGCTCATATTTGTGTGTGTGTGAGCCCGAAGTTCCCTATTCGCTCGGATCGAATTCGTGAGGCGCGCCGCACGTGAGCCTTGCAGCTCAGTCTCCGGTCAGTGCGTGGAGGGAGTATATATGGAGGGAGCATAGCCGTCTGTGAAGAGAACCAGTTTTTGAGATTTCTCCCATGTTTGTGGTAACCAATAGCCGTCTCGCAAGTGTGACGTCAGCACGGAAGCCAGTTACCTACTAACTACGCTAGGGTGCGCACATGCTCGCTGGTTGCTCTTCCAGCTGTTGAGTTTATCGTTATCATTAATTAGGGATTCTAAGACTCCGTAAGATAATAAATTGTGTTTCCTCACTCGAGGACACTTAATAATATCAAAATTACTAGCAAAGATACATTAAGAGTTAAAAACTGTAAAGATTACAGGCCCTTGAATATAACAAATTAGAGAGCGACTTGCACGCGCACCTCATCCTTCGATTTGTGGAGCGGTACTAATCTTGCTTTGGCAAATGAACGAGTTGTCACAGAACATTTACATAAGAAGAACTGCAAAACTACGGTGGACCCCAAGCCCGCTCTAGACAAACATACGCACGCACGCTAACCAATCAGCAGCCAGCAGTCACGACTGGACGCTGACGTCATCACGGCCAAAGCTTCCAATTGGCTGCGTATCCAGGCTTTACTGTGATACTCGTTTGGATTGTAAGTCTAATTTTCATGCTCAAGTGATAAACGTTTCTGGGCGTAGTAAGGATAGTGAAAGTCAAAATAGTGGATTGCGGTTACATTAACAACACTTTTTATTATTTGATTCACTATACATACACGTGAATGCGCGTTCATGTACATATTTTCATCCTGGTCGAAACAATATGAAAATGAATAAATTAAGTCGTTTAGAGCGATAAAAAACCTGCTAATAATATGTAGCGATGTTATTTATATTTATTATACGTAAAGATTCCCCAAAGAGTTACATACGAGAAATGGGAAGAAGTTTACGTTAACGTAATATTTTTCATGTTACGTTCATTGATGAATGATTCGTGCGTACGTTGCTTGATTGATCATAAATTAGTTTAAGCCTCCCTTTACCACATGCCGCAACAAAGAGGTTCAAAGTGAGGAAGGATGAAGGCCCCATATAATATGGAGTTGATGGAACGCTGGGGGTGAGGAACAAGGTGAGTTCAGGCACAGGATCCCGTGCGCAAGGAAAGTCAGTTAAGGAGAAGGGTTATGAAACAAGATAAAAGTTGATGATGAAAGTTAGAGGTATTAAAAAATATGTCAATAGTGGACCGAAAAAAGATGGTCCTAGACAAAACTACGAACATTTTATTTCAACAGAGAGAAAGCTTACCTAACTATCAGCACAGTACCTCACATTTTTCCCTTGAGAGCGCTAATTCCCGTAGATATAATAGCTGTATCCACCTGAGGGGCACGATCGTTGCTTCGTAACAATAATGGATAATATAGCGGAAGGAGAATTCACAAGACTGCCACGCACACACTTTGAATTCGGGTTTACAAGCATCCACTTTTTGGACGAGGCTCAACGCACAGTATTAACTAGTATCAGAAGTGAACTACAGTACTAAGCTAATAACTGAAGCCTAAGCAAAGCCGTCGGCATGGCTTTTCATTACATTTTCCAGTTACAACATACCAGTAGTGAGTGTATATGCTAAATAATAGCGGGGTAAAAATGCTTATGTATACAAAGCAACGAACGACGCATGCAGATCTAGTGCAATTAAAACTCTCAGTATGTGCACAAGCGTGTGCTAAGAAACAAAAATATAGATATGGGACATTAAATCCAATCTCTGTGTCTGTTGAAAGCTTGCACTGTCACGGTTGACACTGCAGTGCAAGAAGAGCAACCATTTGGATAAATTACGAGCTAGTAACAGTAAATGAGCTTCCTACCATAACGCACTGCAGAAATATTGTAGCGAGATAAGCTTATGAACAAAATTAATACATCAACAATAGAATATACTTAGGTCAATCAAAAAATATACCTAACCTGCTACCAGATGGTAATATTACTCATGGACAATTTTCTTAAGTTTTTCAGTACAACTTTTGGAGGACATAAGTCTGTTCACGTGTCTTATGTATTGAAGCGTTCTACAAACGGCAAAGAATTGTTTCAACTTGTCGGTGACCTGAACACAGCAGAAATTACGGTGATGCTGACACAAATCTAAGAACTTACACACTAGTTTACGAAATCCTGATACGTGCCGATAATTGTGAAAGCAATACAAAAATACTCTCTCGTACAAAATAATCAGGTCGATGAACTCCTTGCTGCAGTAGGTGAGAGACTGATCGCACGATTCTAAATATTCTTTAAAGGTAGTGAACATGTGCAAGTTCAGATCTTGCTTTGTTAGTATTAGAGAACAAGCGTCACAAGAGGATACAGAGGAACCTTTCAAGTTGATGTGGAACTGATTGACCTTATGAGCTATGTAACCGCTGAAGTAGGTGACAGCTCCATCCACCTCCATGGACTGGAACATTCCTCCAGCAATCGTAGGCTCCGAGAAAGTTGTGGCTGCCTCAATTTCTTCAAAGGAAATAAGAATGTCATCGGGCTCCGCCTCAGGAATCTAAAAAAGATGAGAATACAACCGTGTTAGATAAGAGTTCCAAAAACTATACCGTTTCACATATATCAATTTCCAATATAGAAGTGTGCGGCTTTGAAATAGCTACGAAGGTTATGAATAGCAATCTTTCTCCCTGGACATAGGTTAGCAATAAATAAGCTGCTTGCATACCTCTTCAACAATGTTCCACGTATCCACGTCTACGTTGTCTTCACCCACTTCAACGTTGCTCTTCATTGGCGCTGTAAGAAGAGATGCTGTAGATACTTTGCAGTAAGAGTTGATGAAATCTTGAGGAATAGGGAACTTCTGCTTTTGGCGCATTTTTCCAAAGAATTTTTCCAACTCATCTTGACAAAGATTGCGGACGCAGATGTATGGCAGAACGTCTCGCGGAATTTTTTCTCTCAACATAAGCACAACATTTATGGACTGAATCCACCCATCAATGAAGGAGCATTTCCTATTTGGATTTAGCGCTTGCAACTCCATCAACCAAGGGATGTAATCCTGCAAGGTTTTTATCGAAGGAGAACATGAAGTCAGGGGTTTTCTGAGAGGGACACGGTCAGCAGGAGATTGAGAATTCAATATATCAAATAGGTCGTTGAATTTCTTGCAGAACATGCTGATTGCTGCTGATGATGAAGGAATGGAATCAGTTGCAACATAAAAGTCTAAGGCAGCAGATGTTGTATTGGACAACACTTGAGTTGCAAGTTTTACTTTCATTTTTTGTGAAAACTTCAAATTGTAGACATGATGATGCGATAAACGGGGAACACATTTAATACTTCTGTTTTGCTCCATTTCAAAGAGCTTCTGAATATGCGTCCAAGAAGCTGAACAGTGTAGAGAAGGAATTCTCAAATCACCATTGTAGAGAAAGTTGCGAGCATTTTTGATCAAATGGGGGGGATCTTTGAAAACGAAATATTTCCTGTCGGCAAACTCAACAACAGGATTAGTTGGTGTACAGCCCATGTCTTTGAATGCTTTTTGCAAATTGCTGCCTTGGTCGCTTGTTATGCCCAGAACAGTGAAGTCTTGACATTCCATCGCAGCAATTGACTCCTGTAAAATGTCTTTAATGCATGAAGATGGCATTGCCGAAGCTGTAAAATAAAAGCCAATTGGGTGTTTCCACTTTTTGCAATTCCAGAGGCCATTACACAAAACACGGATGTGGCCATTTTCTTGCGTTGGCCACCGTGGATAGTCTCAAATCCAATTATGGCATCGTTCTCTCGGTTGTACGATAACCCTTTCCGGAGCGACATCTCATCCACTAGAAGGAAACAAAGTTTTTCTCTAGCACTGACGGGTTTTACCTTCATTTTCAACATGGACACACTTTTAGCACTTGTACCAGGACGTACTTGGAATTGTTTCATCAATGCACGAACAGTCGAAAGTGAGGGTAATGGTATCAAGCTCCTCATCAGTTGATAGTGCGTCTCTGATGAGCTTACAAGAATGTTAACAGCGAGCCACTTGTGATACATGGTGTATGATCTCTTGCCCCTTAATTTGTGCTTGACAAATGCACTGAGATAAGGACCAAGTCTGCCACTTACACTTCTCAGGAAATTATCGGTGTTTAACCGCTTGTACAGTACCTTTGATTTTCTCCTGAGCCTTTTCCTAAGTCTTCTCTCAGGACCTGGTCTGCTGTTTTCAAGGGCAATTGTCGTTCCAGAAGGAGAAGCGAACAAGCGTCGCTTACAAGGTACCACCGGAGGACCTGTGTCTTCCAAGAAAGAACTGTTCCTTTTTCCACACGAATTCTGAAATAAATTGACGAAAATTAGATTGTATATTATTATACTTTCCCAACTTGTAGAAAGTATAAATTGTACACATAAATCAAACTTTAAGGTGATTGAAAGTTTAGGTTTTGAACACAACACATCTAATTAAAAAATATGCCACATTTAATCTACATGGATTGGAATCACAGTTCTGGTCAGTATTCTTTCTCCAAGGTTTCTAGTATTAAACTATGAATGAGTTCAAACATACTGAACGGTATAAAGTGAGTACCAATGGGAGATAGGATAGCCCTGTTCAGTACCCAAGAAAGTCAGCGAGTACCGCGAGCCCTCCCTTCTAATCAATCAAGCACTATAATTGGATGCATTGTGCAAAGAAGCAATACCTAAATGTGTGCATTAATTCAATTCCAAGGATACAAGAAATAAAGTATAGTTCAGAAATATGCTACGAGAATCACAACACAATTGTATTTTTTACCCAATGATAATTATATATTTTCATGATAGATGCATTAAATCGAGAAGTGGAATGATCAGAGGTAAATGAAAATGGTAAAAGTGAAAGTGAATATGGTATTGACACTGATGGAAATGACAGAAGTTAGTTCTCACAATAATTCTACAAATGCTGCTGTGTCTTAGAATAATGCGTATGTGATAACTTTTCAGCATTCTTTCGAGCTTTTGCTGCTAGCTCTCATCCAACGCCAGGGTTGCGGAGTCGGAGTCGGAGTCGGGAGTCGGAGTCGCCGGAGTCGGATGTTTTAGGGTGGAGTCGGAGTCGGAGTCGGAGTCGCTTCTCTGAAGTGTGGTGGAGTCGGAGTCGGAGTCGGAGTCGCTATTCTGAAGTGTGATGGAGTCGGAGTCGGAGTCGGAGTCGCTTTTCCGAATGTGGTGGAGTCGGAGTCGGAGTCGGAGTCGTTCATTCGGATGTGGTAGAGTCGTGGTTGGAGTCGCTCTTTTTTGGTGTCTTCGATTCTAATTTTTGCTAAAAATTATTTATAATTCTTTAAAACTAAAAATAAACCAAAACAGAGTTAGAATGCTTTGCTGAAAAATCTTAAAAATACTCAATGTTTTTGTTGATTGTTTTGTTCTAAGTTTGAAACAGCGTATTTATTCCTATCACCTAATATCGTCATGTTATCTAGTCATTGAGGGTTTGCACAGATATATATGAGAAACCTACGAGTGCGAAATATAATTTTTGTACCCAGCATTGATGCATATTTTGTAGTTAAAAGCAGGAATTAGTAATTGAAAGCGTCGCATATTCATTCTGTATATTTCTGTTTTATTCATTTTTCCTTCAATTAATACATAGGAACTGGAAAATAGTATTAAATGTGTTGCAAGTTACTTGTAGAACATTTCAGCTGATGCAATACATTGTACTCACATAAAAAGTGGTAACTCTGTATGCTCAAAATGATGCATTGATTGATAATGATCATAAACATTTCTAGTCTTTAGGTTATGATTCATTGCCAATGAGTAGTCTTTGCCGAAACCTGAAGCTATGGTCTAGTGCACAAAGACTTCTAGTTTTCAAGTCTTGTTATCAAAATTGATATGGATTCCGTGTTTTTAAGTCAAGTTAGCATGTATTAATAATAAAAATTTATGCTCATTTCTCAAGTTATTCCTTGAATGTAATTTGGTTCTTTCAGAGTTATATTGTATTTCACTATATCATCATCATGTTTAATTTTTATCTTCGTATCACTCCTCAGTTTCTAAGCAAGCATACGCTGAAATGGAGAATATTATAATTATCTTGATACATTTTTAAAAACTGAAATAGTATTCGTTTTGTAGCATTATATAATTAATTACTTCTTGTTAAGGAAGATTTGGAAATGTTGTAAGGTTATCTATATCGGCATTGAGACACTTGAAAAAAATTAAAATACAATGTAAACGAGCTGCAATGAAAATAATTACACACACCAGCAAAAACTTCACTTACAGTCACACACACACATTGTAACTGAAAACAATGGACTATCTCAGCTGCAATGGTTTATGCATTTATGCGATAGTACAAATTCTCTTGCTGGAAACGTTTCAAATTGCTCCAAAAAACACGAAATGAGAAGAACCAGGGCGTTTATTAAAATAACAAAGTGTCCAATACAAAGTAAAAAGTTAGACGAAAATAAGAGATAGTATCATATTACACGCAAAGAAGCTAGAAGTGACTTTTATTCGTAAAAAAACGTTCCGAAAACGTCAGAACCCTGCGATGAAAGCAGAACAACTTTTGCTTATTATATATAGCCGAAATGTAACAGAGTTGAGCAATAATATGACACCTTTTCTGCATTGTTACCCTGCATAGTGTAGGTACAGAGAAGAAAAGGCAGTGTGCAAGTCTGGCCTACCTTATCTACACGTATACATAATTTTGGGGATTTGAAGCATAGTCATTGAATTAACTATTATAATTTCACTGAATTAGTGCATACTTAGTAATAAAAAACTGTTGATACATATCTATGCTTCTCAGTGTAGACAATGCCTACATTACCTACTCAGAAAATACTTGTCAGTAATATACAAGGTGTTTCAGATTCAGAATAAGAGGCAAAAAATTGCACACCAACTAGAAGATATCCAAATGAAAACTTTTTCTTCTATAAAATTTTCCGAAGAAAGAGACATTGAGTTGGCAGTTTATTGTTTTAAAGGGTGAAATTTAATGAATAAACTACTCGCAATATTTATTTTGAATTTACGTTGATCGGGAGAAATGTGCTAGTTGCAAGACCTCCTAGATCTTCTGACATGACTCCACTCGATTTCAATTTTTTGGGACACGTGAAGAGCCTTGTCTATGCTACACCCATTGAGTCTGAGGAAGATCTTGTGGCCAGAATTGCAGTGGCTGCAGGTGAGATACCTTAAATGCCAGACGTGTTTCCTAATATTCGGCAGCCGTTAAGGCCAACATTCGAAAAGTGCATAGATGTAGGGGGAACACATTTTGAAAAATTTTGTAAAGTAAATTCACAATCAATATCGCGAGTAATTGTGCCTTTAAATTTCAGCCTTAAAAACAATAAACACCCAATACCTCCCAACCCCGATTTTTTGGGGGAGAATTTCATAGGACAAAAAGTGTTTATTTGGCCATTTTCTACTTGATGTGCAATTTTGTACCTCGTGTTCTGAAACACTCAGTATACATAATTGTGTACACGACTCGTCAAATGACAGGATTCGATATTGTCTGTATAGAAATCTTCCAGATGTGGACCATAAAGAAATATTTCCATCCTAATAGCACCTGCGATTAAAATATTCTGATACTTGTGCACCGGTGAAACTCGCATCACAGGTACAGTAGTTAAGTATTTTAAGAGCGTGAAAGGGAGACAGATCAACCAACAAAGACGGACAGCCAATTTTGTTTGTTCAATGAAATTTCCTGTTGAATATTTTCCGTATTTCTGATGGCGGCTTTGTGGAAGAAAAAGTTTTCTTCAGTTGGCCTCTCTTAGTTCACTGACAAAAATTTGAAACTGATGAAATGAGATCTTTTTGTTCGTTGTTTTTTGTTTTGCAGCTGCACCTTTTCTTTTCGATTTTTGTGTTTAAATTTAACTTTCTATAATTAAGCATGTTTGCGCTTCTAGCAGACCTGCATTAACCTTAAATAGCTTTAATTAAAATTACTTGTTACGCTTTGGCGTTCACTCATTAAATTATCTTTGAGCTTGTTCTGCTTGGGCAGCATGTCGTCCTTTTAATAAAAGTGGGTCTGGTACCTCTAACTTATTTCTCTTGCGTAAAAAGTAGTCTCTTTCTGCGACTTGAACTCCTCGACACGGCTTTTGCAGCGTCTTGAATAGGCACTTACTATTCAAGGTAATTAATTGTCAATTAATTGTTAAAATCTTAGTGCTATATGCAACCTTACAATAAGATACGATATTCAGCTAGTCGGCGACCAGACATCTTAAAACTCTGTTTCTATCTACTCAGAACGCCACTAAATCTTCCTACCGGAGTACCGTACTGATGACCGGCCGCGTCCATTGGGTGTCTTCTATTTTTAGCGCGTATCGTTTTAAAAACTAACCTTACGTTAAAGAAGATCTTCGGTCTCTATTTTAAAGGAATTTAATAGTAAAAGTATTACAGAGGACGCTGCTGAGCGTACTGTTGGAATCCTCAAGATCTGCATATTATGGATACGGTTTCTCTTTTTGCGCAGGAGAAAAGGGAAACGACTTGCTGATGTTCCCTTGAAGTTCTTCTGTATTTGAAATAAATGTTCGAGCAGTTGCTCTTAAGTTTCAAATCCTAAAACTCCATTGTATTAACATAGGAGAGATTACGCTCACGAAATAGCTAAACCTATTTATTAATTTGTTCAGAGGAGACACTTGACCATTTATTGTACATGAACAATCAATACTATACCGGGTGTCCCACAAAAAATGTCCCGGACTTTTTAATTGATAATATCTCCGCTTTAAATTAACATATTTTAATTGTCTTTTATTTACAATTTAGTCAATTTTGTTTCCTTTCGAAATAATTTAAGTTTTTGAAAATCAGTTGAATAAACTTTAAGATGATCGATTTACTGAAAGGGGTAGAAAAATTGTTCAAAGGGAAAGTTTTAAAAACAACACTGGTGTTCTTCTTCATTCCTCAATACCTACTGTTAAGAATAATTTCATAACGATGTATCGTACATACAACTAAGTATTTAAACCCTCTGAGAGGTTTCAAGTTTCAAGTGTTCTCAATAATAGTGTTTCAAGCACTGATAAAAAACGGTGGAATAATGGGTAAAACTCTTCGTTCAATGGTGGCAAGAAGTAATACTTGCCTTGAGAGAAATGGAGGGTATGTCGTTGGATACTGAAATTACCTCATTTATTTAAACGTTATATAAGGTAATGATTTGTTACTCCTTAAAATTTTTGTGTGTTCAGTTGTATGGAAACTACAAAAAAAGGAAGAATATCAATATTGTTTTAAAAACTTTTCCTCTGAACAATTAATTTTTCTGCTCGTTTCAGTAAATTGGACATTGTACAGTGGTTATTCAACCGATTTTCAAAAATTTAAATTATTCGAAAAGGAAACAAAATTTACTACATTGTGAAAAAAGGCGATCAAAATATGTTAATTTAAAGCTGAGATATAATTAATTAAAAATCGGGGACATTTTTATAGGACACCCGGTATAAAAAGAAGCCAGGTGTCCGTCAATGATAAGTATATGGTCTCGTGCGTAATTTCCCCTATCTCATTACAATGGGAATCTGCTTGCTTGGACAGTATCATAAATACCATCGAAATATGAAAAACCTGGCATCTGCTCACTTATGTTTATAAGTAAAAAACATTGCGTGAAAATCGAATCAACTGTCAAGAAAATGCGACTCATCGCATTTAAATTTCAAAGGCATTTAAATGCTTAATAGGTATGGCAAATTTTTTAAAAACCTCTTGCGAACAATAATTTAAATTACAATTCAGGTAGGTATTATGTTATACAATTTGCTTTGTTGTTGTGTGCGTTTGTGACGTTTTTAAATATGCTTAATGACCGTATCTGTGATACGAGTTTTACCAGTGCACAAGTACGAGAATACTGTATTTTAATCGCGGGTACTATTTCAATGGATATATTTGTTTGCCATTTTTATCTTGAGATTTTTTTAAAACGATACCATTGGATCCCGTCATTTTTGACCAATCATGTACACTAGTAACTTGATTATTAACAATCTGTAGTCAATTTAAAAGTCGCTTGCTAATAAAGAATATAATGAACATATGCACAGGTTTCAACACCTGCAACCGTTTACTACTAAGAATGAGTGTCGTGTGTTTATTTATACGTTTTGTGTCACGCTGTTAAGAATAATTGATGGGAAAAAAATAGCACTGGCGGTCTTGGTTCCAGTTCACGGTCAATTAATACACTCATTTTCGTTGTGCAATAGCTCTGTAATAAGTCATTTTCATCACAATTAGAGCAATCCAGAGCCTTATATACTCAAGTTTGTATCGTGAATACCGAGTTCGGCGGGGTATTGCATATTGAAATATGCTGTATTGTATATTACAATATACTGTATTGCAATGTACTGTATTGCATATTACAATATACATACACAAGTTCGCAGTTGCTTTCAGTAATGCTGAATTTCTGTATTTTGGATACGACACGATGGCTATAACTACTTCTCTTGCGGCTCAAAAATGCTGTGTTCTGAGTGTTTATTACTCTTATAAGAAAATTAAGGTACCTTTGGAATAAGCTGAAAGCATGGAAACTCCACTCAAACGAAAATTTGTTGAAGAAAGGTATTGAATCTTGTCATTTTTACGGTGTGAGTACACTAGTTAAGAAATAAAATATTCATCTTATAAATTATGAATAGGTGAAGTTGGAGTCACAAAATTGTGAATAGGCGGAGTCGGTGTTGGAGTCGCCAAATTCTGGAGAAATGGAGTCGGAGTCGGAGTCGGAGTCGCCAAATTCTGAAAAGGTGGAGTCGGAGTCGGAGTCGCCAAATTCTGAAAAGGTGGAGTCGGAGTCGGAGTCGGAGTCGCCAAATTCTGAAAAGGTGGAGTCGGAGTCGGAGTCGGAGTCGCCAAATTCTGGAAAGGTGGAGTCGGAGTCGGAGTCGGAGTCGCAAATTTATTCCACCGACTCCGCAACCCTGTGGACCAACGCTGTCCAATTTGGCTTGTAACATGAAAAATCTATCTCGCTACAATTCAAAGACACTTCAATGAAGTCAGAACTCAGCGGTTATTTCAACACGACTAACCTGTGTCGTTTCCCTCCACGAAGATGAGCAGCATTGTTTGCTGGAAGCACTGGTGGCAGGCCTTGAGGTGCCAAGTGTCGCAGGCCTCGAGGTGCCAGAAGCGGCAAGCCTTGAGGTGCCAGGAGTGGCAGGTCTCGAGGCGGCAGGAGTGACAGGCCTTGAGGGGTCAGGAGTGGTAGCTCTTGAAGTGCCAGGAGTGGTAGCTCTTGAAGTGTCAGGAGTGGCAGCCCTTGAAGTACCAGGAGTGGCAGCTCTCGAGGTGCCAGGAGTGGTAGGTCTCGTAGCACCAAGAGCAGGAGGTACAGTGCCAGCAGCTGAGGGAGAAATAAGGGAATTCCAGAACCTCTAATTCATGTTATTCAATTCTTACTCATTAGTAGAGAAGGTGGTTTGAGGCTCACCACCATAACATTTCACAGAGCAAGTGGAAGGAAGCATCTAGTATGCAAGGAAAACATGTAAGTACAATGAAAAATGAAAGCCTACCTAACCATCAGCTCAGGCCCTGACATTCTCTCTCATGGAATACTACTTCCAATGGATACAGAAGTTTTACCCCACTTATTGGGAAATCCTCAAATGTAAGTGATCCTTCATAATGTAAAATAGGCAAGGTCTATTGGTAAATTCAAGTTCTGCTGTACTGTAAGGGTACATAAGGAATTAAACACTGGGGTACAGAGGAGGCTCGTCAAAAACTGGAAGAAAATACTAAATAAATGAATACTAAACCTATTTTTGCCAACCAAGACTAACCTGTCAACACAAACACTGCACTAGGTATTTCTCATTCATAAAGCGCCTGAGTTATCACAGGATTGTAATTCGGATCATATTAATTAACTTTGCTCTTGGTAACAACATTTCTGAAGATTTCAATTATTTTTCCCAATTCAACACTAAATGTACATGGAAAAGATTGCTAGTAACATTTTGACTCCTGTATTATGTATGAAATAATTTCCAATTCAATGCTGAAGTTTGTTTCCCTACAAAAAAACTTCCTTTACCATGTTTCATTGAGTGTAATAGTGAATTGTGTAGCATCCATTTCCTAGATAAATGCTCCACACTTTGAAACACGCGTGAATACCATTCTCAAAAGTATTTGGAAATGTACTACCCTTTTTTTGTGTACCCTAAGGTTCCATAAGTGACAGCCATGCACTATCTAAATAAGTGTAAATTGAGCTTATGGGCTTCAATTTTCAAACGGGACGAATATTTCTCCAAGTGGCCTTGACTCTTTCAAAAATTTCAATACATTCAACTTAATGTTAACATTCTTTTCTTTCATTTTAATATTCCTCGATTGGATTGGAGAATCAGCATTTGAATTCTAAACCTACTTTTGTTAGGAGTGGCAGGTGTTGCAGCACCAGGCATTGCAACAAGAGGTAGGGCAGGCCTTTCATCAGAAGTGCCAAGGCTTGTAGCACCAAGAGCAGGAGGTTCAGTGCCAGCAGCTGATGGAGAAATAAGGGAATAAATTGGGAACAGTGATATGGCATCTCAAATGAAGTTGAAGCACACTACACAATGAGTGATATTTACAACAACCTTGATTTTTCCTGAACTTCTACGTCATGGCATCACCTAGTAATACTTTAGGAAAAAATAAGTCAGTTTAAGGCTTCATCACCATAACATAGTTTCAAAGAGAAAGTAAAAGGGAATGAGTAATATACTCATAGAGCTAAGTACCATTCAATAATAATCAATACAAACTAATGTCATTTAGCTCCTGTTCTCAACGCAAATTTACATTAGACTCATTTCATAAGGTGCTCCCAACTGTCGCGACATGGTTTCACGAATTATAATTCGTGACACCACGGGTAATTACCCGTGGGGACCAGACTGGCCGCATTTTGTTCAGTAGGGGAAAATGTCTGATAATGGAGATATGTAATTTTGGGATATGCAACCCCCAGGTATGACAGGTCACCACAACCAGTGTTACATGACTATCTCATGTAGTCAGTTTCTCAAACTCCAGGCATGTATAAGACAATTTTTTATAGCATCTACAATTATTAAATTACAATCCTGAACCAGTGCAGCCAGACAAATAATACCACAATCATCTTGCGCACATCTGGCATAACACACATTCTCTCCATACCGCTCCAACACATTCAAAAAGGTCTCCCTCTCCTCCTCATACTTGCTATGTACAATCCAGGGACAGAGTATTCAATAGAATTTTCAACTCCCCTATCACACTGCCGACCTAATCTACTATTATTCTCATTCCCCCTCTACATGTGCCTATTCCCACTAAATGTTTACAGCACACAGCTAACAAGAGTTGGCTCACAGAACTACAATGATAAAAAATTTGACACTTAGGCACATTCTTTCCAACATACAGGTTAATGCAGACTTTTACACCATGCTAAGCATCCACTTGTTTAATCCAAACACTTTTGTGTGCCTTCACCTTTTTTTGTGCCAAAAATATGGTTTACATGTGCGAAGTTAAATTCTAAACACATTTTCATGCTGCAAAAGTTTAGATTTTTTGCAATAAGGAAAATTTCAATTCAAAAATTTAGAATTTTTTGTATTTATACAAGCAACATAAGCTCCATCACTTTTTAATGTCATAAATTGATTATGGTCCCCTTAAACATGTAATAAACATTTTATAATAAACAGGAACAGAATTCTGAATATCCAATTGGAATAAAGGTATATATATTCCAAATCTTCAGCATTTTTGGAAGAACACACCTTTTGGGCAGAACTGAAGTTTATAGTAGAACTTGAATTATGTTCCCTATTTCTGTTGACAAATCATTTCTGCTCCAACTGAAAGTAGAATGAAGTTTCTACAGAGAGTGACAGAGCCTTTGTTGATTTTAATATCAATAACTTACAGGGAAAAGGGCTATTGGAAAATGTCAAAAATTATCTAGCAATACCTGTAGATTATTTACTGAATGCATATTCCATGTATGGCTCAGGATATGTTGGCTTCTGGAGTACCCATACCATTTTCAAAACACAGCCTTTGAGATGCAATAAATATGTTCTTTTCATCCCTTCATTGTAAAATTATTCATCATAATTTAGACCTATTATTCAGGTAAATCAACCCAGTACCCAGCTTCCAGCCCCTGTATCTTGTAAACTGTTGCACTGATCCTTATGAAATTTCAATTTATTATTATTATTATTATTATTATTATTATTATTATTATTATGTAAATTCCCCAATCTCAAGATGAATGCTTTTGATTTCAATAAGCTTTATTCCTTTTAACTAGATTTTTATTCAATTAATTTTAGTAAAATTTCTACTTGAAATTGAAGTTCATAATAATTGAGATTCCATGTAGCCTACTCTGAAAAATTTTTTTAAGAAAGATCCATTGATCATGTTTCTGGACCTTGAATTAAACAAGAAGAACCCTATGTAAACTATGTAAACTTTGTATGGTCACCTTTGGTGGCCAACTCTACAAGGCTACCTTTATGAACAACCCTGTCTGATCACTGTTTATAGTATTAAAGGTCACCTTTGAAAGTGACAAGATGTAGGATCAAAGGCTGACTTATTCAAACCTAATCATTTATTTTAAAGCTGTGTAAAGTAAGAGTAGGTATGCTACTATTTTCCTACTAAAGTACAGAAGCCTGCATGATGTTTCTTTTCATAATAATAAAGGCAATGTGTGATGAAAAAATAACTGTAAATCTTAAAAATCAAACCAAATTATATGAAATGGATCATTCATGCTAATTGAGTGTAATCAAGATATCACAATGATTACTTCACACAATAGCCATAAATAAATTATTTTAACTTAGAGTATCTTATAAATTGCAAGCAAATTGAAAGAACTTGGATAAAAACAAATGATGATGAAAAGTGTTTACCCATCACTCATGCAAAAAAAATACTAATGAGAGATTTTTATTGTGTTAAATTTTAATACAATACAAGTAACTTAGGTAGTTACTGCCTTACTGGCAATACAAAATTATAGCCAATTTGAGACAATTTCATTCAGCATTTATTTATCTATTGAATAATTACTTTTAGAACAGCATTTGCAACTAAATCTTGCATGAAAAGCATAGCATTCATTTTTCTGAATGTAAATTAAATTTTTGGGTTATTTACTGCATGATTTATTTTAGCTAAAGCTACCAGCAATATTTCTTACTATATTTTTGATCAAAATTTGAAGCCCATAAAATTTCTACTCTTAACACACTGCTATTATACGTTAATCCAACAGCCATTCATTATTCAAAATCAAGGGTAGAAGGAAAATCATAATTATTGAAACCTTGATTTACTGCGTTAACTTGGAATAAACGAAACAACTAAAAGGTTTACAGTACCTTGGACTTGCACAGCTCTTTTAGGAACTGCTGAAGATTTCAATAACTTCCTCGCATTTCTGAATGGAGACAAAATGAAGTTATAGTCTGAACGAGAGAAGTGTTGGGCACACACAAAAGCCCTCTCAGGCCTTTTGGATCTCATATCCATCAGCGTTACATTACCACATGCTGCCATCCACTCGTCGTAATTTCCTTTTGGAAATAGGAAAAACGACAAATCAGGACATTGACAGTTATCATTTCCACAATTTTCCATCAAGCACTTTTTAAAGCGTACGAACGGGGCCATTTTTGCAGCAATCTTCGTTACACCTCTGTCACAGTTTTTTTTTTTAGTTGATGGTTATTGGAGCTTCGAAGAGGTCTCCATGCAGCTCCACGGCTGAACGTATGTTTCTCTCGTCAGAGCTGGGTCTGGTTTGACAGAAGGCAAAAAAGTTTCACTATGCAGAACTTGGAGTTGTTCATTAATAGTATTGCAGGTCAAGATTATAATTGTCACGCAATTGAGGTTTTGTACATAATACACATTCAAACGCACTGAGCAGCCTAACCTCATAGGGGTTTCAGCTGTCACAGTTGCTTTCAGATTCAAACAGAGTCTCTTGCCGATTTTTCGTGACGTCACAATTTCTTGGCTCCTCATTGGCCAATTGGCACCTACGTCATCGCGGCCGGCGGACAAATTCGCTTAGTGATAAGTTGCGGATCTTCTAGTATATGGTCTGTGGAGTTGTAGAGGAGGCGAGGAGGAGCCAACTTCAGCCAAGCGTCTGTGGTTGGCTCACGTGTGGGGCCTTGCCAATGCCCCAGTCTCCCAACTTTTGCAGCTAATTTGAACCCGATTGGAATCGGCTATGCTCCCTCCATATATCCTAGCTCCATGGGTCAGTGTGTAGTTAGCAGTAATCAGGTGAGGTGTAGCCCTTTGCTCATCGATTATGGCTGACATAACGCTGCCACGAGAAACTACATTGCTTTCAATTAAAATTTACTAAGCCCATCAATGCATTTGGCAGACCAAAAGCTGCGAATACAAGGAGGCTGCTTTCCATTATATTTGAATGAAAAAAACGAATATAGTATTTCACTCATGCAAATAAAAAATTACGTAGTTTTGATGCAGCAGCAATATTCTGACGACCTCGTCGACTGCAACCCATCTTTCATGGCAGCTGGCCACACACACTGACTGATTTTGAGCAGCGCGGGCTCCGTGGCACGCTCCATGTCTAGTCTAAACGCACATGTCTCATGTGAAGCTTTACACGAGGCGTCTACACGTGAGCCTGCAGCAAAATGGGTACCAGTGTAAACAGGGCTTAACTGAATTATGTGTTGGCAACGTGAAGCGGGAAAGCACTCTGGGTGTCATTTAGAGTAGGCTTCATTGTGTAAATATGCAAAGATTCGAGAATGTGCAGATCTTTTCTGTAAGAGTTAACGGCCAAGAGATCTGCGTGAGATCTAACAGGGAACAGAGGGGGGACCCAAGAGGAAGACCAGTCCTGCAACTACGCCATGCATGCTTGGAAACTCTAATCAGGGTACGGCAGGTAGAAGCAAAGTACCGCGATTCACAACGTGAACTGTATTGGTACACCAGAGACGAGCACAGTGAGGGTGGCAGTTTGTCTTTTAAACGAAATAGAGAACCAATTGTAAAATTATTCACGAGGATCATTTCAACTTTGAGCTGCGTGAAAAAATTCTTAATAAGGGATTTAACATCCTCGCTTAGTTTCAATGTCTGATCTCCAAAATACGGCAACTTCACAAAGAAAGTTTGTTGCGCACTAGATTGAACACATTGAGAGTTATAAATTTTGGACAAAAATTTATTAATATGCATGTCAACAACAGAAGAAGGAAATCCGTTTTTGGTAAAATATCGTCGCAAAAAATTAAACTCTTTGTGTGAGTATTGAAGTTAGAACAGGCATTAAATGCTCTATGAACGAGAGTACGAACGCCGCAAACCTTAAAATTGTATGAACAAAAGCAAAACAAGCTAGTCCCGATCACAGAAAAAGTTTTCTTTCGGAAAACAGAGCACTGAAAAGTATTGCCAACCCTCTCTACACATGCTTCAAGAAACGGTAATCTATCATTGTCTTCGTCTTCCCTAGTAAATCTAATATTACTATGACGAGAATTGAAATATTGGAGGAAGAATTCAGCATGAACATTATCTCTGAACAAAACAAAGGTGTCGTCAACATACCGCTTGTAAAATCTAGGCCTAAAAACAGAAGGACATTCTTTTAACCAGTTTTATTCATGGTGGGACAGAAATACATTAGGAAACGTTGGGCCTAAAGGTAAACCCATGCTCAACCCATCAACTTGCTTATAATATTTACTATTGAAAATAAAGAAAGAATTACAGACTGCCAATCTTGGAAACTTTTCAACAATACTGTGATTGAGCCCCATGCACCCTGATGAATAGAGTTTCCTAGCATGCTGGGCGTAGTTGCAGAACTGGTCTTCCTCTTGGGTCCTCCCACTGTCCTCTGTTAGATCTCATGCAGAAGAGTGCAATGTTCCGGTCTCCCTAAATGATTTTAAAATCTTGGCATGTACCTCTTACTGAAAAGATCTGCGCATTCTCGAATCTTTGCATATTTACAAAATGAAACCTACTCTGAATGACACCCAAAGTGCTTTCCCGCTTCATGTTGCCAACACATAATTCAGTTACTCAGTTTTTGTTTTACCTTTATTTTTTTACCGTTGTTCGTGTTTTTTCAAAGTTTAGATTTTTCAGAGATACTTCATTAGTGTATTAATTCTTCCTCTTTTGGTTTCGTTTTACGGAGATTTTTGCTGATGATGGATTGTTAGTCCGAAACGTTTTATTCGATAATTTTTAATAAAAATGAGTACGTGTAGCGATTTTTCTCTTGCTTTTTTTCTCAAGCTTAGAAGCATCAACGCTGGAGTTATTTTAAATTTGGTACGATCTGCTCTAAATGTCACTTTGTTGTACATTTTGTACACTGGTACGACGGTAGCCTAAAACGCCGAATTTTGGTACTTTTTAAATTATTTTATAATTTAATTTTGAAATTATGCCGTATCAAGAACTATTAGCCTTATTTTAGCAGTTATATAACTTTTCATACAAACGAGAGGTAAATTAAACGGAATGCGTTCAAGAATATCAGCAGATTACAAGATCCCTTTACAAAAATGTATTTTGCTCTCCTCGCTTACATTTTGCCCCTCGCATATAAACTCGGTTTAAAATTCGAAGCTGAGACAGTCAGAATTCATACATTAAGAAATTATATTACAACTTGGATAAAACTGTCATGACCAACTTTATTAAAAGGGATTTGCTGATTTCGAAAGACTCGTTTGCAAAATAAATGTAGGCAACCCTTCAAACTTCAGCCGGTTCGGCTAAAGAACGCATTTTCCTGAAAAATGTCAACATAATATTTCCCAAAAAATGAGAATTTAGGTGGAAAGTTATTAACTTTTACATATGTTTAACGAAACAAATTACGCAGCGTTTCCTGTTTCACGGTTTGTTCAGCAAGTGGCAACGACATATTGGAAGCTTTAGATCCAGTCCGTGTAATTGAAGATATATGTAAATCAACAATACCATTGGCAACGCATTCCTCCAATCTCGCGAAAGAAGAGCAATATGACAAGACTTATTTGGAGTGGTGAAAACTGTCCTTAAGAGATGCTCCTTTCAAAATAGAAAAAGTGTCTGAAAAATTCTGGTGCGCAGCATCGCAAGTTAAGTGCGGCGATAAGTACAGCTGCTTCCAGAGTTCATGATGCAGCTTTTGTCACTGCGCATTCTTCTGCTGAAGCTGAGAAAATTTTTCTATCCTTGAAAATTTAAACAAAAAACATGAATTCATGAAAAACAGTAACGCCTAATGCAATAATGCGATCAAAATCTATACTACAGGACATGGATTGCACAAAATGGAAGCCACCACGGGAGCCTAGTTTGAAAATTAATTAAAAAACATTGGTACTCTAAGAAGAAAGAAAAAGAAGAGGAACATTTATTCTAACTGAAAAATAAAGTAAAACCTTTGAATTTTTCGTTTTATTAAGAGTTAAATAGGATTGGTGCGTTTTAATTATTTTTGGTACGTTTTCATGGAGGTTTTGGTAGGATCAGCAGTTAATTTCGGCAGCCCTGCTTGTGGCCAGCATAAAATACCGTCATGAATCGGAGTACAGTCGACTTCATATTTTTGAAAGTAAATTGATTCAGCTAGAAAAAACATCGATCAACGATAAGAACACCGCAACCCACCACTCCTTAAGCTTTTTTAGCCAACTGTACTTCTGAAAACGCCAGCTTTGAAGTCCGCCTGCTTATCGTATCTAATCTAAAATACTTTGCCCTGCTGGGCCGCTGTCACCCCTCACTCAACAACCAGCTACGGAAGAATAGGTACATTTATAATTGAGCTGTACCGCAACAGTACCATTGATTAAAAAACTATAATGAAAGTGGTGAAATTAAAACAAATGAACGCCTAAACGCGTCGCAACAGTGTTAATTCGACCTTCTGTAACCAATTTTTGTGAAATTTAAGACTCCGATAAAATTTGTCAATTAGAAGGATTGTTTCTATCTATTCGCCAGAGAAGTTTCAGTCGTAAACAGCGTCTGTAAAGGCCCCCTCACACGTGCAAATATGTCTGCAGACAATCTGAACAGAGTTTGGTATGTCGGTCTCAAGGCCCCTCACACGATGCAAACAACACACTGCAAACTTGACAAAGACTGGCACACACTTCAGTATGCCAGTAGCAGCTAGTTAGAGAGCACGCACAAAAATAGCGACTCCAGACGGCAAGTTCATCCGGCTGATCGGATTCGCTTTAATTGCAACGAATTAGAAAAAAGGCGTAAAAGCTCGTTCAAAATGGGCTAAAAAATAATTCCTAAAAAGTAGTGAGTATACAAATGTGAAATCGTTTATTGAAGTGCATAAGTAGGGAGAGAAGCAAAGTACAGTCGCGTACCACCCACGAAGGCTGGCGTGACCATGGAGCTAGGATATATGGAGGGAGCATAGCCGTGTGTGAAGAGAACCAGTTTTTGAGATTTCTCCTATGCCTGTGATAACCAGTAGCCGTCTCGCAAGTGTGACGTCAGCACGGAAGCCAGTTACCTCTTGACTACGCTGGGATGCACACACGCTTGCTGAATGCTTTTCCAGCTGTTGAGTTAATCGGCAATCATTAATTTGGGATTCTAATACTCCGGAAGATAATAAATTGTGTTTCCTCACTTGAGGACACTTAATAATATCAAAATTACAAGCAAAGATACATTTAGAGTTGAAAACTATAAAGATTACAGGCCCTTGAATATAATTAATTAGAGAGCGACTTGCACGCGCACCTCATCCTTTGATTTGTGGAGCGGTACTAATCTTGCTTTGGAAAATGGAAGCCTTTTTTTTTATTGGAAGGGCGAATCGTAGAGGCGGCGAGGAGGAGCCAACTTCAGCCAAGCGTCTGTGGTTGGCTCACGTGTGGGGCCTTGCCAATGCCCCAGTCTCCCAACTTTTGCAGCTAATTTGAACCCGATTGGAATCGGCTATGCTCCCTCCAGTATATCCTAGCTCCATGCTACAACCATTCGCCACCAAAGCACCCCAAACTATAACAACGCTACAAAGGGCAGAGGGTTTTTCAAACGCGGTATAGGCACTTACAAGCATAAGGTAAGAAGACAGCGTTATTGGCCTGCTTGTACCCAAATACACTGAGATGGGATGAAGGTCCTGACGCAACTGATGATCACAATCGTGCGGCCGCTAACTACGCCTTCCAAGTGGCCTAAGCCCGGTGATCATACACTTGTATGGTGCTTCTGAATATTACAGCTCTACCCCAAGGTACAAAACAACAAGTAGTGCATAATTTCACTACACTACTTCCCCCAATGGTTTGAGAAGTACATCGTTCATTCCCGTGTGTCACACTCGGCCGGTTCATTGTTAGTTTGCCACGTAGATTAGTCGGTCAACATATTTTTTATTATGCGGCGTCTCCGTTTTTCTGCCTCGAATGCTTCTGCCAGTCTTGCAGAAGGCGAATGACCGGTATGCTGCTGGGTGCACCGCTGAAATACCCGTAGACTGTACATAAGCGCCGGCTCCTCCCCAACGCCAACCAGTGCTGGATCCCATTTCACTCTAGCAGCAACAAACCGGTGACAGAGTTCAGCCGCAATTTGCGCCATGACCTCGGCATAGTTGAAGCTTCCACAAGTCACATCAGAACCAGACGCCCAAAGAGCTTCAAATAGGTCGGGTTGCGATGGACGGCAACCACCAGTACCGGTCGCACCTCAAGGCCATTATACACGTGCGGAGTTTTTAACGTCAATTGACTACTCGTGTTCATAATCAGAAAAGAAAAAAAAGAAAAAATGTGTATTTCCAAGTTGTCACATGAGATACATGCCAACATATTGGCTTTTAAAAGTTTCGTAATATAGGACTTCCTAAAACAAATGTTCCATACGAGGAGTCCTAATTGACAAACCATCCGAGGTGTACAAGTAGATAAGCCATACGAGGTGTACTAATAGACAAACTATCAGAGGTGTACAAGTAGATAGACCATACGAGGCATATTAATTGACAAAATATACGAGGCGTACTAATAGACAAATCATTCGTGGTGTGCTAGTAGTCTAACAAAAGTTCTATACTAGGAGTACTGATTGACAAACCATCCGAGGTGTACTAATAGATAAGCCATACGAGGCATAATAATAGGCAACCTATACGAGGTGTACTAATAGACAAGCTATCAGAGGTGTACAAATAGATAGACCATACGAGGCAGATTAATAGACAAAATATACGAGGCGTACTAATAGACAAACCATACGTGGCGTGCCAATAGTCTATCTCTGTCAAGGGTAGTTGAATGAGAAATGAAAAATATGCCCTAAAAATATGCAAAGCCCTATCACCACCAAAAACATATTTCATATCCTCGATATTCACCACATCATGCGGGCATGGGTACATGGGATAAAATAGAGATACAGTGTAAGCCGGTTACCACTCATGATTGACAAATATCTACAAAATATTGGTAGAAATGGGTAAACAAATATATACTCAATATCAAAATTCATAGCTTGTACAACATACGGACAGAAAGATAATTTTACTACGATTCATATGCTCAAATTGCACTTTATTTCATTAATTATATTTGACATTAATTCGATTCACAGAAACGCCCTCTGGGGAAGTGATAGATCTATTTTTGAATCATTTCGCTATTGCAATAAAATTTATTAACCGGATGGTTTTTGCGTAAAGAAATGAAATAGAAACATGTATATCTATATATGTAGATACATATATATATACCTACTCACGTTCACACACATATTAATATATATACTTATTGAAAATGAAATTTTAGAAAAAAATATATATATAAAATAAAATATAAAAACAACCTACCATCTACTACACAGAAAATGACAGTTGAGCTCACTGTAATCCTAAGAAATTTTTCGCAACAAAAATAACAAAGGAAAAGAAGACTTCGAAAGACATTAAAATGAACTGGTTTTTAATTTCTTCACGGAAATTTTTAAGAAAAATCAGATTATAGTCAAGAAGCAACACAACTCTTCAGCATTATGCGGACATGTAGACGTGGGATAAAATGGAGTAACATTGAGGCCGGATATCACATTTGAGTGGAGAATATTCACAAAATTTGGCACATATAGGTAGATTAGGCTTTGATCCAAAGTGATAATTTTAATTACAGAAATTTAGAGTTTTTTCCGATTTGAAAGTTCAGTGCTAGTGTGCGCTGAACGCACGGAAAAAAATAAAAAATGAAAAGACTAAATGCAATGCTTGAATTACCCCTTCCCCCCAGCTCAGCCGAAAATCGATTGAAAACATCTTCGAGAATGATTTTGAAATAGTGAGACAACGTTAGCCAAAATTTAATTCATTATAAGCTCTGCACAACCCTCACATCTATAAACCTGTTTATTGGTGTGCACACAAAATGTATTTCATGATATATTTGTCATACGGACGTTAGATATTAATACAGAAAAGAGAAAAGAAATAACAAAATAAAGATGAGGAAATACTCCTAATGATTGAAGATTATAAGTTAGTTTGAGTCCTAATTATTGAAAGAACGTTCGTTCTGCTGCATTGAACTGACGGCGGTGGTGCTCATTGTTGTCGACAGAAATAAGTAAGATGAATAGACGAATCGCTTAGCAGACGTAAAATGAAATAGTTTCTAAAGTTCTAACAGAAATTTCAGGAAAATTAAAATTTCTGATAGATGGGAAGTTCATACCGAAATGCTGCAGGCCCTATGACAGAGATACAAAATGACGTGACACATTTACTCTAAATTCATTTCCAGTTTTAGAGTTTTTGAAATGCTGGGGAAGCTTGTTCCACAAAAAAGCTCCAGAAACTGAGAGAGCATTTTGTCCCACGTTAGATGAACGGTAACTGACTATAACATCGTTCCTCCGGTTCGGGATATTAGATGGAAAAAATTTTACCACCTCTGCAATACTTTGGGGGAGGTACAATGAGGAGAATACTCGTCGAGCTTTCTGGATCATAAATCTGTTCGGTATTGGGATCCAGTCGAGTTTTCTTAAAAGAGGGGTGACATGATCGTATTTATTGAAATTTCCTTTGCATACCACTTTGGCGGCGAAGTTTACACATTTTTGCAACTCTTCCTGACGACATTGAGGTAAATCTCCCCACACAAGACTGCAGTAGTCTAGACGCCATAAAACTAAAGACTGAATCACTAATAATCTAGATTTTTCGTCAAGTGTGTTCTTTATACGATGAAAGAACATTAAGGTTCCGTTAATTTTGTTGCACATTGTTTCGACGTGAGAATTGAAAGTCATATTTTTGTCAAACCAAACACCCAGATTTTTAACCTTTCCTACTGACTTAATTGTATCGTCTCCAAATGTTAGCTTGAATGGTGGTGAATTTTCAGTAGCATTCTGTGATCCAAAAATAATGCATTGCGTTTTACTTGCGTTAAGTTTGAGGCCATTATGGTCATACCACAATTTCAGATTTCTCAGAAGGTTTTCAGCGTTGGCTTGTGTTTCTGTTAAATCCGCTGTTGAGCTTGTCATGGCAATTTGTACGTCATCAGCATACATTGAGATTTTTGTGTTTGCCGGCATGGTGGGGAAATCGTTGATGAAAATTGAAAATAGGAGTGGGCCGATGATTGAACCTTGAGGAACGCCAAAATTATTTGGTATGAATGATGACATTTTGTTATTCAAGCACACTGCATTAGAGCGGTTTAGTAGGTAGCTTTCAAACCACTGAGTGTCTATTCTGAGGTTTGAAATTTATTGTAAAAGTTTCTTATGCTCAACACTGTCGAAAGCTTTGGAGAGATCAAGCAATAGTAAGAGAGTTAATTTTTTTTTTGTCGATATCATTGTAAATTTTTTCTGTTATGTTTAACAGGGCGTCCTGAGTACTGGTATTCCTTCTGTAAGCATATTGATTGCGATGTAGTAGATGTGACTCGTCTATGTAAGACGAGAGCTGGTTTGTTATTACTTTTTCTAATATTTTGGACATAACAGGCAGGAGACTGATTGGTCTGTAGTTTGACGCTATGTCGATATCACCAGATTTATGTAATGGCTTAATAATGGATAGTTTCCATTGATCGGGAAACTTGTGACTATAGATGTGTTTATTATCAAGCGAATAAGGGGTGCTGTGACAGGGAAGCTGTCTTTTATATGTTGGAGGCTTATGCCATCATGTCCAGTCGCTTTAGTATTCTTTAGCGAGTATAAGATTTTTCGTATCTCTATGACGCTAACTGGCTTTGGTCTCCACTTGTTGCTACTATTTGGGGATGAAACATCGCTCGGATTTGCCTCTGTAGATGTGTCTGAAACTGTCCTGGATACTTCATTGAAAACATCTTCGCCAACTTTTGAGAAGAAAGTGTTAAAGTCATTCGCCATTTTTGAGGGGTTATCAAAAGTGCTTTTGCAGTCTGAATATTTATACTGAGCAACTTCTCTAATGATTTCCCAAGTTCTTTTAGGGTTTTGTTTTGCACATGAAGCCACGTCCTTGGGAGTAATTGCGTGCGCGACTTCAGCCGATGCTTATACACGAAGTTTCCGCTTGCAGTCAACGCAATGTAGTGAAGAGAGCAGCTACAATATAGACCAACTCTTGGTAGCTACAGATATATTTTTTAACAGCTAAGTACTGATGAGAGATTATTCTGAAAGTATATGTGGCTTTCAGTACCTATGTTTCAGTAACTTTTCCACAAAGTGATTGAAAAAATTCAGAAAGACGTTGCAGTAATGAGAAACTCCATCCTACCAGGAGCTAGATTGGGAAGCTACATTATCGCAGATAACATCTTTCAAGAAACTGAGAAGGTTGTCGGCCATAGTTTTGGTTAGTACACGTCGTCAGTTCCAGAGGTTTGATTGCTTCCACTGAAAAATTTGAGAGACAAGTTTTCCAATACGCATCATCTCTAGAGTTTATATTTTTATATTCTTTCGATTTAGTATTCAATAAATATGGGAAATCTGTGTAAATATCGTTTAATATCACAACATAATCTCCTGAGAACACCATATTGTATACTCAACAATAATTGTTCGCACATAACTTGCCGCCGTACTACCACCGGCATCCATGCAGATGCAGTCAATAGAATCAAGACATGCTTGATCGCGACGGTTGACTACTGCCAGGTCGTGAGTAGTCGGAAAGTGGGCGGGGCGTTGAGAAAATGGGCGGCGTTTATAGCATTTGTAGTCAATTGACGTTGAAAACTCCGCACATGTATAATGGCCTTCAGAGGACATCTCCAGGGTCGTGACGTGAATATGGCAGCCCAGGTTGGCTCCCGGGCGCGTAGACTCGTCTCGGGAATTTTTACACCGCCCACCCCTCTCCCTCCAACTCCGAGCAGCTACCGCAGTGTTTGGTTAGGGGAATTAAGTTAACTCAAGTTGGGTTAAGTAGGTTAGGTTGGGTAAGGTTAGGCCAAGTTCATTAAGTTTAAGGTGAAGTTAAAAAAGTGTAAAAATGCCTGTTCTTGAGTGCCGAGATGGAGGGTCGAATGGCCAAACACCAGCGGTCGTTGTCATAACTTATTATAATGATTTAATGCAGGTTAACTTTGGTATTCCGCTGAACTATCCACTTACTAAAGTACTTGTAGTATTTATAATGTAGTGATTATTAATTATTATATACGAAACAGAAAGGTTGATAAACCTCACTAATACTACATAGTTAAATAATTGGCGTGAATGGCAACGCGATGTAGCAACACGGAAGTGGAGGGAGAGGGGGGGGGGGGGCGCGGTGTAGAAATTAGCGAGACTGGAGTCTGTGCCTACCGGGCAACTCGGAGGCATCCTCTCCAACCCCTTTGGGGCTGGGTAATCACACCTCGTGTTTCGTTGGCTCCTCAACCACCGGCAACGGGTCCCTGGTTCTGAGACAAAACAATCGCGCAGTATCGAAAGTGAAACTCCATAGCATTTATAATTTGCCCTCTCTAGGTTTCAACCGAGGCAATCTTTCTTCAACCTCACGGTTCTGCTCTCCGCCCTGTATTGTCACCTGCACTCACCTCCAATAACTCCTAACACACTACCGCTGTCCATTTTTCCTCGCTTCTATCAGCCGAAGTCAAGGTTCATATGTCCGGGCGTGCTCTCTCTAATGGCAGTCCGGGTAACCCCTTTCGAAACCCGAAACATCGGCGGTGCCCTCTTGTGCAGCTCCAACCTCGCTAGCCTCTTTTCCTCTCAAGGCCCCGCGCTCTGCTTTTGCTACCTCTTCTGCTCTTCTCATTCGCAACTACGGAGGGTTCGGTTACTACCCGACAAATTCAGAAAAATCCAAGCTCTCTTCCTCACCCGACCTCACTGGCGGATGATCCGAGTACTGTCCTATGTAGTTTGAAAAATCCAGGCTTGTATCCTCGCCTGCCACCTCACCATCCCCATCCCACTGCACTCGTAGCAACGGCGGTAGAGGGTGAATTAAGCGGTCCAATCACTCATCCCTTAGGGGAGCCGCGCGGTTCCTAGTGCGAAAGCCCCGCATTCCCTCGGCCCCACTTCTCGAGAGGTCCTCATACGTGGGTTGTCTTTGAGGCAAACCCTTTGTCTCGTTTTTCCTCTCGGGACCGTGTGGTGGCTCCTGCTGTCGGGTCTGTAATGGTTGGCCCTGACCCATGTCGTTTCAGTTGCCTCACGTTGACTTTGAAAGGGGCCTTCCGCGGAGGATTCTTTACCGTATATGTCACCGGGTTCCCGTCGACCTCCAGAACCTCATGTGGGCCCTGGAACTGCGGGGCCTGTTTATGCCGCTCTTCCCCTCAAGCGTAGGGCACCCGCCGTAGGACCAGCTCCCCCATCGCAAATGGCCGTAACTTCGACCCAGCGGGTCGCCACATCCGGAGTGGCCTTGGCAGATCTGGCGTCACTACTTCCTTGACGAAGAATTCGCTCGGGGCTCGACCGATTCACTGAGTTAGCCTATTATATTGGCACATTACCCTAGCTATCTCTAGAGCCCAGCCCCCGGGGTTACCAGCGAAGGCAGTTGCAACTCTTTCAAAGTCCGGTAGAGCCTCTCCACAGCTCCATTCGTATGCGGAGCGTAGGCAATTACGCTCATGCCGCACTCCATACTGGTCTAATAATTGCCCGAATACTTGGCTCGAAACTCGAGATCATTGTCCGACCTCAAAACATTAGACTACGTTTACATTGACACTCCTTTCAACACTCTGAGTGTCATTTCGACAGGCACATATACTGTTGCCAGTATAGCAAGCGTACACCGTGAGATTCACTTGGACGCCCTCCCTTGCCATTCTTTGCAGCAGTATACCCGTCACTCACTCCATCTTCAGTCTATGTCTTGATGTAAAGGAGAGAGAGATGCAATGCGCCGTAGCCTGCAGCATATCTTCAGAATACGTTTGGACACGCCCAGGTGTTGAAGAGATTGATAGAGCTCTACTGCAACCATGAATGTTTGAGGCAAACCTCCAGTAAAACATAAAAACCGGAAAATTAAAGAAAGAGCTTCCTGTCTAGGTGAAGTGCGCGGAGCGTCTTACCTTCCATCCCCGCGTCTGAAAAGCTACTGAGCACTCTTCGCCACGCCTGCAGTGCCCAGCTGCCCTGCACTGCGTTCTTCTATTCTAAGCAGTCGCCATTCTTTCGCAACGTGCGCTTGCTCGCAACCAAAGGATGTGACCTTCCAACGCGAGTGTTAATGTAAACGCAGTTTTAGGGGCCCTGGGCAACTGGCCAAAATGTCATGTTCTATTGCCCGGGCTACTCATGGCGCAGCTTTTGAGCGTATAGGTACCGAATGGCCAAATTTAAGTGTAAGTCAATGCACAACAGCAGCACTATTTGCCCTCTAGGTGTGCGCGGCAGTTCAATATGATAACACCGGATAAATTTCATACATCCTCGCACATTTCGCATTCATCCCGTATAACAGGTAGTCTTTAGGACTTGCTCCTTTATGCAATTGGCACGTACGACACTCTCTAATCCCCTTTTTGATGGTCTAGTAGGGGCTGGGATGAAAGTAACATCGACGAAGCGCCTTTACGACATTAGTTTGCCCCGCATGCGCTACATGCTCGTGGAATTGTCTTGTGTAAGAGATATGTGTTCCAATCTCAGTTGATAGTCAATGGTGTTCATGGCGAGATAACAAGCGGTAAAAGTGACAACATCCTCAACTTTTACTCTGATTAAAAACTTTCTCGCAGATATCCGTACTTCTCTTAAACATAATTACAGTGATTTATTCGTCTTACCCTAGCTCATAGAATGTTCGGTCCACTTGCTTCTTTTCTAGAAGAAACATTTCTGAGGTGTAGAGAGAGCAATTGGAACGTAGGAGAAACGTACGTGCGAAGGTAAAGATAAAGAAGATGTCAAACTAGTTTTTTCCATCAGTAAAATGGTGCGTAGGATCTGAAGTACACGCCGAGAGATACAAATAAATCAATCCATAATTTCACCGTTTGCATTTTGTGAATTCGGGATGTGGAATTAGGAGGGGAAAACTAAGGAACTAGTAAAGCAATAGGAAGAGTACATGTGTTTATCTTTGTGACAACCGGAACAAGTTGATAGCGGCCACGGTACATCCATCGATTTACTGCCACTAAATTAACACAGGGTCAAAATTATGAATGAAGCTCTCAAAAAAGAACCTCAATGGGAAGAAGAAACCTCTATGTTGAATGGAAACCTAACACTACACCAGTCTATTCTACGCACCAGCTAGCTATCACCATATTCCTATCTGTTGACCATCCCTGCACTATTTGACTTTCCATTGTTGCTTGAACTCGATCATCGTCCGCTATGTGGAAGGTGTCTCCCAGCTGCTCATCAGCGATGGTCTTGCGATTGGAGTCGAAATAAGTACGGATGAGAGGTGCCCTAAGCATCATCACATATTAATAGTAAGTGAAGACTAGAGCTTCTGGGAGTTTCTATAGTCGACGAACCTTGTAGCAGCTGCCAAGGCTTCCATTTTTTCCTTTCACAACGCTGGTTTCAATGGCAGACAAATCTGAACAGAAGAGAATAAATTCAATGAAAGACCCCAACTTTGGATCCAATAGTATAACGCGTAATTGAATGAATGTTGACATTTTTACACAGAGCTGGTCTATTTTCTTAGAAATTAGCACCAATACTAGATTAATATTAACCTTCAACCTCATCCAGAACGTACCATTTCATCGACGGTACGAGAGGCAAAGGAGTAGTGAGGGTGTAACAATAATAAATACCGGCACCGCCCTCCAAAACGATAGTCTGTACGGACATCAGGGATCTCAATTGACATAGGGATGGACACAAGAGGGCGGTGGTCACGACTCCGTAGTTCGTGGAAGCAGATCGCGGGACGTAGTGCTGATGACTCTGTTGATCAGTGTTGACGTCCTGAGGACGAAGACAATTCTTATATTAAAATCGTCGACGACGGTTAGTGACTCATAGGTAAGTGAAGACAATGAATGTACGATAGCATCTAAGTTTAACACATTTTTTAGTATAAATACAATGAGTTCATAATTCATTTCTTAACAAATTGAAAACTTGTTGGTTTTGTCAGAGTTAGAGTACAATGAATTAAAGTCACGTTAAAGTTTTCTTCTACATTTTTCCCCCTATTAATATTGAATACATTGTTAATGTTCATTTGAGCACACGAGAAAAAGAAAGAGCATAACTTCCAATAAAATAGGAACAATAGAATGTGATGGAAACTTGCTGAAATATACGCCATGAGTAGAGATGTAACTCAGAAATAAATCCATGCTGTTTTTCATAAAAACCTGTTTCAAAAAACAAGACTTAAAACGTGGATATATATTTCTTTAATATTTTGTTTTAAAATAACTCAGCGAGGAAAAGACCCACATTACAATAACTGTTTCCACGTCAGATAATAAAATAAAACAGCATACCTCTTGATTCATGATTTTCTAAGGTTGTAGGACGTTTTTCAATTTCTGTGGTTTCATGCTTTGATATTTCATTTATTTTACAATGCACGTGTACCAGTTCTAACTTCCTAACGATGTACTTAGTGATATATCTTTACTGGTGGTCATGGATTAGCGTTATCTGCCCATTTGATGTCTGAAATTTATATTGTAAGAGATTTGCCAAAACTATTAGCCTGACTCAAATTATGCTATATTCACTGTAAGTTGTTTACTTCGCTATTGATCTCAGTACACGGCACATGTCTCTGTTGTGTGGCATTTTTAGTATTGTGAGTGACTCTGAGTGAAAGCTACAAAGCCAGGCAATGGCAGGAAGAAGATTCCAGTTGCCAAATTATTCAAAGATGTCCCTAGTGATAGGAAAGTGGAAAAAGTGAAATGCATATTCTACTCGACAGGTGGATGCAAGGCAGGAAATTCATGATATTGCAAAATAACTGAGAGACATGGATTCGACCCAAATTGTAGCTGAGTTGGCAGATTACAGGTCCAAAACAAACTTCTTTTCAAAGTCATTTATTTGAGGTACTAGACACAAGACTTACCCATCTAGTTGGTGGAACGGGATCTGTTGCTCGAGTCAGCTGAGCAGTGTTGCCTTCATTATCGTGGAACCACCCACCTCCAGTGTATCTGTTGAGCAATTCTTTAGCAGACATGCATTAGTGCATTCTAATATGAACAACAATTATCTACGACTTAAAGTGCACTTGTCATACTCAAGTCAGCCTCCTCGTCTTCAGGAGATACAGCATCCAAAATGGAGTTAACTTCTCGGATGAAATCTAAAATCTGTTGGTTCAACAGCAGACCAGCTGGCAGCGACGCAGGCTGCTCCATCACTTTATGTACGGCTGTTGATCTACAAAGGTTGCTCACGAAGAACAAAAAGGTCCATAAACGCTTGGGTATTGTGCAATTTTTAGCACTGAAGATTTCTAACACTGGATATGGGTTTCTAGTCACAAATTTTTCGAACTTGCTACAACAACTTTTCGTACACAAAACGCTAATCACTGTCTCACGTCTTTATCACTGTCTCATACATCTTCAAAGCATTTGACAGCGTCGAACATGATCAACTCCTACGAAAAATATTGAACTTAGGTGTTGATACGCATTGGTTTAAAAGCTACCTATCAAGTCGGTCTCATGCAGTCCTCTTAGATAACAAGTTGTCGTCATTCTTTCAAAATAACTTTGGTGTCCCTCAAGGATCCATTCTGGGTCCGCTATTGTTTTCAATTTTCACTAATGATTTCCCTCCAATGCCTTCTAACACTCAAATCTCTATGTATGCAGATGATGTCCAAATTGCAATGACAAGAACTGCATCAGAAATACCAGAGACGAAAATTGGAGCTGAAGCCCTATTGATCAGCCTCTAGTTATGGTATGACCAAAATGGCTCAAGAATTTTTGGGTCATAAGATGCAATAAAAAATATTCGAAATCTAAATCTGACTCTTACGGTTGGGAATGATAAAATTCACCCATCAAAATAAGTAAAAAATTTAGGTATTTGGTTCGTTAGAAACATGTCCTTCAAATCCTACGTCGATAAACACTGCAACACAATTCACGGGACTTAATTTTTCTTAATCGTATAAAAAGTATGCTTGACGAAGAGTCCAGATTATTGGCCGTTCAATCTTTGTCTTTATCACGCATTGACTATTGTAGCCTGATATGGGGAGATATACCGAAATATCTTCAAAAAGATCTACAAAAATGCATGAATATTGCAGCTAAGGTTGTATGCAACGGTAAATTCAAAAAAAATGATCACGTAACACCTCTCCTATATAAGCTGGGCTGGACTCCTATTCAGGAAAGGTTTCTGGTGCACAATGCCCAATACGTATTCTCCTTTTTATATCTTCCTCATAGCAATGCTGGAATAGTGAAATTCCATCCCCCTACCGGCACCAACCTAAAGCCGATAGCAGACGTGAAGTCTTAATCAAATACCGTTCATCTAACATTGGGTAGAAAGCTCTGTCAGTATCAGGCGCCTTACTGTAGAACAAACTTCCCCAAAGCATCCAAACCCCTCAAACATTAAGATAATTCAAAACTAAAATAGCTCGCTATCTTGCGTCTACACAATAAGGGTGAACTGCAAGACGTACTGGAAAAGAAGTCAGGAAATTTTATTCCTAATTATCCTATCTTTCGTTACATTATACAACAACCAAGACATCTTTGTAATATGCATATGTAATACGACTGCTTGCATGTGAATATTAAGTACATGTATGTACGCACATGTGACGCTCGAAAGTATTTATACATATATATATATATAACATATTCCCGTCCTTACATGCTCTTGTTAATCTGTGTGACAATGTGTCGTTCCTTACACACTTTGTGTAAATTTGTGCCACACTATACTAGGTTGTTTCGACTTTCTTGTTATGTTCCAGCAATGTTGCCAATTTTATGGTTAGCATTGTACAACAATCCTTCTCATGTATTCGAATCCGGTGAACTCTTTTGTGCCAAGGTTAGTAGCATAGGAAATATAATTTCCGTGTTATTGTAAAATATTTCATTCTATCCGAACCGGTTATTTAGCTTACTAGTTGATACGAAACAGCGTAAAAATTGCCTCTTAATGTTAACCTCACAGTCTAAGACGCAAATTAACATTGATCTACCCGTTTTTCGTTTAACCTTAAACAATTTATTTACCACTAGTGATAAAACAATAGTAATCCCTCCTTTCACAAGTTCCTATGTTCGTAAGCCTAAATTCCAATTTGGGAGTGCACCAACGAAAGTGTTTTCAACATTGCATCACATGAATAATGTTTCCTTGATCACTTTTAATAAAATGCAATGTCAAATCAGACCAACGCAATGAAGGAAACGCATTTTCCGTGCTTTTCTCCCAACAATTTGTTTCTACAATTAACCTGCATAAGTATTACGATCCCCGTGAGTGAATATCAAGTCAGGGCCTACTTTGAAGATATTTGATGGCATTTTCCGCTCATATTAAAACATTTGAAAATGTGACGTAATTCATTGGCAATTTTTACTCTCTTAATTTTTACTTTTTACTTCGCTCGTGAGTGCATTAAGACGAAATCATTTTCGGTAGCTAACTCTTCGTACTGTTCCAGCTATGCTGCAAATGTTATGGTTACCATTGTACAACAATCCTCATTCCTCATGTCTCTAACTCCGGTGAACTCTTTTGTGCAAGTATTATCAGCGTACTTAGTAAATATTATAAATTTGACTTATGGTGAAACATTTTATTTCTTTCCAGCTCATTATTTTGGCATACTAGTCGATACAAAAGAACTAAACAGAGAAATTTGTCCTGAATTTCGATCTGATAGTCTTAGACGCAAAATAGTTTAAATCTGCCCATTTTACTCTAAACTTTAATCTCTCCAATTGCATGTTCCTATTCGTTCGCTCATAGTCCAATATACGCGCGCCCTAACGAGAATGTTTTCAACTATGTGTCCCAGGGATTTGTTTTCTTAGTTACTTATATTGGTTCGTATTTTCAGAACTAAATTAATTACCGTAAAGAAAGAAAGGATGTTAATGTGAAAATATTTCAGCATCTTTTTTCGTTTTTATTAAAACATTTTAAAAGGCCACGGATTCGATGAACGTTAAAACACCATTGCTTAATTTTCTTATTTTAGTCTTAAATTGCTCTTGTCAGTTTTGTGTGGCAATTCTTCCTACTTTCTTACTCTCGTGAGTACATTATGACAACACTATTCCGGGTAGTTTAGGGGACCGTCTAGTCAGAACTCCGAAATTTGTCGGATTTTCTTTTATTGCTTAATTCGGTTGAGCAATGCACAGTTAATATGCAGAAAAAATTTGGAAGGATCTGAAGCACTTAAGGCGAGTAAATGGGGAGAGAAGGAGCGGCGGGAAGAGCCGCATGGCGTGTCAGCGCTCATGTGCCATAGCATTTCCCCTAGATATTGCTCAACGACTTTATTTCTAAAGAAATTTGCAGTTATCATTCAGCTGTCAAAGAACTTTTATGATTTGGCAATATCGAGTGCTCGGTACCTCCCATGGACCTCCCCCTCTTCCCTCCTATTCTGTAGACATAAATAAGACTGCTGGCCGCTGAGCGATGCGTTACCATTGAGCCTCACGCGCGTCTCACTCGGTACTTGCACCTTGGTACCACTTGTGGTACCGGTTTCTTCAAAGAACCACAAAATACTTCGGTAAAAGATAGCACAAGGCAGGTCAATATTCCAGAATAGCTTTCTTAACGTCAACTACGCTGATTTCTCGGAGCAATATAGCTTGGAACTGAAAAGACCTGTTTTTCGGTACTAAAATGCATTTTTTGAACAATGCAGTTGGCAAAATTCAAGCCACTTCTTCTCAGAAACTTTTAATCGTAGAGCAATGATTTTGGTGTCATTGGATGCGTAAAGAGTTGCTGCATAAACAGCCAGAGGATATCGTTGAATTCATAGTAGCATCTTAGTTACATTAAAAAATCTATGAAAAAATGAATGATTCTCTGAAAAATTTAAAACTTCTTAAAAACTAAACTGCTACGAATTTCAAAATAATTCTCTGACTCCTTATGCAGCCACCTTTTGTGCACCCAATGATACATGAGTCATTACTCTACGATAGCTACTTTCTGAGAAGAAGTGGCTTGAAAATTGTCCATTTCCCCACCCCCTTTCTTCCAATTATCTCCGTAGTTATAACAAAAATGAAATAAAGTGTACCAAACAACTCCTATTTATTTTATAAAATACATACGTATGCCATAATTTCATAGATCTAGATACCACAGAAAAATCGTGATGGCCATTTTCTTGATTTTGACTAGTCGGTCCCTTTACTTTTGTACGGTTCCAGCTATGTTGAAAATATTACGGCTAGTATTATACAACCATCCTTCTTTTGTCCTTGACTCCGGTGAACTCTTTTGCGTCAGTACTATCAGGGCTGATCCACACCATAGGTCCGGTCACGGTCCGTTCTCGATCCAGTCATGGTTCGTTCCCAGCCCTGGGCATTCACATGTTCGGTCTGGTCACGGATCGTTCTCGCTGCAGTCCCTTCCGTATCATCAGTGTCGAAGCATGTATGACTTTTCTTCAACCAAATTGACATTGATAGCAATTGCACTTGATGATGAAGAAGAAGAAGAAAGAAAGCAAAAAAAGGAAGAGATTGTGGATTTATTTTATGCTAAAAGACAGAAAGAGTGAAGGAGAGTTCACACGTTATATCCTCATCTTACTGATGATGAGACTAAACTTTTCAATTATCTTTGAATGAGCGTTGAAACATTTGAAAAAATTCTATCTAAAATTAAAGATGACCTGAGAAAAGAAAACACGCCATACAGAGAAGCAATCACTCCAAGAGAAAAACTGGCTGTGTCTAAAGCCCATATTAGACGGTGGCAAAAAGTGTCAGCTTTGACACGCGGCATCGCGTAGTTCCGCCCATTTCCTCTCTTTCTGTAGCAACTGTGCTCTTTCTGGCATTGTTCGCGCAAACACGAGTGACAATTTTCGTGATCACTCTCCCCCAGTCCGAATTTTATCGTCGGTATAACGGTAATTATCATAGGTTTTTATCGTTTATTGAAGTATTCCGACGGTATATATGTTACCGGTGATCAAAGGTAATTTTAGACGCTAAAAATGCCCGCCGACGATGATCGTTATTTACCGTCGATATCTGACTGTCATTCCTATCGTAGAAATACGGCGGTAAAAGTACGGTTGTTTTTCAGACTATACTTCATAATTTGAAATTAACGGCAATGATAGATAACCCATGTCTAAGTTTAATCAAGGACAAGTCAGATAAAGTTATGTTATGTATTACTCGTGGTCAAATGAAATTACATGAATTAGTTTACGTAAGCTTCACATGATTTAATTTGAGCTTTGATTTTTATTGCGAAAGTGGAAACTTTAATTCGAAGCTTAGATATTTTAATTTGATTTTCACATATAATTTCTCGATATTTTTACATTTTAATTTTAAACACTGTAATATGAAGTTAAAATTCTTTAACTACGGCTTCAAATGTTTTGAATTTAATTTCCAATATTTTAATTTCAACTCTTTATACTTTATATTATAAGTAAAACTGTGAAGTTAAAAAATGCAGGACTATAATACCGGCAGGCCGCAGCCGAGACGGTACAGAAACGGTTTTGTGAAACCTACAGAAATTTCTTGAGCGCGCAGTCAAAAAACTTAAGTTTACCACTCGTAACTTTTGAAAGAATGCACCTCTTGACTTCAAATTACTCTCAAACGTAAGAGCAAAGCATTTTATATTAGCCCATCATAAACAAGACCCAAAATGTTTTCTGAAAATTACAAAAATTCTTCGATAAACCTGTCCGAATCGAGCGCCGTCGAAAGACAATTTAAACAATTTGAACAATTTATTTACCACAGGAGATACAGAGGTAGAATGTTTCTTAAGTCTAGTACAATGGACAAGTTTGAATATAGCTACCTGTGGGCCCGAATAAGTTCAGCGACTTCTGGGGCATCCTACCATCAACATTATTCTAAGGTGTACAATAATGTTTAACCTAAATCACTTAACCTAGTTTCACATTAGACTGATCAGTGAGATAATTCAATCGATATCAGATATTTCATTTTACAATATAGGTTATATGGACTATATTTAACAGTACATTCGATAAAAGATTTAACAGCAGACTGAAGGCGAATTGCATATTACCCATGGCAAATTTCATTATTGGAAACAGTCATGTTGGAGACAAGATTTGACTTGGTGATCTTACATGACTAATATTCCGATAGGTAGTGAGTCTCGAGATTTCTTTTGAATACCTTGTAAGAATTACTATCACGGATCTCCGCAGGTATTGAGTTCCAAGTTTTAGTTCCAACGAAGAGGATACTGTGTTGCGACCGGGCCTTTGAATAATAAGGAAGCATGAATTTACTTCTATTTCGGGTTAAATGGTCGTGATGACCAGTTTGCGCACTTAATAATAGTTTCAGGCTATTGTCGCCATCATTTCTTAATGTTTTGTAAATAAAATTACAAATGGAGATTTTATAGAGATCTGGAAGTTTGAGTATTTGTAAATTTTTGAATGAATCATTTGTGTGAGCATTATATTCTAGATTCTTTACCGCTCTGATTGCTCTTTTTTGCAGAGTAAAAATTATATTGGTTTTTTTTTATCAGTTCCGTGCCATGCTTCTATTCCGTACTGCAAGTATGGTGAAATGAGCGTTCGGTAGAGTATTCGTAAAGCTGTTTCAGGCAGGTAATTTTTAACTTTATTCAGGATTCCGATGGATTTCGATAATTTAGAACTAATATGAGCGATGTGCTCTTTAAAGGTCAGATGTTTATCTATTATGATGCCCAGAAACTTGCATGAGTTGGTTTCTTCGATTTCACCTTCGCCAATTTTTATGTGTGGGAGAGATATGCTTTTCTTGTATGAGAATGTAATATACTTTGTTTTTTCGATTTTGAGGCTTATTTTATTAGCTTTAAGCCATAATGAAACCTTATGGAGTTCATTAATTATGCTCTCCGCAATCACAGCGGGATTTTGGCTCGGAAGGACCGTAGAAAGCGTGCTGTCATCGGCAAAAAGTATGAATTTGAAAAATGATGTTGATTTGATAATATCATTTATAAATATCAGAAATAGGAGAGGCCCTAGGACAGACCCTTGTGGAACTCCATGGCTAATTGTCTGTGGGTCCGATTTTGCGTCGTCAACGATAACGTGTTGCTTCCGATTTGTTAGGTATGATTTGAACCAATCATGGGCAATTCATCGAATGCCATAACAGTGTAGTTTCGAGAGTAATATCTTATGGTCCACACAGTCGAATGCTTTTCGAAAGTCAAGAAAAACGGAGAAAACAAGCTTTCCTTCATCTATATTAGAGTAAAGGTACTGTAAATGATTTAATACAGCTTGTGTCGTTGATTTCTTAGAACGAAAACCGAATTGTCCGTCATAGAGAAAAGATTTTCGTTCAAAATACGAATACACTTTTTTATACACAATTTTTTCAAATATTTTGCTCATAATTGGTAAAACAGAGATAAGTCTATAATTATTAACGCAGTTTTTATCACCATTTTTAAAAATAGGGGTCACTCTGGCAGTTTTGAGAGAGTTGGGGAAGATACCTTGAGAAAGCGAATGGTTGATAATATCAGATATGCACGGTGCTATTATATCAGCAATAGACTTAATAATTTTAGCTGAAAATGTATTTAATCCATTTGATTTATTTTTCAAGTTGTTTATGCATGTAATTACATCGGAGGGGTTAGTTGGCGGGAAAAAGAAAGAGTTGTGTTCACGGACATGGTCCATGTATTGCAAGTGGTCTGTAGGTTCACTAACGACACTATCGGCTATATTTTTTCCTATATTTATAAAAAAGTTGTTGAACACTGTTGCAATATCTTGTTTATCATGATATTTTACATTTTCGTGAACGATGGATTCAATAGTTTTTTTAGCGTTATCATTCGGTCTATAGCATGAATTAAGCAGGCGCCAAGTTTTTTGAATATCAGTTTTGTAGTCAGTGAATTTGCGCGTAAAGTAGTTTTGTTTCGATGTTCGTATTTGATTTGTCACATGATTCCTGAATCTGTTATACGTTAATCTAGAGATTCGTCCTTCGTATAGTAAGGCTAAGTATGCTAGACGTTTCTTTATATTGATCACGATATCTTCAGTAATCCAAGGTTTTTGTCTATTTTTCGGCGTAATTGTGCGGGTGATTATTGGACAACATTGGTTATATGCGGTTGTTATAGTTTCAGTTAGTTTTAGTATTGCTTGGTCAATGTTAATCGCATTATTGTCTAGTTCATAGATGTCCAATGATGGCATTAATTCTTCTAGAACAGTTCGCATTGTCCCCAAGTTATATTCGTTTATACAACGATATGAAAAAGTCTCAGCATGTGGGCTGTTGCAGGGACTATAGACATTCTTCTTGATGAGAAACACCGGAAAATGGTCAGATAAGTCAGAAATTATTATTCCTGTAAGAAAATCAGTCGGATCTAACATAAAAATATTATCGAGCAACGTGGCAGATTCGGATGTAATACGCGTAGGTTTCGTGATGATTGGAAGGAAGGAGTTAGACTGAAAAACATTTATGAAGTTTGAGATTTGTTCACAGCTTTCATATTGAAGAAGATCGTAGTTGAAATCCCCGCAAATTATTATGTCATTGTATAGAGCTTTGTTAAACTGAGATATTATGCTTTGAAGCTCGTTCAGGAAAGAAATGTTGCAAGCTGTTGGGGGCCTATATACAGTCCCAAGTACAATCCGTTTACCATTTTTCGTTAGTTCTATAAATAGAGTCTCAATATGTTCACGATTCATAGTTGCACTTATAATGTTTTTCGATGATATGTGTTTAGATATGTACGTACTGATGCCACCACCACGTTTGTTGCTACGGAGTGAATGATGGGTATTATAGTTCTGAATTTGAATTAGGTCTTTAGTTGAGTCATCTAGCCAACTTTCGGTGAAACTGAGAACATCAAAATTGCTGTTTAGCTCAGTGATAGTACAAGATATTTCATCTATTTTCGGATAAATGGACCTACAGTTCCAACATAATACTGAGAGATCGTTACAGGTTTTTCTCATCGATTCATTGAATTCTTTAATATTTAGGTATTTACAATTCCCAGTTTCATTTAGGTTTGGATGCAGTCTATTCAAATGATTGAGATCTGGATCAATATCATCGAAAATATCAACATGGTCAGTCATAAAGATTAACAGTAAGTAAAATGTGACGTAAAAAATAAAGAAGATGATACAGACTACAGGGTCAAGTTAAAAGTAAAGACATTCCTACTTATAGTAAAATTTAAGAAATAGAGAGAAACTAAAACACACAGAGATTATTAGTCTAAATTATTTAAAATCTAGAATGATTTCATAAGGAGATGGCTAACTCAGTCCATGAGTTGGAGCATTAGAGATCATAAATTGCGAATAGTGTAGCTACAAGGCTGTCATATCAGTGGTATCTGCATATAACACATACGACATAGCAAAGAACGAAGTGGATTAGAATCGAAGTGACAGCGAAGTTATTTAATTAATATAAAGATCTTGAGTATCTAGATTATTTTCAGATTTTGAGACAGGTGGTAACAAAATATTTAAATCAGAGTAGAAAATCCGGCATGAGCCTTCTATGAATAATGAGAAAAAGTAGATAAAAAAACAATTTAGTGAGCAGTAAAACAAAGTTGCAAATTCTGCGTGGTTGCTTTGAAGAGCCAAAGGCGATTCTATTAGAAAACAAAAGAAATCATGTGGACAGAGATCAAAATGCTATTAAATTCAGTACATAAGTCTCTAATTACGAATAATTTCTTCTGAGGACTTGCCGACACGTTGTAGTAAGTACTGGTCAAGTGATTCAGGTGTGTTGATGGTGTGAGGTCTAGAAGTTTCTTATCCAGGTATCCGAGGAGAGTAGGCGTTGATATTACCATCCAGAGTTCTTGCGAGACCTATTTTGTCGGGAAATTTTCGTTTGGCCAATCTCAGAGTGTACATAATATTAGCTCGCGAAGGGATGAGGTATTCGTTTACGTAGAATTTCGGCTTGGTCACTCGGCAGGCTGACAAAACTTCTTGTTTCTTTTCGTATTGTCGTAGCTCAAAGGTAGACCAAAGCTTACCACTCGTAACTTCTGAAAGAATACACCTATTGACTTCAAATTATTCTCAAACGAAATAGCGAAGCATTTTCTATTAGCCCAATATAAACAAAATTCAAACGGTTTTCTAAAAGTTACAAAAATTCTTCGATAAACCTTGCCGACTCGCGCACCGTCAAAAGACTAAAGTTTACACCCTCGTAACTTTTGAAAACATGCACCAATTGACTTCAAATTACTCTCAAACGGAAGAGCAAAGCATTTTCTATTAGCACATTATTGAATCATTGCACCTATTTCTATTGAAGTCAATAGGTGCATTCTTTCAAAGGTTACGAGTCGTAAACTTATGTCTTTTGACTGCGCTGCGGACAGGTATCTCAAGAAATTTGTGTAGTTTTCACAAAACCGTTTCTGTACCGTCTTTTTTCCGGCCTGCCCCTGACTATAATGGTATATATATAAAATATGAACATTCCTACTAAATATCTCATTCATGCACTATTATATTTTAATTCCAATAAACTAAATGTATTTCAGGCACTACTCATTTTGTAACACAGGCTTCGAAATATTTTTTGTTTTAAAAGACTTAGAATACGAGAGTAAAATTGTTTATCACGTTCGTATTTGTAACAATCCTAAATCTAATTTACCTATTTTCTAGTAAGATAATTTTATTTGAATTGATTAAAAACAAAAATTTCATAAATACTGAAAAAAAATTCAGTCATATTGATAAAATGCAAATCTAATGCTCAAAGCTACGAGTAATACTCAAAGCTACATCAGACAAAATAATAATGTTGGAAATGATAGCACAAAAAAATGACTAGAAACTAAATTTGTACCACATCAATATGTACTACTGTAGTAAGATTAGGTAACAGTATTAACATATTTTTAGTATTACACCTAGAGCAAAACTGTTCCCTACACCTTTTTATTTTACTTTTAAAAAGCTAAAGTTCATTTAAATAAGCTCAAGTTTAATTCAAAACAGATCATGTTCAATTTTAAAAATGTCAAGTATATTTTAAAACATATCAAGTTAAATTTTGAAAAGCTCATGTTTCTAAAATTGTTTTCCTAACCCTATGTACTTGCTCTTTTATAAATTAAACTTGACCTTTTTATCTCAAAATAGAGTTCTTTAAATTGAACATGAGCTTTTTTAAATTGAACTTGATATTTTTTTAATAACCTGATCATTTTTAAATCAAACTTGAGCATTTTTAAATCAAACTTGAGTATTTTTGAATTGAACTTGAGCATTTTTAAATCAAACTTGTGTTTTTTTAAATTGAACTTCAGGTTTTTCAAATTGAACTTGAGGTTTTTCAAATTGAACTTGAAATTTTTCACATTGAACTTGAAGTTTTTCAAATTGAACTTGAGGTTTATAAAACTTAACTTGATGTTTTTCGAATTGAATTTGAGATTTTTCAAATTGAACTTGGGATGTTTCAAATTGAACTTGGGGTTTTTCAAATTGAACTTGAGGTTTCTTAAATTGAACTTGAGGTTTCTTAAATTGAACTTGAGGTTTCTTAAATTGAACTTGAGGTTTCTTAAATTGAACTTGAGGTTTTTGAAATTGAACTTGAGGTTTTTTAATTCTTTGACTACGACGCGCGCCACCGGTGGTACACGGAGGTAATTTTCATAATGCTGCTGACCGACCAGTAGTCGCAAATTCAATTTTCATAAATACTTAATCAAAGCTAAATAAAGGCACGATCCAGTTCGTGTTTGTTTTTCCTAAATAATTTACTACAATTGACTTTAAATTTGAGTTTGGCATTGAACTTCATATTTAGTAGTCACAGGCAGTGTTAAATTGAACTTGAGGTTTTTTAAATTGAGCTTGAGGTTTTTTAAGTTAAATGTGACCGTTTGTATAAAACCTGAGTTTTTTTAGATATAAATTGCGTTTTTTAAATTAAAGGTAGAAAGATGTAGTCTTACCAGTACTTATTGCTGTGGTACAAATTTTGCTTCTAATCATTTTCTAGTCCTGTCATTTTCAAAATAATATCTCTGTCTGATGTAGCTTTGAGTATTAGATTTGCATTTTGTCATTGTGACTGGAAATTTTTTTATATATATTTCAGCCTGAAGATCACGCTTGCACATCACAATATTGCTTTTTATAGACTACAGAGGTGGTGACTATTATAGACTACAGAGGTGGTGACTATATAGACTACAGAGGTGGTAATAACCGATAACCGATAAATCGATAAATCCAAAATGCCGATACTAGCGATGACGATATTGGTATTTTAAATAAAGAAACATATCGAAATATTTTTTTTCTTTATCTTAGAAAAAAGAAAATCTTAGAAAAAAATAGAAGTCATTGAAAACTTTTAGAAAAAATAATAAATGTTTATCCTGTCTACTAATAAAAACTGCGAGTTAAAGTAAAATAACTAAACTTAGACGAGGTTCTGCAGCATGTTCCCCTTCATAAACATAAGAATGTTGAAGTTTTCATCAGAGAGGCAGCTCCTCTTGGCCCTGATGATGTCCTTTCCGAGGGAGAACAAACGCTCCACCGCGGCGCTGCTCGGCATCGCCGTGTTGTACCTCAAAAAGAGGTCGATGAGGACCTTCTCGCTGTTGAAGGCAGTGTCTGCCAGACTGTCAGTCCCTTTGGCCTGCAGCCACACATGCGCAATATGAGCGGCCTTGGACTTAGTAGACCTGTGATGACCCCCAGTGTCATCCTCCTCATCACAAATGCTGGCGTAGTAGTCCTCCGCCTCCATGTCATCGCTGCTGCTGCTGCTGCTGCTGGCGGTGTTCAGGTCAGCACGCCGCAAGAACTCCTCCACCTTCCTCTCCATCAGGGACTTGACCTCTGATCTCCTGACCATTCTTTCCTCAAAAGCCCCCATCCACTTGAGGCGAAACTTGGGGTGGAAGGCAGTGGCCAGAAGACACTCCTCGTCGTTAAAGGTGGCGGCGAACCTCCTCTCCATGGCAGCTAGAAGGCTGTTGACTAGGGGCTCGCAGAACCGCAGATTGCAGCTGGTCATCAAGTTGAACAGCTTCTTCTTGACCACAATGAGGGTGGGGATCAGGCAGCCCAAGTAGCATTGCTTCTCCCCTTGGATCTGGTCCAGTGCGTTGGCGATAGGTGCCATAACCTGATAATTGAAATAGACAAATAGTGTTATTTAATTAACTCATTTTAAAATATAAGCTTAAGATAAAGAGTAAAAAGCAGTAAAGTATCGCGATAACCCCAACTTATATTTAGCTTATTTACCTCAGAATATTCTGACATGAAGTCAATGTCATTCTGGACAAACACTGTCAGATTCCTCTGCTGGTTCATGCACCGGTGCAGCTGGTCTTTATTTTCCTCCAGCACTTAGTTGAGGACCACCAGGCTGTCATAGAGGCTGTTCCACCTTGTTTTGGTAGGAGCAGTAAGCCGCCTCTTTATCGCCGTGTAAAGCCTGTCCGAAAACACTGTGCTTGTTCCTGAAAAAAAGTTTTGCATTATTTAATTATTTGTATTATTGCTGAAATATTTATGTATATTTTTTATATTAACATTTTATGACTTACCCTGCTTGTTCCACAGCGCCTGGGCTTTAGCAATGGCGCTCCTGTATGCCTTCTTGAAGGCTCCAGGCATGTGCCTCTCCTCTATGTCGGCGCTGGCGACCAGGTTCAGTGTGTGCGCCGCACACTTGTGCTGCCTGGGCAGCTTGGTGATGCCGTCCTCGCTGCCCTTCTCCAAGTCATCAAGTGCAATGAACTGGAAAAAAATTATCTAAAATTTGCATAAATGCATATTTTTTTAACTTTGAACCATTCCTTGAAGTACTTTTGAAGTAGCATTGGACAGAATAATATTCAGTGTACTCCACACACCTCTAGCTCCAGGTCCTCTTGGCCCTCTGGAGGGTTAGTGATGAGCACCTCTAGGTGGGTGTCCGCAGGCTCAGCCTCAGGTTCAGGAGCGCGAGTCTCCTCTTCCTGGCGGTCATCCAGATCAGAGACAAATGTGACAAATGCTTTTTGAAAATTGGCAGCATTGTTTGTGGTAGTCCTGAAATAAATAAAAAAGATTTTAGAATGTATCATTATTTAATAATAGTTAGTTATAGTAGACGATAACTTCATTCTATCGGCTATCGCTACTTTATTAACCTAACAATATTCAAAAATTCTGAAACAAAAAATATTATAACTCACATGGTGACCTTGTCCTCTATCCCAAACTGGCTGTGGATATTCGCCATGACTTGTGCGAGTACATCATAGGTGTGGCTCCCCATGATCCTCTCACAGTCCAGGACAGCCATCTTCCTGACCCTGGTGTTTGGGTCCAGCCAGTGCACAGTCATACCTAAGTACCCCTTCTTGTTAGCTGACCAGCAGTCAGCTGTAGTGCTCACCCACTTGACTTTCTCTAGTTTGCTGAAATGTAAGCATAATTTCAATTGATTTTATTAATCATTATTCATTGGATTTTTTTTCAATATTTGAATATTTTCTTAGATTCTTACCTGGTGAGGCTCTCCTTCATCTCCTCATAGGTTTTAAGGATCCACCTTCCCAGCGTCCTCCTGGAGGGTACCTCTTTCTTAGGGTTGAGGGTGTGGATCATGTCCCTGAAGCTCTGACTGTCCACAATCTGCAGCGGAAGCATGTTGTCCACCACAAACCTGACAATTGTCTTGTCGACGGTGGACTGCAGTACGGAGCTGCCCTGGGCCATGATGATTTCGGTGATGGACATCTGCCGCTGCTTCTTGCTGGTTGACCCACCGTCGTCTGACTGACCGGACCGGGTCCTGCTGCGGCCGCCAGTCCCAACATTGGCCTTGCAAGTTTCATCAAACTGTTTTGCCTTGTCAGGATGAATCATTTTGAAGTGGCTCTTCAGGTTGGCCTTGGTGGTCTTGTTTGCCTTCACCTCAATGATCTTGGGGAGACAGGTCAAGCACTGGAAGATGTAGCTGTCGCCAACCATCTTTTTATACTTTACCCACTTTCCAAGGAATGGCCAGGGTGACTGAGGTTCAGCCTCAGTATCAGTGAGCTCAGAGTCAATAGACTCCGCTGAGTCTCCTTGGCTTGCAGGAACAGTCTTTAGCAACGCTATCATCACTAGGTCAATACTATATGTGGAAAAAATGTATATACATATATATAACCATAAGATTAAATGAGATAAAACCGAATCGGAAAAACGTAAAACACTTTCACAAATGTACACAATGTACGCAGACACTAACGAAACACAGCTTTTAGCACTGAAAGTTGCATTACTATTAAATAAGGTGACCAGAGGCAGGCCTTTTTAATGTTTGTCCCGCTTATTTTTAGTGTAACAAAATATCTCGCTTTGTCTTTTTTTTTTTGAGGCAACAACAGAATACCAAGGAAAGTCCGATGGCATAGTACTTCCGAGGTACCAAAAGACAGTCGGAAACGAAACGCTGACTAAAATGTATCTGAATAAATCTGAATAAAATTTAGTGTGTGTGTGTGTGTGTATATAATATATATAATGTTTATATATATTGTATATATATGAAGAATTTAAAAACGAGGAAAATTCCGAAGAACTTAATCATATTTACTAGGAAACGTTTCGAAGTCCAGCTCCATCATCAGTTCGTAAGAGTACAAATCATTCTGTCTGTAATGAAAGAGAAAACAAAAAGTTGGATACAGTCATTAATGAAAATCACGAAAACAAAATAATATTAAAAATGACCCAGAAAAAAATCGAAAGGATTGCTACCTAGTTAAAATTTGCAAAGGGTAGGAGCTGTCAGTATTGTTGAGGGCCGGTTTTCGTTTAAAAATATGTAGTGACTCTTTTGTAACATTGAAAAGTTGGAAAAGAAATAATCTAGTTTTTCACACTTGTCCTGATGTACTTGGTAGTGTCTCCAAACCTTGTGTTCATGATTAATTAATTTCAGAATCATCCAATAATGCAAATGAAGGGAACAGCTCTTAGTTCCCTTTAATTCTTAGTCACTTCCTGATAAACGCTTAAATTTGTTCAGTAAATCTGTTTCATTCAACAGTCAAAATTCAATATGTGATACTCACCCATTGATAACAGCCCAGAGTCAATCAATAAAGCTTTGGAAACTAAGTGAGTGAAATCCCTCTAGATTTGCTTGAGTCTGAATCTAGAGAAAAAAGTTCTTTTCATGAAATTCCTCCAATGAAGCCTCTGCTGATACCTCAAGTAAACTAAGACCTGTCATGATGAAATGTGAAGTATTTAACTCTTATGATTCAGTACTAATGTCTTATGTTGCTTATGAGCCATTTCTTTCATTCCCGTAACAGGGTGTCTACTAGGTAGTAAAGCAGTAAAAAGTAGACAAATTTGAAAAGTAGCAAAAAAGGAAGTAAGGAGTAGTGAAGTTTGCCTCAGGGGTCTACTTTACCTGTCAGGGTTGTAAATATTTTGAAGTGGGATAATTCACTGAAAATTGAAAATAAAGTACAAATATATATACAGTTTGAAGATTTTAAAAAATTCATTTTTCCCAGAATCAGATATTTGCTGCAGTTTATGGGAAATATTCCTGTTAGGGGATTGCACAATTCTGCGGTGTCTACTAATTTCCAGTTAGTTAATTTTTTGCATATAATGAGCTGTTGCTCTCATTGTTGAAAAATGTTAAGACAGGGTCTTTGGCAAACATTTTTTAGGGTCCGTATGGGAAGGGGTACATTCAAAATTTGGGTATTTTTTGCAATTATGCGTTGGATCCTTCATTTAGTAATGAATTTTTAATTTAGTATTTTATGCATTAATCATCTTGAAATTTTTGAACCCATGTTATTGCATGTATTATTGACTCAAACTACTCATTATAGGAGGATTTCTTGTATGCTGGACATTTGGACAACATTCATTATGTAAATATCAGGAAGTCATTTTTTTGCTGTTGAAGGTCGTAAAAAGTAGTAAAATTTAAAAATAAAATATCAGGAGGACACCTATTCCATAAACATTGTGCAGGACACCCTGCATAATGTTTATGTCTGAATTGCTTGGATGTTTGTGTATATATAAAATTTGAAAATGAATTTCCTCCTAATGAGGAACGTATAACACTGTACATTTAACACCAGAAATTACTTTCCAGGAATATTGTATGTGGAATAAATTTGGAAATTCTAATTTTGTTCATGAATAAGGATAGACATAAAAACTCATTACAAAAATTTTATCAAAGATACCATTTTCCAACTGCATTCAGTAGGCAACAATGATAAATTTATTGAAAAGTACTGTGAAAATATAAAGTTGGTCAGTGATTGCACACATAAAACTTTTCATTACTATAATGAATAACACATATTACGCTGTGATGGCTCTCTTTGCAGTACCAACCCTCAGAGGCTAGGAATTATTTCACAAAGTTTGAATTGACTGGCCTATCCACCATTTATTTATAGTTTAACACTCCATGAAAACTTTCCTGCGGAGGCAAATCGGCATGAATCTCGATCTTACTTAGATGTCTAAATGTCCTGGTCATTCATTATTCAGTATGATACGGTGTGGTTACCACACCAAAGAAAGGTTTTTGGAAACAAAGCTTCATTCTCTTTGCAATTAGGCAGTTCCCTGAATGGGGTGCGCATTTGATTTCGATTTATCACACACAATTACATTCTCTCTTTAATTTCTAGATGACGGAGCTTCAGCGATGTGTGGGCGTCAGTCTGCACGTTACCAGAGGCGTTTTTCCAGTCATAACCCTGAGAGTTACCAGCGTAACTCTCATCGGGGTAACTCTCGACCAGATCCGAAAATGCAACTGTGAACACGTTTTTGAGGTTACTCAAGCAATGTTTACAAACAGATTGCATCAGCTGATAGTTGACGTAATGATTTGTGTGAAAGAAGCGTGTTGAAATGAATTTTTGAATCAATAAATGATTAATAATTGACCTATTACAAGCACACGTGTATTTAAATTGGTCATTAATTTTCAATATTACAGTTACTATGACGTAACCGTCAGCGGATATGGCTCTGCCTTGCAATTGAATGTTTGATCTTATATTTATACGTTCAAATTATTTAATTACATCGAAAGGAACTGCAGATATTTCTGTTGATACACAACGAAGAATTTTTAATTGAATGATATGTTGTTCGCCATCTTTTTAAGCAATCTACATTAATCGTTATTACTCATTATCAATATGAACACAAATGCTCCTGCATATCTAGTTATTTCACTCAATTTACAACTTTTAATAAAACTTAAGTAGCTTCTGCCTTATAATTTGTTAGCAACCTTCTTAAAATTGAGGAAGAATTATTGTATTTGATGTAACGGATTTAGCAAATAATGACTCAAATGTAAAAGTTAGTCTGCGGTAGAATTTTCCGTTTTCACGAGGCTTTCTTCAAATGTTACTATTTTCAAGAATTTCACTGTAAAACAACAAAATATTTAATCCATGTAGGTAGCTTGCGGTGGGTTAATTATTGTATACCCTCTTACCCAGCATTAGTATTTTGATATGGTTCCCTATAACTCTTTTAATATAATGTCCGACGAGTAATTACATTAATATCTATGTATTGTAATATTTTTGGTAGAATCATCTTGATTTGCAACTTGATGTTATAAAATTATGGAAAATATTTTCTGCCAGCATGACCTAACTGGTTGTAGTTCCATGGAAGCTTAAAAATTTCTATGTCATTACCGCAGTTTCAATAAAAGAGCTAACTAATTTGTGTTTCATTTAAACCAATATCACAGTTACTGTATAGCTTATTCAGATGCATTACTTAGTTGCTCGACACCAGTATAAGCATTTTAATCCTGGTATGAAAAGAATACATAGTTCTTCCCTGAATACAGTGAAATCAAAAAAACGAGTAGCATTGAAATTTACTTGACAATGAAAATTTGATTAACATAAATTCGGAACTTTATTCTATAGATGCACACATTTCACATACAATAACTGAAGAAACACGAGTGTTCATGCAAGACCTTAAATTCATGCATGATAATCTCTAAATTTATTTAGCATTCAAAAATATCACTGGTAGTTTCATAAAAAAATAGAAAAGAAGCCATCTATTTTGGAAAAATTCAAGCTCAAGCTCTAGTTAGCCCAAAGTAATTTGTAAACAGAGTTTATTTTTTAGATGGTATGTCTATTATAGATGAAATGATCAATAAAATACTTCAAAATGATGAGACGTTGAAAAAGAAATGAAGTATCACAGCCAATATGCACTTAGTACAATTATATAATACCACAAGTTCTTTGAAACGACATAATATAAAAAATTACCGCGTCAATTCTTTTGCAATGAAATAGTGGACAGCATGACTCAATGACCACGTAGATGAAAATTTGTGCAGTGCGTCGATTAACTCAGCAGGTATCTTTTAACTTGGCTATCATTTGGATTGTAGATAAAGCAAGAAAAAATGCTTCAGTCTGACTAGATATATGAAGCACGCATGAAGTACAAAAGTTGAGATATAAGTAAAAATTTGTCAATTTTTTAGTAACTGCCAAATTAAAGACGTTAATATTTGAGAACTTTTTTATCATTAACACTACCAGCCACCCAAAGTGATGCAGTTAGCTTATACTTGCTCATAAAATATTTCTCACACGTGAATATGAAAAAAATTACTAGTTTTAGAGGTGCTTGGCATTCAATTATTGTTGAATACAAGAAATATTTTTACAGCTATTTTTCAGTAACTTGAATGAATAATGAGATGATAGAGCAATAAATTCACAAATTATATAAAATAACTACCAGCATCAGCATTTACTAGTTTTCTGTCTTACACAAGTATTGAACATTTTGTTTAACAGCAAGCTCTACTAAAAATTCATATTTAGAGTGCTCATGAGGTTCTTTCCACAGCACTAATTTACTCTCCTGTTACTCTGATTGAAGTTAAAATAAACTCCTGATGGAATATTTATGAACAAGATAATTGAGGAATACTGGATTCAAAGAGATTTTAATTTTTTAATTTTGGCAGTCAATATGTGCTAACACAATCTGTTCTTCCAAGAACAAAATATCCTTTTCCTTATTCTGTAAAGCAGGTGAACTCACTCGTAATGAAGCAAAAGCCGGTGATGTGTGAGAGCAAGTGTGAATTATGCCAAGTGCCTTACACATATATGTGAATTTCATCAGCACTAAATTCACTACATATGCAGGATTTCTTCAAAATTTTCCAGTAAGAAGAGGCGAGTTGCTTTGTGGAAAATTCTTCCCACATACTCGTCGTATTGCCTTTGGTGGCAGAGCTATACGCCGCTTTCTTGCTGTCATTTGTTGCCGCGGAGCTTGAGCGGAGCAAAGGTATGGTGGGCGGATGATTTTTTAGATGAGGGACGGCATTGACACATTGACTGGAGCAGCGGCAGGCTGAGCAGCACCTGGAGGGTACCATATATTACCTCATACGTAGCCACGAGGTTATGTATTCCTTTTCTTCACTTACTTTCCTATTTTTGCTTTGTTTAAGTTTGTATGCGTGTGTTGTGAATTTCTTTATTTTTGTTTTGAGACTTTATCTTGGTGTTCAGGTCGTTAATAATTCTAACTAAATTAAAAGGCCAGTGGCCAGTAAACTTCTTCGGAGGGAGTTCTTAACCATTTGAAGTGCTTCTTCTGAAGTGTGTAAACCTACTTGCTTACGGTGAATTCCTGATACTTGGAGGAAACTGTAACGGTTTCTTCCTGAATTCATCTAGCTTTAGTGATATTGCCTAAGTGCTTGTTTCATCTCCCTTCTATTAACTACTTACCTGATTACGTACATCCGCCTGAACACCGTTCTACCACTATTTTCATCTTTTTTTCCGTTACTTTAACAACCTCTGGAAGTGGCCTATCGACCCACCGAGTGGAAATTAACTTGGGTGAGAGCTCGCTAGTTGTTGGAATTACTGAGTTTCGTGATCTGAAATATTACGTCTCTATTCTACCGTCGTAGCGGCCCATGTTAATTTGGGTTTGTTTCCGCTCCTAGTATGTCCTGCTGCTGCTGGTAGAGTTACCGCTACCCTGGCAGGCTGCCGTCAGTTGCTTCACCGTAACGCTGGCTCGAGGGTTTTGTCAGGACTCGAGTGCGATTCTGGGGCTAGCTGGCGCTACTGTTGGGTGCGTTCTAGGAGCCTTAAATATCTTGTAATTTATTGTCGTGCATAACTTGAATTACCTACTGACCTAATTTTATAGTTTATTTTCTGTTTACTCAAATAACTCATTTGTCCTTCCAGGAAGCTGCCCAGACCGACCGGTTCTTGCTGCTCTTCCTTAAAACTCGTTTACTGCATAGCCTGCAAGTGCGGTTGCAGCAGTCCTGTTGATCGCTTAATGGCGTCAACCGCTGACTTGTTAGTTCGGGTGCAGCAGCTTGTTAAAACTGCTCTAGTGCAATAGGTTTACATACCTACTTTGTCACACCTGTAACGTTAGCTGTTGCTTCTCTTGTGGTGTAATTTAACTTAACGAGCACCCGTGTCACTTATGCCATTTTTTGAGGTAAAGCGAAAGCTTTTTTAATCAAGCGCTCTAAGCGCTAAGTTTTAACCTAAACCAATAAAATAATAAAAAATATTAAATAAATCCTTCTCTAAAAATACTCTATACGCGGCCTGTACGGCTCTTTATTATTTCAGTGTCTTCAGTGACTCCGTGGCGTGAGCACGGGTGTGGCAATCGCTCCGAATCAAAGTGCCTATTGTTAGAAAGAATGTACCTCTAACCTAAATGGGTACCCACTCGCGTCCTGAGTATTCAAATGTGATATAAATACCCCATATATAAAAAATAATCAAACTAAGAGTATAATATTCCCTCAAAAGTGTGAGAGTATTCAACCCTCGTTTACACAACGACCGAATTCCCTCCATCTTCAAGATGACTAACAAACGACGCATTACCAACAACAGCAGCAACAACAGCATCGAGTTTGAACCGAAGTTTGGTCAATACCCTGATGTGTCTAGCCTTACGAAAGACGGTAAAGAAGTGGTTTCTGTCCTTATAAAATACTTCGATTCAGTGATGACAAAATTTAATAGTGATATTGTTCAAGTGCAAAATGAAATAAGCCACCTTAAAACGCTATTTGAAACAAAAGAAGCGGAACACAAAAAAATTCTCGAAGAACAGAATGAGAAAATAGATGGCTTGACCTCCCGCCTCGACCAGTCGGAAAAAAATGATCAGCGCCGAGACATTGAAGACAAAAAATGTACTCTCGTCATTTCTGGAAGGGAAATACCGCCATCTCACGCAGGCGAAATCTGTAAGGATACAGTCTGCCAGCTCCTGAAGGACAAGATCAACATTGACCTCTCCGGCACTGACATTACGTCAGCTACAAGAATGGGGAAAAAAACAATAACTGGGAATGTAGATCAAAGAAACATTGCATTTGAACTAAAACATTATAACAAAAAACGTGAAATTCTCAACGCCTGCCGAGAAAAGAAACCACAGTTCTTCTTCATAAATGAATACCTCATACCTTCACGAGCTAACGTCATGTACATTCTAAGGATGGCCAAAAGGAAATTCCCGGATAAAGTTGGAATCCCACGAACACAGGATGGAAACATCTTCAAATTCAACCCAGGAAACCCAGATTCAAGACGCCGCGAGATCAACACGCCAGATGACCTCGAGCAATACCTGATGCAACAACTAAACATGTCATCACAGCAGATCATGGGTGACTAGACTAGGTGATCCCCTAAATTAGTCAATTTCATTTTCATCCCCTAAATATGTCAATTTCGTATTAATTTAACCTCAATTAGGTATCATGTCAGTAAACCTCAACTTGATGCTGGTTCAACCTGAATCTATACAAATGTATAACAGATGTGCTTGTAAACATTTATGACGGCTGTGTGTGAACTTTTGAAACAACGCAATCAGCAATTTTTTACATCCCAATGTTACTGTGAATTTTTTCTCTTCTTAACCACTTAAGTATTATTACGCGTAAACCATATTAGCTGATTATATCATTGTCGTTGTAATCTTCTTATAATCTGATAATCGCTTCTGCCCTCCACTGCCATCGTACAACCATATTAGCTGATTATATCATTGTCGTTGTAATCTTCTTATAATCTGATTATATCATTGTCGTTGTAATCTTCTTATAATCTGATTATATCATTGTCATTATAATCTATCAGCAATTTTTCACTTACCAATATTACTGTGAATTCTTCCTTATTTACCACTACAGTTATTATTACGCGTAAACCATATTAGCTGATTGTATCATTGTCATCATAATCTTTAAAACTTATTCCCTCTTGTATGTGAACTTATGAAAACGCCCTAAGCAATCTGTTTGCACCAATGTAGTGATATCGAACTCCAATATTATAACAAATAAATAATAGAAGTGTGTATAAACATCTATGACATCTGTGTGTCACATTTTGTACCATCGCAATTAGTAATTTTTCACCAACCAATGTTACTGTGAATTCTTCTTTATTTACCACTACAGTTATTATTACGCGTAAACCATATTAGCTGATTGTATCATTGTCGTCATAATCTTTAGAAACTTGTTACCTGTTGTATGTGAACTTGCGAAAACGCCCTTAGCAATCTATTTGCACCAATGTTGTGATATTGAACTCCATTATCACTCGCTCATGGACTGAGTTTGTGTGTACTCACGAAATCGCACTAGATTTTTCTTTTTTACTCTATTCTCTCTTACTTAATAAGCTACTTTTTAGACTGGAATATCCCTTTAAGCTTGACTTGTATTTCGTTTTAAGCTCTATAGTACCTAATTCTTACTTTTACTTATTTTAAATGACTGATCACCCTGTAATATTTGAGGAAATCGATCCAGATTTCAATCATTTGAACAGAATATATCCAAACCTAAACGACTCTCAAGAGTGTAGGTATACTAATATATCAGAATTCAACGAAACTATACGAATAACTGACCGAGATTTCTCACTCCTGTGTTGGAACTGTAGGTCACTCTATCCAAAATTGGAAGAGATACAATGTACTATTACTGAACTTAAATATAACCTAGACGTGATTAGCTTCACCGAAAGCTGGCTAGATGACTCGACTAAAGACATGATTCGATTTGAAAATTATCATAGTTACCATTCGCTAAGAAAAAACCAGCGGGGCGGAGGCATCAGCACATATATATCTAACCACATTGACTCGAGAACCATAGCAAGTGCAACCATGAATCAGGATCATATAGAATCACTCTTCGTAGAACTTTTTAGAGATGGTAAACGCATTGTGCTTGGAACGGTGTATAGGCCTCCTACAGCCTGTCCTATATCCTTCCTGAATGAATTGAATCGTATTATTTCTCAGTTCAACAGGCCCTTATACAATGACATAATAATATGCGGTGACTTCAATTATGATCTACTGAAACATGAAAGCCATGAACCAATCTCTAATTTCCTAACTACCTTTCAGTCTCAATCCTTCCTTCCGATCATTACAAAGCCTACACGAATAACCTCAGAGTGTGCTACGCTGCTTGACAATATCTTTATGACAGACCCTAGTGATTTTCTTGCTGGAATAATTACTTCTGACTTATCAGATCACTTCCCAGTTTTTCTTATTAAGAAAAATGTCTATATTGCTTGCACCAAGGCACGGGCTGAAACTTACTCATATCGTAAAATAAACGAATCAAATCTTGAAGAAATGCGCACCGTTCTAGAAGAATCAATGCCTACATTGCACATCTCTCAACAAAACAATAATACTACGAGCATTGATGAAGCAGTAGTAAAGTTGACTGAAACTATAATGACCGCATACAATCAGTGTTGCCCAATTATAACTCGTACAGTTACCCCGAAAAATAAACATAAGCCCTGGATTACTAGAGACATCGTGATAAATATAAAGAAACGTCAAGCGTACCTAGCCCTCCTTTGCGAAGGACGAATATCTAGAGAAACATATAACCGATTTAGAAACTATGTAACAAACCAGATAAGAACATCAAAAAAGAACTACTTTACGCTCAAGTTTACTCAATTCAAAACTGACGTTAAAAAGACTTGGCATCTCCTTAACTCCTGCTGTAAACCGAATAATGCCGATAAAAAGAAAATTGAATGTTTTGTTCAAGATAATGTAAAATATCATGAGAAGAAAGAAATTGCTAATCTCTTTAACAACTTCTTCGTAAACGTAGGGAAAACAATAGCTGATGGTATTCCAAGTGAACCTACTGATCACCTTGAATTTATGGATCATATTCGAGAACCCAACTCCTTTTTCTTTACGCCTACAAACTCCTTCGATGTAATTACGTGCATAAACAACATGAAAAATAAATCGAGTGGGTTACAAACGTTTCCGACTAAAGTACTTAAAGTTATTGCTGACATTGTAGCCCCACTGATATCAAATATTATTAACCAGTCTCTCTTACTAGGCACTTTCCCGAACTCCCTCAAAGTTGCTAGAGTAACCCCTATCTTTAAAAGTGGTGAAAAAACCTGTGTAAACAATTATCGACCTATCTCCATTCTACCAATTATTAGCAAAGTATTCGAAAAGATTGTGTATAAAAAAGTGTACTCTTATTTTGAACAAAAATCATTTCTTTACGATAAACAATACGGTATTCGCTCTAAAAAATCAACAACACAGGCTATATTAAATCATTTACAATTCCTCTATTCTAATATAGATGAAGGAAAGCCTGTCTTCTCTGTATTTCTTGACTTCCGAAAAGCATTTGATTGTGTGGACCATAAAATACTATTATCGAAACTACACTGTTATGGCATTCGAGGGATTGCCCATGATTGGTTCAGATCATACCTAACAAATCGGAAGCAATACGTTGTCATTGACGACGCAAAATCAGACCCACAGACAATTAGCCATGGAGTTCCACAAGGATCTGTTCTCGGGCCTCTCTTGTTTCTGATTTTTATCAATGATATTGTAAAATCTACATCATTCTTCAAATTCATACTTTTTGCCGATGACAGTACGCTTTCTGCGGTCCTTCCGAACCAAAATCCTGCTATGATTGTGGAGAGTATAAATACTGAACTTCACAAGGTTTCATCGTGGCTCAAAGCTAATAAAATAAGCCTTAATATCGATAAAACAAATTATATTACTTTCTCATACAAGAAAGATGTATCTCTCCCATGCATTAAAATTGGCGAAGGTGAAATCGAAGAAACCAACTCATGTAAGTTTCTGGGCATCATAATAGATAAGCATCTGACCTTCAAAGAGCACATCACTCAGATTAGTTCTAAATTATCAAAATCCATCGGAATCCTAAATAAAATTAAAAATTTTCTGCCTGAAACAGCTTTACAAATGCTCTACCGAACGCTCATTTCTCCATACTTGCAATACGGAATAGAAGCATGGCACGGAACTGATAAAAATAAAACCAACAAAATTTTTACTCTGCAGAAAAGGGCCGTCAGAGCGGTAAAGAACCTAGAATATAATGCTCACACAAATGATTCTTTCAAAAATTTACAAATACTTAAACTTTCGGATCTCTACAAAATCTCCATCTGTAATTTCATTTACAAAACATTAAGAAATGATGGCGACAATAGCCTAAGACAATTATTGACTGCGCAAACTGGTCATCACGACCATTTAACCCGAAATAGAAGTAAATTCATGCTTCCATATTATTCAAAGGCCAGGTCGCAACACAGTATTCTCTTCGTTGGAACCAAAACTTGGAACTCTATACCTGCAGAGATCCGTGAATGTAATTCGTACAAAGTATTCAAAAGACATCTTGAGTCTCACTTCCTATCAGAATACTAGTCGTGGAAGATCACCATGTCAAATCTTGCCTCCTACATGTAACTAATGATAATGTCATAATGTAACTTGCCTTGTGTACCATAACCAATCTTCTCTCTGCTCTTGAATCGTTTTATCGAACATACTGTTAAATATAGCCGACTTGACCTATATTGTAAAATACAGCATAAAATATCGAGTTAATTATCTCAATGATCAGTCTAATGCGAAACTAGGTTAAGTGAACTAGGTTAAACTTTTGTACACCCTAGAATAACGTGATGGTAGGATGCCCTAGAAGTCGCTGAACTTGTTCGGGCCCACAGGTAGCTATACTCAAATTTGACCATTGTACTAGACTTAAGTAAAATTCTACCTCTGTATCACCTGTGGTAAATAAATTGTTTAAATTGTTTAAATTGTTTAAATTGTTTAAAATTATTAACGTGTTCGGCCTGTACGGCTCTTTAAAATTATAAACGTGTTCGGCCTGTACGGCTCTTTGAAATTAGTTGTGTGGCCTTGCGGCTATTTTAGAATCTTTCAATAAAACGTGAATAAACTTATATATTCGTTTCTAAACTTCCTGCAAGTGTGAATACTTTACAGCTTTACAATGCAAGAGGTTCAATGCCAATAAATTTGGTGGTATGGTTAATTAAGTCTGCTAATATACCACACTGACTAAATAAATTTATGTAAATCACAGCCATCACACAGGGCTTTTGGTAATAATGTACTCTATACACGAAGACACAATAATTATATTCTTGTTGCCCACACTTTTTATCCTGCTGCGCATATTAGCCCGGCTTGCTGCCCACACCCGCCATCTCACGCCGCTCACAGCCATCACTCTGCCGTGACTGAGGTATTTGTTACAAACTGGAACGTTGTTCTTGCCTTTTGGGAGAGTTGCTCACAGGTGAAGTTCTACAACATTCTCTGCAATAAACAAAGATAATTAATACATTTTTATCAGATCATGATAAATAACACAAATGTGAATTGCTATGATCTATGAATTTATTCAGGAGAAAATTAGCATATATAAAGTAGTAACCATGACATCTATAGGATATATAAAAGTTTACTTTGATATAAACAAGATTTATAATTGATTTCAATTCATAAACCCTGTATGTAGAGAGGATTATTGGACTAGATCATAAGTTGGTTAAATCTTTCCCTACCATAATAGCTTTCCAAACTAAAAGCACAGCAAGAAGAGAAAAGAAGCCTTAAAATATAGTATTAAATAAACAAGGTGTGTTGCAACACCCTATGCCTAAAAAGCCAGCTCAACAAAACTTTGAAAAACATGACAGAAAATCAAGAAAAAAATAGATACATAAATGACAGTGAAAAGCTTAGCACTAATGCATGAAAAAGTAAGCAGTCACCTGCAAAAAAATAGATATTTAAATTTATTTGACAAAAGCAAAGTCTACCTAATGTCTACCATCATACCTTCATTTTTTCACTATATAGGAGTTTAATTTCAACTGTTTTCCAACATTTTACTGTTTAAATAAAATAAACAAGACTTTAATTACTCACAAAACTTCAATTAAGGCAAATAAGTTTCATGAAAAAGTAAACATTTCATCTTAGCTCTCAAATTTAGCAAAATTTGATACAAGAATAAATACTAAGCTTTGATATTATTAACGCAATTTGAGGGGAGACAAAACCTTAATTTTTAATCTATTTTACTTACCTTTTATACAAGAGAATTAAATCTTACTTTGGTATGGGTAGAGCAAAACTAAAATCATCACTTCAAGTCAGTTAATAAAGCTGAAATAAAATAAAAATTTACATTAGCTCAAGAGATGGAAATTTTTACTTGGGTAAAACATGAACATTTTTACATATAAAATATAGTAAGGTCTATCTCACAATATTGGAGAGAAAATTTATACTGATACAATGACAAATTTCTCACATGTAGCTTAGGCAAAAGCATTCAATAATTCAACTTTTTTGAGAGTTAGATAATAACTACAACATGTAATAAGAAATCTGAATTACAAAATGTTAGACTTACAATATGAATTGTATTGTAGACTTTATCAAAGTTTAACAAGTTAAAAGTGTTTTTAGAGATCTAATCTTCCAAGCTTTTTACAGTGGAAGAATACTTGCGGTAAATGTTTAAGAAAGGACCATAATCGATTTTCCACTTTTCGGTGCCTAAACATAGTTAAATAGATTTAAAGAGACAATTTTTCTTCTATGCATTTCCGTTCGAAATGAGTATTTCACGAGTTATAACGGTAAATTAGTCACTGCAACTCTAGTGTTTGAAGCTGGAATAATTTGAAGCGGGTAGTAGCGTGTCGGATGGCAGCACTACAATGGACTCTCTCTTCCGACGCGCGCGAATAATCGAGCGCATTCCCGCCATCAATGACAATAGTTTCCATACCGCTTTAACTTGTAATTATTGGGTAATGATTTCTATTGTGTTATCAACTAAAAGATCCTAGATTGTGGGTTCAGGCTCCGCGGGGTGGGCAGAGACAAAAATTAGCGTTCGGCTTTAACTCGTTGAATATTCATTTCCGACGGAAAGTGCATAGAAGAAAAATTGTTTATTTACATCTAATTAGCTACGAACAGGCACTAACAAGTGGGAAATCAATTATCGTCCTCTCCTCAACATTTACCATATTTGCAATTCAGTAAAACTTTATATTTTGAAAAAGAAATGAAATTTGAAAATGCATTTGATAGTTTTCATCCTTCATAGGGAAGAATTAGGCTAGTTCACAAAGAGTGAAAAGAAATTTAGAAACGTAATTGACATCGAAGAAGAACAAATATTGAATCATTTGAATAAATTATATTACATACATGCTTAGTTTTTGTACAATGAAAAATATTTGAATTTGGATGGAAATTTATTTTCCTCATCCTAGCAATAAATGACATAAAATCAACACTGTGCGTGTAACTACACATCCAACATATATTTCAAATAATGTACCCTTTTAGTGCTCAAAAACTTCACACAATTTAAATACTAAAAATAATTGATAAATCTTTCAATTTTATCGGTAAAAATCACTCATTTATAAGTACGAACGAATATGTCACTCCATAAGCAAATTCCCGCCTAACACTATGTTGGTAAACATTAGTGACGTCATAACCCAACCCGATAATAGTCCTTTTCAAAACGAGGTTGCGGAGAAAGTTACTCGGGTGACACTAACCGGTGTTTCTAAAAGCAATCTTGGCGACGGATCACCTTTGGAAACACTGTTTTTGACGGATCGAGTAACCCGCGTAACTCCGACGGTTACTCGATCACTTCGAGATTACGACTGGAAAAACGCCTCAGCTCATCATGACGGCATGGCGGTGGTGTGGCCTTGGAAATATCCTACTCTGGGTTAGGACAAACTCGTCAACGGACGAAAACCTCTTTCAAGGAGCATTCCACCTATCAGTTAATATAAGGTTCGTGTAAGTTCAGAAAGAAAACATTTTATTTCCAATAGAGATGGTACAAAAGTACCATCATTGGTTTTTAAAATATCTTAAAGTTAATACACTTAGGTGATACACACACATGAGTATTGCAATACTCATGCCACTAGTCGAAAAGAATTGATTGAGGGCTATGTACTTCTAATCTTGCTTAATCTACATTTGACGATGCACATAATGATAATTATAAGACACAACACAATTTCATGGACGATGCATTTTCATTGTAGGTTGAGAACACCTTTGACAATTTACGTATTCATGATATGAAACTTCGCAATTCTTGACGCCAGGAAATAGTATTAGAATTGTTTGTTTGGGAAGATGTTGAAAATGTCATTTTAAGGAAGCACGAAAAAGATAAATAAACATATATATAAGCATGGGGACAACAAAAATTTGAAAGATTTGTATTTCTAATTAAGCAATTTTAACATAACGGTCATTAGTTGATAAGCATTTTATTTAAATATAAATGGATGATCACACAACAAATGTATAGTGTTTTTACTTGAGCGCTTTACAATAATAAAGAGATGACGAGTTAGGTAATGTTACAAGTTGAGAGGGAACAGAACAAAAAACGATTATCTTTAGTTAAAATGCCAGTTGTCAGTTTAGTACACACATATGTGCATGTATACATGTAAATATATACACATATACATGCACATCCATACCTACGCACATACATACACCTAACACGTAAACATACACAAATACATTTCTATGCATCGAGGCAATCACAATATATGCGCGTTCTATAAAAATGCTGTGCGATGTTCTGAAATATGGGATAATGAGCAAAGGAAGATTCGCGACAACTCTTTCAGTATGTGTTGCTGCTTACAATTTCTAATTAAATATTGTAACGATGTTCTATTAAATATTGTTTCGAACAGATCATTGGTTGATAAGCGTCTTATTTATCATATGTCGGTGATCGCGGACAGTGTCTTCAGGACAGTGTCTTCAGTGTCTTCGGACAGTGTCTTCAGTGACTCCGTGGCGTGAGGACGGGTGTGGCGCTCGCTCCGAAACAAAGTGCCTATTGTTAGAAAGAATGTACCTCTAACCTAAATGGGTACCCACTCGCGTCCTGAGTATTCAAATGTGATATAAATACCCCATATATAAAAATAATCAAACTAAGAGTATAATATTCCCTCAAAAGTGTGAGAGTATTCAACCCTCGTTTACACAACGACCGAATTCCCTCCATCTTCAAGATGACTAACAAACGACGCATTACCAACAACAGCAGCAACAACAGCATTGAGTTTGAACCGAAGTTTGGTCAATACCCTGATGTGTCTAGCCTTACGAAAGACGGTAAAGAAGTGGTTTCTGTCCTTATAAAATACTTCGATTCAGTGATGACAAAATTTAATAGTGATATTGTTCAAGTGCAAAATGAAATAAGCCACCTTAAAACGCTATTTGAAACAAAAGAAGCGGAACACAAAAAAATTCTCGAAGAACAGAATGAGAAAATAGATAGCTTAACCTCCCGCCTCGACCAGTTGGAAAAAAATGATCAGCGCCGAGACATTGAAGACAAAAAATGTACTCTCGTCATTTCTGGAAGGGAAATACCGCCATCTCACGCAGGCGAAATCTGTAAGGATACAGTCTGCCAGCTCCTGAAGGACAAGATCAACATTGACCTCTCCGGCACTGACATTACGTCAGCTACAAGAATGGGGAAAAAAACAATAACTGGGAATGTAGATCAAAGAAACATTGCATTTGAACTAAAACATTATAACAAAAAACGTGAAATTCTCAACGCCTGCCGAGAAAAGAAACCACAGTTCTTCTTCATAAATGAATACCTCATACCTTCACGAGCTAACGTCATGTACATTTTAAGGATGGCCAAAAGGAAATTCCCGGATAAAGTTGGAATCCCAAGAACACAGGATGGAAACATCTTCATATTCAACCCAGGAAACCCAGATTCAAGACGCCGCGAGATCAACACGCCAGATGACCTCGAGCAATACCTGATGCAACAACTAAACATGTCATCACAGCAGATCATGGGTGACTAGACTAGGTGATCCCCTAAATTAGTCAATTTCATTTTCATCCCCTAAATACGTCAATTTCGTATTAATTTAACCTCAATTAGGTATCATGTCAGTAAACCTCAACTTGATGCCAGTTCAACCTGAATCTATACAAATGTATAACAGATGTGCTTGTAAACATTTATGACAGCTGTGTGTGAACTTTTGAAACAACGCAATCAGCAATTTTTTACCTCCCAATGTTACTGTGAATTTTTTCTCTTCTTAACCACTTAAGTATTATTACGCGTAAACCATATTAGCTGATTATATCATTGTCGTTGTAATCTTCTTATAATCTGATAATCGCTTCTGCCCTCCACTGCCATCGTACAACCATATTAGCTGATTATATCATTGTCGTTGTAATCTTCTTATAATCTGATTATATCATTGTCGTTGTAATCTTCTTATAATCTGATTATATCATTGTCATTATAATCTATCAGCAATTTTTCACTTACCAATGTTACTGTGAATTCTTCCTTATTTACCACTACAGTTATTATTACGCGTAAACCATATTAGCTGATTGTATCATTGTCATCATAATCTTTAAAACTTATTCCCTCTTGTATGTGAACTTATGAAAACGCCCTCAGCAATCTGTTTGCACCAATGTAGTGATATCGAACTCCAGTATTATAACAAATAAATAATAGATGTGTGTGTAAACATCTATGACATCTGTGTGTCACATTTTGTAACATCGCAATTAGTAATTTTTCACCAACCAATGTTACTGTGAATTCTTCTTTATTTACCACTACAGTTATTATTACGCGTAAACCATATTAGCTGATTGTATCATTGTCGTCATAATCTTTAGAAACTTATTACCTGTTGTATGTGAACTTGCGAAAACGCCCTTAGCAATCTGTTTGCACCAATGTTGTGATATTGAACTCCATTATCACTCGCTCATGGACTGAGTTTGTGTGTACTCACGAAATCGCGCTAGATTTTTCTTTTTTACTCTATTCTCTCTTACTTAATCAGCTACTTTTTAGACTGGAATATCCCTTTAAGCTTGACTCTGTATTTCGTTTTAAGCTCTATAGTACCTAATTCTTACTTTTACTTATTTTAAATGACTGATCACCCTGTAATATTTGAGGAAATCGATCCAGATTTCAATCATTTGAACAGAATATATCCAAACCTAAACGACTCTCAAGAGTGTAGGTATACTAATATATCAGAATTCAACGAAACTATACGAATAACTGACCGAGATTTCTCATTCCTGTGTTGGAACTGTAGGTCACTCTATCCAAAATTGGAAGAGATACAATGTACTATTACTGAACTTAAATATAACCTAGACGTGATTAGCTTCACCGAAAGCTGGCTAGATGACTCGACTAAAGACATGATTCGATTTGAAAATTATCATAGTTACCATTCGCTAAGAAAAAACCAGCGGGGCGGAGGCATCAGCACATATATATCTAACCACATAGACTCAAGAACCATAGCAAGTGCAACCATGAATCAGGATCATATAGAATCACTCTTCGTAGAACTTTTTAGAGATGGTAAACGCATTGTGCTTGGAACGGTGTATAGGCCTCCTACAGCCTGTCCTATATCCTTCCTGAATGAATTGAATCGTATTATTTCTCAGTTCAACAGGCCCTTATACAATGACATAATAATATGCGGTGACTTCAATTATGATCTACTGAAACATGAAAGCCATGAACCAATCTCTAATTTCCTAACTACCTTTCAGTCTCAATCCTTCCTTCCGATCATTACAAAGCCTACACGAATAACCTCAGAGTGTGCTACGCTGCTTGACAATATCTTTATGACAGACCCTAGTGATTTTCTTGCTGGAATAATTACTTCTGACTTATCAGATCACTTCCCAGTTTTTCTTATTAAGAAAAATGTCTATATTGCTTGCACCAAGGCACGGGCTGAAACTTACTCATATCGTAAAATAAACGAATCAAATCTTGAAGAAATGCGCACCGTTCTAGAAGAATCAATGCCTACATTGCACATCTCTCAACAAAACAATAATACTACGAGCATTGATGAAGCAGTAGTAAAGTTGACTGAAACTATAATGACCGCATACAATCAGTGTTGCCCAATTGTAACTCGTACAGTTACCCCGAAAAATAAACATAAGCCCTGGATTACTAGAGACATCGTGATAAATATAAAGAAACGTCAAGCGTACCTAGCCCTCCTTTGCGAAGGACGAATATCTAGAGAAACATATAAATAATAAATAAATAATGAAGGCATCTACGGATGCTTTATTTCCAATCAAGCCTGATACATATCACCTTTTACATTGGATTTTCAAATGCCTTATAACTAACGCCAGGACGCCATGACGCTTTCCCCCGGTCAAGACCGGTACCCATTTCAGACACCTGGGTGGAGTGGGGTATTGTGCTTGGAATTTTTCTCCTATACCCAACAGAGAAAATCGCCACTGCCTGCACCGAGATTCGATCCCGGGTCCTTGCCGCACGGCGGAAGAACATATACCACATGGCTATGGCGGCAATATATATATAACCGATTTAGAAACTATGTAACAAACCAGATAAGAACATCAAAAAAGAACTACTTTACGCTCATGTTTACTCAATTCAAAACTGACGTTAAAAAGACTTGGCATCTCCTTAACTCCTGCTGTAAACCGAATAATGCCGATAAAAAGAAAATTGAATATGTTGTTCAAGATAATGTAAAATATCATGAGAAGAAAGAAATTGCTAATCTCTTTAACAACTTCTTCGTAAACGTAGGGAAAACAATAGCTGATGGTATTCCAAGTGAACCTACTGATCACCTGGAATTTATGGATCATATTCGAGAACCCAACTCCTTTTTCTTTACGCCTACAAACTCCTCCGATGTAATTACGTGCATAAACAACATGAAAAATAAATCGAGTGGGTTACAAACGTTTCCGACTAAAGTACTTAAAGTTATTGCTGACATTGTAGCCCCACTGATATCAAATATTATTAACCAGTCTCTCTTACTAGGCACTTTCCCGAACTCCCTCAAAGTTGCTAGAGTAACCCCTATCTTTAAAAGTGGTGAAAAAACCTGTGTAAACAATTATCGACCTATCTCCATTCTACCAATTATTAGCAAAGTATTCGAAAAGATTGTGTATAAAAAAGTGTACTCTTATTTTGAACAAAAATCATTTCTTTACGATAAACAATACGGTTTTCGCTCTAAAAAATCAACAACACAGGCTATATTAAATCATTTACAATTCCTCTATTCTAATATAGATGAAGGAAAGCCTGTCTTCTCTGTATTTCTTGACTTCCGAAAAGCATTTGATTGTGTAGACCATAAAATACTATTATCGAAACTACACTGTTATGGCATTCGAGGGATTGCCCATGATTGGTTCAGATTATACCTAACAAATCGGAAGCAATACGTTGTCATTGACGACGCAAAATCAGACCCACAGACAATTAGCCATGGCGTTCCACAAGGATCTGTTCTCGGGCCTCTCTTGTTTCTGATTTTTATCAATGATATTGTAAAATCTACATCATTCTTCAAATTCATACTTTTTGCCGATGACAGTACGCTTTCTGCGGTCCTTCCGAACCAAAATCCTGCTATGATTGTGGAGAGTATAAATACTGAACTTCACAAGGTTTCATCGTGGCTCAAAGCTAATAAAATAAGCCTAAATATCGATAAAACAAATTATATTACTTTCTCATACAAGAAAGATGTATCTCTCCCATGCATTAAAATTGGCGAAGGTGAAATCGAAGAAACCAACTCATGTAAGTTTCTGGGCATCATAATAGATAAACATCTGACCTTCAAAGAGCACATCACTCATATTAGTTCTAAATTATCAAAATCCATCGGAATCCTAAATAAAGTTAAAAATTTTCTGCCTGAAACAGCTTTACAAATGCTCTACCGAACGCTCATTTCTCCATACTTGCAATACGGAATAGAAGCATGGCACGGAACTGATAAAAATAAAACCAACAAAATATTTACTCTGCAGAAAAGGGCTGTCAGAGCGGTAAAGAACCCAGAATATAATGCTCACACAAATGATTCTTTCAAAAATTTACAAATACTTAAACTTTCGGATCTCTACAAAATCTCCATCTGTAATTTCATTTACAAAACATTAAGAAATGATGGCGACAATAGCCTAAGACAATTATTGACTGCGCAAACTGGTCATCACGACCATTTAACCCGAAATAGAAGTAAATTCATGCTTCCTTATTATTCAAAGGCCAGGTCGCAACCAGGGTTGCGGAGTCGGTGGAATAAATTTGCGACTCCGACTCCGACTCCGACTCCACCTTTCCAGAATTTGGCGACTCCGACTCCGACTCCGACTCCACCTTTTCAGAATTTGGCGACTCCGACTCCGACTCCGACTCCACCTTTTCAGAATTTGGCGACTCCGACTCCGACTCCACCTTTTCAGAATTTGGCGACTCCGACTCCGACTCCGACTCCATTTCTCCAGAATTTGGCGACTCCAACACCGACTCCGCCTATTCACAATTTTGTGACTCCAACTTCACCTATTCATAATTTATAAGATGAATATTTTATTTCTTAACTAGTGTACTCACACCGTAAAAATGACAAGATTCAATACCTTTCTTCAACAAATTTTCGTTTGAGTGGAGTTTCCATGCTTTCAGCTTATTCCAAAGGTACCTTAATTTTCTTATAAGAGTAATATACACTCAGAACACAGCATTTTTGAGCCGCAAGAGAAGTAGTTATAGCCATCGTGTCGTATCCAAAATACAGAAATTCAGCATTACTGAAAGCAACTGCGAACTTGTGTATGTATATTGTAATATGCAATACAGTACATTGCAATACAGTATATTGTAATATACAATACAGCATATTTCAATATGCAATACCCCGCCGAACTCGGTATTCACGATACAAACTTGAGTATATAAGGCTCTGGATTGCTCTAATTGTGATGAAAATGACTTATTACAGAGCTATTGCACAACGAAAATGAGTGTATTAATTGACCGTGAACTGGAACCAAGACCGCCAGTGCTATTTTTTTCCCATCAATTATTCTTAACAGCGTGACACAAACCGTATAAATAAACACACGACACTCATTCTTAGTAGTAAACGGTTGCAGGTGTTGAAACCTGTGCATATGTTCATTATATTCTTTATTAGCAAGCGACTTTTAAATTGACTACAGATTGTTAATAATCAAGTTACTAGTGTACATGATTGGTCAAAAATGACGGGATCCAATGGTATCGTTTTAAAAAAATCTCAAGATAAAAATGGCAAACAAATATATCCATTGAAATAGTACCCGCGATTAAAATACAGTATTCTCGTACTTGTGCACTGGTAAAACTCGTATCACAGATACGGTCATTAAGCATATTTAAAAACGTCACAAACGCACACAACAACAAAGCAAATTGTATAACATAATACCTACCTGAATTGTAATTTAAATTATTGTTCGCAAGAGGTTTTTAAAAAATTTGCCATACCTATTAAGCATTTAAATGCCTTTGAAATTTAAATGCGATGAGTCGCATTTTCTTGACAGTTGATTCGATTTTCACGCAATGTTTTTTACTTATAAACATAAGTGAGCAGATGCCAGGTTTTTCATATTTCGATGGTATTTATGATACTGTCCAAGCAAGCAGATTCCCATTGTAATGAGATAGGGGAAATTACGCACGAGACCATATACTTATCATTGACGGACACCTGGCTTCTTTTTATACCGGGTGTCCTATAAAAATGTCCCCGATTTTTAATTAATTATATCTCAGCTTTAAATTAACATATTTTGATCGCCTTTTTTCACAATGTAGTAAATTTTGTTTCCTTTTCGAATAATTTAAATTTTTGAAAATCGGTTGAATAACCACTGTACAATGTCCAATTTACTGAAACGAGCAGAAAAATTAATTGTTCAGAGGAAAAGTTTTTAAAACAATATTGATATTCTTCCTTTTTTTGTAGTTTCCATACAACTGAACACACAAAAATTTTAAGGAGTAACAAATCATTACCTTATATAACGTTTAAATAAATGAGGTAATTTCAGTATCCAACGACATACCCTCCATTTCTCTCAAGGCAAGTATTACTTCTTGCCACCATTGAACGAAGAGTTTTACCCATTATTCCACCGTTTTTTATCAGTGCTTGAAACACTATTATTGAGAACACTTGAAACTTGAAACCTCTCAGAGGGTTTAAATACTTAGTTGTATGTACGATACATCGTTATGAAATTATTCTTAACAGTAGGTATTGAGGAATGAAGAAGAACACCAGTGTTGTTTTTAAAACTTTCCCTTTGAACAATTTTTCTACCCCTTTCAGTAAATCGATCATCTTAAAGTTTATTCAACTGATTTTCAAAAACTTAAATTATTTCGAAAGGAAACAAAATTGACTAAATTGTAAATAAAAGACAATTAAAATATGTTAATTTAAAGCGGAGATATTATCAATTAAAAAGTCCGGGACATTTTTTGTGGGACACCCGGTATAGTATTGATTGTTCATATACAATAAATGGTCAAGTGTCTCCTCTGAACAAATTAATAAATAGGTTTAGCTATTTCGTGAGCGTAATCTCTCCTATGTTAATACAATGGAGTTTTAGGATTTGAAACTTAAGAGCAACTGCTCGAACATTTATTTCAAATACAGAAGAACTTCAAGGGAACATCAGCAAGTCGTTTCCCTTTTCTCCTGCGCAAAAAGAGAAACCGTATCCATAATATGCAGATCTTGAGGATTCCAACAGTACGCTCAGCAGCGTCCTCTGTAATACTTTTACTATTAAATTCCTTTAAAATAGAGACCGAAGATCTTCTTTAACGTAAGGTTAGTTTTTAAAACGATACGCGCTAAAAATAGAAGACACCCAATGGACGCGGCCGGTCATCAGTACGGTACTCCGGTAGGAAGATTTAGTGGCGTTCTGAGTAGATAGAAACAGAGTTTTAAGATGTCTGGTCGCCGACTAGCTGAATATCGTATCTTATTGTAAGGTTGCATATAGCACTAAGATTTTAACAATTAATTGACAATTAATTACCTTGAATAGTAAGTGCCTATTCAAGACGCTGCAAAAGCCGTGTCGAGGAGTTCAAGTCGCAGAAAGAGACTACTTTTTACGCAAGAGAAATAAGTTAGAGGTACCAGACCCACTTTTATTAAAAGGACGACATGCTGCCCAAGCAGAACAAGCTCAAAGATAATTTAATGAGTGAACGCCAAAGCGTAACAAGTAATTTTAATTAAAGCTATTTAAGGTTAATGCAGGTCTGCTAGAAGCGCAAACATGCTTAATTATAGAAAGTTAAATTTAAACACAAAAATCGAAAAGAAAAGGTGCAGCTGCAAAACAAAAAACAACGAACAAAAAGATCTCATTTCATCAGTTTCAAATTTTTGTCAGTGAACTAAGAGAGGCCAACTGAAGAAAACTTTTTCTTCCACAAAGCCGCCATCAGAAATACGGAAAATATTCAACAGGAAATTTCATTGAACAAACAAAATTGGCTGTCCGTCTTTGTTGGTTGATCTGTCTCCCTTTCACGCTCTTAAAATACTTAACTACTGTACCTGTGATGCGAGTTTCACCGGTGCACAAGTATCAGAATATTTTAATCGCAGGTGCTATTAGGATGGAAATATTTCTTTATGGTCCACATCTGGAAGATTTCTATACAGACAATATCGAATCCTGTCATTTGACGAGTCGTGTACACAATTATGTATACTGAGTGTTTCAGAACACGAGGTACAAAATTGCACATCAAGTAGAAAATGGCCAAATAAACACTTTTTGTCCTATGAAATTCTCCCCCAAAAAATCGGGGTTGGGAGGTATTGGGTGTTTATTGTTTTTAAGGCTGAAATTTAAAGGCACAATTACTCGCGATATTGATTGTGAATTTACTTTACAAAATTTTTCAAAATGTGTTCCCCCTACATCTATGCACTTTTCGAATGTTGGCCTTAACGGCTGCCGAATATTAGGAAACACGTCTGGCATTTAAGGTATCTCACCTGCAGCCACTGCAATTCTGGCCACAAGATCTTCCTCAGACTCAATGGGTGTAGCATAGACAAGGCTCTTCACGTGTCCCAAAAAATTGAAATCGAGTGGAGTCATGTCAGAAGATCTAGGAGGTCTTGCAACTAGCACATTTCTCCCGATCAACGTAAATTCAAAATAAATATTGCGAGTAGTTTATTCATTAAATTTCACCCTTTAAAACAATAAACTGCCAACTCAATGTCTCTTTCTTTGGAAAATTTTATAGAAGAAAAAGTTTTCATTTGGATATCTTCTAGTTGGTGTGCAATTTTTTGCCTCTTATTCTGAATCTGAAACACCTTGTATATTACTGACAAGTATTTTCTGAGTAGGTAATGTAGGCATTGTCTACACTGAGAAGCATAGATATGTATCAACAGTTTTTTATTACTAAGTATGCACTAATTCAGTGAAATTATAATAGTTAATTCAATGACTATGCTTCAAATCCCCAAAATTATGTATACGTGTAGATAAGGTAGGCCAGACTTGCACACTGCCTTTTCTTCTCTGTACCTACACTATGCAGGGTAACAATGCAGAAAAGGTGTCATATTATTGCTCAACTCTGTTACATTTCGGCTATATATAATAAGCAAAAGTTGTTCTGCTTTCATCGCAGGGTTCTGACGTTTTCGGAACGTTTTTTTACGAATAAAAGTCACTTCTAGCTTCTTTGCGTGTAATATGATACTATCTCTTATTTTCGTCTAACTTTTTACTTTGTATTGGACACTTTGTTATTTTAATAAACGCCCTGGTTCTTCTCATTTCGTGTTTTTTGGAGCAATTTGAAACGTTTCCAGCAAGAGAATTTGTACTATCGCATAAATGCATAAACCATTGCAGCTGAGATAGTCCATTGTTTTCAGTTACAATGTGTGTGTGTGACTGTAAGTGAAGTTTTTGCTGGTGTGTGTAATTATTTTCATTGCAGCTCGTTTACATTGTATTTTAATTTTTTTCAAGTGTCTCAATGCCGATATAGATAACCTTACAACATTTCCAAATCTTCCTTAACAAGAAGTAATTAATTATATAATGCTACAAAACGAATACTATTTCAGTTTTTAAAAATGTATCAAGATAATTATAATATTCTCCATTTCAGCGTATGCTTGCTTAGAAACTGAGGAGTGATACGAAGATAAAAATTAAACATGATGATGATATAGTGAAATACAATATAACTCTGAAAGAACCAAATTACATTCAAGGAATAACTTGAGAAATGAGCATAAATTTTTATTATTAATACATGCTAACTTGACTTAAAAACACGGAATCCATATCAATTTTGATAACAAGACTTGAAAACTAGAAGTCTTTGTGCACTAGACCATAGCTTCAGGTTTCGGCAAAGACTACTCATTGGCAATGAATCATAACCTAAAGACTAGAAATGTTTATGATCATTATCAATCAATGCATCATTTTGAGCATACAGAGTTACCACTTTTTATGTGAGTACAATGTATTGCATCAGCTGAAATGTTCTACAAGTAACTTGCAACACATTTAATACTATTTTCCAGTTCCTATGTATTAATTGAAGGAAAAATGAATAAAACAGAAATATACAGAATGAATATGCGACGCTTTCAATTACTAATTCCTGCTTTTAACTACAAAATATGCATCAATGCTGGGTACAAAAATTATATTTCGCACTCGTAGGTTTCTCATATATATCTGTGCAAACCCTCAATGACTAGATAACATGACGATATTAGGTGATAGGAATAAATACGCTGTTTCAAACTTAGAACAAAACAATCAACAAAAACATTGAGTATTTTTAAGATTTTTCAGCAAAGCATTCTAACTCTGTTTTGGTTTATTTTTAGTTTTAAAGAATTATAAATAATTTTTAGCAAAAATTAGAATCGAAGACACCAAAAAAGAGCGACTCCAACCACGACTCTACCACATCCGAATGAACGACTCCGACTCCGACTCCGACTCCACCACATTCGGAAAAGCGACTCCGACTCCGACTCCGACTCCATCACACTTCAGAATAGCGACTCCGACTCCGACTCCGACTCCACCACACTTCAGAGAAGCGACTCCGACTCCGACTCCGACTCCACCCTAAAACATCCGACTCCGGCGACTCCGACTCCCGACTCCGACTCCGACTCCGCAACCCTGGTCGCAACACAGTATTCTCTTCGTTGGAACCAAAACTTGGAACTCTATACCTGCAGAGATCCGTGAATGTAATTCGTACACAGTATTCAAAAGACATCTTGAGTCTCACTTCCTATCAGAATACTAGTCGTGTAAGATCACCGTGTAGAAATCTTGCCTCCTACATGTAACTAATGATAATGTCATAATGTAACTTGCCTTGTGTACCATAACCAATCTTCTCTCTGCTCTTGAATCGTTTTATCGAACATACTGTTAAATATAGCCGACTTGACCTATATTGTAAAATACAGCATAAAATATCGAGTTAATTATCTCAATGATCAGTCTAATGCGAAACTAGGTTAAGTGAACTAGGTTAAACTTTTGTACACCCTAGAATAACGTGATGGTAGGATGCCCTAGAAGTCGCTGAACTTATTCGGGCCCACAGGTAGCTATACTCAAATTTGACCATTGTACTAGACTTAAGTAAAATTCTACCTCTGTATCACCTGTGGTAAATAAATTGTTAAATTGTTAAATTGTTAAATTGTTAAATCGCGTAACAAATATACATGCATATATATATATACTTTATAGATGCTGTACAATAATCAAGTAAAATGAAGTATTACGTAGTGACACATTCACCTATCTACGTACGCATAACGTGCACAAGTACACATATACACAAGTAAACATGTGCGCAGATATCAGCGTAAACTAATCAGTACAAACTAGCATTCCAATCGAGGGAATCGGAGAAAATATCTTTTATCATGGCATGAATTTTATAAAATTTCCGTACTATAAATAGTGGCACAAAACCGACTACCTTAGTCAGAAACATGAAAGCGATATTTCTTCAACGGTTCCCAAGTACAGAATATTTCCAGAAGCACGCGAGGCTTAGGTGCAGTTGTTATAATGTATTCTAGAGCGTAAGAGATTACACGATAATTTGCACTACACTAGCCTACCAAGAACATTTTTGGACGTGACGAAGAGAGAAACATGACTGTCTTATAAGGGTGTCATATTAGGAAAAAAATCACATTATCTTTGAAATATGGTGCAAAATGCCTGCAATTGATAAATATACATAGGTACCACATTTTACATGTACAAGACATTTAAGCTTTGGATTGCCTTACAATGATAAAAATGAAATGATGTGTTGGGTAGTGTTAGAAGTTGGGAGTGAGAAAAAAGTCTGGTATTTATAGTTTATACACCAGTTGCTAGTCCACTGCACACAGGTGTATTGTGCACACATGCACACCAATATACGTACACACATATACAAGTAAGCATGCTTGCAAATCCCAGCGTATAGGCGATCGAATCATAACAGGCGATCGCAGCGTATAGGCGATCGCATACTTCAAGACTGTTTCGTGATTTCTTGAATTATAAAGAAAATGAGCAAGAGACGATTAAGCAATGGAGATACCAGGCAAAATGAGATTTGTCAGTACGTGTTCAGTATGTTTTGTAGCTAAGAATTATCGTTGAGACGATAGATGACGAATTATTTTGGCTTTAAATTCTCTCAATCTTTCAAACTTCCTCTCAGGGGAAGTTTGTTCCACAGTAAGGCACCTGATATTGACAGAGCCTTCTGCCCTTTGTGAGATGAACGATAGTTGACTAAGACATTGTTGTTTCTGTTCGGTTTTTGGCTGGTTACAGTGGGTGGATGGAAACGCACTATCTCTGCATTGCTCTGAGGAAGATACAACGAGGAGAATAGGTATACGGCCCTCTGCATGAGGAGCCTTTCTTGAATAGGAATCCAGCCGAGTTTAATAAGGAGAGGGGTTACGTGATCGCTTCTTTTGAAATTACCGTTGCATACCACCTTGGCTGCTAAGTTTACGCATTTTTGTAAATCCCTTTGAAGGTATTGAGGTAAGTCTCCCCATACTAGGCTGCAGTAGTCAAAGCGCGATAACACAAGGGATTGAATGGCTAATAATCAGGATTTTTCGTCTAGCGTACTTTTTATACGATGAAAAATCATTAAAGTTCCGTAGATTTTGTTGCAAGTAGTCTCAACGTGAGATTTGAAGGACATGTTTCTATCGAACCAGATACCTAGGTTTTTAACTTTTTCTGATGCATTAATTTTATCATTTCCAACTGTGAGAGTAAGATCTGAAGTTTTTTTAATGGCATCGATGGATCCGAAAATAATGCGTTGTGTTTTATTAGCATTTAATTTGAGACCATTTCGGTCGTACCATGATTTCAGGCTAGTCAGTATAGTTTCGGCTTTAATTTGCGTCTGTGTTATTTCCGGTACAGATCTTGTTAATGCAATTTGAACATCATCTGCACACATTGAGATCCGTGTGTTAGAAGGCATTGGAGGGAAATCATTAACGAAGATAGAAAACAGTAGCGGACCAAGAATGGATCCTTGGGAACACCAAAAGTGTTTTGAATGAATGGGGACAATTTGTCTTCCATGCGGACTGCGAGAGATCGATTTGACAAGTAACTTTCAAACCATTGCGTGTCAACTCCCAAGTTCAGTATTTTACGTAGAAGTCTATCATGTTCGACGCTATCAAACGCTTTAGAGAGATCGAGTAGCAGCAAGAGTGTTACATTCTTCTTATCGATGTCACTGTATATTTTTTCAAAGATATTGAGCAGAGCATCTTGAGTGCTAGTGTTTCGTCTATAGGCGTATTGATTTCGGTGGAGTAGATTTGACTCGTCCAGGTGAAATGACAGTTGATTTGTCACCACTTTCTCCAATATTTTGGACATTACAGGTAAAAGACTGATGGGCCTGTAGTTTGATGCTGTATTTAGGTCACCACTTTTATGCAACGGTCTGATAATGGAGTGTTTCCATTGGTTTGGAAACGTGTTTGTTACTATTGATGTATTAATTATCAGACGAATCCATGGTGCTGTGACAGGGAAACTGTCTTTGATATATTGAAGACTGATACAATCATGTCCGACTGCCTTTGTGTTTTTTAGTGAGTATAAGATATTACTCAACTCCGGTAAATCGACAGGACGTGGTCTCCACCTGACATCAGCCCTCGAGGATACAGTGGGGCATGAATTTTCATTTGACGTTTCACCTGGACTGGTACACACCTCACTGAAAACTTGAACCCCTACTTTTGAAAAAAATATATTGAAATCCGTGGCTGTTGCCAAGGGATTTTCAAACTCACTTGTACGGTCTAAATTTTTATATGGGGCTACCTCACTAATGATTTCCCAAGTTCGTTTCGGGTTATTTTTAGCCGTTTTCAGGTCCTGGTGGAAGTGAGTTTGTTTCGCTTTAGTGATTTTCTTTCGAAGAATTTTTTCATGTTTTTTATACCTTTCGTTTAACGTACTGTTTGATCCAATGTTTTTGTACTCTCGCACGTTAGCTTTTTTTTGTTCTGCTCATCTCTTTAACTTCGTCAGTAATCCAAACAGTGCGTTTTGGCTTGGTTTTTTTGGTGACGAAAGGTGCGCATTCGTCAAGAGCTGCTTTGAAGTTCTCGTTGAAGACAGACACTTGAATGTCAACATCGTCAGATTGCATCATATTCTGGAATTCGGTGGACCTATTGAGTAGTTTTTCTTGAAATAGTTCTGCAGAATAGTGCCTTTTCGAGCGATAAGTTATTAAGCGGTATTTTTGTCTTTCCTTTGCAATATTAATTTTACATTCTATTGAGTGGTGATCGGAGATAAAAGGTGATATTACTGTACTAAGTATTGCGGTGGGATTATTTGTGATTGCCAGATCGAGGAGAGTTGCAGAGACTTTAGTGATGTGAGTCGGTTCTTTGAGTATTTGTCATAGGCTTAGTTTATACAACAGTTTGCTTAGCTGATTGTTCTTGTCCGTTAAGTCAACATTAAAACCTCCGAAAGCAAAGAATGATTTTTTGCCCGAAGGATTTCTTTGAAGGTTTCCTCAATGAAATCTAGTGTTAGACTTAGGGGAGACGATGGGTGCCGGTAAAGGCTGCCAATGATTATGGATTTATGTTTATTTATTTGCACTTCTAACCAAACCATTTCAATGCCTTCGCAAACTTTATTTGCTAGAAGTGAAGATGTTGAGTGCATTTCTTTCACATAAATTCAAGATCCACTACCTCGGCTGGTTTTAGCGCCATCGTAACGGTACAACACGTAATCAGGAATGTTAAAAAATGAACTTTGGTTTCGTGAATCAAACCAGGTTTCTGAAACACACAAAATGTCAATTTCTTCAGTGACCATTATTACTCTGTTGTCATCCAGTTTCCCGTTCAGGCTTTGAGCATTTATGTGCTTTATTTTGATTTTACTTGTATTAGGACTCTTTTTGAAGGTAGCAAAGTTACACTCCCGAAGGGATCGTTCCGAGGATTTATCCATCATGTCTACCTTACCCAGGGTGTTTGGTCCAGCATCTGCTATGTAGAAAGTCTACTATTTAGCTGGGCAGCGGCAGTTTGTCGAGATGAGGTATCTCCAGTCTGATTTTTGCCTTGTGTGCCAAGAGCACTGTAGTGATTGTTTTTACGATGGAGCAGTAGTGGAGGGTCGTCCTTTGATAACTCTAATGAGGGATCGACTGATATTTTCAAGACACAATGATCCTGCTCATGCAGGATAAGAAGTTTTTGGCCAGTCACGTTCGAGATGATTAGTGGTATAAGGTCTACAGCAGCTCGATCAAAATATTTGTCGTCAATGTAATTATTTATGAGGTTTTGTATGCCTCCGCTGTTCTTGTCAACAAATTTTGCATATGTGCTTTGGTTTGCTCTGCTCTCCGTTTTGATTGCAGTCTTTAAGGAATTGTAGTTCCATTTTCATGCTGGTTGTTTCGTAAGTATATGAGCTACTGCATGAAGGAGGCAGTGTCCATCAGCTTTGGTGGGAATCAGCTCTATTTTACAGGATCGTCTTAATTTATCCATTGTGGAATTCATGCGTTCACAGATGGGAATGGAGACGTTTTTCTTCGTACTTTTCACATCGTTAACAGGTTCGGAGAGGTGCGGAGAATTTACATTTTTCTGGCTCTGAATGAGCCGGCTGTGGTGATTTCTTGTATGGGGATTTGCAGAGAACTGAGAAATGCTCGTGTCATTTCTATTTTTCTGGTGATGATTGTGCATGCAGTTGGATGGTTTTCCATCGATTTTCGACTGCAATTTTGCAGCGAATTTTCTCTTCCCGTTGATTTCACCGCTTCTGAGTATGTGATTGGATGTTGATTTATACTCGTGTCTGAGGGGGGCTTTTCATCCGCTGTATCAGCATCGGATACCAATGAAAACCTATTTTTTGTAGGCACTCTGCTGTTGTTTGTGGCAGATGCAGGAGAGGGCTTGTTATATGAGAGCAAACATCGGGAGGAGAAGGGAGGAGAAGGTTTGTTAAATGAAGGCAAACATCGGTTAATGCTGCCGGAGGTTTCACGGGGAAAGGCTTCACGTGCAATGGCTGTCAACTTAGAGCAGTCATTCAACTCATTTTCTTGTTTTGAATATTCATTGAAGTATTCAATTTCTTCATTCAGGTCATGGGAATTTCTGACACAGGAGATAAAATGTGAAGTTAGTCTTAAAGGTGATCTTGGAGCAATTTGTTGAAGAATAAGAAGAGTGTCTTCTCGCGTAATAGGCCAAGTGTTGACATTGTTGTAAGCTTCATTAACAGTAACTGTTTTTGCATTTGCTCGCAGCGGAATCAGTTTAAGACCAATTTTTCTGCACAGACTCGATGCCATGTGCGTTTGCTGACCACTGCAGGAACTCACCACATAAACATGAGAAAAAACATTCATTGACATTTTTGTGAGACTATTGTCTCCAACGAGAAAAGTGTCTAGAGGGGATTCCGCATTTGGATGGTTTCTCGCACCTACCACCGGCGTGAAATCATGGGCGCTGATACAATAATTTAAAGCAAAAAGCTGTTCTGTAATCATTTGAATATTTGATACAGTGGAAAAAACCGACGCTGGGCTTGGGGGACAATTTTGTCTCAAAACTTTTTTGAGAAATGCAGCTGTAAGAGACAGCATGTTATTTATTTCGTGAATAGTTTGGGAACTAGTCATTTGTAGAGGGTGTAAGCACCCATCAAAAGCGGTAACAGGTCTGTTTGTATTGTTCTCCACAGAAAATCTTACGTTATCCTTGCAGTTTACGCTCTGAGGTATTTTACTGCCAGTATAAGCTGCTGCGTATGCATTTTCAAACATAACTGCGCCACCTGAAAGGCCTACACACAATTTGTCATTAAAATTATAATTAAAATTATCCTATTTACTTTCTGATTGGTTGCATACATCCAAAATTTTATCGCGTTCTAACGATGACGTTGGTGTTTCCGTCGGAGGCGAACGATTTTGAGCTTTCTCAGTGACGCAGGGCAGGGGAGACGTCGCCATGACGCAACCGTTTCGGCGAGACGGAGGAGCTCGCGGTGCTGTGGCATTGAACAGTTTGCGCAGTTAATAGTTGTTTTAGGCTATTGTCGCCATCATTTGTTAATATTTTGTAAATGAAATTGCAAATGGAGATTTTGAAGAGATCCGAGAGCTTAAGTATTCGTACATTTTTGAATGAGTCATTTGTGTGAGCATTATATTCTAGATTCTTTACCGCTTTTATGGCTCTTTTTTGCAGGGTAAAAATTTTGTTGGTTTTATTTTTATCAGTTCCGTGCCATGCTTCTATTCCGTATTGCAAGTATGGTGAAATGAGCGTTCGGTAGAGCATTTGTTTCAGGCAGGAAATTTTTAACTTTATTTAGGATTCCGATAGATTTTGATAATTTAGAACTAATATGAGCGATGTGCTCTTTAAAGGTTAGATGTTTGTCTATTATGATGCCCAGGAATTTACTTGAGTTGGTTTCTTCGATTTCACCTTCGCCAATTTGAATGCGTGGGAGAGATATATTTTTCTTGTATGAGAATGTAATATATTTTGTTTTATCGATATTAAGGCTTATTTTATTAGCTTTCAGCCCCAATGAAACCTTATGAAGTCCCTTATTTATACCCTCCGCCATCCTAGCGGGATTTTGGTCTTGAAGGACCGCAGAAAGGGTACTGTCATCGGCAAAAAGTATGAATTTGAAGAATGATGTAGATTTAATGATATCATTGATAAAAATTAGAAATAGGAGAGGCCCAAGGACAGATCCTTGTGGAACCCCATGGCTAATTGTCTGTGGGTCTGATTTTGCGTCGTCAATGACAACGTATTGTTTCCGATTTGCTAAGTATGATCTGAACCAATCATGGGCAGCCCCTCGAATGCCATAACAATGTAGTTTCGAGAGTAATACGTTATGGTCCACACAATCGAATGCTTTTCGAAAGTCAAGAAATACGGAGAAGACAAGCTTTCCTTCATCTATATTAGAATAAAGGTATTGCAAATGGTTTAATACAGCTTGTGTCGTAGATTTCTTAGAACGAAAACCGTATTGTTTGTCGTAGAGGAAAGATTTTTGTTCAAAATACGAATACACTTTTATATACACAATTTTCTCGAACATTTTGCTAATAATTGGTAGTACAGAGATAGGTCTATAATTGTTTATGCAGTTTTTATCACCATTTTTAAAAATAGGGGTGACTCTCGCAATTTTGAAAGAGTTGGGGAAGATACCTTGAGAAAGGGATTGGTTGATAATATAAGATATGCACGGTGCTATTATATCAGCTATAGCCTTAAGAACTTTAGCCGAAAAATTTTTCAATCCACTTGATTTATTTTTGAAGTTGTTTATGCACGTAATTACATCGGAGGGATTAGTTGGCGTGAAAAAGAAAGAGTTAGGTTCACGGACATGGTCCATGTATTGCAAGTGGTCTCTGGGTTCACTGAAGACACTATCGGCTGTATTTTTTCCTATGTTCACAAAAAAGCTGTTAAACACAGTTGCAATAACTTTTTTCTCGTGGTATTTTACATTTTCGTGAACGACGAACTCAAATGTTTTCGTAGTATTACTATTCGGTTTATAGCATGAATTAAGCAGGCGCCAAGTTATTTTATTATCAGTTTTGTATTCAGTAAATTTACGCGTGAAGTAGTCTCGTTTTGAGGTTCGCATTTGATTTGTCACATGATTCCTGAATCTGTTATACGTTACTTTAGATATTCGCCCTTCGTATAGTAAGGCTAGGTACGCTTGACGTTTCTTTATATTGATCACGATATCTTCAGTAATCCAGGGCTTTTGTCTATTTTTCGGCGTAATTGTGCGGGTGATTATTGGACAACACTGGTTATATGCGGTCGTTATAATTTCAGTTAAATTTAGTATTGCTTCATCAATGTTCATCGCATTATTGTCCCGTTCATAGATGTCTAATGATGGCATTAATTCTTCTAGAACAGTTCGCATTGTTCCCAAGTTGTATTCGTTTACACAACGAAATGAATAAGTATCAACCTGTGGGCTGGTACAAGGATTACAGACATTTTTCTTGATGAGAAACACCGGGAAATGGTCAGATAAGTCAGAAATAATTATTCCGGTAAGAAAATCAGTCGGATCTAACATAAAAATATTATCGAGTAACGTAGCCGATTCAGAAGCAACACGTGTAGGTTTCGTGATGATTGGAAGGAAGGAGCTAGACTGAAAAACATTTATGAAGTTTGAGATTTCTTCACAGCTTTCATATTGAAGAAAATCTTAGTTGAAATCCCCGCAAATCATTTTGTCATTGTATTGAGATTTGTCAAACTGAGATATTATGCTTTGAAGCTCGTTCAGGAAAGAGACGTTACAAGCTGTTGGGGGCCTATACACTGTCAGTAGTAAGGGGAAAGAGCTTGCCAGCCCAATTTAGGATTTATGGAGGATTTCAGCAATTAAAGAACGATCTTGAAAAGCCTCAAAGCCTCATTCATGATTTTTGGAGGATTTCAGCAATTAAAGAACGATCTTGAAAAGCCTCCAAATTCATGATTTTACGAATTAACTGGAGAAGTGAAAAAATGTACTTATTTTTCATAATTATTTCAATACTTAAATTGTTACAATTAGGAAAAAATAATTTGTACTGAAATTTTTAAAGAAGTATATAATTTCAATAAAACGTTTAAAATATGTAATAAACTATTTACAATACTTGAATCCCTGTGTGTGTATAGGCTGGTGTTTCAAATTCTAGGTACAAAGTCTTTAAAATACTTTTTCGGAATATAAACTTGGTTCAAATTTCTACAGTATTTTCCCTTTAATGGGTGAACGTCTTTGTTTATCATTAGGTAGCTAAAAGGAGTTTTGAAAGTATCACTGCAAAATTCAATAAATTCTTCTAAGGACATGTCTCCTGAGACAATGTCCATATGAATATTTCTTAAATCGTTAGTTGGTAATTCAAATAGAATCAATAGGTTTGCATTCGTCCGTATCGACTGACGAGGTAATAAATAATAATTTTGAGTCAAGTAAATCGAGCTGCAATTATTATGCCTCCCTCGGTTGTAAAAATTATCAGCTGGTGTCTGATTCTTTTCAGTTGCGATATCATCGAATATAAATAAATTTTTTTTCTTAGCATCCACTTCACTAGGATCAGGAATAGAAGTGATATCTTCAAAATATTTAACGATTACCTTTGCGCTGCGTTTTACAGCTAAGCCTTCGAGAAATGTATCAATATTTCCACTACCGATTTTAAAAAGCTCAATTATTTCAGACTGTTTATAACCTTTTGAAAAAGCATTTTTAAGAAGTTGATATTCTGGTTGTTTTGTCGATTTACTATAAAGAAACAGGTTGGTAAAATCGATATATTCCTCAAGAAGAAGTCTGATCAATAAACAGGTTTTACCACAATTTGATCTACCGACTATTCCACACCGTAAAGAAGGTGAAGGAAAAATAAAATGATTCTTTTGATTATTTCTTTTACTGTCTTTCCACATATACACCATTTTATATAATTAATAAACTACAACTCATTTTACAATATTTATTTTCTGTTTGTAGCAACTGTAAACATTGTTTTTTTAAATTCGCTACTTCATTAAGTTCAATTCTTCAATGTATTTTTCTTTCTTATTGGTTGTCTCGTTGGGCAATTACGAGAGAAAAAGCTACCTTTGGTGTCATAAGAATCGTTACTGATTAATGTTTCAAGATGAATGATATTTGACTCTAATTGAGTTATAACTTCCCTATTTAATTCGACATCATTTTGAATTTGATTAACATCTAATTGCAATTGATTTATGTTTGCAGTATTGCGAACGACTTCTCTTTGAATGTCTGTAATAATATCTTCCATTTTATTAAGTTTAATTCTTCAATGTGTTTTTCTTTTTTATTAAGTTCATCTATTAAAAAACATGTTTTTTTAGTTCAACGGTTCAACGGTTTCTCGTCTCAAAGTATTCTCTAACGATATTAATCTGTTTTTAATATCAGCACTGTCATCCTCCAATTTCTGCGATGACTGTTTCAATTTTTCTATTTCATTTGTATTTATGATAGTTTCTCTATCCTGTTCATGAAGATTATTTCTAAAAGTTTCAATGTATGAACTCATATCGTTGAATACTCTCTCGAGATTTGCATAATCTAATTTCACACTTTTTATTTCTTCTTCTTCCAACCTCTTTATTTCATTTTTCAAAAAGTCTGTATGTTCTAAAGTACCTGTTCGAATCACTTCTATTTTTTCCTCAGATATTCTACTATGTTCATTGAGATTTGTCATAATTTCTCTGAGTTTTTCTTGAAAACTTCTAGTATTCTCATCTATAGATGCTTGGATGGAATCACTTCTGAACTGATAATTTTCATTGATAAGATTTTCTCTTACCTCTATATATTTTCTGAGATGAAGCCTCAAATTTTCCAAAACTTCGTCAACATATTTTTTATTCGTAGCGTCAAATTCTTCGATTGGAAAAGAAATATTTGCAAGTCTTCTATTATTTAAATCGAAATTTTGATCTTCATCAAGATATTTAACACCTATTCCAGGAGGTCCTGGTTGTGAAGATAAAAATGATTTTTTTCCTTGTTGTCCAAAAATATTTACGCCTATCATTTTTTATACATAGAATTTTCAATTCTCTAAATTTTCTCTAACTCTCATAGATATCAAATTGTTTACTCGGTCACTCAAACTTTCCACTTCCTGGTTTAATTTTACATTTTTATCAGTTTCATTCTGAAGCATTAATTTGAACTGACTGATTTCATTCTGATTTGAAATAATGTCTCTTGAAAACTCCTGGAAAAGACTTTCTCCATCACTCAAGTTCTTAGCTAGTTCTTCCATTTTCCTTGATGGGACTGACTCTGCTCGTAATTCCATTACAATTTTGTTAAGATCATTGAATTTTTCTTCGCTGGATGAGGTTATGGTTGACTCTAAATTTTTCAGCTTATTGTCAACTTCAACAAACGAGGGTGCTAAGGCTACTGTTCTTTCCATAACAAAAAGGTTTCTATCACTTAAATCAGTTAGATGTGCCTCTAAGCTTTTACTTTTTTCTTCAACAGTATTGTTCAGTGTTGATTCTAAATTATTCAGCTTTTCTTCAATTTGATCATTAAGTGATGTCTGTAAGCTCATTTCTCTTTCATTCACAACGTTAATTATACTAATTTCTTGTTCTTCAACTTTATTACTTATTCATAAGTTCTTTGAATCAATTTGATCATTAATTTTAGTTTCTAAAGCCTTCAGTTTTTCATCCATTTGATTTTGTATAACTGACTCTTGATTCGTGAAATTCTCTTGAATCTCAGGAATTTTAACATCAATCAAATTGGTTATCTTAGAGTCCACAACCTCAAATTTAGCTTCAACTCCTTTAATCTGATCGGTTAATGCTGACTCTTTAACTAACAGCTTTTCATCAATTTTAGTTTCAATACCTGACTCTAGACTCTTCAATTTGTCCCCAATCTCTGGAATTTTTACGTCTGTTAGGTTGGTTATGTTTGAATCAATGTTTTCAAATTTAGCATCAATTTCATCAATTTTCTTCATCAATGTTGAGTCTATGCTTGATAGTCGTTCATCATTTGAAACAATTTTTGGTTCAAGAGCAACGAACTTTTCAGATAAATCATAAATTAACGTCTCTAAGAATTTAACGATTGAGTCTACATCAGAAAATATCACTTGTAAATCTGTTTTCAGAGTTACATATTTCTCATCATACTCGTTTATAATTGATTCCAATTCAGTTCTTTCATTTTTGAGAGCTTCAATTGTGTCTTTCAATGATTCTATATTAGAATCTTCAAGTAAACTTTTTATTTGCTCTACATTCTGCAAAAGTCCTTCAGAATTATTTTCACTATTTTCATGTTCATGATTTTCTTTACAGGAAGGTAAAAAGACCAACTTTGCAGCATAAATATTTCCACAAGACATTTTTTAAAGAAAAAAAATTAACTCTAGTTTATTTTCTAAAAACTAGTTGGGGTTTTATACAGATCTAAAAGAATTGCATGAAAGCTTTCATTTTCTAAACGCTACAGCATTTCTAGACATAAATGTCCACAAATTACATCACCGATTTTCTGGATTTTGTAAGTAGAGAAAATTATATCAACACAATCTGTTGAGTAGTCTTTAAATTCAATTGGATAAATCAAACCATAACTGTCAAAGTAATAACATATGTTATCTTTCTTATACCAACAAGTCCAATGCGTTCCTAATCCTTTTTCAGTGTCTAAGTTTAGGATTCCGCATTCCGTTTCTAAAGGGTGTTTAGGTAAAGTATCTCTCATGTAAATACCTCGAAAATTCGGAATTTTCAATATATTTATGTAGTATTCTAAATCATGTTTAGATAATGGTTTGTTAGGTATTACTTCTTTGGTGGTTTCAAGTAGAGACCCTTTCCACAAGGTTTTTTTTTTCGGAGTTATCCGTATACCTGAACCTTTTTTACTTTCCATTGCTTCATTGTGCCTTTTAGTTTCTGACAAGAGTTTATCATCAGCTTTTTTCTTATTAACTGCGGATGCTATTGCAGCAGCACCTCCAGCCAAAGAGCCAGCAGCCCCAAGGCCAGCTAATAAAGCTGGAATTGTAAATATAAAACCCCCTTTCGTCGCAGTATCTTTAGAAACAAAAGAAGTCTTTGTCTTTTTACAAATAATACACATACCTTTGACCAGTATCTTATTGTTCTTTGTAATTAAATATTAAGGATTATCAGTATCAGTTTTCTTCTTACACTTTACACAATACATTTTTTAAACATTATTATGTGAATATATTTTAATTTTTAGTAGTTTAAACTCATTTTATCACCGTCAGATTGCAATCGAATTACTCTGTCAGATAGAATCAGTGCATATGCATGTGTATCATCAGGAATATTGGTTTTAAATTCTGCTTTAATTTTAATATCAATTGTAGTTTCCTTGATACGTTCATTTTGTCTGCTGATATCAAACACATAGATGGGATACAAATATTTAAAGTGTCTGTATTCGATAGCACAATTTTCATTAGATACATAATCTATTAACATCTTATAAGCTGTAGCATAATTGTTAGAATCGAAATCAATCTGTAAATTGTGATCAGGGTATCGTTCATTATTCAGCTGAACATATGCATTCGTCAAGTTACAATGATCGAAAATTGCATTGTTTACAGCTTGTGAATTAGCTTTCTTAGTTTGGAATGCTAAAATTATGTATCGAGGTCTTTGAGATCCTGAATTTGGAGTTAAAGTCCAATCTAAGAATTTCTGTTGAGATTTTACAATGGTTTGTTCCAATTGTCTATTCAATTAAGGAATAGGTAATGTTATTTTATCCTTAATTTGACGATATAGCTTTATTTTATACTCATCAGACAGTTTGTAAGCTGGCATTTTCCAAATTAATTTTGTAATATTAATTTTACCATCAACTACTTTATCTTGCTGGTTTGCATCTTTCTCATCTGATTTGAATATAGCATTAGAATTATCACCTCTTCTTAAAGTCAGAGCATGTTTCACTCCATAAATTACCTTCTTATAATTTTCACAAAATCCAAACACATGTTCAAGTGGGATAGCAGCGCTGAATTTCCCATTAGCTGAACTTAAGTAGTCATTTCGATCGCTAAATCCTTCGTTTGATTTCTCATTCTTCTTAGTATCGACGCTCCAGAAAAATATAGTGTTTTCTTTAACATTTCGGGGATAGCTAACTAATCCTTTTAGAGTTGTTGTAATTCCAGGGTAACTATAACCTTCAATTTCTTCATCTCCAATTCTGTAAGGAACTCTATCAAACAAATGCATTAATCCATTGTTGATTATTGTTATTTTTTCATCTTTAAAATTATAATCACTTCCATCTTCTTTATTCAAAGCTCCTTCTATATATATAAAACTTTTACTAGGTAATACAAACTGATCTTGATTCTGGATAATGATCTTGATATCGTTATGTTCACGGTTCAGATCAGTACCTATTTGTGGTTCATAGTTATGCGTTTCAATTTTTTCAATTGATTCATCAACTTTAATGTTTTCATTCCATCTTAAAGAATCCATTTTTTAAAGATAATTTTATCAAGTTATCTAGACCTTAGGTGTAATCGAACAGTTACTTCTTCACCTCTAGTATTCAGAGCATATCCATTTTGATCAGTAAGCCAAATTCTCAAATCATAGAGTAAAGGTTGATATATCGGTAGATAAATTGGTTTATTTGGATTTTCTACAATTTTATAACCTGGTGGGACGTTTGGGAAAAAGGAATATAAAATATTATGCAAAGAACCGTTGAGTTATGAGCCGTTAATTGCGCTACAATGAACGAGTATTGTGTTAACAGACATTATGTTCACTATATTTATACTTTCATGTTCTCCAACACCTTCTAAGATAATTTCTCCAAATCCTAACATTGTATTTAAAGATTTTTCTTTATTGAAAAATACTTTTAACGTAGATGAATGGAGAACTATGACGCATTTCAAAGTATTAGTATTTGCTTTGATTTCAATAGAGCCTGCCAATGTTTTTTGAATGAATTCGCTTATACTTTCTATTTCATAACATCCTGTTGGAAGTGTAATTACATTTTCAACACCATTTAATTCAAAATAAAATTTATTATTATTTTCATCAATGTTAGGAATAGAATGATACATGTCTAACCCAACCAGTGCCATTTCGTGAAATTTATTTTTGTTCAATTCTATTGCTGGACTAAAGTTTACACTTATGTCACTTTTTCTTTCACTAATTACAATGCTTTGAGATTCCATTTTTTAAACAATAAATCATCAAACACCTTTACTTCAGCAGTATTTAATAGACCTTGCTTTAAAAGTTCATGCGTAAGTATTTGCAGTTCATTAAAAACTCCTGTATTTCCAGCGGTAAACGAACCGAACAATAACTGGTGTCTTTTTACAAGATCATTGATGTTAGATGGTAATACAATAATACCTGATCCTGAAACGTCTGAATCCTCTCTGTGAGGATGACGAGGAGGTATAGGAGAAGATGTAGGAGAAGGTATAGGAGTAGGAGTTGGTCTAAAAGTAGACTTTAGTGACGGGTCGAAAAATGGTCTCTGACTTGTTGAAGGAATTTGGTATCGACTCAAAATTGAAGATTCTACTATTCTTGGGTTTCTTAAAGGACTTGGTTCAGGGCTTGATTCACGACTTGATTCACGACTTGATGGACTTGCTGATCTAATTGTTTCAACTGCATCGCGAGCTTTTCTTCGTTGAATCATTTGATAAAAGGGTTTGATGAATTTAGAATATTTCTCACCCCTATTGGCTTTTATGGTACCGTCTTCCCTCAAATAAGCATCAGTTGAATACAACATATCATAATAATTATTTTTATCTTCGTCCCTAAAATCAATAGGATTTTGCTTTGTTAATAATTCCCATAATCCAGTTGTGCCTTCGTATACTCTATCTCCAATTTTCAAATCATTACCTAGAATATCTACCTTTTTATTTCCTAGCATAACTTTACTTCCATCCCAACGAATGCCATAAGCTTTGTCATACTCATTTCCAGGTTTCCATACAAAACGCAAGAAATCCAATGCGATAGGCCCAACTACAGTGTTGGATTCAGAAGATGGCAAAGCTAGTTTCTCAACAGGTTTTCCTTGGATAGATTCAAGTTTTTCATGAGGTATATCTTTTATTGCCAACCTAGTTTGTTTAGTTTCGTCAACAATTTTAGATAAAGGTTCAATCAATGGCTTGTAAACTTTTTTAACATCATTGTATAAATCTTGTTCGATTATTCTATCATTTGTGAATTGCTTTTTCAAACTCTTTGCTAAGTTTAGTAAATCTGATTTAGTTTTGATATCAATCAACGCCATTTTTTAAAGAGAAAAATTCAAAAAGACTTTAACTTAATATAAGTTCACTCTGAACTGACATTAAGTTCAGTTGCTAAGATCCATGAAGGTTCATCATAGCCTTTCCACTTGACCAGAAGTTTTCCTTTTCTCTTCTTGAGAATTTTCTCAATTTCATAAACATCACTAGTATATTTTGATAGTTCTTGTTCATAAAAACTTCCTTTTATTTCTTCACCATCCATATCTTTTAATCTATAAGTAATTGGTTCAGTAGACAGCATTTCGGATACAATGAATAACTCATTAGTGAAATTTGGTAAATAACCCTTCCGAAAGTCTTTCCGTTTCTTGCTTATTCTTACTCTATCCCCAGTTTTGAGTTTCGGTGATGTGAAAGTTGGTTCGGTTGGAGGGAATAAGTTATCATAAACCTTTTTACTGTTCTTTTCCAGTGATGCTTGGTTAGGTGTCATTTTAATTGTTCTATGATAGCTATTATTGTAATTTTGCATTTAATCTTGCAAAATATTCACCCATTTTTTAGTTTTCATGTGTGTAAAATATTTCCACATTTTAGTTTTTAACGTCCTGTTGAAGCGTTCCACAACTTGAGCTTTGGTTTCATTTTCTGAACTAAACCACTGAATGTTTTGTTTCTTGAATAGTTCTTGAGTGGATTTATTTGTAAACTCTAATCCTTTATTTGTCTGAACTTTAGAAGGAATTCGTATTTTAAATAGTTTTTGAAATGAAGTTTTGATTTCTTCACCTGTCTTCTTACTTATTGGAATCGCCCATGCATATTTACTGAAAATTTCAATTACTGTTAAAATGTAGTTTTTTCCTTGATCTTTATAGTTTTGCATGTCAACCAAATCAGCTTGCCATTGATCATCAATTTTTGATACCTTCACCCTTCTCGTTTCAAAATTATGTTTTATTGGTTTATGTAGAGTGTGAGTTTTTTGAGTTTCTAGCCAATTTCGTACGAGAGTTGAAGATAAGCCGGATTTTTTAACAAGTTGATTCATTCCAGTATAACCAGTCTTTGGATTATGATATAAGTCATTCAAGATTTTATCGCTCACATCAGTGAGCGTGTTTGATAGTTTTTTGTCGACGAGAGGCCCATTCCTGCCCAGCTCTTACCTGCCATAATTGCGTTAGCTAATTTAGCATCTTGTCGAACGTATTCTGATTCATTTGGATCAGTTGCAATTTCAGCGGCTCTTTTTGCTAGAATATCATCAGCATAATTTCTTTCTTTCGTTGTTGGATGTTTTGAATAAAATATGTCATGATTCTTACAAGCCTGATCAAGTGAGTTAACTCCTCGATAACCTTCTTGAATTCGCTTCTGCACCTTAGTTCCTGGACCGCAAAATGAGTAGGTATGTTTATTGTTGAATGAACCGTTAGGGACTTGTTCAGATTGAACATTAGATGGTAATTTCAAATGCATTTCAGGTAATGGAAGTTTTCTAAGTAATGTATTTACAATACCCTTTCCAGTTTTTTCTTCATTAACTATTGATTTCAAATCACTCAAATACTGTTCATTTTCAACAGATAATAAATCTTGGTTATAGAAATCATCATTGTTGTAGATAATCATTTTTTATACTTTATTAAATTAATATATTTTATAGTGATTTAATGCTAGTGTGTTGATACCATCTGGTAATATATGTCGCTTGTCATCATTACCATTTAATGCAACCTTACTTATTTCTTTAGTATATAATTCGTGGTTAACACTTTGGATATTATACATCGTTTTTTATATTGTTTCATTATTCAATGCTCTTTTATACTCATCCATTGTGATATTGTGCTCAGTTATGTTCTTACTTACACCTTTTGCTTTCTTACTCACGGAATTTTTCGTCTTGTACCAATATAGTTTTGCTCTAAGGCCGACGAATTCTTCAATTGGTATTTCACAAGTTTCGTCTTTCATTTTCCCAATTACTTTCATATTATCAGTTGAATATAGGAAGTGTTCTTTAGAATAGTTTGATGTATCATACAAGTCTTTATTTCTTTCCATATCTTTGTACAAATCTTTTGTTTCGATATCATAACATAATGAATCTGTATCTGTAAACAACAACTTTGCCTTATTACCATATTTCTTTTTAATATGATTATAATGGAAATCATACATTAATGTTTTACTTATATCCAATACAGATAACCCTACGTAGATTGGTTTATCAAATTTCAGTTTTTGTTTTTGCATATGACATGCTATCAAATTTTCTGAGAATATTTTAAAACTGGTAAAGTTTGGTTTATTTGCTAATTTAATTAATTCTTTCTCTGACTTTACCAAACACACATCTACTCTATTTCTAATATTTTCCATTGTTTTACCAAATACTGAATTGTTCATCAGCTTGTAGAAGTCTTTTTCAAATTCAGATTTAGCTTGCTGACGCATTTTTGTGTTGATATCAATATATGATTTCATCCATGGACTTTCATCAAACTCTAATATTCTATGAATTTTCTCTAACTTCAATCCTAGATCTAGATATTGTGTTAGAGATTTAAGATGTACAACATATTTTTCTCGTTTTCCAAGATGTGGAATTAATTTATATACATCATTTACTTTGATATTTTCTGGAGCTAATGGTAAATCATTATGGAGAGCATGTAAGTCTTTCGGATAACTTAAATCAACTTCTAATATATATCCTTTATCTGCTTTGAGTTTCGACCTTGGATTTTTCCATTTAAAGTTTCCAGTAGGTAATGATCGACACATAGCCCATCCGTAAAGATTATTTGCATCTATGTATGTGATAAAATTATTTTGTTTGCCTTCATCGAATGTTTCTGGAATATATGGATTGTTTGCTTTTGCATATCGTGTTGATATTGTAGAAATCCCACCTCTTATTCCTTTTTCAATGAATAGGAGCATATCAGGATCTTCAAACAAGTCCAATTCTATTTTTGTATGTTTCAGTAGAGCATCAAAAGACAATCCGGGAGCTGTAAAATAATGTGCTGGATCTAGAGAATAAGTTTTCATGCATGTTAGTCTAAATTCTTCAAATACTTCGGCTAGTAATAATGTATCGACTTTTAGATATAAATTATGGTAATCTTTGAATGTTGTACAATTAAAAGCTCTCCACACTTTGAGTGCATGCTGATATTCATCTTCTGAAATATTTTTATTATTTAATCTACTGTAGAATTCACTTTTAGCTGGTAAACTATTAACGTTCATTTTTTCATAACTATTTACATATTCATACGGATAAATACCTTTTTTGTTGATCAACTCTAATTGTTGTTCATTGAGAAAGAACTTCGACAATTCTTTGTGCTCAGATAAATTCTTCGAAAGTTTATCTAGAGATGAAGGTAAAAACCTGTAGCTGTCTAAGAACCGTAAGTCTCTGGTGATATCTTTAATTTTTCCTGTATATTTACATACATAGGAATCTACTTTTATGGTTTGTGTAAAACTAATATATTCTTCATCTGTTTGTGGAATAACGTTCAACTTTCCGGATATATTTCCCAAGTCTTTCACGAACAAATGAGCATCGTAATTAGACAGATTGTGCAGAAACACAGGTATAAAATTAGGATTCCTAATTTTTAAATTACATTTTAAATGAGCTGGACCTCTGTAATGACCTGTCAAATGATTGTGGTCTCTAACTTTATAGTTATCTTCCGTAAATTCTCTACCACATACATAGCATCTTGTGGCTTCTTTATATTTTTCGAATTTATCTGATGGTAAATACATTTTCTTATTTATTTTCAACAGACTATAAATTCTCTTGGTTTCTTTTTCTAAATATTCTACAAACTTTTGGGAAGCATCTTTACCATTATATATTTGTAAACGGGAATATTCATCTGCTTCAGATTTTGTATAGCAACAGAATGAATTAGGATTGTGCTTCTGAATGTTCATGGTGTAACTTGAGTTTTGATTTGGTTGACACGTATCTATGTTTGTCAATGTTGATTCGAAGTCAGCATAAATTGCGAAGGGATGTCTAATTGTTTTTTGGTAATGTTTAAATTTCAATTTACCTCCTTCAAGCACATACTTTGTTGGAGTGTGAACTGAGCAATCGTCTTTATTTTTATCTAGAATATCTGATCTTCTAAAAACTGATAAACAATACGGACATACATGTTTTGTGTAATGGTTACTGGTTTTACAAAAAGGACTCAATGATTTCATGAGAACATAGTGAGTCGTGTTTGTATCTCTAATGAATAGTAATGATACCACATCTTTATTCTTTGATGTTGATATTCTAAGTGGACACAATTCATTATTATAATTAAAACTATAAACGTTAACGGAAATGTTATTATTTTTTTCGAATTTAGTTATACTTTTTAGTTCTACGGGGAACCTTATATCAGAAAAATTGAGTTTCTCGGCTTCAGCTTTTAGTCTTTTAGAAATTCGATGACCGTTGTTTTCATCTAGACAGAAATATCTCACGATACACCATTGAAAGCATTCATTGTCGGTGTTTTGTATATTTATTAATTTATAATTGGGATTTCGAAACTTCTCAGGTAATTCAATATAGCTTGACCCTGTAATCGGTTTGTATTCAACGATTTTCAAAATGAACTCTAATAATTGTTCAACTATCCAACCAGATGAATTTCTTGTGAAGTCATCGATTTTATTAACAACCTCTTTGTGTAAATTTGCAATTTCTATGTATCCTTTTGATGCTGTCACAAATTTGCCAGAGTTGAACCAAGCTTGGCAGCTTAGCTTTTCATTTTCTAATTTTAATTTATAAAATTGCACTTTTAAATTAAGCGGTAACTTGAGATTGTCAAATGCTTGATTTTTTATTACTTTTTCAATTTCAGGTGTAAAGTTTCTGAGAAATACCTCATAATCCTTGATTGATATATCTCCGTAATCATACTATGAGCTCATTCCATTCATTGCTCTAGTAACTTTTCTAAATTTACATCCATACACATTCCGGAAATGTTTCAATGATTTTCTATGACTATAGATATTTGTCATGTGTTTTTTACATATGTCACAATATTTTTTTACCTTATTTTTACGTAGAGTGAAGAATTTATTAGATATCAACATATTATTAGTGTTTTTCATATGTGTCAGTGTCTTCTCATGTTTGTTAAAGTTTTCAATAGATACATTGCAGATATTACAGAATACATTGAATGGTTTATTCATTTTTATAAGATTCTTATCTGAGGGTATTTTATTTTTTTCAGGATCAGATGAAGTCAATACTTTCTTTGTGTGTATTTTCGAGTTTTTATGTTGAGTGAAGAATTCATTAGATATTAAAATATTATTAATGTTTTTCACATGTGTCAGTGTCTTCTCATGTTTGTTAAAGTTTTTAATAGATACATTGCAGATATTACAGAATACATTGAATGGTTTATTCATTTTTATAAGATTCTTATCTGAGGGTATTTTATTTTTTTCAGGATCAGATGAAGTCAATACTTTCTTTGTGTGTATTTTCGAGTTTTTATGTTGTCGTGTTTTTTCATTGTTATATAATCTATATACATCTGATGATTTATCATATACCATTTTTAATACAATAAAAGTTCAACTAATTTGAAAAGCGTGAGTTCAGTAGTAGCACCTCCTTTAAGTACTCAGGCGAGAAAGCATCTGAAGTGAACCCGGAAATTTTTGCTCCTTATCACAAAAATTTCATCATGACGAGCAATTGGGGGTGTTAAATCTTGCATCATGTTTTGCAACCGGAAAGTATTTAGGAAGATTGCATCATGTTTTACAACCGGAAAGTATTTAAAGGGGATTGCATCATGTTTTACAATCGAAAAGTTTTCAAAAAGATTGCATCAGGTTTCACAATCGGAAAGGATATTGCATCATGTTTTACAGCTGGAAAGTATCTAAGAATATTGCATCATGTTTTACAACCGGAAAGGAGATTGCGTCATGTTTTACAATCGAAAAGTTTTCAAGAAGATTGCATCATGTTTCACAATCGGAAAGGAGATTGCGTCATTATGTAGGGCACAAACGAGAAACTTAATAAGAATTCATAACTATATTTTAAAGATTATTTGACATGCTTAAAAGCACACACTCATTATACCCTTGATAATCTTTTAAACCTAAATTTACAGCAAAAGATTCCCAACCTGTATTTGCATACATCAGTTTCTTCTAATAAATTTTCTATAGTTGTAAAGAAAATGAAAAGATTTTAGGGGATACTTAAACGTTTTATAGAAATTATATACTTCTTTAAAAAATTCAGTACAAATTATTTTTTCCTAATTGTAACAATTTAAGTATTGAAATAATTATGAAAAATAAGTATATTTTTTCACTTCTCCGGTTAATTCGTAAAATCATGAATTTTGAGGCTTTTCAAGATCGTTCTTTAATTGCTGAAATCCTCCAAAAATCATGGATGAGGCTTTGAGGCTTTTCAAGATCGTTCTTTAATTGCTGAAATCCTCCATAAATCCTAAATTGGGCTGGCAAGCTCTTTCCCCTTACTACTACTGTCCCAAGCACAATCCGTTTATCATTTTTCGGTAGTTTTATAAATAAAGTCTCAATATGTTCACGATTTAAAGTTGCACTTAAAATGACTTTCGAAGATATATGTTTATATATGTACGTACTGATGCCACCGCCACGTTTGTTACTACGGAGTGAATGATGGCTATAATAGTTTTGAATTTGAATCAGGTCTTTAGATGGGTCGTCTAGCCAACTTTCGGTGAAACTGAGAACATCAAAATTGCTGTTCAGCTCAGTGATAGTCAGGATATTTCATCTATTTTCGGATAAATGGATCTACAGTTCCAACATAATAGAGAAAAATCGTTACAGGTCTTCCCCATCGATTCATTGAATTTTTTAATATTTAGGTATTTACAGTTTCCAGTTTCATTTAGGTTTGGGTGCAGTCTATTCAAATGATTGAGATCTGGATCAATATTGTCGAATATGTCAATACGGTCAGTCATTAGAATTAAGAGACAGTAAGTAATATGTAACGTAAAAATAAAAGTGATAAAAACTACAGGATCAAGGTAAAAATAAGGACATTCCTACTTATAATTAAATTAAAATAAGGTAAACTAAAAACACACAGAGATTATTAGTCTAAATTGTCTAAAACCTAGTATGATTTCATAAGGAGAGCGCAAATTCAGTCCATGAGCAGGAACATTAGGGATCATAAATGGCAAATAATGTAGTTACAAGGCTGTCGTACCAGTGGTTTCCGCAAATAACACTTATAAGATGTAGCAAGGACGAAATGGATTTAAAAACGAAGTGACAGTGAAGTTATTTATGGAATTTAAAAATCTTGACTATCTAAATTGTTCCCAGATTTAGAAACATATACACGAGTTAAGTCTGAGCAGCAAGTTCGGTATGAGCATTCAATAAAAAGGAGAAAAGAAAGAAATTGAAAAACAATTTAGTAAGCAGCAAAACAAGGCTGCAAGGTCGACGTGGATGCCTTGAAGAGGTAAAGTTAATTCAATCAAAAATCAAGAAGAAAACGTGTGGACAGATATCAAAATAATATTAAACTCAATACGTCAGTCCAAAAATTACTAATCACGAATAATTTCCTATGAGGACTTGCCGACATGTTGCAACAAGTACTTGTCTAGTTCTTCAGGTGTATTGATGGTTAGAGGTCTCTGAGTTACTTGGCCAGGTATCTTTGGAGAGAAGACGTTGATATTGCCATCCAAACTTCTTGCGGGTCCTATTTGTTCCGGAAATTTTCGTTTGGCCAATCTCAGAGTGTACATTATACTTGATCGCGAAGGTACTAAGTATTCATTCACGTAGAGTTGTTCCGGTTTTGTCACACGGCAGGCTGTCAGAACTTCTTGCTTCTTTTCGTATTTTCGTAGCTCAAAAGAAATGTTTCTTCTATCGACGTTTCCGGGTGGAGGTTTTTTTTCCAATCTACTCGCTGTGGTGATGTCAGAGTTACTCAGGTTGATTTTGAGTTGGTCCTTCAGGAGCTGGCACACCGTTTCTATGCAATTTTCTTCAGGACGTGATTGCGGCAGTTCCCCTGATATAACCAAAGTGCGTTTTTTGTTCTCCAATTCTTCACGTTCTTCTTTCCGTCCGAGTCGCTCCAGACGAGAGACTATGTTATTTATCTTCTTATCTTGTTCTTCAATCCTTGCATTTTGATTTGATTCTTTCTTCGTTAGTGTTTCAATCATCGTTTTCAAGTCACTAATTTCGCTTTGAAATTTCTTCATTACTGATTTGAAGAGATCAATTAGGATGGAAACTACTTGCTTAGTCTGTTTTGGCAGGCCTCGTACGTCTGGATAATCAAGCTCCAGCATACCCTCGCTGTTGTTGTCCTTGGTTAGGCTTGTCGCCATCTTGTGAGAAGGGAGACACTCTCAAAAAGAAGCAAGGGTTGAGTGCTTGTTCTGATGGAATATCACACTTTTTGTTCGATTTTTTGAATTTGGTTAGATAAAATTTATTCTTGGATCCTCATGGTCTGAGTGGGAACTCTTTTTTGGTTAGAAATGCATGATCATTATCCAGTTGGGCACTTTGTTTCGGAGCAAAGACACAGACGTCCTCACTGCCTCACTGCACTCACTCAGTTGAGAATGCTCATCCTTCACTTTGAAGAAAGTGAAGCCAAGAAACTTTGAATGGATAACAGACGAGATAAAAGATTTGAGCAAAGCCAAAATAAATTATAAGCATGATTACAAACTGAACAAATCAGACAGTACGCTTCGAAAGCTATAAAAAGATCATGAGAATATCTTACAAAGAAAAGTTAGTGAAGCAAAACGAGACCACTTCCACAAAAACTGTTGGCGGCAAAACAAAATCCAAAAAGAACGTGGGAAATCATTAGAGAAATTGCTCAGTATAAAAAACCAGATAGCTAAAGCACTTTTGGCAACCCCTTGAAAACGGCGAATGGCTTCAAAACTTTCTTCTCAAAAGTTGGCGAAGTTTTCAATGAAGTTTCTAGGATCGTTTCAAACACATCTACAGCCGCAAATCCAAGCAATGTTTCATCTCCAAATACGAGAAAAAAATAGAAATAGAAAACAAGGCTGGTCACCATCATAGAGATTCGAAAAAATTTATACCCATTAAAAAATACTAAAGAGACTGGACATAACGGCATTAACCTTCAACACACAAAAGATAGCTTCCCTGTTACACCACCCCTGATTTGTTTGATAATAAACATATCTATAGCCACAAACAAGTTCCCCGATCAATGGAGATTGCCCATTATTAAGCCATTGCATAAATCTGGTGATATCGAAAAAGCGTCAAATTACAGACCAATCAGTCTCCTAACTGTTATGTTCAAAATATTAGAAAAAGAAAAACAAATCAGCTCTCGTCTTACATAGACAAGTCACACTACTTCACCGCTATAGGTATACTTACGGGAGAAACACTAGTGCTCAAGACGCTTTGCTTAACATAACAGAAAAAATATTCAATTATATGTACCAAAAAATATACTCTGCTCCAGTTGTTTGATCTCTCCAAAGCTTTCGACAGTGATGAGCATTAAAAAACTTCGACAAAAAATTTCAAAGATCAGGATAGACACTCAGTGGTTGAAAGCTACCTACTAAACCGCTCTCATGCAGTGTGCTTAAATAACAAAATGTCACCATTCATAACAAATAACTCTGGCGTTCCCAAGGTTCAATCCTTGACCCGCCCCTAATTCTATTTTCATTAATTATTTCCCCACCATGCCGGGTGTAGGGACATCGGTCTGACTTTCTTCTTATAAAATTCTACTTCTTAGGCCGGTGTCACACGGAGACCAAATGGTAACGTTTCGTCATAATCGTCTACGTAGCGCTACCATTTGGTCTACCTAGCGCTACGAAACCGTCAGATTTCGGCTATGAGCTACGGTGCATTTTTGGTATACGTATCGTTACCATTTGGTAGCCAATATGGCGGAAAACTCCGATAGCTTGTGCTTATTTACTTATATTAAGGGATTATTTTTGTTTCCTGACGCGGCAAACGAATATAAAGTGTTTAATTTGTATTTTTAACATAGCATTTTTAGCTCAGCATATTTTGTTTCAGTGCTCTGGTGTGGGGTCGGTAAAAATATACCCAGTCGATTTTGATTGTAACTAGAGAAGAGTTAACTGCATCATCAATGTGGGATTGAAAGGTGTGATTGAAATGGTCTGACAATTTAGAAAAATTAATAATTTATGTACTCTACTTATAAATTTGTATGAGATATTACTAATTACAAGGAATATGAGAAATAATACCATGAGAAATAAGGTAATTCTTCATTGAATTTTGGTTCCCCATTGATATATATTGCATAATAAATTATTTTGGTGTAGTAAAACTTAACTTCTCAAACCTTTAATCCATAATAATAACTATTACCTATTTAATCAAGAAAATTTATTGAAGTATTTTTTCTTCAATTAAATCTTCAAAATTTGAAGGTTCCTAGTGTCAAGTCAGGCTGCAAAATAATCTATCTATAGTGTGATGTACAGGTGTTATGAGGAAATATTTATATATGTAAGAAGAATTTATGTAAAGGACCAAAGTTTTATAATATCAAGAGATTTCAATTCTATTATTTTTTAGGGGATGAAGTTTCTTTCCAAATTTTGAATATTAATTACCTAAATTGATTAATCCAAGATTAGGAGAGCATTGCCCTCAATCATTTATTTTCGACTAGTGAAATGAGTATTGCTATACTCGTGTCTGTGTGTATCATCCAAGTTAATTAACTTCAAGATATTTTAACAACCAATGATAGTACTTTCGTACAATCTCTATTGGAAATAAAATATTTTTTCTTTCCTTTTTTTTTAGTTGAGCTAGCTACTGTCATGAAGTTCTAAGTTAGGCCCAATAATTTTACAAATTAAAAAAAGCAGTGCTTTCAGCACAATAACCAGGAATAAAGAACCTATCCATTTTTCAGAAGCCCTTCATCATTGCAGCATGTCCAGTCTTGTATGGACTATGGCTAAGGAAACTCTTCTAACTGATGCAGTATATGAAAACCAGTGCATTTGGAATGTGAAAAGTGATACCTACCATAAACAACATTTAAAAAGTTTAGCTTTTGAAAAAGTAAGACAGTATTTATGTGATCTACATCCTGAAGATGTTAAATTTCTCACAGTTGATGGTAAGTTTTAAATACTTCCATATATGTAATCAGGGGCAGCATATGTATGAGATTTTTCCTCCAAAGCATAAATAACCCATTTGTTCTTTTTAGGTTCTCGGTGTAGTAATCTAAAATTCTCAGTAAATGATGAAAAGGGATAAAGATTTTGTTGTAGAAAACCCTTTCTCTAACAGATATTATTCTCATTCAAGACATTTAATATATGGCATATAAATTAGTTTTGGTATTTACATCAATTTAGTTGCCAAATTGTTTTGTTTGGCAAGTGAAGCATTGTATAAGCTTTTCTTGGAATACATTTATTGTATTTTAACAGTATACATATTAAAATTGTAATAAATGCTTTCATTTTTTGACCTTTTATCTACTGAATGCCAGCTATGATAAGATGCATTACACTTCTTTTTGGCCACAGTTGATAGATGTAAAAAATTTGAGAAGTCTTATTAGCAAACTTCTGGTTTGAGAATTGAAATTGTATATCTGTATGCAAAAAAATATTGGTTATTTTGATCTGAAAGTTGTTTTAGTTTCATCAGAGATAAAGGAACAAGAAATTATCCGTTCATATATGTTTTCAGGATAATAACCACCATAGAATTATTTGATCCAAACTTGCTTAAGTAATTCAGTTAAGCTTTCAATCTACCTACAATTCTAATAAGTAATTTTGATATGTTTAAAACAAAATAGTGTTTTATTCATGTTTTGGCTGTGTTTTACTATTTTATGTTGCTTTGTTGAATAGTACATTGGGAGACATTTTCTAATATAAGCTTGATGCATACTACAATATTCTATTATGCAGCTCATCATGTTAGGGTTGTGTTTTTTGTCAATTTTATATCCTTGGATTTTAAATGTATTCCTGATGAAATGCCTCCAGCAGAGATGATTTAAAAAAAATTGAAACCTTTTGGACACATTATTTTTCATCAATGTTATTGGATGCTTGTTTAGGCTATTATATTCAGTCAATAACCTATTTATTTTATAACTTGAGAACAAATGATGCTTTTTATTATTTCTTTTAATGTTTCATGAAATTAAAGCTTCCATTAAATGAGTGTGACCTATCAAAAAGATGTCATTTGCTCATAAAATGAGGGGCTGGTTTTCAAACATTTCTTTATTCACTAATAAAAAGATTAGCGAGTAGATCATGGCAGTACAGAGTAAGGAAAATTTTTTTTTGGTTACTGGTGCCTATTTTTTACCGTGATGTTTTTCTAAGGTTAATCCAGAATAAAGTAGTGAAATTTGGTATTTGACCACATGATATAGGAGGGCTGCCTTTATGCTGGGTGTGTTCTTCTCAGTCATGAGTAATGTTTTCTGAATTTCAGTCTCTCTAAGATTCAAGTGATCTATTATTATGCTATCTTTCAGTGGAATCTAATGAATTTAGCTTCAAGTTATACTGATATATTCTTCACTATGTTCACCTCAAGTTTGTTCTTCTGGTTCATGTTCTTCACCTTAATAAAATTGAAGTTGAGAGAAATCGTTTTGAAGAATCTCCATTCAGAATTTCATCCTTTTTTTATTCTTTGATATTGTTTAAGAGCATAGTCAGTGAGGGTACGGTTTTTACTCACGAGTTTCATACTAATGCGAGTTATTTCTCCCTCAGCTGTCCGTGCAAAATGGAATCGACTGAGGGCCTACAAAATTCAGCTCTACAAGGCACGTCGTTTCAAGAAATCCGGCTCAGCTGCCGCACTTGTTAAGCCATGGGAGCATGAGGGTCACCTCAGCTTCTTGGAGGACACCATCACGGCTGACACCAGTGAATCAAATCTGGATGCTTCACTTCTTGACAATAAGAGCAGTAGCTTCTCGACGGTGAGTTGATATGAATAATGTTAATTACTTGAATTTCTTGTAGAATAGGTATATATGTTTATCATTTAAATTTCAGATATGGGCACCAAAAATGTTTTGAGGTCACATTCAGTATTGGTTACCAGAGAAGTGTGATGTGGGCTTGAAGTTGAACTGAAAACAGGAAGTGTAAATGCTATGATGAGAATTGGTAGCTAGTATGGACTATTTGAGTATTAATATGGTAGGGGATGTTTTCTCGTGGTTAATTTGGAAATATTTACTTGACATAGAATTGCTTGTCGTTGCAGGGTGAAAATTTGTGTACTTTCTAAACATCATTTGGAAGGTCACTGTATGACAGTGGCCACTTGAGATCCAAGGTGACCCATTTCAAATAGTGTTGTGGTTCCTGATAAAGTTCTTGTTTATTTAAATGTATCTGTTCAAGTGTAATTGTTCGGTTGACATATATCCATGAATATTTGAAAGGTTAAAAATTGTCCATAATTAAACCACTGTATTGTACCCTGCGACTCCCCCAGGGGGATATAACTATTGTATCTATGGGCATTAGCGCTCCCAGGGGGACTATGTAAGGGCCTGAGCTAAAGGTTAGGTAGGCTTTATTTTTTTTAAATAGAATGGGTTTTTATTTTGTTACGGACCATCTTTTTTCGGTTCACTGCTGTCCTGTTTTTCAGCACCTACTACTTTCTTCTTCAACTTTGGTCTTGTTTCATGAACTTCTTTCTCATCTTACTGTTTCTGTGCCCTTTCTGCATAGATTCCACGTTCCCTTAACTCCATACTAAATGGTGCCTTCTTCTTTCCTCTCTTTGGATCGCCTTCGTTGCGGATAGGGAGGCTTAAACTAACTAATAACCATAACCTGTACCCTGCGACTAGGATAGGTCAAAGTTTCGGTGTTCAGTTTAAATTTCATTTTCATCACTTGTCCATCCATTCATATTCCCCATACATTGATGTGCTTTATATATAAAAGCAATGTGAAAACAGCTTCGAGAATTATTTAGGCGTTTAAATTTACTTCAGTTATGTGTTGACTGGAACACAAGAACTTCGGTATCTAGGGGCTATCATATTTCGGTTAATTTATTTTTGATACATGATTGTGAGACGCATTGTTTTTAGAAAGACCAGTGTTATTTGAGAGAACCCCAGGGCTCGCACGACACTGCCAATGTCTCTAGTACGCAAATGATTATGATGCCCACAGTAACTTCTGCCTATTTCAGCTTTTTAACACAATGCTGTCCCAGCCGGCATTTGTGTAATTTAATAATTTTCGAGCTATAGTTTATTCATTGATACCCCCATCACTCGTATTATTGTCGTTTTATTCTAATTTACTGTGTAACATTGCTGAGCCAACCTCTCCTGTAGGTTACCGACCTTGGATTTGATGATGTGGAGGCGGTGCACATGTGTGAATTTCAAGTGGATAACACCAACTCGTCATCCAGCCTGCTAAGAAACGCAAATTCGCCTTCGATCTTTTGTGAAGAACGTGTTCTCAATATATCTTCCATTCCTTTCAAAAACAACCACTAATATTCAGGCATCTTCTATCCCATCCCCTTCAATTTCACACTCCATAGAACCTACTTGTAGCCAATTTCAAGACCATGCTTTGGATGAAGCCCCTTTAAAAAGATCGCTGGTAGTAGACGCAGAATCTTTAAGTTCTACTTCAATAAATTCTTCACAACTTCCTGTCAAACGAAAGCGAAATTCGAATGATGAGAAATCCCAACTCTTCCAAAAATTAAATAAGCTTGGCGATAAATTGTCTAAAAAATCAATGAACCTGCCCCAACTCCACGGAGCTCATTGGATTCTTTTGCTCTAGATCCTTCAAAAGTTTTCCATCCTGGAGTTTTAATGGCAATTCATCATGATCTGAATAATGATTCCTATTCGTTGGAACGTAGGAAAGAGTTTTACCATAAAATTAACTGCATGTACTCTAATTTTCTTTCCGGAAAGGATCTCTAAGCCATAGGGTTTATGTTGAACGCCCTTATAATGTCGGCCATTGATCAGCAATACTGTCAGAGATATCGAAAAATTTCGAACTCTATTCATAGTGACAACGATAGTGAGATTTTTTCTGTTGTGATTGAATTTGTTTTTGTCTTTTCAAGATCCCCCAAAATGGACCCAGATGTGGGGAGAAAAATTGAGATTAAAAAAAGGACATTTTCTTAGTTTTCATAATTCTGAGTAATTCCGTGAAGACATTGCAGCACTCACCATGCATATAACACAAAGAGTAGAATACCATGTAGCTTCTTCGTTTGGACTTATGATTTTGCATTTTCGTGGGTAAAACGGCATTGTGCAACCTACATTCTTTGTGTGTTCTTGCTTTATAACCTCCGTCAGACTCTATTTTTTTGTATAGCTGGGGCGTTTGGTCTGTGCAGCTGTTCTTACGTTCTTCCAGTGGTTACGATTTAAACTCATATAATATAAAGCGTAATACCAAAGCACACTCCAATAGGTAGATAACTTATATTGTAAACGGGATGAATGCAAGTAAAATGTAATATTTTTTATATCAACTCTATTTGATTATTGTCGTTATAACAGAGTTCAGGAAAAGGTGAAACCCTGTTTATTCACAGTTTGAATTAAAGCTCATGAGCTTTGAGACTTTCGAGAATGACGCAATAGTATTGATAACATAGCGCATCTACAATGCTCTAGCCAGTGGCGCAACCAACCGAAAATTTAGGGGCAGGGCGTTGCAGACCTTTATTATGAACAATCTTCTATTCTTTTACTTTAAACGGCTACTGAAAATTGTTCTCAGGTCAACATTTCGGGTGAGGCCATGACCTCTGTGCTCCCCTCTGGCTGCGATACTGGCTTTAGGAATATAACTACAAATGGATTCGCAAACAGGATTGAATTTATGTCGAACGTAATATTGTGTTGATCGGAAATCTTTATTGATGGTTTCATTAGTACAATTGTCTTGAATAAATGGTGTTTCAACTACTTGACCTAAGGCGAGGGAATGAGTGAATGGAAGCGGGCTCAGTGAGTCGAAAGGTTTACTTTCAGACATCTGCCCGTTTTCTCAGTTTACGAGTATATTTACCATGAGAGAGTTTGCGGGCTGGTAAAATTATCGGTACAAAATCTCGATCCAAAGAGCGTATTCGTTAAAAGAATGGTTTTAGTCTCTTGGGAGTGGTATCACTTAGCGAAGTGAAAAAAGTAGGTAAAAAAGTAAAGAAGGGGAGTAAAACGAATTATTTCCTTTAGTTTTCTTTGTGACGATGCATGGGTAGTTACTTGCTGATCCCTCTACTTGCTGATCATGTCATCTTGCCACGAAACCGATCCTCTGCCGATAAAGTAATCACAAAGCAGATATCTGATCCGAAGGGCTTCTTGTGAAGGCCGTCGGCATTCTCTTTCCAAGCTCAGAAATCCATTAGCGCTGTTTCTCCAGTCCCCCAATTTCACAGTTGTTTCTACCACGTCTTCGCTGTCCGTAAAGCCGATTGGAGTGTATTGGTTCTTGTCAGTTTTACGAAGCAAATTATGCAAGGAACATGTGGCCAAAACCATTTGATTTACGTTCGGTACGGTTGTTTCAATTGGCCGCCGGAAAACCTGGAATCGACTGGCAAGTATGCCAAATGCATTCTCCACTACTCGTCGTGCTCTGCTCAGCCTGTAGTTAAAAATGCGTTGTTTCTTGGTTAGTCCTTTTTGTGGGTAAGGCTTCATGAGTCTTTTTGTCAGAGGGAAGCATCATCAGCTAAGATGACAAATGGAACATTTAAATTGGTGTCCGGCAAATCCGCACGTTCTGGCATGTTCAGAGCATTGCCGTCAATGTGACCTTTGAGACGAGATTTCGCATATACACCTCCGTCTGAAATTCGCCCATTTGTACCAACATCGACGTACAAGAAGTTGAGGTTGGCATACACGAGAGCAAAAAGAACAACAGAAAATGACCCTTTGTAATTGAAGAAGTGGGATCCACTGTGGCTAGGTGGTCGGATAGCCACGTGCTTGCCGTCCATAGCACCTAGACACAAAGGGAAATTCGAAAGCTACCAGAATTGTGTTGCCACTTGTAACCATTCTTCAGTTTTAGATGGTACCGAGATGTAAGCAGCGAGGACATGAGTGATTGCTTTACAAACTTCAGTTATTATGCCGCTGACTGTTGACCTTCCCATCCGAAACTGGAAGTGGAGAGAGCTTCTGCTTTCCCCTGAAATGAACAAATTAACTGAAAGTGGTAATTCAGTTCAGAATAGGTCTGACTAACTGAATGAATCCAATTATGTATCACATCGAAGCAACTTTGACTCTCCAAACATAACAACGCGTTGCCACAGTACAACAGAACACCTGCATTCAAAAGGATCTGATACCTAAAATCGACGGGCCGAGCTGAGGATTAGGTAGGCTTTCTTTTTGTTAAAATAACAGAGGTTTTTGTTTTGTTACGGACTAACTTTTTTCGGTTCACTGCTGTCCTGTTTTTTCATCACCTACTACTTTCGTCTTCAACTTTGATCTTGTTGTCACGAGAAATAGGCCCTTCACCTCCTTGTTAGCATTTCATTTGCAGGAAGATCCGGCTCTCGGAATTGAGGAATGGCACACCTCCAAAGGATACATATACGACACAAAAATTCATGAAAATAATTGACACTACAATATATATACTAAAAAGAAAAGGTACTCACCGGTGATCGCTGACCCACTTACGTAGCGCATTCTCTGAGCGCCCTCTGTGGTATTACGGTTTATCGCTTCTGATATTGTGGGGCATGATACACAGGATAACTATGCTTAACATTTATAATTTCCAGCTATACGTCATACAAACATTAATGAGCGTACACACAATGAATGGTGTTAGGAATAATGCCAATTAAGTAATGGAATCAAATAGCCTACGTCAAATGACTTATATCACATAATTATACTGAAATATTGGCTGGCCGGCTGCCGCTAAGTTTACAAGAGTTACACATGAGAATTCATCTATCCTGTCCTATTTCCATCTCAGTTATTCCAGCAGCACAGTGGGCAATGGTCACTTCAACCACAAACATTCGTCCGCGACTCGCTTCAGTTCAAAGGCCTGTCTCATTCACTGTTCAGGAAATGTCTAGTGATGACGTTATTTTGCCTATTCCGCTTCAGTTTATTCACACGTCGATTTCCTTTCATTCGAGCTGATCAATCCTCAGACATATGACTCCGTCCCACCTGTCAAGATAAATTTTAACTTGTTTATTATGATAGCACCCATTAAGCTCCCTTAAACCATTTCAATTTTTTACATTACTGTATGCTAATAAATTTCAGAAAATTTTATAAAAAACATTATTTTTTTCCAAGAAACGGCTTCGCTCTTACCCTCCCCAGAGACGTTGCGCCTAAGTGTTCCATTAAATGATTCCCACGCTGCAAGTTTAATTTGCTCTTCTGCAAGTAAAAACGAGAAAATGTATGAATTTCATGATCACATTTTGGCGTGAAACTTAGTATAATTTTCAATATATCCAATAATCCCTTTTCATTATATCTTTGAGCACGTTTGTTACAGCGAACACACCCGCGTTTCATTTCTTATACTTCGCGTCGCGGCGTCGGTTGTAGAACTACCTTTTGTTCGTCCCCGATGCCTAGCGCCTTTTCTTGAGGGTTGTCCTCTCTCATATTCGACCTATAAGAACCCTCGGGCCTTGACTGCGACCCGCGTACATCTTTTCTAATTGGTAGTACCGCATTCTCACGCTCCGCTCCTTCGAAAACGACCGTTGGTTTGCCGTCTCTCTTGGCTTAAGTGTTTCGATTTATATTTGACTACAAGGCGACTTTGTTTTGCACATGGGTAGGCATTTTTCAGAACGTCTCACGTTTCCCAAGGGCTCGCCCGCATGAAAAAATATGCTAACACCACGATATCGACCTCTCCAGAAACAACACAGCTTGTGGTCCAATGTATACAAGGCCTTTCTCACCACACCTATGTTTGTTGGCTTTGGCGTTAGGGCGATTTTCCTTGCAAAGGGATCGCGTCGTTCTCGGGTTTCCAAGGGACAAGTCGGTCTATAAATCTGTCAAGCTCACACAAGCTGCCACACCCACAAACATACAGCCCCGTACTGCTGGAACCTACCAAGATGTTTCAACGAACAACTTTTTTTTTTACGTAAGCACAAAATTTGTTACACGTAAATTTATTACACATGATTAAAAAACTCGAATTTATTACACATGGTTAAGATTTTCCTTAAATTCTCATTTTTATTTCGAAAATTGATTATTCTTAACAGATTCTCGACAGACCGCCCTTCAATAGTTAAAAAATTGGCCTGACAATTTTTTTTGCATTAGCTTTCAGCTATTCATTGAATAATAATTACTACAGTATGGAGCCAACATAAGACACACATGGTAAATTCTACTTAAGCACATTATGTTCTAACATTAATTCCGCAACAAACAGGGTACATTACAATTAAGAATCTTATTCATTACAATCAGCATGGCGTAATATATTGTGTTGTGTTCCACCGAACTGAAGTACGTTATAACTCTTTTGAGTGTTCACCCCTAATAACATTCACAAAGTATTACGGTTACATCTCCTACATTCTCAAACATCCTACAGTATTGATGACTTTATGTCTCGTAGATTTCAATTCACGCTTGCATGTTCTGTTGTCCAAGTCCTTGACGCTATGTTGACGATTCGATGTTGACTCATTTGGTATAGCTGACGGAATTTGCCTTTCTTCCATGCCTCTCTTTTGGCATTTTATAGCTTCACACACGCCTTGATGGAAGGTAACTCAATTTCAGGATGAAGTATTGCGAGCCCAATATCCAGACTCGTATAAAATTTCTATACACCACATTACTGCACGATTGCGTTCTGTAAGATGGATCATTATCACGATTCAAATTACCACCCAATCATGTTACATGCAATGTTTCACATACATTTTATGACGTTTATTAAAACTCAGACTTTTAATCGGCAGATTACTCATGAACGTCGATTCGGTGATCAGTCGAATCGGCACGTCAGTAAGTTATATTGATCTGTCGATGGATACGAGTCGAAGCGTCAATAAATCTCATTCAACACAGTAACCATTCGCAATAAGGTCCTGAATCCTACGATGTCACCCTGAAGAATTCCGAGTCACAATCCTGCGTAGTGCACGCTGGTATCCTGTAGAATTCCTCTCAGTACTCCTTGATATCGACGTAGCATCTCAGTATTCCTTGTTATTGACGTAGAAATTCTGGTAGACACGAGATGATATTTTTTTTCTCTGAGTAAACACTATTATTTTTGCGAGAATTCCATGGGTTAATATTCTTTGAAGATCGTACGCTTCACTTAAAGCCTATCCGACGAAATCTCTTTTAAATTTGTATTTTCACGTATAAATAGAGATGCCTAAAATGCGGCTTCAATATTCCAATGTGATAATTTGCCTAGTAAAATTCACAGGAAACTTGCATTCGAATTTCAGGAATGCCTTACCAGGCATAAATGTTACGACGCAAATTCCAACATACCTAAGTAAATATCAACACTCAATCATATAAAAGCATTGTTATTGTTTCATTTGAGTGCCCACTGTATAAAAGCATTTTTGAACGCTATTACATTAAGGTACCCTAGACTATTATCTTCATTATTTTCGCTTCTCCTTCCTTCCTCATTCTGGTGCTGTGGCGCTCTGTGGTGCTTTCCACTTCGAAGTATTGAGTGCTGCTAATTAGTCGAGAAATCCTTCCTGGCTCGGCCGTTTACTAACGATGTCCTCTTCACAGCCTGACCACTGGCGAGTTAAGCAATTACTGTTGTCCTCCGCATTCTTCTGAACATGGTGCGCAATCTCTGGCTACAGCTCAACCGCAAGCGGCTCTGAGCTAATTACTTGTGCTCTCCGCATTCTCTCTTACGTATGATGCGAAATTCCAACCTCACATACATCTTCGTCGTTTCCCAATGCAACGCTAGAATTTGTTCTACAGTCAAATACTTCCAACACAAGTTCGATGATTCCCCTATGTCGTGTCATTGCGCTTTGTTCTTCGTTCTTGTGAATAATTACTCGTGCTCCACGTGATTTTTTCGTGATTTTGCTGCTTATACGAGACACATTCGTGTTATGCAATTGTTCTGGCCTGTTTTGTGCTGAAGTACATACTACGCTAATCTACCAAGAAATTAATTCCTCAAGTCTGAAAAGAAATGTACTACACTCTACATAGTAAGATGAGAATAATTCCTTCCGGAATACCGTGTTTACGATATTCTTTCAGGGCAAGAGAAAGACACAAAGTCAGAAAATTCAATGCTACAGCACGAAAGAATACGCACTTTTAATCTGACGCTAAACATATTTTCCCCGTTATGAAAATGAACGGTCTAAAGGTATTGAAAAAATTATCAAGCCTGAGATAGCCTCAGCCTAAGAACTTCAGAATAAACCAGTTAATTCACCAGAGTTATTTCGTATTAAGCGCGTGCGCTTCACGAACTGCTGGCAAGGGAATATAAGCATACTACAAATGAAACAAAGTACTCCTCTTGAGAAACACACTAAGTTAACCCACTGAACGCTCAATTTCCTTTACTTAGCAAGAAAGAAAAATGAGAATTAAGCATAGGATAAGATTAGATCACTCGAACAAGATTTTCGTTCTGGACGAAATTTCTTGTGAGCAAAGAAAGTTGGAGTTACATAACCTAGAGCACATTCCTACTGAAGGAAGCATCACAATCTAGTGAGTGAGATTAGATTCAATTCACAGCTAGAATAACACAATTCTACTAAAGAACACATTTAGATTAAAGCAATACAACGCTAAAAAAACTCACTCCTACGCACGATTTTTTCTAAAATTAAACACACAAGAACACATCCCGCAAAGGCAAGTTGATGCATGATCTCAGTCCTCTGCAGTTCGTTTCTAATTGGCGATTCACCTACACCGAGAACGCAAATTGTAGCTCCGCTGTGTCCTGGACGTAGCTTGACGTGTGTTTCCCGCGCCTCTTGTCCTCATATCTTGTTCTCCGCTTCCGCCTGTATTGCCAGCCCCTACTGGCACAGCCGCGTTGTCCTCATGGCAAGGGTAAGCCTCCCCTCTGTGCAACGCCACCCTCAGCCTATCTAGATGCACTCTCTCTACACGTTCTTTATAAAGTGCTTTAATAGTTGCATTGAATTCGCCTTTTTCCATTATTCTATATGGGCCTATCCAATCCGTTGGCCATGCGCCGTCAGCTTCAGGCCTTCCAGTCGGATTATGGAGCAGCACAATGTCGCCCACCTGGACTTTGTTGTTCTTGACTCCTCGCTCTTTTCATTGTACCGACTTGTCGTGTGACGCTTTTGATTTTGTTTTAACAACCTTGAAGGCATTGTGAAGACGTTCAGTTACTTCTGCCGCGTAGTTTTCTCCCAGCGAGTAATCTATTCGCGGGGTTTTTAGCCATTCAATGATTGGAATATCAGCATCTCTACCAAAGAACAAATAGAATGGAATTTCTTCAATGACGCTCTGGTAGCTGGTGTTCAGTGCCAGGCACGTCCAAGGAAGTGCATCAGGCCACGAAGATTGATCGCTGGCGGCAAGGTGTGATAAAATAGTCTTGATATTCTGATTTTGCCGTTCGGTCATCCCGTTTGATTGGGGATGATATGCTGAGGTGTTGTAGTATTTTATTTTCAATTTTTCACACACATTTCTGAATAAAGCTGACGTGAACTCGGTGCCCCTGTCTGAGATGAGCGTCTTGGCTGGGCCGTACGTGGTCACGAATTTAGTCAACGCTTTCGTTACTTCCTCAGTTGTCTTGCTTCTGAGCGGAAACGCTGCAACATATCTACTGAAGTGATCGACCACGGTCAGGATGTACTTGTGTCCCTCATTCGACACTGGCATTTCTATTAAATCAACGCCTATTCTGTCCAGAGGCTTGTCAATTTCAGGGAATGAACCCATACTAACACAAATGCGATTGTTGATCTTACGTTTCTGACACTGAATGCACGAATCGACGTATTTGTTAACGTCACGCGCCATGTTAATCCAGTACCCGAATTCCATGAGCCTTTTCCACGTTTTAGCACGACCTTGGTGGGCACCGATTGTGCTGTCATGTGCCAATGTTATCGCTGCTTCTCTCAGAGCGTCTGGCACAACGATTAAGTGCCTTGTTCTATTAGGCTTTCGTTGTGTCTTTCTGAAATACAATATGCCTTCGTCGGCAAAAATTTCGGGACTCATGGCTAAACTTGGCACATCTCCTGTTTTGTCGCTCTCTAGGTAGCTGAGCACCGGCCCCCACACAGGATCTCTTAATTGCTCCACTCGCACATTATCCTTCCGCAAGCTAATCTCCGCTTCCTGTACATTGGGTGCTTCGTCTATCATCGTCGTGACGAACACTGTTTTAGGTGCTTCGTCGTCTGGATTTTCTTCTCCGCTGTCGTTCGCAATATTTCTCGACAATGCGTCGGGCACCACGTTCTGAGCTCCTGGCCGATAAACCACCTCAAAATCATATTGAGAGAGTGTTAGGGCCCATCTCATAATTCTGTTGTTCTTGGTGTTTTTACCTTTGAACAAATATTTGAGAGCCGTATGATCAGTAATTACAACAAATTTATTACCGTACAGGTAAGGTGAAAAGTGATTTACAGCGGCGACCACTGCTAATCCTTCCCGCTCCGTAATTGAATAACGTTTTTCAGCATCATAGAATCTTTTGCTGAAGTATCCAATCGGTTGTTCCTTACCATTATATTTTTGTGCCAGGACCGCGCCAGAGCCCTCATTTCAGGCATCACAGCTCAAGTAATACTTCTCATATAGAGAAGGCTTCTTCAGAACTGGAGCTTCTATCATGAGCTGCTTAAGTTTACAGAATGCTTGCTCGTGTTCTTCCTTCCACTGGAACTTTTGCCCCTTTTTAGTCAGCGCATTAAGGGGTGCAGCTGTTGTAGCGAAATGCGGAATGAACCGCCGGTAGAAGTTCAGTGCAGCGACAAAGGATCGGACTTTGCGTGCGGTCGTCGGTCAAGGGTAATTCTGCATCGCATCCACGCTCTTGGGATCTGGAATAAGTCCCTCACGACTGATGTAACATCCTAGGTACTTCACTTGTTTTTGCGCAAATTTGCACTTGTCTAAGCCTACGAGTATTTTTACTCCGGCACATTGAAACTCGTGCAACACTTCCCTTAAATTTTCTAGGTGACTCTCAAAAGTCATAGAGCTGACGCACACATCGTCTAAGTAAATGGCGGCGAATTTTCCCAGTTGCCTTTTCAGAACATGACAAATTACTCTCTGGTACACTGATGTTGAGCACTTGAGTCCCATAGGTAGCCTAGAGAACTCGAAGTTGCCTTGTCGAGTTTGAAACGCCGTGTACTACTTGCTTTCTTCATCGAGCTCAATTTGATGGAAGGCTGATTTTGCATCGACAATGGAATAGTATTCTTTGCCAGCCACCTCCTCCAGTGTCCCTATGATGTTGGGAATCGGATAATGTTCGTTTATTACCCGCATGTTTACAGCTCGCAAATCAAGGCAAACTCTGTGACCTCCTCCAGGCTTCTTCACGAGTACGAGGGGGTTCTTCCAAGCACTTGTACTCTCTTGCACAACTCCACTTTCGATCATCTCCGAGACCTTTTTATCAATAATTTCTTGGCTGGTGTACGGAATACGCCATCCTTTCGTTTGAATTGGCCTGTAATCACTCAGCAAAATTTTGTATTTCACTCCTTTCACGTGGCCAATATCCATCTCGTCTGCACTAATCGTCTTGTGATATTCCTTCAGCAGGTTTCTGACTTGTCCTTGTTTTTCAGCATCCAAGTGACTGAGGTCAAGCTCATAAATTTGCTGAAAGCGCTTCTCTCTGCGGCGATTTTCTGCTTCGCTATTTTCCGCATTGTTTTCTTCTGCAGTTGCATCTTCATTCGAGATTTCGTGGCATGTTGCAATTATTGCTCCCTCAGTCAGAGCGATTTCTTCGGCAAAAGGGTTAAGTACAGGCATCAAAACATGCCCGTTTTGTACCTTTGCAGTGGTGGCTCCGACGTAAGGCGCCCACTTAACTCTAGGCTCTAAAATAACTTCCTTCCCATCAAACTTGCCATCTGCTCGGCACTTCACCATGGTTTGCGCGCGAGGCTTCACTGTAATGTCCTCAGCCAGAGTGACTGATGTTTCTTCCCGCGTTACACACAGAATTTTCGGAGAAGCGTGTCCTGGTGCTGAAAACATGTTCACGTGAGTACCAAAGAATGATGCCCTACGTTTTCCGAAGTCTAGCTTTGCGTTGACTTTGTTCATTACTTCCACTCCTATTAGCAGGTCTCCTGGGAATGCATTTTCCTTCACAACAAAGCATCTCTGTACAATTTTCTGACCGTTAACTTTGATTGGCACATTAATCTTTCCCAGCACCGGTACGGGTTCCTCTCCAATTGTTTTTAATGCAGTCGATGTTCCTTTCACACTAGCATTTTTAATCCCCGCAACCACACGCTCTTTTACCAAGCATATATTTGCTCCGGTATCAAGAAGTGCGGTAACAGGTGTACCATTCACTTGGAGTATTACGCTGGGATTTATTATTGGAGCTAACGGTCTCCTATTCAGTTTTTTGGTTGTCCTGCAAACTGTTGCACTCTGCAATCAGCTCTTAGGTGCCCAAATTTTCCACAGTTGACGCACGGCGGTGGCACTGCTCTATACTGTGCTAAGTCCACTGTAGGTGCAGGTGGTACTTCCGGATGCGGCTGTGGTTCTCTTGCGTGGTAAATTTGGTGCTGATGACTCCTAAGTCTGCCTTTTTCCCTCCAGTGGGGTGCTTCATAATTTCCTCTTCGATGATAAGGAGAGTGTCGTATCTGTCTGTTCCTTTCTCTCCAGGGTGGCACTTCATGGCGGTAGCCTCTTGGCCGTTGTGGTGAATGCCGCATCGTGTGGCCGACACGTGCAGTCTCATGCTGTGGCCTCCTCTCGCTTCGCTGCGCTCTCTCTCTCTCTCTCCGGTTCCCTCCTCTCTGTCGTTTCCCTTGGTACTGGTACTATCCGTCGATTTTCCACTTCGATTGCCATGTCCCTCAATTCTTGTACTGTCGTAGGTCGCGCATCACTTCGAAAGGGTCTCGTGATGTTATCCCTTAATCCGAGCCACATCAAATCTACAAGGACTCGTTCCGGATGTTCTAGATAATTCTCGTTGTACAGCCTTTCCAGGCGCGTCAGGTACTCTGAAACTCCCTCTCGGCTTGTTTGCTTCTTGGTCACTATTTCAAACAGCGCTTGAGTCGGATGTTCTACTTGGTCGGCGTATGAGCGCAGCCATGTTTCTGCTTCTCGTAGGTTCATTAGTGTACCAATTATTTTATTGCATTCCTTTGCCTCTTGTGGACCTAGGCATAGGAAGAAGGCATTCACCTGCTCGCTGTTATTCAGATTGCCAGTCAAAAACTTCAACCTTGCCATATGTTCCCCCACATCATCGCCCTTCCTGAATTTGGCCCCTATGGCTCCCACGCAACTGGTTACCACTGGCATGTTAACTGCCTCCTCTTCGGGCTGTGGTGGCGTTGCTGGCTCATTTCTGCGGGCGTTGTTCCTTCTCCCGCGCGCAGGCATAGTGTCGATCTTCTCCAATTCACTTTTTCCAAAACTCAAAATTTTGCGATCACTCAAATAATTTTTAAAACTTACTCACTGTGGAATTTCACTGAAACTTTGAATTAATCGTGTGAGCACACTAGAAATTTCTCACTGAATCTTATCACGTTTATAAACACTTTCACTTTCTTTAGCTATATGGCAGTGTGCTTGCTAGCTTCTCAAACCGGAACACAGAAAATCATCACTACGAGTTATGTACCTCTACTGAATTTCTGTACGTTTTGCACATGAAATAACCACGCAAAAAAAATACAATGCAACTGTTATACTACACTCACAAAATTCACAAAGTTACAAAGCGATCGTGTTGATCTTACCAAATTGTGATGTCACGAGAAATCGGCCCTTCACCTCCTTGTTAACATTTCATTAACAGGAAGATCCGGCTCTCGGAATTGAGGAATGGCACACCTCCAAAGGATACATATACGACACAAAAATTCATGGAAAATAATTTACACTACAATATATATACTAAAAAGAAAAGGTACTCACCGGTGATCGCTGACCCACTTACGTAGCGCATTCTCTGAGCGCCCTCCGTGGTATTACGGTTTATCGCTTCTGATATTGTGGGGCATGATACACAGGATAACTATGCTTAACATTTATAATTTCCAGCTATGCGTCATACAAACATTAATGAGCGTACACACAATGAATGTTGTTAGGAATAATGCCAATTAAGCAATGGAATCAAATAGCCTACGTCAAATGACTTACATCACATAATTATACTGAAATATTGGCTGGCCGGCCGCCGCTAAGTTTACAAGAGTTACACATGAGAATTCATCTATCCTGTCCTATTTCCATCTCAGTTATTCCAGCAGCACAGTGGGCAATGGTCACTTCAACCACAAACATTCGTCCGCGACTCGCTTCAGTTCAAAGGCCTGTCTCATTCACTGTTCAGGAAATGTCTAGTGATGACGTTATTTTGCTTATTCCGCTTCAGTATATTCACACGTCGATTTCCTTTCATTCGAGCTGATCAATCCTCAGACATATGACTCCGTCCCACCTGTCAAGATAAATTTTAACTTGTTAATTATGGTAGCACCCATTAAGCTCCCTTAAACCATTTCAATTTTTTACATTACTGTATGCTAATAAATTTCAGAAAATTTTATAAAAAACATTATTTTTTTCCAAGAAACGGCTTCGCTCTTACCCTCCCCAGAGACGTTGCGCCTAAGTGTTCCATTAAATGATTCCCACGCTGCAAGTTTAATTTGCTCTTCTGCAAGTAAAAACGAGAAAATGTATGAATTTCATGATCACATTTTGGCGTGAAACTTAGTATAATTTTCAATATATCCAATAATCCCTTTTCATTATATCTTTGAGCACGTTTGTTACAGCGAACACACCCGCGTTTCATTTCTTATACTTCGCGTCGCGGCGTCGGTTGTAGAACTACCTTTTGTTCGTCCCCGATGCCTAGCGCCTTTTCTTGAGGGTTGTCCTCTCTCATATTCGACCTATAAGAACCCTCGGGCCTTGACTGCGACCCGCCTACATCTTTTCTAATTGGTAGTACCGCATTCTCACGCTCCGCTCCTTCGAAAACGACCGTTGGTTTGCCGTCTCTCTCGGCTTAAGTGTTTCGATTTATATTTGACTACAAGGCGACTTTGTTTTGCACATGGGTAGGCATTTTTCAGAACGTCTCACGTTTCCCAAGGGCTCGCCCGCATGAAAAAATATGCTAACACCACGATATCGACCTCTCCAGAAACAACAAAGCTTGTGGTCCAATGTATACAAGGCCTTTCTCACCACACCTATGTTTGTTGGCTTTGGCGTTAGGGCGATTTTCTTTGCAAAAGGATCGCGTCGTTCTCGGGTTTCCAAGGGACAAGTCGGTCTATAAATCTGTCAAGCTCACACAAGCTGCCACACACACAAACATACAGCCCCGTACTGCTGGAACCTACCAAGATGTTTCAACGAACAATTTTTATTTTTTACGTAAGCACAAAATTTGTTACACGTAAATTTATTACACATGATTGAAAAAACTCGAATTTATTACACATGGTTAAGATTTTCCCTAAATTCTCATTTCTAATTCGAAAATTGGTTATTCTTAACAGATTCTCGACATTGTTTCATGAACTTCTTTCTCATCTTACTGTTTCTATGCCCTTTCTGCATAGATTCTACGTTCCCTTAACTCCATACTAAATGGTGCCTTCTTCCTTCCTTCCTTTGGATCTCATCTGTTGAGTATAGGGAGGCTTAAACTAGCTAACAGTCTAATATAACCTAAAATCGACCAACCTGTGGCCAGGTACCGCAGAATGACTGCCAGACGATCATGCGCTGAAATTGCGCTCCTCATGTTTGTGTTCCTCTTCTGGATGATAGGAGTGACTCTCTCTAGTAGCCAAGAGAAGACGCTGGGACTCATCCGGAGGAAGTTCCTGGAGAAAATTGGTCACGTCAAACTCTGAACTAAGAATAATTTGCGTTTAGGGCAGCATTTGAATTACTGTATAAATAAGTGCCCATTATCCGGTAAATTTTCATTCAAAAATGAAAATAAAATTGTTCAACATTAACAGTAGTGATAAGCAAGTCTTAAGGTTTGCGAAGTTCAATATTTTGTTTTTAAGAATTCATTTTTTTTACCAACCTGACAGTTTCATTTGGGGGGCGAGAGACACTGGAAAAAATAGGGGTTACTCCTACATTATTCAATATAACGTGAATTTTGAGAAATGATTTCATTTAGGCAAACGTACTCATTAACAGACAAAAAAGTGCCATTATTTCAGCAATAAATATTTTGGTAAAAGATAAATATGAATACTTGCACTCATTTCCACAATTGAAAAGACTTTTCAATTTCAAAGGTTTTCCAAATACAAGCTGGAAAGGTTCAAAATTGCTATGTGCTGGTGACCTTAGTAGAGAAGCATTAAGTGCCTGATTGAAGCAATGAGATTTTCTGACGATAAAAGTTTTCATTTAATGTACAAAGCAAGTTATGATTGTACACAAAGTACAAATTTGCATAGCTTGAAAAGTTGTAAAAGGAGATAATTTGTAAATTTTAAATGATTGGGTAAGAAACACATTTACTAAGCTTAGAAAATTTTAAAGGAGGATAACTTGGAAATTTTAATGATGGGCTGTCTGAAGGGACAGTGGCATGTAGCCTATAACAGAATACATTTTGAATACTGCGATAAACATGTAACACGAAGTTATACAGTCTCATATTTCAAAGTGTGAACTGGTAATATGGTATTTGAAATTGTACAAATGAATACAAAAAATGTTTGAATTTAGTATATCCGTACCTGTAGGAATCAGCGTCTTCCAATCTCATTTCTTTCACTAGATTGTTCGCAATTCCTTGTTCATCACGTCGATCCAAAATCGAGGCGCACCACATTTTTCTCTTTTTCCTTAGTTGTTCAACACTTTCCACCAATAAAGCTATTTCACAGAGCGTGATGAAGTCTCCAACTTGAGAAACACTTGTGTCGCCATCCATCTTGCACGGTTGCTCGTGAGCGACTGAAGCAAATGTAAATAAACCAAATGGTCACGGATCGCTACCAAACCCTGAAGCGTGTGACAGCTCTCTTCATAATTCCGTCAAGCTACCCGATTAATTTGGTAGCGTAGCGCTACGGTTTGGTCATCGTGTGACGCCGCCTTTAGTCACTACCTGGGAGCACGTAGCGTTGTGTCGCATATGCTTGCCGCCCGCACTAAAGGTGAATATCGAAATAGGTAATCGTGGACTGTACTGCTGTGATTTATGTGCGTTTATAATTTTTCGTGAAAAAGTGTATTATGAACTAGTGTACTGTGTTGTAGTTTATATTCTTGTTGCGTTATTGACCTTTTCCGCTCGTCGTACTTGATTTCTTTTGAGAGTGATTTCTGCTTATCTGCCCATCATGCCTGATCGTTGCGACTGCGCCTTAACCTATAATGGAATTCGAACCATTCTAGTGTAATTTTTGTATTAGCCCTAGTGTATTTTCGGTGTCCTGAGGCTTAAGGACGGCGTCCCCCTTACGAACCTTTTTGTTTGTTATTGAACCTACAGCAATGAAAATTGGATACCGATAGGAAATGCAATTTTAAATTGTTAGTCTTATATGAAAAAATGCAATTTTCTTGAAATAAAACGAGATATTTATAGAAAACGGATTTTTTTTTTGGGGGGGGGGGTTCTAAATGCATCTCCTCCTACAGTTTTTAGGCTACAGATATGATTTTGATATCATTGGATGCGGAATATCGTGGAAATTACGGAAAGTAAACAGAAAATCTGTAGTCATTATAAAATAAAATAAATTAATTTTTTGTGACGCCATTTTTTTGGGGCAAAATTTTCATTTGTGACGTCGCAACTTTTGTTCGAAACAAATTCTGAATTTCCCCTCTACTTTCTGTAATATCCACGCTTATCCGCATCCAATGATACCAAAATCATCACAGTAGAAAGAAAGAAAAGAAAAACATTTTATTTCCAATAGAGATGGTACAAAAGTACCATCATTGGTTTTTAAATTAAAGTAGCTGAATTGAATTGAAGTAGGAGGAGATGAGTAGGAGGAGATGCATTTTGAAACCCCACATTCCAAAGCTCCAAAAAAGATAAAACAAGGAAACGTAAACAATTTTAATTAATTTTTTTTTATTTTGGTCCAGGTTAGACCCTGAATCCATTATAGAGTAATACAGAGACATAGGAGATGACATAGGAACGTCGTGCCGTGAATAAAGTGCCAAGGGGGAGGTGTAACATGATAAAATACCACTTCCCCCTCCCCTCTTCCCATTCTTCAAACACATGCTAGCGGACGAACGAGTGAACGTACGAGTGTCATTTTTTCATAGGATGTACCTGACCTCTTACACTTCCTGTAGCAGCAAAAAATCCTTATTTTTACAAACCTGGGGTCCGAATGAGGAGACGCCCTCCTTAACTCTAATTTTTCAACCTGCCAGTTTTTATGTTTTAATATAGTCCTTCTCTTTGTTTTAATCGATCTTTTCTTCTTTGTTAGTGTATTTTTTTATCCATGTCAGAATAAACGCCATTCATACTGTTGAATAAACAGTGGGACATCAGCAGTTTTTTTCCCTGCCACCTAACCTATGCTGATCCTGCATGTCCTAACACGGCAAACACAACAATAGCCACGTATACTAATGATGTACAAATTGCGATGACAGGGTCGATGGTAGATTTGAAAGAATCACAAGTTAACGCTGAAAACCTAAGAAACCTGAAACTGTGGTGCGGCTGTAATGGCCTCAAACTTTACCCAAGTGAAACGCAATGCATTATTTTTGGATCACAGAATGATGTCAGATATTTAGAAAAATTTTCGCTGACGTTTGGCGACGATAAAATTGAACCAGTAGATAAGGTAAAAATCTTAGTGTTTAGTTCGACAATAAAATGATTTTCAAACCATATTTTCAAATTATCTGCAACAAAATTAGAGTAATTTTAATGTTCTTTTTTCGCATTAATACTACACCAGACGAAAAAACATACGCTATCTTTGCTACCTCTGAAAAAAGGTCCTAATAAAAATAAAATCAAAACAAAGCATATAAATGTTCAGAGCCTGAATAGTTAATTGGATGACATCAGAATAATGTTGGTCAGTGAAGAAATTGACATTTTATGTGTTTCATGAACATGGTATGATTCACGAACCCAAAGTTCATTTTTTAATATTCCTGTATAATATTCCTGTTATACCGCTACGTTGGCGCTAAAACAAGCCGAGGTAGTGGATCTCGTATTTTCGTGAAAGAAATATACTCAACATCCTCACACATAGCGAATAAAGTTTGCGAAGGCACTGAAAGAGTTTGGTTAAAAATGCAAATAAATAAAAATAAATCCATCATCATCGGAAGCCTTTACCGGCACCCATCGTCTCTCTTCAGTCCAACACTAGATTTCATTGAGGAAACTTTCAAGAAAATCCTTGAGGCAAAAAAGTGATTCTTTGCTTTCAGAAACTTTAATGTCGAATTAACGGACAAAAACGATGGGTTAAGCAAACTTTTGTAAAAACTAAGCCTATCACAAATGATCATAGAACCGACTCGCATTACTCAAGTCTTTAATACTCTCTTCCATCTGGCAATCACAAATAATCCTACCGCAATACTTAGTACCGTAATATCACCTTCTATTTTCGATCACCACTGATGTAAAATTAATATTGCAAAGGAAAAACAAAAATATCGCTCAACGACTTATCGCATAAAAAAGCACCATTCAGCGGAACTATTTCAAGAAAAACTACTCAACAGGTCCACCGAATACCAGAATATGATACAATCTGACGATGTTGACATTCAAGTGTTTATCTTCAACGAGACCTTCACAGCAACTCTCGACGAATGCGCACCTTACATCACCAAAAAATACGAAGCCAAAACGCACTGTTTGGATTCCTGACGAAATGAAAGAGCTGAGCAGAATAAAAAACTAACTTGCGAGAGTACAAAAACAGTAGATCAAACAGTACCTTATACAAAAACTATAAAGAACATGAAAAAATTCTTCGAAAGAAAATCACTAAAGCAAAATAAACTCACTGCCACTTGGAACTATTAACGGCTTAAAATAACCCGAAACGAACTTAGGAAATCATTAGTGAGGTAGCTCCATTTGAAAATTTAGACCGTATGAATAATTTTGAAAATCACTTGGCAACAGCCACGGGTTTCAACACATTCTTTTCAAAAGTAGGAGCTCAAGTTTTCAGAGAGGTGTGTACCAATCCAAATGAAACGGCAATTGGAAATTCATGCCCCACTGCACCCTCGAGACTTGTATCCGGTGGAGACCACGTCCGGTCGATTTACCGGAGTTAAGAAATATCTCATACTCACTAAAAAACACAAAGGCAATTCGACACGATAGTATCAGTCTTCAATATATCAAAGACAGTATCCCATGTCACAGCACTATGGATTCGTCTGATAATTAATACATCAATAGCAACCAACACGTTTCCAACCCAACTGAAACACTTCATTATTGGACCGTGACATAAAAGCGGTGACCTAAATACGGAATCAAACTACAGGCTTATCAGTCTGTAGTGTTCTCCCTCAGGCTGCTTTACACTCCGGGTAGACTGTGAATATCTAAAGACCTTGAATATCAATGCCCGAACCGTGTACCTGAGGTACAAACGAACCCGACAGGGTGAGGAAAACAACTGGAATAATTGTCGTATTATTGTGGATATCGCCGACAGTAATGGCACACCAAGGAATATTCACAGGCAAGTTGTACAGTACCCGAGGAAATCTTGGAGGACCGACGGTTGTCGGTGAGTCGCAGTGTAAGTGACGTGGCGTCATGGCTGGCAGTCGAGGCGCCGATGGAGACAGTGAGGCGACTGCTTGCGGTTGCGGAGCTGCCGAGACTTGTATTGATAATCAGAGTAGCTGGGAGAGAACTGCTGCGTGGCGATTTGTTGTGGGTAGCCTGCTGCGAGGAGAGTCGCTGAGAGTGAACTGAGCTCATGGTAGACGAAACAAGGTAGCTGCAAACCAGTCTTTTATGAAATCGAGTCTGATCCCAGTGACGTCAAGGCATCCGACCAATAGCAGCGCTTAAATTGCATCTGGAAACACTGCTTACCCGAAATCTGGCATTACTGTTAGCGTTACGCGTACGACAATGTTGCATTTCTGTTTTAATGAAGTGTTAACGAGTCGAGTGAATCGCAATGTCGGCGCCTTAAGTTAAATTAAAAAAGTGTTCCTCTATTTGGTGTCGGAATAATTCTAAAAGCTACCCGAGATATTTCAAAGGTCTGGTTTCAATTTTAACGAATGGATTTTACCCAGTGGAAAGGTTTAGTTAAATAATCTCAAGTCGAACTTATTTAAGTTATGATTGCTGGCAGCCATTTCTAAAAGACCGATTTCCGAAAAATCCTCTCTGCATTTAAGACGCACATTTCATTGGAAAGAGGTGTTGTGCTGTTGTTTTATGATCACAGGAGTTTGGAACTGGAAGGTAAGAAATTGAATTTTGAATATTATTTTAAAATAATTTAAAAATAATGGCTTGTAACTGATTTTTGCATTTTATGAAGTGGCATCTCTTAACCAAATCTTTGCCACCAGATACAGTGGTACAGTTCAAATTTCATATGCTAATTCCATTGAAAAATGCTTTTGAATTGCGTGAAATTTAAAATTTAAAGGAAATGAGAAAATAGGAATAGAATGTGCCACAATTAAATGCTGATTAATGACATACTGTTCATGAGTTTTTCATTCTAAAAAGGTTACCTAAAATCCTATATCTTGTGGTAGGGTGCTATCAGATTTCATAGTATTTGAATTTCTGTGTGTTAATTAATCTGAGAGTAGGATGTGCTGTCAAATTTTAACAGGTTTATAGTAAAAAATTTCACTGGCATTTTTAAAAATTTTGATTTATGCATTATATTGAAATTAGCAAGAAGTAAGCTTAGAACCTACAATGCTCAGACATGAAAGCTAGGTTGGACTGCCACATAGTAAAACTTGTTTACTGTATGGTAGATGCAGCTTCAGAATAGCTCCTATTTTTCTTGTGTAGCCAATCTTATCAGAAATTTTCAGATTAACTTGTAATAACTTTCTACCTTATAGTGAAATGTCAAGTGTTTACAAGCAAGATGCAAAATCTTGTCTATGATTTTCCATTGTAAGTGCTACTTTTTATGGCAATTACCTTCTCGAAACTGACGCTGTTCTAAGCATACTTAGAAATGCATTTCTAAAGGTAATTGACTTCTTCTAGGCATGCGTTCCATTTGCTGCTAAATAATTTCTTTATATAAGATGCAAATTCTTGCTGTTGATCATAGTTTTATTGTGAGTGCTTCAAAAATCTCATCTGAAGCTACAAAGCCATATTTAATTTTAAAAAGCAGATTTTTCTGTTTTTGTTTATAGTTCTGTTTATATCTTAGTCTTCTTTTCTGTTTCTTAGTAGGAAAAAGAAAACATTTATGCAAAAATGAAATTGAGGACATATCTTCATTTAATTTTTTTAGGGGGTAAATGTTAAGGAGAGGACCATAATCGATTTTCCACTTTTCGGTGCCTAAACGTAGTTAATTAGATTTAAATAAACTATTTTTCATCTACGCACTTTCCGTCGCGAATGAGTATTTAACAAGTTATAGCGGGAAATTACTGACCGCAACTCTAGTGCTTGAAGGGAAAAGAAATTGTTCGGACGCGAAGATTACAATGGACTCTCCCTTTTGACGCACTCAAATGATCGAGCGCATTCCAGCCATCAAAGACGAAAATTAACATACCGCTATACCTCATTAAATACTCATTTGCAACAGAAAGGGCATAGAAGAAAAATTGTTTATTTCGATCTAATTAACTATATTCAGGCAGCAAAAATTGGAAAATAGATTATGGTTCTCTCCTTTACAAATATCTTTATGTCATATAAAATTGATGCATGTGGGCTTTAGACTTTTTCTTTTGTAGTTTAGGTTAGTTGATTTTAGTTGTATTGTTAAATATCATGAACAAATCTACTTTCATTATACACGACATTAACTGTGGAAGAAAAATTGTGAAAACTAGCTCGAGTGTATTAATTAACTTATTTGGTTGTACCTCAAGCTATGTATGTCACACTTTCCGGTCTATTACCCCATTATAGTGTAATTTTATCTTTTTCACCTTATTTTTTCACTAATGATTTTTCTCTGGCTTTTTCCTTCTCTTTTCTCCCAGTGCGACTGATATTTTTAAAGTCTGTATTACACTCTAGTGTGTCATTGTCGCCATTTCCTTAAGTGTGCATTTTAATACTGCTTTATATTAAGTGTTTTCTCTCTGTATAACTGACCCTATTTATTAAATACTCCCACCTGCACCTCAATTTATTATATTAACTCTGCCTTTTGTATTCTCTAGCATATTTTAATCTGTACCCTCACTAATGCAACTGAAATGCATGCTTATTGAGCCAAAATTTAATTCCGGAACTGTTGGTGTGACAAGTTAACTAATATTTATTTTTGCCTTCTAGGTACATGAAGAAAGTGAAATAATTCCACCCATCATTGAAATGGATGAAGGGGCGCAAAAGGCTGTCGTGGTATTCAACGGACCCACCGATATTGGAGGAATTTTGGCTTCAGTGAAAGTGAAAGATGCTGCCACTTATATCTCCGGTTACATTGCCATGAAAACAGACGTGTATCAGCAACAACTGACGAAAAAAAAAACATCTTTGTCTGACTATACTATGTGTTGTTCCATTCTTAGTGTGAAATATTTCAATTTTCTTCTGTTTGGGTCTTCTAAAAAGTATCTCCAATCTGATGATCAGTGCAAGAGACTGAAATATTGCAGGAAATCTTTCATAAATGCTATTCCTTGTTGTGCGAGGGTTTTCCTCTATCTTTTCAATAAAATTAGTCACTCACCAGGCTTCTGCAAAAGTGTTAGTGAATTATTTAGATTAGATTTTATCAAACATGCTGTTAAATATTGCCGATTTGACCTATATTGAAAAATACAGTATAAAATATCGAGTTAATTATCTCAATGATCAGTCTAATGCGAAACTAGCTTAAGTGAACTAGGTTAAACATTTTGTACACCCTAGAATAACGTGATGGTAGGATGCCCTAGAAGTCGCTGAACTTGTTCGGGCCCACAGGTAGCTATACTCAAATTTGACCATTGTGCTAGACGTGAGAAAAATTCTATCTCTGTATCACCTGTGGTAAATAAATTGTTTAAATTGTTTATTTCATGATAACTGACCTGAATCTCTCACCTGCAGTTCTTAAATAATAATGTACTTAATCTAGTTTTTCTTCAGATGTAGAATATTACAGTCAGTCAGAGCTTACAATAGACCTCAGCAGAGTACATGTTTTACAGGTAAACTTGATAAAATGGTGCACAAGTGATTCCACTGCACATTTCTCCTGACCCCTTGTTCACATGATGCTCTAAAGTGAAATATGATAAATTGTGTCAGATCAAATTATTCAGTTCTTAAATGGTTTCTTGAGTATAATTGCAGAGGTGTACTCTACTGGCAGGGGTATTACGGACACATTGAGCAGATATCTTGAGCTGCTACTTGAATGCACTTGTGTGTGCTAAATCATTTTATGCCATGTGTCCCGGTATTTCATTTGTAACAAGTTAGTCCTTTTTAAAACCTATAACTTCATACATTCCGATTAAATATAAGAAAGCTTAATTTTAGTCTTTGTGTTCACTCTACTCAGCTGTTAGCCAAACTAAAAGCAAAAAATGATTGAGATGGGTTTGTGAGGTGGTCTATGGTATCGAACTCGTGATAAACTTTTCTTTTTGGTCTGTTCATAATTTAAGGCTGTGAACTATTATGTGGTACAATATTGTCTATTGCATAACACAATAACGGACGGTAGTGCAAGGTTAATTTGTTGGTTCGGCCGAGTGCATTGTTAGATTGAAGCGTAATAAATTAGCATTCCTTGGTGTTTAAGTGCCATACCAATTTGTAATCCTTGTTTTTTTCTCGTAATTGGAACTCGGCAGAAAAAGTTACTTGTAACTTATTCGTGGTTTCTCTTTACAATCCTATGATGAATTCATTGTTTATGTTTCAAAATGAATTCTGTGAAAAGCTTTAGAATGGCTTTGAAAATACTCTCGTAGCTTGAGTTATGCTCACCTCCCCGGTTTTGACATTCTGAAGTTTATGTTAGAATAAACTTCCCAGTAGTCTGTACTGAATTTATGTTCTCTTTGAAAAGTTACCTGTAGTACAGTAATGTTTTGTTATTGATCAATGCTCTTCTCTTCTGAACGTCCCTCTGGTTTTACTTCTGCTTATCGATGTTTGTACGATTGTTTGTGAAGAATATGATACGGTTATGAACAATTAATATCGAGCATCATTCCCATAGTTATGGCTATTTATGGCTAGTTTTTTCGTAGATTTGAATTCAGTTTTCTATTGTGTCTTGTGTGTACATTTTAGAACTTATTAGCCGGCAAATGTTGAAACGAGCCTTGAGCGATGGTGTTCTAATTATTGTTTCTGATAGGAAAATAGTGTATTTAATTCATTATCGTCTGAAAGTTACGTTGTGTCGAGATTTTAGAAGCGAAATACGTTTTTAGGTGGTGAAAATATTTATTCATTTATGCAGGGATGAGTTGTTGGCTTTTATTTTGCTCCCTACTCTTATAAATTTAGTGATGTAATGTATCGAGCTGAGAGTTTGCTTGGCCTTTTTTTTGTTGCAATTAAAATGCTTAGTTTTCTTTTGTTAAGGACCATCGTTTTGTAGCGCTCTGCTATGCTGTTTTTACATCACCTATGGCTTTCTTTTTCAGCTTTAATTTTTTTTCATAACCTTTATCTTCAACTTTCTGTTTCTATGCGTTGCGTATCTTGTGTGTAAACACACCTTGTGTATTAATTCCTCATTCACTGTACTCCGTACTTAAAGGTGTGTCTTCCTCTCTTTGAAAAGCTATCTTGTGGTAAGAGAGGCTGATTCCAAGTCATACTCTAAGCTAATCTGCAGAACTTGTTAGTATCTACATTGAAAATTTGCTGTTCTAAGGGAGAACATGCAAAGTCCTGCAAATGACTTACTTAAGCCATTCATATGTTGAAATAGAATGCGTTTTTGATTCGGTTGCTTACCACCTTTCGCTTCACTGCTGTCATTTGTATTTATTTACAATTTAAATATTTATTATTTTTTATTCAGAAAAATGTTGTGGAATAACTTCGGAGAGATATTGAATGCAGTAGCTTTTTTAGGGAAACGCACCATAGAATGAACAAAATAATGGACTTTGATTCCTCTCAGGGGGATACAACTATTGTATCTATGGGAATTAGCACTCCCAGGGGGATTACGTGTGGGCCCGAGCTAAAGGTTAGGTAGGCTTTTTTTGTTGAAAAAGACTAGGTTTTTGTTTTACTACGGAACATCTTTTTTCGGTTCTCTGCTGTCCTGTTTTTCAGCACCTACTACTTTTTTCTTCATCTTTTTCTTGTTTCATGAACTCCTTTCTTAGCTTACGGTTTCTATGCACCTTGTGCATAGATCCCGCGTTCCCTCAACTCCATACTAAATGGTGCATTCATCCTTCTTCTCTTTGAGCATCTTTGTTGTGGTAAAGGGAGGCTTAAACTTTCTTATATAATAATAATAATAATAATAATAATAATAATTATGGACTTAGATTTACTTCTATCAGCTCAAACACTTCATGCTAAAGGGAGCCCTCCCACTCCTCAAAAATACTCGGTACGTTACTTCAGCTGGGTGTTACAGCCGCATTTTCTGTATGTTTTTTTTGTATCCTAATAAGTAATATGTACAGTGACGGTCTTGCACTGCTCCTCCGTAATTTTCTGTCTGGTTTTTCGCGAGTGTAGTATTCCTGCGTGTAGAGCTCCCAACGAATCTGTATCAAATTAATTGGGGTTCCTGACTTCGAGTTCTAATTAGGAAATTACCTTTTTTATTGAGAGAGCGTAGGTTTTTGTTTTATTATGGGCCATCCTATTTCGATTCACTGTTGTCAATTTTTCACCATTTCTGGCGTTTTCCTTCACCTATTACCTGGTTTCATGAACTGCCCTCTTTATTTGCTATTAGTTACGTGCATGGAGTCATGTGTGGGAACAAACCTTGTGCATACATTCCCAGTTCTTTCAAGTTGACATTGAATGATTCCTTCATTTATTTGATAGAACTTGGTTGTGGTTACAGAGGCTTGTACTACCAATTATCTAACATAATGTTGTTTAGTGTGAACCGACAATTTCTCGGTTCATTGCAATCCTGTTCTTTGAAACCTAACATATTCAACGTATAATTTTTATCATGAATTTCCTACCTTGCTGCTTCCATGTAAAATATCTTATGCAAGAACACACCTTGTGCATAGATTCCCTGATCTCTTATTGCCCTGCCAAATGGTGCCTTCTTTCTTCCTGTTTGTGAAACTCCTTTTTTTTTGCGGCGAGAGGCGCTAAACGATGTCATATTCTTCTATATTTTTTTCATCTTATCCTTTCTTTATATAATCCAGACAACAATGTATCATAAATGCGGGTAATTTTACCTTTCCCGCATAGCAATAATCAATGCTCTCTGTTCTTAGCACTCCCATGGCGAATGTAGGAGGTCTTGAGCTAAAGGTTCGGTAAGCCTTCATTTCGTTGATGTAGAATAGTTTTTTCTTTTCATTTTGTTACGGGCCATCTTTTCTACGGTTCACTGCTGTCCTGTTTTTCATCACCTACTACACTCTTCTTCAAATTTCATCTTATTTCATAAACTTCCTAATGAACTCACTGTTTCTACGCACATTGTGGATAGATTCCGCGTTCCCACAACTCCATACCAAATGGTGCCTTCCTCTCTTCGGAACCCTTTCTTATAGCGGTTTGGGAAGCTAGAACTATCATCTAATCTAATCCTTCTTCTCTTTGGATCTTTGGATCGCCTGTGTTGGGGAACAAGGAGGCTTAAACTAACATCTAATCAAATATAATCTGCTCGCTTTCGTTATGTAACTTTAAGAAATGCAATAGTTTATAACGGGTGTGTGTTCAAGTACTCAATGTGTTCGAGTTTCTTTGGTATTGAAGCTGGAATGGCGCTTGAAAGAAAATTTTGCAATTTTTTAGGGTGTTGGCATTACTCGAAAAATTTGAATGCTGGAATCGCATATGCATTTGAAAATCAATTCTCCCGCTGTTTAGTTCATGAACTTCTAAGCGGAATTCTTATGTCGCACTTTTTATTACAAATAAACGATATCTTTATGTTGAATTTTATATGATCCTTTTTACAATTGAACACGGCGCGCAATCGTCAGCTTCATCAGTATAAAAATGTATTAAAACACCCTGTATGACTGATTAAAATTAATTTTCCAATTGTTTCAATTGAGCTTTTAATTTAAGAAGCTGTCCGTATGATAAACTCGGAGATAAATAACCTTTTAGTACTGGTGGATTTGCGAGGAGGCGGACGGAATTCTATTTTTCTAAAATCCGGCGTGCGGAAGCAACACCGGAAGTCGGTCCTGTTTCTGATCGTACGTCTGGAAGTACAGAGTACAGTACATCGTAGTATGCAGCCGCCGCTGACGTCATCTGATCCCAGTGACGTCACACGGCTTGTCTGAAACGAAGCCTTTCTATTGGCTAGTCGAATTAGCGAATGTGTACTGACATCCCTATAGAAATGACTTCACCTCCTTTCGTCTACCATGACTGAGCTACGCTTGCCGCTGAGCTCTTTATATAGTGCTTGGTGCGGCCTCACTGCGCCAAGCTAGCTCCCTGATTGGTCGACGCGCAGTGGCGGGCTGTTGCCGTCTAGGCTGTGCTAAACTTACGTGGGTTTCTTCAGATGTCGCCTGGTTGCCCGAAGAGGGCTGTTTATAGAGGCTCGGTCCGGCACCCCCGGGCCAAGTTCCCTCATGAATGCGCCGTGGATGGTCACCGACTTTTCTCTGTTGTGAGAGCAGAGCATATAATTAATATTTTATTCAGCTCCGTATTTTTTCTATTCTTTCTGTTCGTAGGCTTGAGAGACAGTTCAGTCGAAGAAACGGAGTATGGTTGTTGATCACCGGCCCGGAGGCATCCCCTCCGGGTCAAAGGTGAGAACATTTTTTCAACTATTGCTTTTCTTTCATTTATCTGTGTGATTTTCAATTCCTGTGATCTTGTGCATTCTTGTCGAATTTAATGCATTAATATTTTATAGTTCAAAATGAATTTTTGTTCTGTAAATCGTTAATTAGTTAACTAATACCGCATTTAGTGGTGCCGCTGCTTAGGTGTGAATTTAGTTAGGTTTTGATTTGTATATTTGTATATTATATGTATTATATTGTAAAATTGTATAGTTGTATTGTAAATATAGCAGGCTAGGATTAGGTTTTTTCCGAAATGCCTCCCCCAGATCGAAAGAGGGGAGCTGGTGCTGGGCGGGGAGGCTCATGTAGCCTCTCCCCCAGGGCCCCTCTTCCTCAAAACCCTCGTTCATCTTCTAAAATTAGGAATGTCATTCCGGGGTCTTTCCCTCTAAGCCCTAGCAACTTTCCGCCTACGCTGCTTGTATCTCCAAACCCCAACATTGCCGCAACCAGGACTGCACCTAGAACAAAATCACCAACATACAGAGTACAACTAAAACTTATTGATAATTCAAAACTTGTGGACACAACAAAAATTTTTTAAACAGCCTTCAAGGACTCAAACGCCTTCAAGGACTTAAACGCCCCTATTATTCGGTTGACTTCCACGAAAACCGGTTTTTATGCAGTTACTGACGATGTCGCTTCAGTTGATAAGCTAACTTCGAACAAAGCAATCAACGCATTCCAAAAACTGAATATACTCGTAATTCAAGTTTCTCCCCCGGACCTGCAAGCTAAAAGATCAATTTTTGTCAGGCAAATTCCCAATGAAATAGGCTCACGACCTGCTGACGAAATTAAACAATGTACGCATATCATCAAATTAATAACCTCTGATACCACTGCCGCATAAAGGATCCTCCGAGATGGGTTTTACATGTACCACACAAAAATTACACCTCATTAATGTTAACATGAAAAATACACCCACATCCTCATCTGTTACAAATGCTATAAATATGAAGACCACCCAACATACAAATGCACCCCATCAAACACAATATTGCTCAGAATGCTCCTCACAACATGATACTTGCCATCAATCTACAAGCACACTTAAGCAATGCCTTATTTGTAATGGACCACACGGAACACTAGCATCCAGTAGTCCGTACAGGAAAAACGTAATTAGACAAAATATAGATAACGAAAAGTATGAACAACATCAACGAACTCACAACACCTACGCCAAAATAGCAAAACATGCAGTTGAGGAAAATAACCCCCCATAGCACACCGTGACATTAACTACACAAACGCATATAAAACTTACAGCATTTATCTTAGAAGCACTTACAGCAGCACGCAATAGAACCCAAAGATTTGGCGACCTAGCTTCTGTCACAATCCTTACAAGTAAATTTCAACAATGAATACCACTTTTCCAGATAGCGACTCAGCTGAAGTTTTAAATTTTGTATTATAAATCTGAAAATCACGACAGGAGATGGAAACAGAAGAAGAAAAAACGGTAGATGTCTCTCTAAAATGTGAGCAGGAGAAAATGGAAGAAACTACAGACACAGAAGCAAGGACAAAGCGAAGTATAGTGATGATATGGGCAATTCAACCATAGTACTAGACAACAAACACAACTTCCATATAAAGCTATACAGAAATTTCACCGACAGCTCTCCAATCCCAGAAGAACCCCCAATAGAATGGTACATTCAGGAACTCAACAGAAAAGCAAATGACAAAGGATTAAAATTTACCGTTCAGGACATCAGATCACAAACCTTACTGGAATACAAAGGAAACAAAAGGGTCAAATTCACAAAAGCAAAAATAAATATTATTCCACATGAGGTCTTCATAAACCTTCCAAGACCCCAATCAGTAATGGCAGCCATAAAAAAATGAATCGCTCAAAAAAGACTCTGAAGAAAATTACAATAATACAACACAACGTGCAATCTTGGAACACCAATAGAATCACTTTATCCAACATATATAACACGTTAGACCAAGACATAATACTTATCAACAGTTACTGTCTTATAAACAACCAGCCCCTTAAGATATTCAATTACAATACATTTTATTGAAATAAGTTAAACGAAAATTGCGCAGGCACCGTAGTAGCACTCAAGAAAAATATTTCATGCAGGCTTCATGATAATTTCCACACAGACATGATAGCAGTCACAATAGATACGCGTCAGGGACCAACCACCATCGACGCTACATATACACCCCCAAGAACGGACTACCCACATTTCATAGACTTTCACATACTTTTTAATAGATCTCACCCAACTTACTTTCTAGGAGACATTAATGTAGCACACAGTATAACAGGATACTCATACAGGAATAACAAGAGGAATCATCTCTACTATCTAATCTCAATACACAAATGCACCCACGTTGGACCATATTTTTCCACTATAGAATAACGCATAATAGCGTCTCCTCACCAGATGTAGTCTTGTAGAACAAACAATCTTACCACAATATCTTTCTGAAGCCTGGACCAACCACACCATCAGATCATATCTCCATAACAGCAACAATATCGGTAAATCCTATACAAATTATTATAAAACTTCGAAGACATTTTCATAAAGCAGATTGGAAAGCCTATAGACAGATACTTTCAACAGTCACGCCCCCTTCAAAACAGGACCCAACGCTTAAAGAAATAGATCAATATTTGGACGTATGGACAAAACACGTACTGGACGCCACCAACGCAACAGTTCCACTTATCAATCACAGAATCATTCCCGGAATCAAACCAGCTCATGAAACCTTGCAATTGCAAGCACAATATGAACAAATAATGCAATATGTTTACAGATACGGCCTTTCCATACAATTCAATAGACTCCTGACCGTAATCAAAACCCAACTTCAAGAAATATACAAAAGAAAATATTATCACACTTAGGAGGAACTGCTACAAAACCTTGAACTGCAGGAGGACATGAAGGTATTCAGGAAAGTTACCCTTCTTCAATCGAACCATCTTCAGAAACTCAAAAACGAAGAACGCTGTTAGTATTGAAATCATATTTATTATTAGAACTGTACAAGGTCTTGAAATAAAATATATACAAAGAATCTATTCACTCTGTAAAACGTTTCGGAGACCAGCTCCATCCTCAGTAAGTCATTCTGTAAAAAATTGAAAAAAGAAAAATTCAGTCATATCTAAAGAACACAAGTTTTTCTATTAAAAATTTACATATAAATTTGAAGGGGAAATGAGCTATTTGTACTATTAAGGACAGGCTTTTCTATGGCTATGTATAGAGACTCTAAAATACGCAAGTCTAATTCACAAGGAGCAGTACGTAAAATTTTAAAATCATCTTCTGCTATGCGATCGCAGCACTGTTCACTGTGAAGGCGAATAGACGAGTGAGGCGGTTGGGTTAACATTCTTCCACTACGGTAGCTGATTCCACGATGCTGGGCAATCCTAATATAAAGTGGCAAAGTCGTCATGCCGACATAGCCAGATGTACATTGTACACAACTAAACTTATAGACAACGGATGCCCGCATTCGCTTCGGAATCACGTCCTTGTAGCGGAAAAAAGAGCCAACTTTAAGAGAATTGACGGCAATGATCCATAGTTTTACGGCAGGAAAATGGCGTTTAAAAAGGGTTTCTAAATCTCTTGACATCTTATCAGTTAAATCTCCACAATACGGGAATACACAATATAGACGTTGCATTGGCTCAGGAGGAGTACATGTTATGGAATATTTCTTAGCCAGAAATTTTTTAATTTGAACATTAACTATAGTTGAAGGAAACCCATTTTGACCAAAAAAACTCTTCAGAAAAGTAAATTCACCATGCAAGTCCACATATTTTGAACAAATGTTAAAAGCTCGATTCAATAATGTTTTTATAGTATTAATCTTGAACCTATAAGTACAGAAACTGAAAAAACTTGAGCCCAATCCAGTAAAAGTAACCTTCCTAAAAACAGAGGATTTAAAAGCGCAGCCTGTTCTAGTAATTTGGGAATCTAAAAATGATAAACAATTATTGCTTTCAATTTCAACAGTAAATTTTATGTTAGGATGCTTAGAATTCAAATAGTCTCTGAACATGGTGGCATGGCTAGGATCTTGAAATAATAAAAAAGTATCGTCAATATATCTTCTGTAGAATACGGGTTTGAAACTTATGGGACAATCTGCAAGCCATTTCTGCTCCCAATGGCACATAAAAATGTTTGCAAACGTAGGGCCCAAAGGGAGACCCATGCCAAGACCTTCTATTTGTTTATATAGTTTTTAAATTTTAAATTATTTTAATTTAAAACCGAAAGTTCAAGTAGAATTTTAAATTGAATTCTAGTAAGCCCCAAAATGTAGATAGAGAATGTAGATGTAGATTTTTAATAGAAAAACTTGTGTTCTTTAGATATGACTGAATTTTTCTTTTTTCAATTTTTTGCAGAATGACTTACTGAGGATGGAGCCGGTTTCCGAAACGTTTTACAGAGTGAATAGATTCTTTGTATATATTTTATTTCAAGACCTTGTACAGTTCTAATAATAAATATGATTTCAATACTATCAGCGTTCTTTGTTTTTAAGTTTCTGAAGATGGTTCGATTGAAGAAGGGTAACTTTCCTGAATTCATAAAAAATAAATACGGCGAAGATGGTTTTAAATTTTTGCGTAAATACTGTGATTTATCTCGAAAGTTATTAAAGGCTTCTCTGGACATTGAATTTCTTACTAGGTGCAAAGCCTTCGGTTTAATCCCCAAGTTTCTCCGATTTAAGCTATACAAGAAAGCTCTTCATTCATCTCACTTCTACAAGGCTTGGCAAAATAAGTTGCTGAGGCACGAATTGCAGCAAAAGAGGACAACAGTGCGTGATTTGACCGAGAGAGGGGCAACTGTTGAAGCTGAAATTCGTGCATTCTTCTCTTGCTTGGATGCGGTGTGTGTTCGAGGTTTTCGGCAAGCTGAAGTTGATGCGTTCAAGGTGGCAACTCTCAGGACTCATAAGAAGAAACTCGAAGACCTCGGTGGGCAATACGACATTGGCCATTGTGATCCGAACACAGTTATTGTCAATTATAGTGCAATATCTTTACCAGAACGTACAAAAGTTTTATTAGCTTTTGGGCTGGATTTTTGTCTGCCAATTTTTGAGTTAGATTATTAAAAATACTTCCTATCATTTGAAAAACTTGTAAACTCGTGAAAAAATATTCAGTGTGCTGATCGTACCAGATTTCTACAAGGTCTACGTTTTTTAGCTCATCGGTATTTCTATAGTTTTAAGCCACAGAAAATTTTCTCGTCCGTATTTCAGAAAAGTGATATATCTGTACTGAAGGAATTAGGCCGAAATGACCAAATCGTACTATGTAAGCCGGACAAGGGCAGGGGTATAGTTATTCTTGATAAATCTGTGTATGAAACTAAGATGGTATCGCTAATTTCTGATGAAACAAAATTCAAATTGATAACTGAATCATTGGAGAAAATTATCCTTCAAATTGAAGATAAGATTAATAATTTTTTGCGGAAACTAAAAAATTTACACGCTCTGTCCAATGAACTGTATTCAAAATTGTATGTATCTGGTTCAAGTCCAGGAATCTTTTATGGTCTACCTAAAGTGCACAAGCCCGACTTTTCTACAAAATTTCAGTTTCGGCCCATTTTTGCCGCGGTCAACACCCCTAGTTACAGTTTAGCTCGATTCTTGGTGCCTGTATCAAGTCCAGTAACCAAAAATGAGTATTCGTTAGAAAATTCATCTTAATTCGTTAACGAGATTACGTCATTTCAAAATGCAGAAAGTGTATCTATGGCTTCATTTGATGTTGAAAGTTTATTTCCCAACATTCCTCTGACAGAAACCATCAACATAATTTTAAATGCTTTTTTTGCCTCGTCAACAGATTTGGTTTTGGGGCTTACTAGAATTCAATTTAAACTCTACTTGAACTTTCGGTTTTAAATTCTGTGTTTGTTTTTGCTGGCAAACTATATAAACAAATAGAAGGTCTTGGCATGGGTCTCCCTTTGGGCCCTACGTTTGCAAACATTTTTATGTGCCATTGGGAGCAGAAATGGCTTGCAGATTGCCCCATAAGTTTCAAACCCGTATTCTACAGAAGATATATTGACGATACTTTTTTATTATTTCAAGATCCTAGCCATGTCACCATGTTTAGAGACTATTTGAATTCTTAGCATCCTAACATAAAATTTACTGTTGAAATTGAAAGCGATAATTGTTTATCATTTTTAGATTCCCAAATTACTAGAACAGGCCGCGCTTTTAAATCCTCTGTTTTTAGGAAGGTTACTTTTACTGGATTGGGCTCAAGTTTTTTCAGTTTCTGTACTTATAGGTTCAAGATTAATACTATAAAAACATTATTGAATCGAGCTTTTAACATTTGATCAAACTATGTGGACTTGCACGGTGAATTTACTTTTCTGGAGAGTTTTTTTGGTCAAAATGGGTTTCCTTCATCTGTAGTTAATGTTCAAATTGAAAAATTTCTGGCTAAGAAATATTCCATAACATGTACTCCTCCTGAGCCAATGCAACGTCTATATTGTGTATTCCCGTATTTTGGAGATTTTACTGGTAAGATGTCAAGAGATTTAGAAACCCTTTTTAAACGCCATTTTCCTGCCGTAAAACTATGTATCATTGCCGTCAATTCTCTTAAAGTTGGCTCTTTTTTCCGCTACAAGGACGTGATTCCAAAGCGAATGCGGGCATCCGTTGTCTATAAGTTTAGTTGTGTACAATGTACATCTGGCTATGTCGGCATGACGACTTTGCCACTTTATATTAGGATTGCCCAGCATCGTGGAATCAGCTACCGTAGTGGAAGAATGTTAACCCAACCGCCTCACTCGTCTATTCGCCTTCACAGTGAACAGTGCAGCGATCGCATAGCAGAAGATGATTTTAAAATTTTTCGTACTGCTCCTTGTGAATTAGACTTGCGTATTTTAGAGTCTCTATACATAGCCACAGAAAAGCCTGTCCTTAATAGTACAAATAGCTCATTTCCCCTTCAAATTTATATGTAAATTTTTAATAGAAAAACTTGTGTTCTTTAGATATGACTGAATTTTTCTTTTTTCAATTTTTTACAGAATGACTTACTGAGGATGGAGCTGGTCTCCGAAACGTTTTACAGAGTGAATAGATTCTTTGTATATATTTTATTTCAAGACCTTGTACAGTTCTAATAATAAATATGATTTCAATACTAACAGCGTTCTTCGTTTTTAAGTTTCTGATGAAGGTATTCTGGTCGTCCTCCATGAGGATGATGGGTGATAACTTTAAACAAATAGTCTCATGTATATAAAACCATAGAACTCTACACACACCTCAAGAAATAGAACCTGTTTTCAGAGAGCATTGGGAGAAAGTATTTACTGAGCAGGACGAGCCCAATTTTGACAGAGAACACACTGAAGTAGTACAAGATCGCATGAACAATATAGACTATTCGATTGTCCCTTACAGAACCGGAAATAATAACAGGTTCGATCCAATTCATTTTCCCCTTATATCATTTGAGGAGCTACTGCACGCGTTACGACCATTCAAACAGAAAGCACCAAGAATAATAGGAATAACCACAGTGCAACTGAAAACCTGTCAAAAAACATGAAAAAATTTCTGATTTGCATCTTTAACATGTCTATATCTGCAGGTTACTTTTCCGACAGCTTAAAACATGCAACAATGATTTTTCTACCAAAACCAAACTCATCCCCAAAATCAGTTCAGAATTCTAGGCCAATCTCACTCCTAGACAGACAAGAAAAATTACTAGACAAAATTTTAAACAACAGATTGACAAATTTCTTTTCAATTCACAACCATTTCAATAGCAGGCAACATGGATTCAGATGCAGTAGAGGAACTCACACGGCCCTAGTAACTCTGCATGAAACAATATCCATCAAACAAGCACAAAAGTCAGTTACGAACAGTTACGAGTAGTTACGGAAAGCTACTGCTTCCACAAGGTTTTTCAAACAAATAAATGTACGAGGAGCTCACGAGATTAGAACCCGGGACTTACAAATAAATGTACGAGGAGCTCACGAGATTAGAACCCGGGACTTGTAAGTCCCGGGTTCTAATCTCGTGAGCTCCTCGTACATTTATTTGTTTGAAAAACCTTGTGGAAGCAGTAGCTTTCCGTAACTACTCGTAACTGTTCGTAACTGACTTGACTTTGAACTCTCGATACTTAAGCACAAAAGTGTAAAATAGACATTTATTTGAGACGTAAAAAAAGCATTCGACAAGGTGATGCACTCCGGTTTGCTATTCAAATTATCACAAACAAATCTCCACTCCCCCCCCCCCCCCTCTATTTGTACGGACTCTAAGCAATTACTTGAACAACTGAACAGCATCAAAAAGAATGGCAAACTACATTGGACCCAAATTCACATTATACGCCGGCGTACCCCAATGAGCATGTTTATTCCCCACACTTTGCAGCTTCTACACCCACGATTTACCTCCTCCGCTACCAAATACAAATTATATATGTTTCGCAGATGACATCATCCAAATAACTGCAGGACAATATTCGCTAAGATTTGCAACAGTAAGAACCAAAAAAAGCAATAGAACAGATCAACTCGTTCGAAAATAAATGGAAAATACTAGCTAACAGTAGCAAATTTGCCATCATCCCAATCAGTCGAAGGAAAACTCTTGATGTAATGATCAACAACCAAGTAATTCCGAACACAAATAGAGGTAAAGTCTTAGGATTAAACATAACTACACGTTGCATATCATCTCAAGCTTCCACTAGACAAGCAAAAGTGTCCAAAAATCTTGACAAAATTCACCGTTTCATTCATCTTTCCATAAAACGAAACTAAAACTCTACATGACCTACATAAGATCAGCACTAATCTACCCGGTTATACCCTTAAAAACAGCATCGGCATCAGCAATATCCAAACTGCATAGGTTCAAAACAAAACCCTCAGATTCATCACAGGCACCACACTAACAGACGCAATACCATCCGAATACATGCACATACAACAAAATTAAGTCCCTCCCATCGGACACCTTAATTATGGAAATGTGTACAAAATGACGTCTTTCCATTAAAATTCCAAAAGATATTTCCACATGCGGATCAATAAATATCTCAAACAAACACGCAAGCACTGTGGTAGACAAAATTGTAATCCAGGCTTACATAAGTAGTGTTCACTGCACATAAATAATGATTATTACAAAAACCAAAAAAAAAATATTGAAAAATACAGATATATGTAATAATTTTCCAGCTCATTGCTTGAGTCTTTTGACCAATCCAAAACAAATGACAAATGAATGAACTCTACTTGCGTTGTTAGGTATAGGCTTAGACCAATCTGTTCAATTTAAAAGAAAGCCTAACTTAATACAAATACTTTTTAACCTCCCGTCTCGTGGAACCTATACTACTCACATAAAAAACATGAAGCTCTTGAAATACATAGAAAAATTGCAATTTACATCGTAATAATCTTTTTATCAACTTACCTCTTGACGAAACCATTAATATTTGCATTAATTCTCTGTTTTCTGATACGTCCTCTTTAATCATGGGTTTAACAAATTATTTTAGATCTCTTTTGAAACTATGCGTGCAAAATTCCTTTGTTATTTTCAATAGACGTATATATAAAAAGATTAAAGGGCTAATGTAGGGCTAGAGGTTTCTGCCGCCGTGTGGCAGACACGGGATCGAATCTCGGCGCTGGTGGTGGCGATTTTCTCTGATGGGTATAGGATAAAAATTCCAAGCACAATACCCCACTCTACCCAGGTGTCTGAAATGGGTACCGGTCTTGACCGGGGGAAAGCGTCATGGCGTCCTGGCGTTAGATACAAGGCATTTGAAAATCCAACGTACAAGGTGATATGTATCAGGCTTGATTGGAAATAAAGCATCCGTAGATGCCTTCATTATTATTATTATTAATGATGGGTCTCCCATTAGGGCCTACTTCTGCCAACATTTTCATGTGCCACAAAGAACAGAAATGGTTAGATCAGTGTCCGACTTCATTCAAACCAGTTTCTATTGGCGCTACATTGACGATACTTTTGTCCTTGTCAAAAAAAAATTTGATGCCCATTCTTTCCTTCATTATTTCAATTTGCGACATCCCATTATGAAATTCACTTTGGTTCTAGAGAAAAAAAATATCAATTGAATTATCATTCTATCAATGTTCACCGATCTGATAATAAATTCAAAACCTCGGACTAGAGGAAACAAGCATTCTCCGGGTTAGGTTTAAGTTACTTTAGCTTTTGCTGCAAGCGATTAAAACCTAACAACATTTCAACCCTAATAACTCCCTCCTATAGTATTTGTTCAAACTACACTGACATGTATATAGAATTTACTATTTTTCAGTCTTATTTTACAACTATGGTTATCTGCATTCAGTTATTTTTCGTGCAGTTAACAACTTACTGCGTGGTAAATTCATTTCAAAATTTACGTTCAAGCTCTGACCTATAGTTACTGTGTTTTGCCATATTTTGGATACTAATCGGAAAGCTGGAAAAAGATCTTTTAAAGGTTTTGTCTAATTCTGTCCGGGTATTTCTTGTCATGAAGTCTCCGTACAGGTCGCTTGCTTACTTCTCCTATTCATTATCTAGTATAAGGCAACATTGGAGTAATGGTTCCTGTGAATAGTTTATTGACGTTAGTAAATTTAAAATGTTAGGTACTTTTACCGCCAACGTAGACTTGCGTATTTTAGAGCCATTATTTATTTATAAACTCAAACCTTCTCTCAACAAAATACAGAGTGCATACCTTCTGAGAATAGTCAACCGGTAATTTTTTTTTTTGTGGTTGTATTCTACGATTCTGTTATCTTGACAACGTTGACATGTCCTCTATTTTATTTGTAAACTTTTTCTTCTCCATTCTTTTATTGTAAATTTGCTTCGTAAAAAAGATTTTCCATAAAAAAAACGCTATCACGCCTTTCACATTTTATATTTCTACGGTATTGGCAGGGCTGAAGATTTAGTACATTTGCTTCACTCATCACTTCATCAATAGCCTTCCCTAGATGCTATTAAATGGACAATTAGATGCAGTGTGCAGTGAAGCCAGATATTCTAAGATAATACACTGCATGCATCAAACCAAGCACGGGTTTATTCATACAACTGGTTCTTTGTAACGTTTTGTTCAAATTTATTTGGCTAAAGAAACGTTCACGAAAGCATTAGAAAATGGAAGGAACAACAACGTTGAAATCATAATTTTCAGATTTGGATAACATGGTAGCCCATTGATATTTTTATTGCTAAACACTGTTTCCCAGTAATTTTGGGCTGACGTGTCTGGTGTTAATTATTCATCCAAGTAATGTTTTCGCCACTCTTCCTCAAAAAATTTCTTATCGACGAACTTTTCTATTTGAGGAATTTCGTTTAAAATGTCATAGATTTTGGAGTCAATGTTACAGCATTACGCGGATTTTGCCAGCGTACGAGGTCATGTACAGGATCGTTGACGAAAAACCTTTTTAGTATTTGTGAAGCAGTATCTAATATGAAGCATCTACAATTAGTAAGAACTCTTTCTTTTGTGAAGGAATACCAGTTATCTGACATCGTTTCAGTTGCTGTCATCCCAATGTATGTATCACCTACTGGCACAAAAGAAGTTGTGAATGTTGGATGGGATGGATTCAACAAATAAATGGTCGCATTCCTCACAAAGCATCTTTATAAAGTTTGAAATAAACGCTCCTCATTAGTGCATAAATTTCTGATCTCATGTTTAAAGATATTTGGCGAGTCATGCAAAAATAGGGTTTTGAATGTGTTTAATTTTCCAAAATTGTAAACTAAGAACTCCAAATAAGTGCGGGTTAGCTTATTGTAGAATTTGATATAACATTTTCCTAAGTTGGATCGCTGAACGATGACTCAGCAAAGTAAAGTGTGAGTGCGTCCCTCTGCCCCAGCAAGCGTCGTACACAAGCTTGTAAAGAATCTTCCCGCCTCTCATTGCGAAAAGAACTGCAACTTGTTCAGTACCGGTTTGGAGCACGTTAACTTGGGCTATATTTATGATTCAAATGTTGATACGTCCTATTTTTGAATTAATGATTTCCGCTCAATGAATTCTTTTGGGTTTCTCAACTATGGTTGACAATTATCTGTTTTTTTCATGATTTTTAGGAATGTAGACTTTACCCTAGATTTTGTATATTTTTTCATTACCCTAGACTGTACCCTAGGAGGGGTCTGATTACCATAGACTAGGGTAATTACCCTAGGAGTGGAAGCACTGCGCAGCATTCTCTGCATGCATGCTCACGGACCGTGTGGCCCAGTTTGAAACTTTTTGTCTGACCGACAATAATTTACGTCTGAATTTAACGGTAATTTTAATCTTTTTCTTCCTATAAACCGACGATATACCGTCGGAATTAGTGTCGGGAATGTCTCATATTATCGTCAGATTAACGTTAAATTACCGGTTTATATCGTAAATTTTGGACGAAGACCGACGATAGTAACCGGTAGTTAACCAGTTAATTACCGGTAGTTAAAGGTTATTATAGTCAATCTTCGTTCAAAAATTACGATAATTACCGCTAATTTAACGTTCAAAATGGCTCCTCTAATCACTATATTACGGAAGATTCATTAGCAGTTCAACGATTTCTCCCAAAAATTGCGAATTGCTCCTAAAAACAATAAGCCACACCTCGTGAAACGCATCTGTCTAATTACCGCGAATTTAAAGGCTGCACAAAAATTACCGAAATTACTTATTTAAATTCAACAAATTTGTTTAATACAGTCTACATATTTCGTCAAGTTTTTACGAATTTCAATAATTGAACAGATTAGTATTACAGGGTGAGGCCTATTGTAACAAGTAACAAAGCATCATTAGAAAAAAATAGCTGCGATGCTGATGAGTGCTACAGCAAGAGGGCTCAAATTGTCATCTTAATCGTAGAACACGAGGCTATTACGATAAGTCTCACAGTACAATATAGTCATTACATTTATAAATAGGTTAAAACATTACAAATGTTCAACAAATAATTTATTTCATTTTCAACAGCCGACATTTGACTATTTAAATAAATTCTTTCAAAAATATTTTCGGCACACAAAGAATTCCATCACAGGTTGTTTGTAAGATTCATCACTACAAAGAATACGTATATAATTTTCATTTAAAATTAACTACCATCGCAAAAGGACTCATCAAGCAGACGACCACTAAGAAAATTTTGCCAATTTCAAATTAAATTTGCACACCTCTATTATTAGACATCAAATATCTACGATGACCAGCACTCTCGACCACTACACATCTTAGTCCTTTAATTAGGATGACGAGACGACAGGGCCCGCACTAATGCTATCGAGTCGCAAGTAGCAGAGGGCGGAATTATCCTCCACAGCTATACTTCTTCAGAATAAGTTACCCTCCACCTCCCGCTTCAATGCGGCTCCGACGTTAGTACTCTATATAATTCTCAATTTACAAGATATTCACATCATAAACAAATAAACAACTCAAATTTTTCAGAGGGAACTTTCCCATAAAACTGGTGCTATTGGCACTGAAATTTTCGCAATGCCGATATCTCCAGTTCGATTAAACGAAAATAAATTCCGCAGAAAAAACGCGACACACATTGGGGTCTTTTTGGTACCAAAAATGGACGAATAGATGCCACATCAAATTAGAACGATCAGTAAGTACTAGTTTTAAATGAACATATTAATTCGTAGATGAAAATATTATTTTGACATTCTAGCCACAGAAATTTTTGTAATGCCGATACTTCATGTTCAATAAAGCAAAAATGAAATCCGAAGGAAGAATTCTATATACATTGGGTCTTTTATGGTACCAAAAATGGATGAGCAGATCCGTCATCAAGTTAGTATGATCAGTAACGACTAGTTTTAAATGAACTCATTAATTCATAAATGAAAATATTTTGACATCCGTTTTCTTGACATTCCAACCACAAAAATTTTCTTAATGCCAATACCTCATGTTTTTAACCTGTAAACTATTCCACGGAGGCCGGCACAAGAACTTCAACGTATTCTTGAAGAATTAAAGAGTTACAGAAATAAGTTAAACAAATTATATCCAAGTCCTATCACGAGTCATCCTGTGTTAATAATAGCATAACAGCGAATAACATGCGTTACGATTGTTAGCAGTTACGTACTCTTCAATTCAATAGAAAATTATTTAAGCACCAGATCATTTTAAAGTGGGCAACTTAAAAGCGATAGTACTTCGTAAAAAAATTATATTTAAAGACACAATAAATACAATTAGACTAACACATTGCTTTCAATAAATCAATCAATGTTGAAACTTTAGCCCACGCTCCTTTTCTAGATCAGGAAAAACTTCTTGTGTTGGGATTAGGCATGAGGAGTGAGGACATGACGGCAGAGCAACTAAGAGATACACCCTAATTTTAGGACTGCCATTAACGTACTGCCAAGTCAGTCGTCCCTGAGTTTTTCCAACATGAAGGGTGGCTGCGACGACACGCATGGAAGATGGGTGGGAGGCATTAGATCGAGGGTTTAGTTTTTTTTTTGAAGAGACGGGAAAGGAGAGAGGGCGTTGCCACGGGGAAAGCACCCTCCGTCTAAGCCCAGCTAACGGGAGTAGTATCATAACCTGATGTCGACGGAACTAGCATATGAGGCGACTGATAGGCGGTCAAAGTAAGCGATGAAGAAGCAAGTAGACTTTGAGGAAGTGTACTGGCTTCCGCCGGCGGCTTTTCTGATTCAATCCGTCGTCTCTGAGCTAGCCCAATCGCTGCAACGACGCAGGACCTCTTGGACGGCTGACGCTTTTAGTTTCTTATCTTCAACATACCTGACTGCAGCTAAAGCACCTGATAAATTGGAATACATTAGTAGATATTACCTGTGCAAATGAAAACAAATAAAATAAAAAGTCATTTACCAAGTGAATATGTTCCAACTACCACTGGGTTCGGAGCAAGCCAGGCTAGCTCTACTTAAGATCGCAACATTTGGCCCATCTGGCTTTGGTGTAATCAGAGAATAAGTCGATTAACCTAACTCTGAATACAACACTTGATATCGGTAACCTATTGGACAGCTGGACGTTGAGTTATTGACAATTTATTTTATAGGAAACATTGAACCCATTTGGCTTGTTAAATTTGAATCAAATGATATTGTGTGGATAAAACAAACTAATATTAAAACGTAACATTGAGGACTGACGTCCATGCTGCGCTCAAATATATTGAGAAATCAGTTCTTGAACAAAACAACACATTATTCATAATTGCATTAAATTATCTATTCTAACCACTGCAACGCTAATACGTTTTCAAACGGTGCAACCGATCTGCCAGTATTTGTTACAAAAAATGTGTCTCGATTAATTCCTTTATTTGCATTATTGTAACGAAAGATAATTATTAGTTAGTTTAAGCCTTCGAATCGGCAGCAAAATAAATGCGATCCAAAGAGAGGAAAGAGGAAGGCACCATTTAGTATGGAGTTAAGGGAACGCAGAATCTATGCAGAAGGAACATCAATTAGTTGAATGAGAACTTCATGAAGAAAGATCATTCAAAAAGAAAGTAGTAGGTGCTGAAAAAAAGGACATCGTGAACCGTAAAAAGAAGGTCCTTGACATAACAAAAGCATTATAGTTCAACACACAGAAGGCCAAACTAGCTCTTAGCTCGGGCCCTCACATTTTTTCCCTGGGAGAGCTAATTCCTATAGGTACAATAGTCGTATCCCTCGGAGGGGTATTACTATAACGGAATGCTATATAAGATATTAGTTAGATAACATGGTATTTTAAGCCTACCCAACCGCTAAAAAGCGTTTCAATGAAAGGAAGGAGGGAGGCACCATTTAGTACGGAGATAAGGGAACGCGGAATCCATGCAGAAGGGAGATGGAAATAGTAAGTTGAGAAAGAAGTCCACAAAAAGATAAAAGTTGAAAAAAACAATATTAGGTGCAGAAAAAGAGGACAGCAGTGAACCGAAAATTGGTGGTCCTTAACACAACAAAAACATTCTACTCCAACAAAAAAAGGCATTCGTAACTCTCAGCTCGGGCCCTCACACATTTTCCCCATGGGAGTGCTAATTCTCATAGATACAATAGTTGTATCCCCCCTGAAGGGAAAGATATTAGTTAATGAACGAAAGAACTGGATGACTCTCATTTGAAATCTTTCACCGTGAACGCACGCTCCATGTCACCGGAGCTAAATTGTTTCAGAATTTGAGGGAATGAAAACTCCACGAAATACGAAATTAGAACTGTGTGTCCGTGAATGTGCCGTCTACCTAACTAAATGTTAAAAGTGAACTTTCAGTGTCTCGGTGATTCAATTATTATCATTTTAACAAGCAGATCAGAGTGGCGAGATGTGTAAACTTTGTGTTGCCCTCGAAGGTGCTGGTGAGGTGTAGCTCGAACAAGCTCACCCCTGCCCCCTCCATCCCCCCTCCATCCCTCCAAAACACCTCGACCCTCAACGTGGAACAAGTGCCGTTATCTCCAGATACAAAATTGAAAGTGTGCTCTGTTAAACTCGCATCTTTGGAAAAATAATGGTGACCATTTTTTGTGAACTATTTTTTGTTACAATAGAGCATGAATGTTGAAAAATTTCTAATGTACACATTCAATTTTTGATTCACCAAATTAGCTTACATTATTATCATGTTCTTTTGATGGACAATTTTGGTTAACTATTGACGTTAAATGTGAGAAGGATAAAAATCTTCTTATTCTTTGAAGGAACTTTTAAATTAAAAAATTAAATAAACTTGATCCAGCAACTTCGGAAATAGTTTACCCTGTTAAACATAGGAAGCCTGTGTTCACAGACGGAACATAATTCCACAATGTGAAGTAAACTTAAACAATACGACGTTTCTCGTATAGCTCACCAGAGCAATCTTCTGATGGAAAAGTTGAAGTTCTTTTTCTTTTTTCTTTTCTTTCCTCTTTTCTTCCCCAAGCAGGGCAGCAAGCAACGCTGCTTTGCCGACCGCAAGCATCCTGCCCCCTCCCTCCCACTCACACACTTTCCTCCTCTAGCTTACACCCCAACACACCCACCCCCTCCCTTGCTTTCCTACTGGCAGTTCCTTTTCATCTACCTTTAAAAGGTGAGGGCTTCTACTTTAACCCAATGAACAAAATTTAATTTTTCTTCCTCTCTATAAACGTCACAATGTATCAATATAGAACTCGTTCAACTACTCGGAAGGTGGCCCCATCTGAAAAAACAATATCCTCCAGTGCAGCTTCGTACGAAAAGCTCAGTAAAAGCGTAATGCACCAGCCATTAGGCGGAAAAGCAGACATAATAAATCCGCCCCTGTGAATCCATCAGTTCAAGGTCCTCAAACACTCAAAACGAAAAATGCTTCTCGGACGTTCGTGAAGTCTGGTACCAGCAAGTGCTTCTCAGCCTCTGAAGCATCACTAATGACTGAAAAATTAGAGTCATCCGACACAGGCGAAAATCTCTCAGGCGCTGCTTGTAATAATTCAGCTCCGAGTAATAATTCATCTTCTCAAGTTCCGAAACCTGCTACGGGCACACCCGAAGCGAGTTCAAGTAATTGCATACGAGAAACACTCGACTCGCAACCCCACGTTTTGGACTGTGTCCGAGAAGATTCATCGTCCACAAAGCCAAGAATCTTTAGTAAAGAAGATACCTTGTCACTAGCGGGAGCTGCCAGTGGTCATCACGACCATTTAACCCGAAATAGAAGTAAATTCATGCTTCCTTGTTACTCAAAGGCTCGATCACAACACAGTATCCTCTTCGTTGGAACTTAAACTTGGAACTCAATACCTGCGGAGATCCGTGAAAGTAATTCTTGTAAGGTATTCAAAAAAAATCTTGAGTCTCACTTCCTATCAGATTACTAGTCGTGTAAGATCACAGAGTCAAACCTTGTCCCCTACATAACTGGTCCTAATAATGTAATTTGCCTTGGTTAATTTCGCCGATCTTCAGTCTGTTCTTGAATCGTTTGTCGAATATACTGTTAAATCTAGTCCAAATGAACTATATTTTGAAATGAAGTATCTAATTTCGAGTTAATTATCTCATTGATCAGTCTAATGCGTCTCTAGTTTAAGTGAATTAGGTTAAACATTATTGTACTCCTAAGACTAACCTTGATGGTAGGATGCCCTAGAAGTCACTGAACTTATTCGGGCCCACAGGTAGCTATACTCAAATTTGACCATTGTACTAGACTTAAGAAACATTTTATCTCGGTATCAACTGTGGTGAATAAATTGTTTAAATTGTTTAAATTGTTTAAATTAAGGGCTGATACGAAATTTTCGTTGAAAAGTGAATCTTGCAGGTTGACATCTTCGGTGTTTTCCATGCTTTAAAATCTGTTCCATCTGCCGAATAGATTTTCTTAAAATATTTCAGGGGAGTAGTGTAATTATTATTATTGTTATGGAACAGAATTTCTGTTTCTCTTTTGCAATATTAGTTAAACATTCTATCACATGGTGGTCAGAAAAAGACGGTAAAATCGCTGTGCTGATGACTGCTTGGGGATTGTTTGTAATAGCTAGGTCTAGAAGAATCTAGGAAGTGTGAGTAATGAGCTTTGGTTCTTGATCCACTTTTGAAAGATTGTCTGTAAAGTATTTTACTTAGCTGATTGTTTTTATTGGTTAGATCTACGTTGAAATCTCCGAAAACATAGAAAGACTTTTTGGTAGTAAGAGTTAATTTAAGCGTATTTTCAATGAAATATAATGTTGGACGTAGAGCTACAGACCTGCCGTAACAACTGCCAATTCTAAAAGACTTGTGTTTGTTAAATTGGACATTGAGCCCTACTATTTATATGTCTTCGCATTTTATTCTATTTGAAATAGGGATGTTAAGTAGACATCTTTGATGAAAATCCATTTAAAGCTACCTCTCTTATTCATGACTCCGTCATAATGGTACAATGTGTAGCCGTTGAAATATGAACTTTCGACTCGTGAATCGAACCATGTTTCAGATACGCATAAAATATCGATATCGCTAGAAATCAACATTACTCTTTTGACATCCATTTTATCGTTGAGAGTGTGAGCATTTATATGCATTATTTTATATTATTTATCTCTATAGGCAGATCTTTATTTGAGTTATTACATTCGCTAGGTCTAGCAGAGCATCTGGTATTAGCACCTTGGTCATTATTGCTTCATTTGCTGGTTGTGATATAAGTTTTAGGTGACCATTCAATTTCATTAATGTTATTTAGTCACAAAATGGGGATGGGAGTGGCATGATTTTTATTACGCATTTATACGAGGGCGCTGTAGTGGTCCTGTTTCCGTTGTATGATTATCGGAGTACAATTAACCAAAACATTTGATGTAGCGGAGATTGTTGTCTTCCAAATCCCATTGTCTTTTTCATCAAATATGGGGAGTGGTATTCTCGTCACTCCAGAAAGTATTTGGGGTATGAGGTCCGCACGTGCATGATCGAAGGCTTTTCTATAGATGTATTCATTGATAAGTAGTTCGAAAGTGCCACTGTTCTTGTCAAAGAATTTTGCCCATTGGTCTTTGTTTCCAGAGCTTTCAGTTTCGTTGGTTTTTTCAGGTATAGATAATTCCATTGCGAGGTTTGCTGTGATGCAAGCTGTGTCGTTACTGTGTGAAGACAGTGTCCGTCAGCTAAAGTGCATGTAGGCTCCGTTTTGAGCGATCATGTCGTCATCCAGTGAGTCTTCAACGCGTATACAAATTGGGTTCGCAGCTGATTTTCTGGTGTCAGTATCGGCTTGGTTGTACGTTAGGGGTTTTGCAGAGGCAATAGAATTTTTTAGGGGTCGTTTATCATTGCAGTGATTTGCTACGTGACTGCGCACAGGATTTTGATTTCCGAAAAGAGGCTTGATGAGCAATGAACTTTCTGAATTATTAGCCTTTCTTTTGGTTTGAAAATCTTTATTGGCTTGACTTTCCCCTGTTTCTGCACACGTGTTGCAAAGTCGACGATAGATTGAAAAGGAGGGCATGACACAGTCACTATTACTGTCCGTTGAAAATAGAGCAAATTTATTGTTCGTGCTTACATTATAGTGGTTTGAGATTGAGTTGGGGAGAGGCGCAAGATTATTCACGTTCCTCACGCTGTGGATGGGTGTTACTCAAAGCTCTGCTTGATGGCGCTTTCAATTTTTAAGGGTCTGGCTTACCATTATGATTATTATTATTATCATTATTATTATTACATAGGACGTTTCACCTCCGAAGACGCTTCAAAGACGTTTCATCGATGAATTCGATATTCTCTAGTTCGTCATTTCTATATATAGGGCAAATATCATTCCTATCATCGCCGTGTGGCGGCATAGTAGTTTTGAGGTATATAACTTTGATTTTAGTGCTGGCATGGTGTGTCGTTCAGCTCGCTCGGACCAGGCAAAAAGACCATTACCGCGAGCCGGCTCGCAAGTCAACTCGATCCGTGTGCAAACTCTAAAGGTTTGGATATTTTCTATCGAGTTAGCAGGTCTGGTTAGGGTTGAGTTTTATTCGTGGTGGCTGGTACTCCCATTTGGGGGTTCCAGCTACCCTCCCACACTTGGCCGAGCGACTTAGGGTGCGTTCACACTACGAGCGGAGCGAGCGGAGCGGCGCGGAGCGTCGCGGCACGGAGCGGAGCGGCGCGGCGCGTGTGTTCACATGTGAGCTGAGCAGAGCGACCTACACAAGCATCAGTCGCTATGGAGCGTTCCGTGAATGCGCTTCTGTTGCTCGACGGCAAAACGGAAACACTGGATCCATCCCATCAACATGAGGAGAGATCGCTATGGAGAATACCACTATCTCTTCGAAGCACTGAGGAGAGATGAATCACAATTCTACGAGTATTTACGGATGAAGCCGGCAACTTTTGATGTACTACCATCCCTTATAGAAAGAAAAATTTCCAACGAGATTAGATAAATTTTCTGTTTAGCAATACACAAATTTTTATTGAGGATACATGTAAAGCAAAGTAGTTTAAGCAAAATTAAAGTCTTTCCATATAGGCTGTATCACATATATTACTACAGGTTTTCGTAGGCCAGTACGATCAAAAAAAGTCTTGTGGTGACTTAAACGTGAGTGAACGTAAAGTAATTCCCTTCAGAAATTCAGGGTTGTGCCAGTGAAACCTAAGTGAAAAATACTGACAAATATTGACTTGCCCTGACCAAATAGTTCTCGAAATACTGATATGCTTTACGTTAGTATTGGAAAAAATCACCCGCTCTTAAAATTTTGTAACTTATTGTGTATTTGACACTCATTGAGTCCTCCTCATCATCATACGGCCTCCTTTTTCTCCCATTTTACGGAAAAAATGAAAACTTTATTAAAAAATCGTACATAATTATACTTTAATCAAGATCATAAAATAAAATGCACAGAATCACAAGAAAGATGAAACAACATCACGAGAAAAGCATAATAAATTCCTTAAACTGAAGCAATAATAAAGTAACTTATCAGAGAAAGCAGAAGAAAATAGAAATAAATGATTAATGAACCCAAATGAGTGAAATTACACTAAAATATTACATGTTACACCATCAGTTATAATTGTAATATGATTAGTTGTACAAATAACTAGTTATATACTAGTTTTATTTAACTCAAACGACAATTCTACCCCTGTAAGATATGACGATCCAAAGGCGGAGCCAAGGAGAAACGCTCGACGCGAGCGTCAAAAAATCCCAACGAATTTCCCGAGCGTGCCGCTCCGCTCCGCTTGTCGTGTGAACAGCCAAGCGTTTCTGCATTCAAACCTGTACAAACATTATTGCCGCTCCGCTCGTAGTGTGAACGCACCCTTAAGGGGTGTTTACACTAGGGGACATTTCGGCTGTGAGGCGCGACTCGTGTAGACGAAGCTCACCACTGAGGCTCATATTTGTGTGTGTGAGCCCGAAGTTCCCGATTCACTTTGATTGAATCCGTGGAGCGGCTGCACGTGTGAGCGGCGCTGATCTAGACCGGTCAGTGTGCGGTTGATAGTCATCAAGTGAGGTAGCGCCTCTCGCTCACCCGTAATGGCTGACTCAACACTGCCGCGAGAAACTACACTGCTTCTAATTGAAATGTACTAAGCCCATCAATGCCTTTGGCAGACTAAAAGCTGTGAATATAAGGAGGCTGCTTTCCATTATATTTTAATGAAAATGAACGAATATAGTAACATTACTCTCATGCAAATAAAAAAAAGATTACGTAGCTACGATGCAGCAACAATATTCACACAAGCTCGTCTACAGCAATCCATATTTCAAACCCCTCAGGGGGATACAACTATTGTATCTATGGGAATTAGCGCTCCCAGGGGAACCATGTGAGGGCCCGAGCTAAAGGTTAGGTAGGCTTCCTTTTTGTTGTAATAAAATAGATTTTTGTTTTGTTACGGACCATCTTTTTTCGGTTCTCTGCTGTCCTGTTTTTCAGCACCTACTACTTTCTTCTTCAACTTTTTTCTTGTTTCACGAACTTCTTTCCTAGCTTACTGTTTCTGTGCACCTTGTGCATAGATTCCGCGTTCCCTCAACTCCATACTAAATGGTGCCTTCCTCTTTCCTCTCTTGAACATCTTTGTCGTGGTTAAAGGAGGCTAAAAATTTCTTATATAATAATAATAATTATCCATATTTCAAAGCAGCAGGCCACACTGACTGGTTTTGTGCTGCATGGCTGTCACTTGTGTTTGACCAAAAAATCTAGTGTGACCTCAAAAAGTATCGAGAAACATATAGATTTAAAAATGAAACATCAAAAAATTTATCTAGAAATAAATTAATTATCTGCTATAATAAATTAGTTGAACAATAGCATATAAGGATATTTATATCATAAATTGCTTTTTATTAGGCTATTTATCTTTATATAAATTATCTAGTATCCTGATATTTACCCTAATAAAGCATGGTATCCAAATATTCTTCAATTCCACACGTGTTGCGAGTAGAAAAGTCAGTCTCTATTGCATTGCATATTATCAATGCTCAGATTCCTACTTATCAACAACTGTTTTAAGGCTTTCACACCGCTACCTTCATCATTTTTAATAATTTTGCAATTACTAAGTAGGTTGATTCTACTTTATTAGATGCCTTACTTTAGTATATAACTGATACACCATGTAGTTTCATGATAGAAATATCATTGCTTCCATCCAACAATAAACTGAACTCATTGTTACCAATATCATTGGTCATTCTTTCGTCAAAATAAGGTCACAATACATTCTTGATAATGTATGTGCATTTTATTCCATGATTTTTCGATATCATCACTATTTTTGTAATTGGAGATAGTGTGCTTGAGCTTATGAACCGTGAAATAGCCGTCTTGGTGTCATTCATAATCTGAACATAACATGATCAGAATATGGTTGCTTCACTATTCAGACAATTTGCTTAAGTAAATTAACAAATATAATAAGAATGAAGTAGTAACCAACCATTAGGGTGGATTCTTAATTCGAATTTACAGTAATCTATCATGTACATAGCTTAATTGTAATTCTAGCTAGAAAATTTCTAGCATACAGAAAAACTATATAGGTTTTATAGCTAATATCTAGGTTCAAAATTTTACATCTAGGCTTCAGCAAAAACATCTAGATCTAGCTATATAATATCTAGAGTGGCAGCCCTGTTGAGCAGCGCGCGCTCCATGGCTCGCTCCAATGGTGTCTAGTCTAAACGCACATGGCTCTTGTGAAGCTTCACACGAGGCGTCTACACGTGAGCCTGCAGCAAAATGTAGACCAGTGTAAACGGCCCTTTAGCCATGCTGGAACCCCTCTCCCTAGGCAGGGTGCCGAGAGCTGCAGCATAGTTCGCTCGGCCATCTCACTTATACACGTTTAACTAGTGCAGGCACATCGACCTCGGTCTCCCCACCTCCAGTCTCTGTACCTGCACCAGCCGGCTATATATTATTAAGAGCGCCGATAGAATGTAAATAGAAGTATAAGCGTCCTCTGTATTCCAACGGTTTCCCAGCCTAGCAATCGGATAGAGACAGGTTGCCGGGGTTAGGGCCAAAGAAACGTATGCGCTCCTCCATGTATGATGGGCATTCGATAAGCAGGTGTTTCACGGTCAGGGACACTATGCAGTCCTCGCAATAAGGCAGTGCGCTGTTGTCCATCAGGTGTCCATTCACCTGAGTATGACCTATTTGCAGGTGGCACAGGGTCCTTTCCCAGTGGCGGTTGGAACACTGCCGTTGGGAAACGGTTTGACGCCGTTGCGAATGCTTCTGAGCTTATTATGATTATTAGCCTATGTGTGCCATTCTATGGTCCATGCGGTAGTCAGGATTTTTCGAATGTAAATTTTCATATCCGATCGTGGCAGTCCGACATGAGTCTTCTATCGCAGCCCGAGCAGCCGCGTCGACGGCTTCGTTTTCAACTACTCCAACATGGCTTGGTACCCAACATAAGTAGAATCTGCGGTAGTCATGAAAAAAATTATTCCTTTATCGAGGCAACTATGGGGTTTGGGAGGCGGATGTTGGTTATTGCTTGGATGGAGCTTCTTGAAAATCAGTTGCAATTGTGATCGAGTTTCCGGGTAGCGTTGAAGAGTATGAAATTGCATCCCGGATAGCGAGCAGTTCAGCCGTGTAGTGGGATGCAGTATTTTGGATCCGCACTGTGACTACTCGGTCCTCATGCTTGTATCCATATGCAACACCTTGTTCGGTCTTTGATCCGTCTGTAAAGATCATTGTACTCGTATTTCGTTCATGCCTTGTACAATGATCTATAAAGGCTGAGCGTAGTACCTGGGCGGTGTCGGCCCCCTTGTTAAAGCCATGCAGCTCATCACAAATGACCACATTGTTCATCTGCCATGGTGGAATTGGGAGAATTGTCTCTGTAGGCTCTCTTTCTGGCCCACAAGTTATTGGGGAATAGACTTCCCTTTACCAAACGGTTCAATAAATTGGTACTAGCCCATTGTGTGCTTACTCGATTTATTGAACCGCTTGGTAAAGGGAAGTCTATTCCCCAATAACTCTGTAGGCCAGAGAGAGAGCCTACATTAGTTTCAAAATAAGTGCACGATGCGTGGTGCAGTAAAAAATTTCCTTACGTGTAAAGAGTGAAGCCTTTGATAAGCTATGCATCGCATGCCTCCACCTCGGGCTACCGTGGATGCGGAGGAGCCCGGCGGGGTACCTAGCGAAGAGGCCAGCCAAACTAGGAAACCAGCCGCCAAGTTGGGAATTGGGATCCCTAACCAGAAAGCAGAACGAAATCGAGGAACTTCTACCTGATGCATCTACTAACAGAGCGCTGATTCGCGAACATTAAACGGGATATCTCGTTAGATGGGAAGCATTACACGCAGCCTGTGATACTGAAGAGCTAGAACAGTGGCTGCAGTCCCTCAAAGAATCTATTGATCGTTTTCGCTCTAAAGTTGAGGATCTAACTAATAAACCTCCCGATTTAGGTCTGGTTCGCACTGCGTCTAGTAAATGCTCATCAAGATCGTCTGCTGCTGAACTTCGGTTGGCACAACAAAAGGCAAAATTTGCTGCTCAAAAGTTGGCGTTAAAAAGATCAAAGGAAATAGCCGAACAAGAGATGAAACTGAAACGTAAGAAGTTAGAATTCGAAGTAAAGTTGCTCAGACTGGAACAAATGAAGAAAGTAGCAGAGCAGCAAGAAACTGAAATAGAAGTGGAAGTACTTGAACGCGAGCTCAACAAGCTAGGTGTATCTAATCCTGATAAAAATTCAGTTTATGATCTGACAAGCGAGGGCACACCTATGAGTTTGCCGAAGAGCTGTCAAAACATTGCTCTTGAAGAGATTGACTGCAACTCGATAAAACCTTCACTTCTCGACATTCTAACTCGTCAAAACGATATTTCGTCAAATTTGGTGCTAAGCCAAGAAAGATCCCTGCTTCCTAAGACAGATCTTCAGAGTTTCGTCGATGGCAGCTATCTAACCAAGTTTAACAGTTTCATGAGAGGCTTCAAACGCGCTATAGTCTAAAATGCCAGAGCGATTCCGACCGTACAATTTTGGAACTAATGTAGGTTCTCTTTCTGGCCTACTAAGTTATTGGAGAATAGACTTCCCTTTACCAAGCGGTTCAATAAATTGATACTGGCCCGTTGTGTGATCACTCTATTTATTTCAAGGAACATCAACACAAAATTGATCACAGTTCTATAGCGATGACAATAGCAAGTTTCAAAATATTGAGGAATTGCGAGGTGTCTGGAAAGATAAAGAATAAATCTAAGTAAATTGGTAATACACTAAATAAATCAATATGCACATGTCATCTATATATCGAGAGCTCAAAGTCTAGTCACCCCCAGAAACAATTAATGAATCTGGTACGGGAAGACGCTGCTTCCACAAGGTTTTTTTATTTCAAATGAAAAAAACGTGCGAGGAGTTCGTGAGACTCGAACTCAGGACTAGAGATCACCGCGCCAACACGCTATCGACTGCGCTATCGATCACCCTTGAAGGGTATCGAAGGACAACAAAAGCAATGTTTGGTACAGTGCTTCGATACAGTTTCACTGTACCAAACATTGCTTTCGTTGTGCTTCGATCACCTTTTAGGGTGATCGATAGCAGAGTCGATAGCGTGTTGGCGCGGTGATCTCTAGTCCTGAGTTCGAGTTTCACGAACTCCTCGTACGTTTATTTCATTTGAAATAAAAAAAAACTTGTGGAAGCAGTGTCTTCCCGTACCAGATTCATTAATTGCTTCTGGGGGTGACTAGACTTTGAGCTCTCGATACATATGGAATAAAATATATCTATCAGGACAGTGCGCCTGCTTTCACTGTACCAAACATTGCTTTCGTTGTGCTTCGATCACCTTTTAGGGTGATCGATAGCGCAGTCGATAGCGTGTTGGCGCGGTGATCTCTAGTCCTGAGTTCGAGTCTCACGAACTCCTCGTACATTTATTTCATCTATATATGTCTCAGCATGAACAAACAAAATATACCTAGATATGAGCAAGACAATCAAGCAACGAACTATACGCTGGCTGATTATCGCACTTCTGGTGCCAATAGGATCGACCTAGCTGCTGCACTGGGTTAATTCTTCGAACTAGCTTTTAAGAAGCATGGTCGGCGCCAACAGTTTCCATGAGGATGCGGGGCAGGTCAATGTGATTAGTCTTCAAGAGTTCCTTGCTCTGCCAATGAAAGATTTGGAGGCATCGTGATCCTGATCGTCATCATCGCTCTCTGTGCCGTCCACAGATTCATACAACTCGTGTAGCGGGGCAGTCGGATGATAACATACTCTGATGTAGTAGTTAAGAAGTTTAATGTTTAGAGAGATATTCATAGGTATTATTGCACTCTCTGCATGAAGGCTCATCACTGGAGACGAGCGGAAGGCTCCAGTTGCAATACGTATAGCTGCGTCCGGGATTGTTAAAATGGACTGTAGAAGGGTAAGACAAGCGGAGGAGTAAAGGGCCGTTTACACTGGTCTACATTTTGCTGCAGGCTCACGTGTAGACGCCTCGTGTGGAGCTTCACAAGAGCCAGGTGCGTTTAGACTAGACACCATTGGAGCGAGCCATGGAGCGCGCGCTGCTCAACAGGGCTGCCACTCTAGATATTATATAGCTAGATCTAGATGTTTTTGCTGAAGCCTAGATGTAAAATTTTGATCCTAGATATTAGCTATAAAATCTATATGTTTTTCTGTATGCTAGAAATTTTCTAGCTAGAATTACAATTAAGCTATGTACATGATAGATTACTGTAAATTCGAATTAAGAATCCACCCTAATGGTTGGTTACTACTTCATTCTTATTATATTTGTTAATTTACTTAAGCAAATTGTCTGAATAGTGAAGCAACCATATTCTGATCATGTTATGTTCAGATAATGAATGACACCAAGACTGCTATTTCACGGTTCATAAGCTCAAGCACACTATCTCCAATTGCAAAAATAGTGATTATATAAAAAAATCTTGGAATAAAATGCACATACATTATCAAGAATGTATTATGACCTCATTTTGACGAAAGAATGACCAATGATATTGGTAACAATGAGTTCAGTTTATTGTTGGATGGAAGCAATGATATTTCTATCATGAAACTACATGGTGTATCAGTTATATACTAAAGCAATGCATCTAATAAAGTAGAATCAACTTACTTAGTAATTGCAAAATTATTAAAAGTGATGAAGATAGCGGTGTGAAAGCCTTAAAACAATTGTTTATAAGTAGGAATCTGAGCATTGATAATTGCAATGCAATAGAGACTGACCTTTCTACTCGCAACACGTGTGGAATTGAAGAATATTTGAATACCTAGCTTTATTAGGGTAAATATCAGGATACTAGATAATTCATATAAAGATAAATTGCCTAATATAAAGCAATTTATGATATAAATATCCTTATATGCTATTGTTCAACTAATTTATTATAGTAGATAAATAATTCATTTCTAGATATATTTTTGGATGTTGTATTTTCAAATCTAGATGTTTCTCGATATTTTTTGAGGTCACACTAGATTTTTTTGGTCAAACAAAAGTGGCAGCCATGCAGCACAAAACCAGTCAGTGTGGCCTGCTGCTTTGAAATATGGATTGCTGTAGACGAGCTTGTGTGAATATTGTTGCTGCATCGTAGCTACGTAATCTCTTTTTTATTTGCATGAGTGAAATGTTACTATATTCGTTCATTTTCATTAAAATAAAATGGAAAGCAGCCTCCTTATATTCGCAGCTTTTAGTCTGCCAAAGGCATTGATGGGCTTAGAACATTTCAATTAGAAGCAGTGTAGTTTCTCGCGGCAGTGTTGAGTCAGCCATTACGGGTGAGCGAGAGGCGCTACCTCACTTGATGACTACTAACCGCACACTGACCGGTCTAGAGCTGCGCCTCGCAAGGCTCGCACACGTGCAGCCGCTCCACGGATTCGAGCAAAGCGAATCGTGAACTTCGGGCTCACACACACAAATATGAGACTCAGTGGTGAGCTTCGTCTACACGAGTCGCGCCTCACAGCCGAAATGTCCCCTAGTGTAAACACCCCTTAAGCGTCACGCCCCTAATCTATTTTTGGTTGCACACGTCGGTTTGTATTTTTACAAATTTAACTACGAAAATAAAAGCGAGGAATACGGCTTTGAAACTTAGCATTTTATATTAAAAGCTTTACTGGTAAAATTGAACGTTTCGACTCAAAGAGTCATTCCCAACAAAATTCTCTGAAAAAAAATATTTACTGAATATTTTTAACGTTTTAGCAGCTGCTTCAAACCCCGTTGATCTGCGCATTATTGAATCTCTTTATATTTTACAACGAAAGCCTTTTTTAAATGACTCCCAATTCGCTTTTCCTTTTCAAATAGGTTAGGAATTTGATTTATTATTATTAAGTTTTCCTTCCTTTTAAGTTTTCTTGTTTTCTCGATACTGTCAATATGCAAATATTTCATTTTTTTCCAGAGAATTTTGTTGAGAATGACTCTTTGAGTTGAAACGTTAAATTTTACCAGTAAAGCTTTTAATATAAAATGCTAAGTTTCAAAGCCTTATTCCTCGCTATTATTTTCGTAGCTATTTTTGGTTTGATCAGCATGGTGTAAAGTCTGAGCAGGGTGAGCCGGTCTGCCCCCCAGCTCTTATGGGAGATGTGTTTCAAGACATTCAAACTTTGGATGCACGACTTTTTTAACTGCATTATGTGTTTGCGCCATGTTAGACCATTGTCTACGCAGAGACCGAGGTACTTGCGATGTGCTATGCAGGCTATTGGTTCCTTGTGAAGGGTCAGGTTCGGGGCGAGTTTTGGACAAGTTTGCTTTCTGTATACATGCACACATTTGGTTTTGGCTGTTGAAAAACGGAATCCAGTTTCATGCGTCCATTTCTCGAGTGTTTTGAGGGTCAACTGGAGTTGTCGTTCTACTCCTTGTGTCGATGGCCCGGAGGCATAAATCATGAAGTCGTCAACATACAGCGAGGATAACTCGCACCAGTATTTTCTGGTCGGCCAAAAATTCCCTGATGAATAAAGGGAGGAGACCTCGCAGTCCATACCCATGTAGCTTCTGAAGGATTCCATATTTCCAAGCTGTGTCGCATGCTTTTTCAATGTCGGACATGATCACTATGGAATGTAACCGCGAGGCGATGGCGTTTTGGAGGTGACTCTCCAGCTGAACTAGGGCGTCCGTGATACTCCTGCTGCGTCGAAAACCTGACTGCGTTAGGGTTATATGCCCACTCAATTCCAGGGCCCACATGAAGCGCTCGTTGATCATCTTCTCTAGCAGTTTGCAGGGACGTGAAGTTAATGAATTTGGTCGGTAGGATTGCGGATCTTTGCAAGGCTTAGGGAAGGCGAGAACCATTGCGGTGGGCCATTGGTGAGGTATATACGAGGTTGCGTAAATTTTATTATATAGACGTAGGAGAAGGTTTTGTAGGCTTAAGTGACTGTGCCTGATCATGGAGTACGTGATCTCGACGTTGCTGGGGGCCGTCTCGCCTACAAGCCGTAATGCAGAGTTGTATTCGTTTATGTTGAAGGGTGAATTATACGGTCGATCTTCGGGTGTTGTGAAATCGAGGAGTCGATTTTCAGCGTCTCTCTTGTGTCTTGCATTAGTCAGGTTGGACGCCTGAGAGAAAGTCTCGGGAAGTAAGTTGGCAACGTCCATGTGCGATGTCAATAGAGGCGAACCTATCCCATTCGAGTGTAAGGATGGTGAAGGGTCGACAGTATATTTTCCAGATATTTTGTTGATTTTCTTCGAGATTTGGTGAAGGCTGGTGTGCTGGATCAAGGTAGATACAAATTCTTTCCATGAGTTCTGCCGACATTGATTAAAAACCGAGCGGCAACGGGCTTTGGCTCAATTGTAGCCTATTTTGTTAATTAAGGTGTAGCGATTTATTAATATTCGTTCGGCTCGTTTTCTTTCTGCTTTCGCTAATCGGCACTCCTCGATCGGACCACCAGGGCACAGGCGGTCTTCGCACAGCTCCTCCACTGCGGGGTATGGACGCTTTTGCAGCCTCGCGTATTTTGTATTCGATGAGGGTAACTAATTCCTCGATTGACGCTTGTTCGGGGAAAAGTTCCTTAGTGTCCACCGCGGTAAGAGTCTCAAAGAGCCTCTAGTTTGACCTTCTTGTGATGAATCGCGATGGGAGTCCCATAAAGACACGTTGTTCCTGGAAGGTTCTTTCAAAATCGCCCTTTTAATTCTATTAAGGTTATTTAAATGGGGTAATGATCGCTATCCTATAAAGAATCAAGGACTTTGTACGAGAAGTCGGCAATGCAGTCGGGTGAGCGGCAAGACTGATCAATACAGAAGTATGTATTGGTTTGGACGTGATAATGCGTGGGATGTGCACCCTCCGTCAATAAAGATATGTTGTTGTTGATTAGGAGGTCTTCAAACATTCGGACACGGTGGTTTGACCATTTTTCTCCCCATTGCTGGCTTCTTGCATTCATATCTCCTAGCAGCAAGAACGGTGGGTGAAATTGTTGAATCAGCTAACCCATTTGTTCCTTTCGTACTTGGTGGTGAGGAAGATACACAGAACAAATTGTGTATTGTTTGTCGAGGTAAAGTTTAACTGCAGTAGCTTGAATGTCGGTATTCAGTTGTAGGCTATTAAAATTAACCTTACGGTGTATAAGGATTGCCGCACCTCGCTCACGTCCGTCATCGCGAACTGGAGGTGATAGAACGAGCGAGTAATCAGCAGGTGCGCGTGTATTTGGGTGCATGATTAAGGTATCTTGTAGGCAAACGCAAACCGGTGATATTTGTTTAAGCAGTAATTTTAACTCTGAGAATCTTGACTTATATGATTGTAGGTTCCGATGCATTATGTTGTTTATCATTTCTTGTAAGAAGGGGCCCAGGGCCATTCAGCGCCAGGCTGAGTGGGCTGTCGTTTTTCCCGGTCCAGTGCTTGCTGGTGGACATGTTGTTTCTTGTAATAAAGGGATGGGCTCCAGATTTTTTTTTATTTAGGGCGCATTGGTTGATTTGATTTAAACATTAGTTCCAGTTGTGGTGATTATGGCGTCCGCGTATGTTTGGGGACGCTTTTGTCTGGTGGAGTGTTGCGATGACGGTCAGGTCTGTTCCGTGCTTTTGCTGGCTAGATTGGTTTCCATTTCATATGCTTCCACCATACTGTCGTAGTTAAACAGGCTGGCTGTGTTGGTTGTAGGCCCTTTTTGCATAGATTCCCCAGTTCGTCTCTTTTGTCGCGGTGGAGAGGCCGAGGTACCGGCAAAGGCTTCTCCCTGTTTGGGTAGGGTGCCAGAGAGCGAGGCTCGACGCTTTCTCGACTCATTCGCTATCTGGCTGTTTTCGGGTTTGCTTTGTTGGGATTTCGGAATGTTTTCAGGTTTGCGGTTTCCTCCATCGCCTTCGTCCGCTAGTGATGCAAACCGGCCTGAATTTAAGCCAATGAGCTCCGTATGCGGTGATGGGGAAGGACATATGGGGACGTCTATCACATACCCTGTCTAAAAAAAGATGAGGTATATCTGGTACCTAGGGGAGTTGCATTAGGGGGATTCGAGTTTGATCTGTTTGTAACAAATCTGTAGGTTTTATTTTGCTCGTGGAAACTGTCTCTTACCTTTTCCATGGCTTCCGAGAGGGTGATGCGTTCTCTAGCTTGTGTGGCTGCAACCTCCGCTCGGAATTTATATGCGTCGCAGTCGCTGCTACTCGATGGGTGTTCACCGCTAAAGTTCACACAGGATGGGTTCTCTGTGCACGTTGTCATCCGGTGTCCACTGGTTCCACACCGTGCGCACGCTTCTTCTGTGGCTCCACACCAATTACGCGTACGTCCTAGTTTTTACATTTGAGACATCTTGGTGGTTTTGGCACAGATCATTCCATTATCTCCCTGTGCCATTCGGCCAGTGTAATAAGGGCAGGCAGTCTTGCACGGGCGAAAGTTTGAACGTATCGGCTAGTATTAACTAGCTCTCCGTCCACTCGCCTTTTCATTCGTTTTATCTTTTCCACTCCTTGATTCTTCAGTTTCACGAGCAGTTCTTCCTCCGAACTCTGCCCCATAGCATCGCTGAGTACAGTCCGCTTGACCGAGTTTTATGTCCTATGGAGCTCCACCACTACAGGTACATTGTTCAACTTGGTTAATGTGACCAGAGCACGCATCTCAATTAGTAGGGATGACCGATTATTTTTTGAGATCCTCTTCGGGTTTCCAATCTACTTTTTTAGTTCCTTATCTGTTGATACGATATTTATCTCGGATTCGATGTTTACTCCCGGGAATGTCGAGACGTAGTAAGGAGGGATAAATCGTTCCCTACTAAAGACGTCCTCCAGTGTTAGCAGATGCCTCATTTTATTTTCCTTGAACCTATTCCTCTTTTAAATGTGAGAAAGGTAAAAAACTTCTTCTTTGAAGGAACTTTTAAATTAAAAAATTTGAAAAACTTGATCCAGCAACTTTCGGAAATAATTTGCCATGTTAAAAAAAATAGAAAAAAATAGAAAGTGTACTCTGGTAATTTCGCATCTTTTGGGAAAATAACAGTGACCATCATTCGTGAACTATTTCTATGTTACAATAGAGCATGAATGTTGAAAAATCTCTAACGCACACAATCATTTTCTGATTCACCAAATTGGCTTACATCTTGTTTCTTTTTTATGGAAAATGTTGGTTAACTAGAGACGTAAAATCTGAGAAGTATAAAAAAACTTTTTCATCTTCGATTTCTCTCATCTGTTATTGCAAAAAAAAATCATGTTGAGTGTATATGACGCTACCTGTGGAACTGCGAAAAGAAAAAAAAATAACCTTTGTCTTATTTCTGCTTAAAACAGTGCAATTTAAATACGAAGCTAACAAAGCACTGCTAGCAACACGAAGGAAATGGTGTGCTCAGCCCAGTCTCGACCTATAGGCCTGTCTGTCTGAAGTGTCCTTGTCCCCTCAATCACCCCTCACCGAACCCGTTCACTCCCCCCCCCCCCTCTTCCCGTACCCCTGCCTTCCGTCTCTCTGACTGTTTCAGAGCATGGCAAATCCTGATGAACTTTTTCGCTCCAAGCAACCAGAGAAATTACGTTTGATCTGATAAATTTTTCGTAATGTCTAACATCTCAGTGAAGTTTTTGTTCACTTCCTACGTGGCCAAGACGAAAAATGTGCACGGAAGAATTATTGTGTTTCGTACCTCCGTTTCCCTACTGACACCGAATAGTTTAAAACATCATAGCTATACAATTACAACGCACGATGCATCACTACGAGACTCGCTTCGCAGGCCGGAAAGTGCCGTTCTCTGCACAAATGTTGCCGTACACAACATCCCGAAAAAATGGTTCTCTCAGGGGCAAAAATACGACTTTACCAAGCAAAGTGCCTGCAAGTAGGGGACCTACATCCTCTCACGCACAAGATTCTAATGCTCAAAAGACGGGAGACTTGTTAACAGCTGCCAGTAACCCCGTCAAAGAATGTGTGTCACCTTCCGAAGCAACGTCAGTGAAGACTATGCAACCAATTTCGCCGGATGAGGGAAAACATATCTGCCAAACCTCCAGCAATCATTTGAAGGTTCGAAGCAGTGAAGTCTCAGCCGCAGCACCACAACCACCTGCTCCTCATCTGAACAAGCAAAACAGCGTGCCAGCTCCCCAGCTCTGCGTCAACAACAACGCTCCGAACTGTCCGCCAGCGGCGGGGACACAAACACCATCCTCATCAGTGGTACAAGAAAAAATAGTTTTTACTAATAAGGACATTTCAAGCGTGGTAGACTTTTCTCATTCTCCAGATAATATGTTCGATAATTTTCGCGCACAAACCGATACTGGCAGTAAATTACCCCAGAGCGCAAGCTGTGAAAACAAAATAAAATTTCCAGTACAGAGCAATGAAAATAACACTGTTGCTTCTTTTAATGGCTACTTGCACCCGCTTCAAATAAAAAGCTCTCAAAAAATTCATGAAATTATTCACAATTTGTCTCTAACAAAAGCGTTTTTCAATAAATCCCTAAGACAACGTGAGCCTCCTAGCCCGTCGTCGATTTTCTCTACAGTATCAAACATTCAGAACCTAACCGAACAGCTTTTTGGTTTAAATTCACATATAAGTTCTCAAGACCTTGCACCTGTGGTATCTGCTAGTATCTCTTGTGAAATCGATTCCAATTGTCGAGAACCTTACGACACTTGGCTGCTAGGTGATAATATCCTAAGCACGATCAGAAGAAAGGACATCGATCGCTCGTGCTGGATCAAAACTGTTCCGTCAGGGCGCTTCGATGACCTTCTCCATACTGTAAATTGCTTGCCTAGATTTAAAAATTATATACTAAGTTTTGATGGTCTCTGCCACTCGCCCTCAGACCTTGCTCGAATCAAACAACAAATTGTAAGAAAGTACGCACTTTCTCGTATTTATATTGCCAATGCTTGCAGTGCAAACGAATTCAACAAAGCGAGGCATTTTTGCAAAAACCTGGGTTTAAACTTGATTCAATTTCAAACTTACCCAGATAATGAAAATGGTGATGCACTCAATAACTTTCAATGGCCTCGGACCCAGGAAGAGAACTGCTGTTTTCTTCAACAACTTGCAATGAAATCAACATCGCGAATCACCGTGACATATTGTCCTCGTTTCAACAAATGTCAAGCAATAAATGGAATTGTAGATCATTCCAATGAATCGAAAAATTCACGGAATGAGACAAATAGTCTCACCTTAGACTTTCAAAAAGAATATAAGCCTATGCACATCACTGCACATGGTACACCAAATCCTTCAATATTGATTGCGTCATCAAGCAGAGGTCTGAGTAACTCACTCACCCACAGCATGAGGAATGTAAATAAGCCTGAGCCTTTCCCTGATACGATCTCAGACAAATATAATGTCAGTACGAAAAATAAATTTGCGTTACTTGCAACAGACACAAATAGTGATTGCGACATGCCCTCCTTTTTTCAACCCATTCTCAACTTTCCAGTGAGTACGCAGGAACCATGGAAAGTCAAGCGAATACCGATATTCAAAACTATTCCAAAGAAAATCAAATTATTCGAAAAAAAATCTGATGCCTTTGCCGGGCCTCCGTCGAACGACCAAACTAATACTGCTACCGAAAAATCAACAGTGAATCAAATCTGCACACGCGTTGCACACACAATGGACGACTTGAAACGACCGCTCAAATTGGAACCTGCTTACACTGTAGGTGACGGACACTGTCTCCTCCACGCCGTAACGACGCAGCTTGCTTCACAACAAAAATCGAAATGGAATAATATATCTCTGAAAAAAGCCATCAAAACTGAGAGCTCCAGAAACAAGGACCAGTATGCAAAATTCGTTGACAAGAACAGTGGCAGTTTCGAACAACTCATCGATAAATACATCGATAGAAAAGTTTTCGATCACGCAGTTGGAGACCTCATACCCCAAATACTTTCTAATGTAACGAGAACACCAATTCACGTGTTTGATGAAAGAGACAATGGGATTTGGAAGACGACAATCTCCCCTACATCAAATGCTCTGATAAACTGTCCTCCGGTAAACATACACCGGAAACAGGACCATTATAGCGCCCTCTTCAAAATGCGTGATGAAAATCGTGTTGCTCCCTCCCCCATTTTGTGACTAAATAACAGTGATCAAATTGAATATGAAGCTGAAATCACAAACAATGAACGCGGCAATAAAGACCTAGAGACGAATACTAAATGCCCTGCTAGACCTGAAAAATGCAATAACTCCACTAAAGATCTGCCTATTAAGGTAAATAATATCAAAATATTGCACATAAATGCTCGCAGCCTCAATGGTAAAATGGATGACGTACGAGTAATGTTGATCACTAACGATATCGATATTTTATGCGTATCTGAAACATGGTTCGATTCACGAGTCGAAAGCTCATATCTCAGCATTACCGGGTACAAATTGTACCGTTATGACGGAGTCAAGAGTAAGAGAGGTAGCGGTTCATGCATTTTCATCAAAGATGTCTACTCTACATCCTTAGTTCCGATAAAAGAAAAATGCGAAGACATAGAAATGGTTTGGCTCAATGTTCAAGTAAACAAACACAAGTCTTTCATTATCGGCAGTCTTCACAGACATCCGTCAGCATCTCTTCGTCCAACATTAGATTTCATTGAAAATACGCTTAGATCAATCTCTGCAGCCAAAAAGTCTTTCTATGTTTTCGGAGATTTTAACGTGGATCTGACAAATAAAAACAATCAGCTAAGCAAGATGCTGCACAGACTTAATCTTTCTCAAATGGTCCAAGAACCAACGCGAATTACCAACAATTCTAAAACTCTTCTTGACCTAGCAATTACTAACAATCCCCAAGCAGTACTCAGCACAGAAATCTTACCGTCATTTTCTGATCACCATTCGGTAGAATGCCAAATCAATATTGCAAAAGAGAAACAGAAATCTAGTTACATTACATATCGCATGAAAAACCACTACTCCCCTGAAATATTTCAAGAAAAGCTATTAAACAGATGGAGTGAATTTCAAGGCATGGAAAACACCAATGATGTCAATCTACAAGTTTCGCTTTTCAACGAAAATTTCGTATCAGCTCTTAACGAATGCGCACCTTTCACTACGAAGAAAGTTAAACCAAGAATTTCTAAATGGATAACAGATGAGATAAAACATTTGAGCAGAGCTAAAAGAAATTTGCAGCGTCAGTACAAACTGAATAAATCAGACAGTACGCGTCGAAAATTATACAAAGATCATGAGAAGATCCTACGAAGAAAAGTTAAGGAAGCAAAACGGGACTACTTCCACAAAGAACTCTTGGCGGCAAAACAAAACCCTAAAAGAACTTGGGAAATCATTAGAGAAGCTGCTCAGTATAAAAATTCAGACTGCAAAAGCACTTTTGACAACCCCTCAGAAATGGCGAATGACTTTAACACTTTCTTCTCAAAAGTTGGCGAAGATGTTTTCAATGAAGTATCCAGGACAGTTTCAGACACATCTACAGAGGCAAATCTGAGCGATGTTTCATCCCCAAATAGTAGCAACAAGTGGAGACCAAAGCCAGTTAGCGTCATAGAGATACGAAAAATCTAATACTCACTGAAGAATACTAAAGCGACTGGACATGATGGCATAAGCCTCCAACATATAAGAGACAGCTTCCCTGTCACAGCACCCTTTATTCGCTTGATAATAAATACATCTATAGTCACAAACAAGTTTCCCGATCAATGGAAACTATCCATAATTAAGCCATTACATAAATCTGGTGATATCGACATTGCGTCAAACTACAGACCAATCAGTCTCCTGCCTGTTATGTCCAAAATATTAGAAAAAGTAATAACAAACCAGCTCTCGTCTTACATAGACGAGTCACATCTACTGCATCGCAATCAATATGCTTACAGGAGGAATACCAGTTCTCAGGACGCCCTGTTAAACATAACAGAAAAAATTTACAATGATATTGACCAAAAAAATTAACTCTCTTACTATTGCTTGATCTCTCCAAAGCTTTCGACAGTGTTGAGCATAAGAAACTTCTACAAAAAATTTCAAACCTCAGAATAGACACTCAGTGGTTTGAAAGCTACCTACGAAACCGCTCTCATGCAGTGTGCTTGAATAACAAAATGTCATCATTCATACCAAATAATTTTGGCGTTTCTCGAGGTTCAGTCATCGGCCCCCTCCTATTTTCAATTTTCATCAACGATTTCCCCACCATGCCGGCAAACACAAAAATCTCAATGTATGCTGATGACGTACAAATTGCCATGACAAGCTCAACAGCGGATTTAACAGAAACACAAGCCAACGCTGAAAACCTTCTGAGAAATCTGAAATTGTGGTATGACCACAATGGCCTCAAACTTAACGCAAGTAAAACGCAATGCATTATTTTTGGATCACAGAATGCGACTGAAAATTTACCCCCATTCAAGCTAACATTTGGAGACGATACAATTAAACCAGTCGATAAGGTTAAAAATCTGGGTGTTTGATTTGACAAAAATATGACTTTCAATTCACACGTCGAAACAATGTGCAACAAAATTAACGGAACCTTAATGTTCTTTCATCGTATAAAGAACACACTTGACGAAAAATCTAGATTATTAGTGATTCAGTCTTTAGTTTTATCGCGTCTGGACTACGGCAGTCTTGTGTGGGGAGACTTACCTAAATGTCGTCAGGAAGAGTTGCAAAAATGTGTAAACTTCGCCGCCAAAGTGGTATGCAAAGGAAATTTCAGTAAATACGATCATGTCACCCCTCTTTTAAGAAAACTCGACTGGATCCCAATACCGAACAGATTCATGATCCAGAAAGCTCGACGAGTATTCTCCTCTCTGTACCTCCCCCAAAGTAATGCAGAGGTGGTAAAATTTTTTCCATCTAATATCCCAAACGAAAGACCAAACCGGAGGAACGATGTTTTAGTCAGTTACCGTTCATCTAACGTGGGACAAAAAGTTCTCTCAGTTTCTGGAGCTTTTTTGTGGAACAAGCTTCCCCAGCATATCAAAAACTCTAAAACTGGAAAAGAATTTAGAGTAAATGTGTCACGTCATTTTGCATCTCTGTCATAGGGCCTGCAGAATCTCGGTGTAAACTTCCCATCTATCAGAAATTTTAATTTTTCCTGAAATTTCTGTTAGAAATTTAGAAACTATTTCATTTTACGTTTGCTAAGCGATTCGTATATTCATCTTACTTATTTCTGTCGACAACAATGAGCACCACAGCCGTCAGTTCAGTGCAGCAGAACGAACGTTCTTTCCATAATTTGGAGTATTTCCTCATCTTTATTTTTTTGTTATTTCTTTCTCTTTTCGGTATTAATATTTAACGTCCGTTTGACAAATATACCATGAAATACATTTTGTGTGTACACCAATAAACGGGTTTATAGATGTGAGGGTTGTGCAAAGTTTATAATGAATTAAATTTTTGGCTAACGTTGTCTCGCTATTTCAAAATCGTTCTCGAAGATGTTTTCAATCGATTTTCGGCTGAGCTGGGGGGAAAGGGGTAATTTAAGCATTGCATCTAGTCTTTTTATTTTTATTTTTTTTCGTGCGTTCAGCGCACACTAGCACTGAACTTTCACATCGGAAAAAACTCTAAATTTCTGTAATCAAAATTATCATTTTGGATCAAGGCTTAATCTTCCTATATGTGCCAATTTTGTGAATATTCTCCACTCAGATGTGATATCCGGCCACAATGTTACTCCATTTTATCCCACGTACACATGTCCGTATAATGCTGAAGAGTTGTGTTGCTTCTTGACTATAACCTGATATTTCTTAAAAATTTCTGTGAAGAAATTAAAAAACAGCTCATTTTTATGTTTTTCGAAGTCTTCTTTTCCTTTTAGTTATTTTTTTGCTAAAAATTTCTTACGATTTCAGTGAGCTCAGCTGTCATTTTCTGTGTAGTAGATGGTAGGTTGCTTCTATCTTTTATCTTATATATGTATTTTTTTCTAATATTTTATTTTCAATAATTAGATATATTAATATGTGTGTGAACGTGCTTAGGTATATATATGTATCTACATAAATAGATATACATGTTTCTATTTCATTTCTTTACGCAAAAACCATTCGGTTAATAAATTTTATTGCAATAGCGAAATGATTCAAAAATAGATCTATCACTTCCCCAGAGGGCATTTCTGTGAATCGGATTATTGTCATATATAATAAATGAAATAAAGTGCAATTTGAGCATATGAAACGTAGTAAAATTATCTTTCTGTCCGTATGTTGTACAAGCTATTAATTTTGATATTGAATATATGTTTGTTTACCCATATCTACCAATATTTTGTAGATATTTGTCAATCATGAGTGGTAACCGGCTTACACTGTATCTCTATTTTATCCCATGTACCCATGTCCGCATGATGTGGTGAATATCAAGAAGATATGAAATATGTTTTTGGTGGTGATAGGGCTTTGCATATTTTTAGGGCATATTTTTCATTTCTCATTCAACTACCCTTGACAGAGATAGACTATTGGCAAGCCACGTGTGGTTTGTCTATTAGTACGCCTCGTATTTTTGGTCTATTAATATGCCTCGTATGGTCTATCTATTTTGTACACCTCTGATAGCTTGTCTATTAGTACACCTCGTATAGTTTGCCAATTATTATTATGCCTCGTATGGCTTATCTATTTGTACACCTCGGATGGTTTATCAATTAGTACTCCTAGTATAGAACTTTTGTTAGACTACTAGCGCACCACGAATGGTTTGTCTATTAGTACGCCTCGTATATTTTGTCAATTAATATGCCTCGTATGGTCTATCTACTTGTACACCTCTGACAGTTTGTCTATTAGTACACCTCGTATAGTTTGTCTATTATTATGCCTCGTATGGCTCATCTACTTGTACACCTCGGATGGTTTGTCAATTAGTACTCCTCGTATGGAACATTTGTTTTAGGATGCCCTATATTTAAGAAACTTTTAAAAGCCAATATGTTGGCATGTATCTCATGTGACAACTTGGAAACAAACATTTTTTTCTTTTTTTTATTATTGTTTCTGTCGATAGATTGAGGGTTTGCCTCTCTCTGGGGGTTGACTGGTGGCCGAAGCCCGTCAGGCGGTGAAAAACAAGTGGCAGCTTTGGCGTCGTTAGACGCGTCATAATGGCCACGTCCCAAACTAGGTTTGGGAGCGCGAGCCGTACCACCCTCTTTAGCACCATGACCGGGCTGAGATCCCGTAGCAGTTACGCTGGGTTTCTAAGCACTTCGCCTTTTGTTTTCACTCATAGTGTTGGATTTTTGGGGATGCACGACCGGGCTTAACCCCTCCACAAGGCGCAAAGTTCATGCCGAGCGGGGCCCTGTAGCGATGTTCCAGCTGTAGCAAGTCGCGCATCCCCACCCTAGGGTGGCAGTTGTGCATCCACGGTGCCTGAGCTCTTTGACGCCGCTCCAGACCTCAGGTGCCCCGCCGGCTTTTTTTAATGAAAATACAATAATCTACAGAGACAGGAACATAAAGTTGAAACAAAGAGATCAGAGAAAAGTAAACAATGAGGGAGACATTCAATAGTCAAAGTCAGGAGCGACGTGCCACCTCTCCGCGAGGCCATCGAAGTGGCCCATCGGTGACGCGGCAGGCGCGGAGAGGGTCTGGTTTACCATGTGCATTGACGTGCGTTGGCAGTTTTTTTTTTCAGAGTTTAAAGTGTTTCATTCCGTGAAGTTTTCAATTCATTGGAGTGATCCACAGTTCCACTTATTGGTTGACATTTGTTGAAATGAGGAGAATGTGGCACGGTGATTCGCAATGCTGATTTCATTGCGAGTTATTCTAGAAAACAGAAATTTTCTTCTAGGGTGCGAGGCCATTGGAAGTTAGTGAGTGCGTCAGCATTATTAGTTTCTGTGTGAGTTTGAAATTGAATCAAGTTTAAAACCCACGTTCCTGCAAAATTCTACGCTTTGTAGAATTCTTACGCCCTCCAAGCATTAGCAATAAAAATACGAGACAGTGCGTACTTCCTTACGATTAATTCTTTTTATTCCAGCTAAGTCTGAGGGCGAGAGGAAGAGACCATGGAAACGGTATATAATTATTTAATCTAGGCATGCAATTTATAGTACGGAGAAGGTCATCAATACGCCCAGCTAGCGGGCACAGTTTGGATCCAGCACGAACGATCGATGTCCTGCTTTCTGATTGTGCTTAGAATATTGTCACCTAGCAACAAAGAATCACAAGGCTCTCGACAATTGGAATCGACATTAAGAGAAATGCTGGCAAGGTACCAATGGCGCAAGGTCTTGAGAAGCTATACGAGAATTAAAGCAAAAAAGTAGCTCTTTCAAGATTTGAATGTTTGATACACTAGAGAAAAGCGACGAAGAAAATGGACTTGAAGGGACACAGGAGTATTCAGTAGGAGTTCTTTAACATGGCCATCTGTACGAGGAACCATAGAAGTGTTTGAGGAAGTGAGCTCAAGCTTAAGGTGAGTGTTATCCCAAGAAAATTTTTTTCATTATTAGATTGATGTTCATGAAACTTGGTAGAGATAGGTAAAATTTAAAAAAAGGGTTAGGCTCATGTGCTATTTCCATTTTCCCCATAGAGAATAAATTATTCAAAGAAAACGGAGAGAAAGAAGGTCTGGGGATAATTTAAAATCCCCCTTAGGAATTTGAACTATAAATCTGATGTTGGTATCAAAAGAAGTGGAATTATTGTATTCTCTACAAATTTATGTGGGCTTTTTTCGAATTTCGAAATATTTCAGATAAAATGGAAAAAATAAACAATAAATTCTTCCTAACTTCTCCCAAAAAGACAGGGGTAGCTTATCTCCTAATTTCAAAATCAAAAAACTCCTCAAAGTTGCAGAGAACTGAATTTCGTTTCTGCTGACACTAAAATCATCTCTGTAGCTCAAAAACTGAAGAATATTTTGGTGTATAAGGCCGTTATATAAAATGCTTCAGGACAGTCATTTTCTACATGCATAGTGGGTGACATGTCATTATTGTGCCGATCCGAGGTCCCCTCCCACACTTGCGTTGGAGATACTAGTTGGTCAAAGTCAAGGGTGTCATCAGCCTTCAGCTGACACATTGTAGCCCTGTTTGCATTAAAAAAAGGTGCGACCATACAAAGAGTCAGAAATGCCCAGGAACATATCCAGACTATGAGCTAACTTCATCATTGTTGTGCACCCGGCGGTGCTTATCGAGGGAGGTTTTACAGGGGTTCTGTCAATCTGTTTTACTTTAAAACTTCTTTCACTCATAGGGGCCCTCTGCGGTCAAATTTTACTTTACGTTGTCAACGATTTTCATAATTTCGTTCCTATAGATAGGTAATATAGCCGATTTTAAGAGGTTTTATAGGAGTGACAATATGCTCGCAAATGCTTAGTTTTCGAGTTATTTAAGTTTGAAGTTATACGAGCGGCTCTCCTGAATGGCCTTTCTTGCGCAATTTTAGAGTTGAAACAAAAGCTAACCCCCTATTACAAACGTAAAGAGGTTCGGTCGTGAGGAGTCGCCACAGTTCTCCTACTGAAAATTATAAATAAACGTTTGTAGTGACGTCCGTGTACATCAGTTCCAAGATGGCGGACGCCATCTTGGGTACCGGGTGGCCGTCATTGGAGATGATGTAAACGGAAGTCACTAGAAACCTTTATTTTTAATTTTCACTAGAAGAACTGTGGCTACCCCTCACGACCCAACCTCTTTACGTTTGTAATAGGGGGTGAGCTTCCGTTATTAATTAAATTACGCTTGGCACGCTCGCTTCCCTGGCGCGCATAAGCCAACTTCAAAGTTGAATAATTCAAAAATAACGCATCAGCGAGCAGAATGTCATTCATGTAAAACATTTTTAAATGTGTTCCTTTATTGATTATTGGTAACGAAATTGTGAAAATCTTTGAAAACATTAAAGTAAAATTTGACCCCCTCTGCCTTTAATATGCTCCTGGTTATCCAGTGCAATAGCATTATCACTAATAGTACTCCTGGGAAGGCGTCTAATAGTGCTGAGTGACAAGTGCTGAATGACAAGTGCTGAATGCGACGGCACTTCGGCATGGTAAGTAGCAACCTCCCCGAAGCAATTCTGGCAAGCAGCAACTGACAGTGACAGCTAATACAGACAGCATCGTACATACCACGGTGGTACATCCACTGAGTAAGAAATTGCCAAACGTAGCCAGATAGAAACATCACAAAGAGAGGAAAGTCTAGAAAATAACCCAAACGCTCTCTCGCCGGCCCACCCCCCTTATCTTTCGGCACACTTCCTCTGGGGCTGAGAGTCTAAAACTTCACCAACATGTCCGCAACATAACCGGCGGAGAGACTCCGAACAGTCTGAAGCGTGCTGGAGCGTCTCCACTCTGGATTCGGGCGCCCATTCTCTAGTAGGGTTATATTATATATCCGACTCACTTGCCCTAACCTGTGGCAACCCCTCATGTTTGCCTGTATTATAGGGACTTTTTAACCTATTGCTAGGGGCCAGTTTATATTTAAAAGTGAAGGGAGTCTTCCCCATGGTACCCCACTCAGTCCGGGTACTCCAGGTGGCTCTGCTTGCCATGGTTGCAAACAATAGGACAATAGGACAAATCAAGGGACAAAGCCCCGAGAATATAGCTCCGTCCGTCATCGCTGCACACAAGCCCTCCCACCACGACAAGGCGCGGTGGGGAGAAATACCAGAAAATTTTCATGTTAATCAGAAGTTGGTATTTTTCTGCGGAAGTTAGTTAGGTTTGTCGAGATTATATTATAAATAATAAAGGTATAGCCTGCCAAAATACATTTAGACTAAGTGGTTATAGCAAGCAATTATTTAGACGGCAAAACATTGAAAAAGTTAGGAGTTTGAACGCAGTCTTCGAGTTTGAAATCCTAATTTACTTCCCCAAATATTATTTAATTTTGTTGAGAGACCAATCGAATAGCTATAGCATTACTTAATACATGGAACACATTTGACAAGTTGCAGGAAAAATTAAATATTCCTAAAACTTGTTTACCATATTTTAACAAAGCAATGAAGAGGGTCTATAAGACCATTACTTACAGTTGTATTTAAAATTAATAGGGTTGTGACATTGCATATTATGCAAATGCAGGAAAAAATATGCATATGCAAATAAAACTGCATTTGCAAATGTATGCATATAAATGAATGCATATGCATTTAAATCTTAGTATATGCAAGTGCATTAAACATTACATTTAGAATAGTTTATGTGCAGATAGAAAGATGCATATATCAAATCAATAAATTATTCGTAGTTATAAATTTCATGTGGGAGATGTAAACTGGAATGATATGACTTTAATATTAACTTTATTACAGAATGAAATTCATTTTAAAAGTATGGTATGTGATGTCGAGTTTGAAAACAGCTTCCATCGTTGGAACTTCTATCGTTGAAAGTTTGAAATTCAATATTTTGTTCTGCATTGTGGAAACGTAACTTCACTAAGGCTCTTTATAAAGCAAAATCTGCATAATACTTATTCAGAGGTTTGAAGAATTTCAGTTTGTTCGATTCCTAAAGTGGATAAAGATAAGCGCCTTCGTAACATGGCGCGTGAATTCGAAGATTATGAAGCCCTTGATGGATATTTGTCCCGTATTCCTTGTGGAAAATAGGAAGATTTGATTAAAAATTACTCAATTTTGCTCATTTATAATTATTATGTTCATTAATGAATAATGTTTAAATAATATTCGCGGTGAAATTATGAATTGAAGCTGACAAATCTATCATTCAACAATTTAATATGCCTAACTAGTACAACCTTACTTCATATACCAAGCTCCAAAAGATCCCTTGTGACTTAACATTTACTAACAAGGATACATGTCAGGAACAGAGAGCGTTTGAGGAACGATGATGAAACTGCAGTCACATATTGATCAACCCAGTAATATAACCAACACTCAACCTGGTTCCAGCCAGCAACACTCTGGTTAATCAGATGACAGTCAACCAGCCGCCAGCCAGCCAAACGTCAAGAGATTACAGTTTCATGAAGACTTAACAAGAGCTTTTATAGCAGCAGACACGCCTCTGAATAAATTAAGCAATGAGCAGGTGAAGTCCGTCATATAAAAAGTACACTGGTAGAAACATACCCGACCAAGCAACTCTGAGGAAATATTACGTTGCAAATCTATACAAAGCACCAGTAAAGAAAAAGAAAGAAAACGTTTATATTCCAAGTTGCCACATGAGATACATGCCAACATATTGGTTTGTAAAAATTTCTTAATATAAGACATCCTAAAACAAAAGTTCCACACGAGGAGTACTAATTGACAAACCATCCGAGGTGTACAAATAGATTAGCCATACGAGGCATAATAATAAACAAACTATATGAGGTGTACTACTAGACAAACTATCAGAGGTGTACTAATAGATAGACCATACGAGGTATATAATTAGACAAAATATACGAGGCGTACTAATAGACAAACCATACGTGGCGTGCTAATAGTCTAACTCTGTCAAGTGGTAGTTGAATAAGAAATGAAAACTATCATCTCTTGGATATTTTATACTCCAAGAGATGGCTAACAACTTATAAATAATTCGAATACTGCTAAAGAATTCTTCGAAACTCCTAAGTTATTAGTTGGAATTATCGAAGTAAGAAAAGGACAAAAAAAAAACGCTATACCGGAGCAGATTGAAACACCATCGTAAATGACAATCAAGTATTGAGAAAAGGTTAGTCATGATGGAATTTATAAAGAACATCGCGCAACACAGCACGCACATCTAGAAATGCGTAAACAAACTTACACTCAAAAATGAAATGCATTGCTTGTTCGGCCTACAAATATAGAGATAATTTTTGCACGAGCGCTTTATTTCATTTGTCTGTTTATACTTTTAATTTCTTCTATTCACAGAAATGCCCTTAAAGGCCATAATAGATCGATTTATGAATTATTAAGTAAGCGTAATCAATTTGTTTATTTCTGGAATTTAGTGCAGCATTAACTGATCGCAGAGCTTTAGGTAAGATTTATCTCCGCACTTCGCAACTTAGTAAGCAGTATGTCAGGGTAAAATCTAGCTCTAAGTTGGTATTGCCTACTTGGGCGAAGGCTTGTTGATGAACCGTATCTTTGAGGGCTTTCATGAAAAGGTTGTCTCATAAATGTTAAGCGTTTTTTAGTAATCAGTTTTCGCGTTTTCAGTGCCGAAACATAGTTAATTAGATCGAAATAAACAAGTTTTATTCTATACACTTTCCGTCGGAATTGAGTATTTTACGAGTTATAGTGGTATGTTAATTTTCGTCTTTGATGACTAATGCGATCGAATAAACGGCTACTAATCGATTTTCGAATTTTTGTTGCTTGAATCATGGTAATAACATCGAAATAAACTACTTTCCTTCTATACACTTTTTGCGGCAAATGAGTATTTCATGGGTTAGAGCGGAAGGTTTTATTTATTGCGCGGTTGAGCTGTTACAGTACGTTTGAATACTTTGTAATTTATTATAAGCTCTCCCCGCAGAACGTGCGGAGCCTGAACCCACTTCTAGGATCTTATAGTAAATAACGCAATAAAAATTATCACCCAAAACTTTCGTCTTAGATGGCGGGAATGCGCTCGAGCATTCGAGCGCATCGGAAAGGAGAGTCCATTGAGTGTTGCCATACGACGCGCTCGACGAATTTCTTTCCTCTTCGAACACTCGAGTTGCTGTAAGTCATTCACCGCTATAACTCGCAAAATAGTCATTTCCGACAGAAAGTGCGTAAAAGAAAACTTGTTCAACTCGATAATCGATTACTAGCAAATGCTCAACATTTACCTTTCTAATAATGCAAAACAAGGATAACACTCAAAAGTTATTGACATTTAATTCGACAAAAGCAAAACTTTTATACGAAAACAAAATTAAGGATTAGAGTAAAGGCGAAAAGGACGAATTAAAACTAGTTAATTATACAAATAAAGAGTTGCTCTATTTACACAGAACCACATTATGTTACAGGATGAACGTGAAAGACTAGACTAAACATTTAGGAACAATACTATTTTGAGCCAGGACTCTACTGAATGAAAGATTACTCAGTATTAAAGATTACACCGAGACTGAGCTGTACTAAACTGACATGGGTAATTGGTGCTCGTAAGACCAATAAAAAGGGCAGGAGGATAGCACTATACTTGAGGCAGCCTAGCGGTTGGAGGAAGAAACAAACTAAAGCCCCGTACCGACCTTGCGTCATCATATTGCCTGTAATCGTCGCGGTGGCGTTGCAAAATAACCGCTCCTGACCAGACTGGCTTGACTGATTGCATTAGCAGTAAGTTATCAGTTATCATTATCAGCAGTCTAAAAAATGATTTAGATCCTTAATTGCTATTCATACATGGTTATCGTAGTACATGAGAGGGGAAGGATGTCATAACGACGATGCGCTGTGCGAAGCCGCGGAGACTATGGCCGCGGAGAGATCGCGGAGCGCTACAACCTTCCTCAATAAGGAGGTACACTCTTCCCCCACCACCCCAGAGTTTTTTTTTCCTTGGGGGCAGTAGCGGCCCGGCGCTGCTGCCCCGTCTCCTACTCCTCCTTTCCGGAGACATAGAAACTAACCCCGGCCCCGACTATCCCTGTCCGACCTGCACCCGCCCATACCAACGGCGCATGGGTGCCATCCAGTGCCCACGGTGCAGCTCTTGGACCCACTACAATATACGATGCTCTGGGGTGAGACAACACCAACATATACCGCCCGGGTGGTTGTGCCTGCACTGTCACCCAACCCATAACATGACACAATCCCCCACGCCCGCCCCCCAGTCGCCTGGGTGTCTCCTTCCTACCCCTCACCCTCTCCCTGACCCCAACGACAACCCACCCCAAGACAGCTCCCCAGACGCAGCTTCTAACGCCCGGACTCCTCCCCGTGCCCGCCTTCAGGCACGTCCCCCACGCAGAGACTCCCCCCCCCCCCAGCCCTCCTCCCCCCCCTCTCGACTAACCGCCCCCCCCCCCCGCCCCCTCCCGCACAAACAACTGACATAATGCCGCCCTCCCATCAACTTGACATACTACAATTAAACATAGACGGCATCACAAACAAACAGATGGAATTTAAACACACACTCACTACCCACAACATACACATAGCCGCCATCCAGGAAACAAAACTTAGGAACACTTCACTTACACCAAAGTTTCCTGGTTACACGACACTTAGACTCGACAGACAAAGAGCCGGCGGCGGCGGCCTTATCACCCTCATACACAAGGCAATCCTATTCACAAACACAACAGCCCACACACTCGCAAACATGCCCCAAGTCAACACTCTAGAAATACAGACTGTAAGAATTAGGGTACACAAACACGACATCAACATCGCAAACATTTACATCCCTCCGACCTCCTCATGCCCCCCAGGATACTCCCCAAACACATCATACTTAGAGACACTACCAGACATCTACGTCCTGGGGGACCTCAACGCTCACCACACTACATGGCTCACCTCCCAAACAAACGATACCCGCGGACACCTCATCTTCCAACAGCTTGACTCCCTGGTCATCCTCAATGACCCCGACACACCCACCCGCAAGCCCTATAACATTAACACCGCCCCCACCTCCCCTGACGTATCCCTGGCTTCACCATCGCTTGCCCTCAGATGCTCGTGGCATGCGCTCCACGAACTCCCCTCCGATCACCTCCCCCTTCTCATTACACTCTCATTTCACAGACCACTCCCCTCACCACACTCACGCTCATTCACAAATTACAAACCCGCAGATTGGCACTCTTTCACCGCATCAATCGAAGACTCTTTACACAATTTCACTTTAAACAACTACACCAGCATTGATGCGGCAGTACAACACTTTAACACAGCCATCACGAACGCAAACAAACACCACATTCCAGCGGGACACCGAAGACACTTTAATCCAACATTCAGCCGCGACACAAAACTCAAACTTCAAACTAGGAACCATCTTCGCTCGCTTCCCCTCACACCGAACACCCTGGCTCGAATACACGAACTCAATACAGAAATAGACAACAACATCAAAGACGAACAACGAGCCAGATGGAAACTAACACTAGACACGATCACTTTTGACACTGACCCAAGTAGACTATGGAAACTTCTGAGGGGCCTCAATAACAAATACACCGACAACCCTACCACGCACGAGGCCATCTTCTCTCACCACACAAACATCCCCACAGACAAGCAGCAGGCGGACAAACTCATTAAACACTACTCAAACATTAGCCGACTCCCGCACAAACACGAGAATAGGATCATACTGCGCCGCCTGCATGCTCTACAGATCGACAACACGTACACGCCCTTTACACCTCACAGGACGGCGGTAGCCGTCTCCAACACTAAACATACAGGTAGCACCGGACCTGATGGCATCTCATACATTCACCTCAAACACTTAGGACCACAAGCCATCAGGGCCCTCACAGACATCTTCAACCACTCAGTCGCAAACAGCATACCCAACATCTGGAAGACAGCCAAGATCCTACCCATCCTGAAGCCCAACAAATCACCCACAGATCCAGCCTCTTACAGACCTATATCACTTTTGTGCAACCCATCAAAGATACTAGAAAGGCTGGTTCTTCACAACATCTCACCACACGTCCCACTCTCACCCTCACAACACGGTTTCAGGCAACAACACTCCACTAACACTCTCCTCACGCACATGACACAAACAATTATCGAAGGCCTTAACTCTCCCAAACCTGCTTCACGCACACTGTTAGCTGCCATTGACATAAGCAAGGCCTTCGATACAGTTCCACGTCACTTACATATTAACAAAATACTCAACACACACATCCACCATAACCTTCAGAAATGGCTCGCCAATTTTCTCTCGGGCCGCCATGGTTACACAACATACAACGGCAAGTCCTCCATAACAAAACACTTCACCAACGGAGTACCGCAGGGCTCCGTGCTCTCACCTACACTCTTCAACTTATTCCTCCACGACATACCGGCCCCTTCACACCCACAAACACACCTCCTCACATACGCAGACGACCTAACCATCTTCTCCCTACACCTTAAACACGAGTCCGCCGCCACTCAACTACATGATTACAATCACATAAAAGAGAACTGGCTAGAAACAAACAGACTCAAGGTCTCCGCAAACAAATCCTCACTCACACTCATCACACCTTATAATAGAGAATACAACATCCATCCCCACGTCACATTAAACAACACCCCCATCCCTTACACAGACACACCCAAAATCCTTGGAGTTACATATGACAGAGGTTCTACGTTCAGCCCACACACTAACAATATCAACACTAAATGCAACACAAGGCTGAACGTCCTCCGAGCACTAACACATACTACATACGGCCACTCCAAGGAAGACATAACAACAGTATACAAACAGTTCATCAGACCCATCCTCACTTACGCACACACATCTTGGTACGCAGACACTGCTCGCACACACTTACAGAAACTACAGTCCACACAAAACACAGCGTTGAGCATTGCCACGGGCTGTACACGATCGACCCCTATAGCACACCTACACGAAGAAGCCCTTTTCCTCCCCCTCCTTGACCACATGAACACGCTAGGGACAAACTTCTACACCTCCACACAAGACCCTGCCCACCCACTACACTACATGCAACAACCCCGGCCAACCCAACGAACATTACACACCACCCCGGCCACACACCTCAAAACACTATACGACTCCCTCCCTCCCTGCCCCCCTGACACCTCACTACGTACACACATACACACACAGTTCACCTCACGCGCCCTCGCTGCCCTACCCCCTAACTTCCTCCTCGGAGTGAGACCCCCCCCCCCCCCCGTCCCCTCGGCGGAGCGATCCCTCCCCCGGCAGGATCGAGTCCACCTGGCGCGGCTGCGGTGCGGGCACCACACTTCACTCCCATCATACATGCACAGAACAGGACTTGCGGAGGACGACAGCTGCGTCTGGTGTCATGCCAACGTGGGCGATCTCCCGCATGTCCTCCTACACTGTCCCGCCCGCACAGGGTCCAATCTCGCGAATTTCTACCCCGCCCAACCCTCTCCCTCCGCCTCCAAGCAGCTACAGTGCCCACCTCCAAACAGCTACAGAAATGTCAGGTTAAATAAATTTAGGTTACGTTAAGTTAAGTTAAGTTAGGTTAAGAGGTTAGTTTAAGTTAGGTTAGGTTGGGTTAGGTTAGGCCAAGTTCAGTTAGTTTAAGGTTAACTTCTAAAAGTTTAAAAATGCAAGTTTTTGCGTGCCGAGATGGAGGGTTGAATAGCGAAACACCAGCGGTCGTTCTCAAAACTTATTATAATTGTGCTCTCCGTGGCACAGCGGTTAAGGGATCGGACTTGTATGCTGGAAGTCGCGGGTTCGTTCCCAGCGCTGGCGCGGAGATTTTCCCCGTTGGGTATAAGGGAAAGCTCAAGCACAATACCCCACTCAACCCAGGTGTCGGAAATGGGTACCGGCATTACGGGGGAACCGTCATGGTGTCCTATATATAGGCTTAGTTATAAGAAATTTGAAAAACCAATGCTAAGATCATATGTATCAGGCTTGATTGGAAATAAAGCATCCCAAAGATGCCGATGTTAACCTAACCTAACCTAACCTAATGATTTAATACAGGTTAACTTTAACATTCCGCTCAAGTATCCACTTACTAAGTACTTGTAGTGGTTATAATGCAGTGATTAATAATAAATGTATAACGAACAGACACGTTAATAAATTTCAGTAGTACTACATAGTTCAATAATTGGCGCGAATGGCAACTTTATGTAGCTGCTTGTAGGTGGAGGGAGAGGGTTGGGCGGTGTAGAAATTCGCGAGACTGGACCCTGTGCGTCCCGCCCTACACGCACACCAACACACACACACCAGATACATGCACTGGAGCACCTCTGGACTCGCCCCGCGGACGTCATGAGGTTTCTGCACGACGCGGGCGTCTTCCAGAGGCCCATATAACCACACCCCTCTTCGCCTCGGGCCGGGCCCGGTCTGGGGCGGCCCCTGCCGCGGCAGACCTCTTCGAGCGGCCGTCGGGGCAAAACAACAACAACAACCTTCCTCAATGCCTTACCCGATCACACTGACCAGCTAGGATATATGGAGGGAGCATAGCGCACTCCGATCGGGCTCAATTTGGCTGCAAAAGTTGAAAGACTCGGGCACTCTCGATGCCCGACACGTCACAATTCTGAGCCAAACACTGACGCTTGGCTGAAGTTGGCTCCACCCACCTTCCCTACAACCCCTCCTCATTTTTCAAAGCAAGATTAGTACCTCACCAAAAGTCAGAGGGTGAGGTGTGCGTGCAAGTCGCTCTAATTTGTTATGATCAAGGGCCTGTAATCTTTATAGTTTTCAACTCTTAATGTATCTTTGCTAGTAATTTTGATATTATTAAGTATCCTCAAGTGAGGAAACACAATTTATTATCTTTCGGAGTCTTAGAATCCTAAATTAATGATTGACGATTAACTCGACAGCTGGAAGAGCATTCAGCGAGCGTGTGCGCACTCTAGCGTAGTCAGTAGGTAACTGACGTCCGTCCTGACGTCACACTTGCGAGACGGCTATTGGTTACCACAAACATAGGAGAAATCTCAAAAACTGCTACTCTTCACAGACGGCTATGCTCCCTCCATATATACTCCCTCCACGACACTGACTGACGACGCTACGACAGGAATCCAGAACGTTCAACTTCGTGGTGAGCATGAAAAATCTTCTTCCCAAGCTGTCGGAGAGCACTCTGCAGTTCGCCTAAGCGGCATCTAGCAACATTGTAACGCAAGGTCTGTACGGGGCTTAAGAAAAAAAAATTTATCTAAGAAGATGGGATCCATCTACCGACAGTATACAAAAAAAGGCCGCAGGTAAAAAAAATTTGAATATGATTGGACGAAACAACGATGATGAACAGCGTTACATGGCTTGCTGTGTATTTGGAGTTCTGGGTGCAGAGCAAGAACGCAGGAAATGTTATTTAGCAAACATTGTAGTCTTGAATGCAGTCAACCATGCAACAATTGCTGCTTTCGTGAATGATTTTAGACTAGTTTTATATCGTGGACAGATTCCGTACGAGAAAATCCTTATTGCATGCACTGATGCCGCACCGTACATGGTTAAGGCAATGCGGGGAATGGCTGTCCTGTTCCCCAAGATGATCCACGTAACCTGCTTAGCACATGCTCTCTATAGAGTTACAGAGTTAATTCAGACCTGTTACCCAGCTGTAAACAGATTAATTTTATCTGCTAACAGTATCTTTATCAAAGTACCCCAGAGAGTACAAAAATTCAAAGAACTCCATCCAAATGTGCCACTTCCAGCAACTCCGGTGGTAACAAGATTGGGCATGTGGCTCAGCGCGGCGACGTATTATTCGAAAAACTTTGACGAAATTAATTCTGTTGTACTATGCTTCGATAAAGACGAAGCATTATACGTTGGTGAATGTCAAGAACTCTTAAAACAAGTCGATTTAAAAAACAACTCTCACATTTGTTGATGCAAATTTTTTCACCTATTGTGTGTGTGAGCAAAATATACGACAAGAGATTCTATGATAACTGGTCTCAGTGTTATCGAAAAATGAAGGCTAATCATTGATGAAAGATGTAAATGCTGTCTTGAGAGGGATCTAAGGTGACTACGAACAACCCAACCGAATCAACTAAGCTTCTGAGCCCATCGGACATGACAGCTTTACTTCACGCCCCGCAATGTCCTGTGACGTTGAGAGAGTATTCTGACAATACAAGAATATATTATTGAACAACAGAAGAAAATTCAACTTTGAGAATTTGAAATTTATTGTTTTGATTAATTGCAATCCTCATCTCAAGAATTAAGAGAATTCACTCATTTCTGTTTGCTTTCTGTTCTTTTTATTGTGCTCTCCGTGGCACAGTGGTTAAGGGATCAGCCTTGTATGTTGGAGACGAGGGTTCGTATCCCGGCGCTGGCGCGGAGATTTTCCCCGTTGGGTATAAGGGAAAGCTCAAGCACAATACCCCACTCAACCCAGGTATCGGAAATGGGTACCGGCTTTATGGGGGAACCGTCATGGTGTCCTATATATAGGGTTAGTTATAAGACATTTGAAAAACCAATGCTTAAGATCGTTTGTATCAGGCTTGATTGGAAATAAAGCATCCTAAAGATGCCGATGTTTGTTTTGTTTGTTTGTGGTGCTTTCTGTTCTTTTTCTTTGTGGTGCTTTCTGTACTTTTTATTGCATGTGGTGCTCCAGTTCATGTTATAGTTTTTAATCTTAGTCTTGATCGTGTGGTTATACATTTCAATAAAAGTATGTACAAAAATGCATTTCATTAACCATTCATATCTTTCTAACAGTACTTTTCTAAAGCCAATATGTTTGTCATGGATCTCATGTGCCAACCTTTTTGGAAATAAACGTTTTTTTTTCTCAGCTGTGAGTCACATTCAAACGCACAACCTAAATTCGTGCTCGTTCTATATAAAAATAATGGGAAATCTTCAAATGCATCCGGATTTATTTATATGCATATGCACGAAGTTAAATGCATATGCAGGAAATCAATGGCATATGCACGAAAACAAATGCTTAAAACAATAATATGCATTTTAAAAATGAATATGCATTTAGCAATTGCATATAACTGCATATTAACTGAATTTTTTAGTGCATATGGCGCATAATATGCAGTGCATATTGTCACAAGCCTAATAATTAGGCTCGAATGAACATGTTAGGATAAACACGTACTTAGGCCTCCACCACAATCAAAACTTCATAGTGTATAATGGGCACTATAATTGTCCCTTAAAATTATATTAATTGATATGTCGTCCAGCCAACTTTCAGTGAAATGAAAACGTCAAAGTTATAGAGTTGAGCAATCGTGGAATTTATTTCATGCATTTTCGGATAAATTGATCTACAATTCTATTTTTATTTGGACAAGTATTTGATGTTTACTAACATTATTTCTATGAATTTTTGAATGAAGACACAGCGAAAATTTCTAAAATAACTTAGATTCAGAAATAATGCGTTTAAATGACAAATATCCGGATTGATATCTGCTAGTATAGCTTCCTGATCAGCCATTTAATTAAACTAAAATGTAAGATGAAACGCATGAGTAAACAAATTGATTTGATTTTGAAAAGAATAATAATAGAAATACTACGAATTAATAAATAATAATTTAGTTCAACATTAATACAAAGCAAGGTAGCGAAAATAAACTTCCATAAAAAACACGCAAACTTATTTGCACACGTTCCATTTGGAAAGGCATTTGTACTTACAAAATCTTTCCGTCACTTCATGTAAACCCCCATATAAAAACAATATTTGCATTACAGATACAAGATATTATTAAAAATGAGAAAGATTTAGTGAAAAATTGGTTAATAAGCAATTTAAAATAAATGAAAAATTTTAAAATCGTTTATAATAAAATTAAGGAATATATGCGTTTGCCAGTGGCAAGTCAATTTTCCATTTTTATTTGCGGTCTCGTTAACTTCCCGCCTAAGATAGTTGTCCAGATACATTGTTGTGTTGATTACATTAATTTTAGCCTTCTGCACTGATTGTTCTTTATAAAAAACGCTCTGGTTTCCATAGAGAGAGCGAACGCTTCCTATATTACGAGAGTAAGATTTCTTCGCTTTTCTTATGCCACACTTATGCTATTCTTATGCTCACGACGGAATAAGGTGTTTTTATCTAATTTCATATTTTCAAAGCCTGGGGTAAAAATATGTAATTTTTTGTACATCGTAAGCTCGATAGAAAAGCATCTTTTGCTCGTTGCTCCAGAGGCATCCTTCTTCAGAAATCGGTGTGCCCGAGTGATTTCCGTCTTTTAAAGTGATGTTAATCAGGTCCTTCGATAGTTTCTAAACGACTTAGTTCGGTCTTTCACACCAATACAGTTGTTCAAGATAACGACTTTAAGTTTTTCCCTGGCTGAATTCTTATTTTCTTTCTCAGTCTTAAGAAGGCTTACGAAGGAGACTCGAGTATCTCGTTATGTTGTCGTTCGACATCACGCTTTTGTGCTCTTTCGGTCTTGGACAATGCTTCGACTACCGCTGAAAGGTCATCAATTATTATTATTTTAGACATTCTAAGATACCCTAATCACGACAAAGGCGAATTCGCGTGAAAAGAGGACCCGATTATTATTTGACAATGGAAGACGAGATTCTGGGCGCAAAGAGTGTTCCCTCGCAAGATACTCTGCGCATAGAGAGAACAAGTGAACAAAGAAGAGGAAGAGAAGACAAAAAAGCGATAGCGTTAAGCATGAAAAAGTAAAAAATTGGAGACGAAAAATAGCAGTGCGCGAGTCCAGTCTTTAGCTGAGGTAACCCTAAGGCCGGTGACACTCGCGGCGTTTTGTTTCCGATCTATTTTTTTTAACGTCGCTGTCGTCCAGTAGGATTATATCGTTCCGGATGCATTGAGCGGAAAAATGAACGAGCGGATTATTTTACGCCGACGGCAGCAACGCAGCCGCCTACTGCCACTATACAATCGTTTTTTTCATCACCGGTACAAAAATAGTGGCATACAGGACAATATTCTGTACACAACTAAAAGGTCTTGCAACCTAATAGTTTTACTTACCTTAAAGTTATTAACCAGCATATCCACCGGTTGAATACGATTCCTTAGTCTAGTGTTTTCCCGTAGTATATTTTTCAGCAGGTTGTGAAATCCGCCGAACGACGAGATTGACATTCTAAAATAGTTGAAAACTTTTCTGCATCGTTTCTTAACTCAGGAAACAAAGTGCACATCGCTCCAACTTCTTCTCCCCTCTGATTAATCGTATGAACCCAAATAAGTATTTTTTCGCTTTCTCTTCAATCAACGACATAACACTAATGCAAGAAGTTGTTCTCGATTCATGTTACATAGCTTGCTGCACGGTGGTCAGCGATCAAATGAGTGGTGTCGGTAAGCGACGGTTATGTTACCACCCAATGTGTAAACGCCTCATCATGTTAGCGTAGCGACGGTAAAAAATTCGATCGGAAACAAAACGCCAAGTGTGTCACCTGCCGAACAGTCTCTCCCACGTGGGCACAAGTCCTTGAAATATCGTATAGACATACCTAATAACCTAAACCTACTGCAATCCTACGATTCCTGATGGGTTAAAGGTCGGGAAATTTTACGTGTTCCCTTTACCACGTTTACTGGTGCCGAATTGTGTTATCATTATTTGTATCATAAAGGGAACCGTCTACAGACAAGGATTTGATAAGGATTACTTGCTCATAACAAGTATTCCAGCCCACCCACACCTTCCCGAGGTGGTACTGTTATTATACCCATTTGGAGTTGTAACTCATTACATAGTTTTTATGTAAATTGTCAACACAGTGTTCATCAGGTTATTTATAGGAGTGTTGTCAGTGGGTAGAACCAACGTGGGGGGCGCCCACTAACATCTGGGTCTTGTATTTTTAGTTTTGTGTGGTTATCTTGAATTGTTCTGTGCTAGAAGTGTGAGAAAACCCGGCCCCCTTGATTTATCAAGGGGACCCGCCCCAAATAAAATTCAAAATGAGTGAAGAGAATTCAGCGGGTCCTCAACGAGGATCAGAGGAAGACTTACATCGGTTATGCAGCGAAGGAACCAAAGGAGGCGCTGTTGGTGAGATGGAGCGAATAAGCCAGATTGCAAGTACTAAGAGAAGGATTAAAAAAGCAATAGATTCAATGCTCAATGGGCTTAGTGAAGAAAACGAGGAAAGTATGCCTGCTGACCTGAGTGCCACGGAGATAATGAAAATTGAGAAGCAGTTGGCAGAAATAGAAAAAGCGGTGTTGTCGGCTCAGTCTGGCGCCCCAGCAAATTTAAAAGTACCAGGACCGGATAACAGGAAAGCTGCAAAAAAAGAGAGAAGGAAATATGTCCCTTTAACACTTGCTGAGGAGAAGTACTTTCCTAGGTACTTCTCCGTCACGTTCGACACTGGAAAGAAGACAGTGAACCCTTTTGACATCATTAAAAGCATTGAAGAAGTAACTGGCGCTAAGCCGAAGAGAATTTTCAGTATGAGCCGTGAAATGATGATGGTGGAGGTGCGAAGCGCAGAGCAAGCAGAGAGGATTGTTGACCTAACAGGCGTGGAGGGTGTACCGTGCCAGACTGCTGAGTACAGCAGATTTAATCATTCAGTTGGCCTCATCTACATCAACGACTTTGACATAACGGATACCGAAGAATTCAAGACTGGACTCCAAGAACAATACAACGTTGTGGAAGTTACCAAAGCTACCTTCATTAAGCCAAGATATCCGGAGACCCAAGCCTTCCTTATAACTTTCAGACAACCGAATGTCCCATATAGCATTTACATTCCAGGGGAAAGACAAGACACCAAAGTGTACCCATTCAAAAACAAGCCGATGATGTGCTTTAACTGCCAAGCATATGGGCACACTGCCAAGCGCTGTCGCAACACCTCAGCTGTGTGCAGGAAGTGCGCTGAGGTGGGGCACACCTCTCTGAACTGCACGTCTGATCAACTGAAGTGTCCTCACTGCGAGGGCCCTCATTCTGCTGGGAGCATCTTGTGTGCGAGGGAAGTGGAGGAAAGAAGTTTGCTGGAGATAATAGAAAAGGAAAAAGTGACCATGAGACGAGCAAAGCAAATTAGAGAAGGTACAAGTGAAATCGAGCAAGTACAACAATCTAACAAATTTATCACCCACTTTGACTGCAAGATGAACGAAGCTCACAGGCGGAAGATGACGCCGTGGCTCCTGGAAAGGTGCATCTCCGAGCATCTTGGCAGCAAACCTAAAGCAATCAGATCTCGCAACAAGACAGTATTTACAGTGGAAGTATGTGATGCATCACAGAGCCAAAGGATGAGGCAGCTGAATCAACTGAACCAATTACCCATCTCCGTAGAAGAGAATCTCAACTTCGCCGTCCAAAAGGGGCTTGTATACATTTACGAGTACGACTTAAGCAACTTCGAAGAATTCAAAAAAGGTCTTTTAGAAAATTGCGGTGTGCAAGATGCGATTCCCGCAACATGGATAAAGCCTCGAAACCAATTAGCCAAGCCCATTCTAATGTCATTCAGGCAGCCCATAATTCCAGAATACATCGACATACCAGGGGAGCAAGCCAAATCTAAAGTATACGAGATAAAACCAAAACCTATGTTGTGCAGGAAATGTCAGGAATACGGTCATGGGATAAAGTACTGCCAAGGAGAACAAATCTGCTCAAGATGCAGTTCAGTTGGTCACGGAATTGATGATTGCAAATCGGATGCAATCAAGTGTCACCATTGCGGGGAGCAACATATTGCTGGTGCGAAAGTTTGCAGGATCAGAGCAATCGAGGAAGAAATTCTGATGATTCAGAACAGGGAAAGAGTCTCCAAGGGCCAAGCCAGGCTGTTATTCCACCACAGACATCCCAACTCTTCCATGAACTTTGCTAAGGCAGTCGCTACACGCACCGACCCAGATAAAACAGAGGTATCGACCAAGAAGAGAAACCGTCAAGAAGACCAGGAAACAACATCGGAACACCAGCAAAGCAGGAAGAAAGTCGGAAAAACCAATGAACTGGACGAGAGGAGGAGTAGGCTGTCGTCCATGAGTGAAGGGGAGGAGCCAAGGAGAACGGAAGTGGTTTGTGAAAGCCCCCAGACAGGAAGACTTTTCACAACAATAGTCAACCTTGAGTGCGTAACAGCTGCACCTGAGGAAGAGAGAGAATCCAGAAGAAGAGAGACGAGAAAGATTTTTGATGAGTATACTCATAAAGCGCAAGGAGGAACAGAAGAGATGGACAGAGATAATTATGAGGAGGAACTAAGAAGGGCAAATCGTTTCAGACCAAGAGAAAGAGCAGGACGGCAGAGACGTGGAACCCCAAGGGAAGAGTACCGGAGGAGATCGCCGAGGGGCAGAGAAGAAGGGAAAAAGCTTGAGCGACGGACACTTGAAGAAAGTAAGCGCAGGTGGAAATAATGGCACAAGAAGAGATTGTATTCATTCAGTGGAATGTACAGGGTATGGCGTCATCCAAAGAAGACGTCATTAACCTCGTGGATACTTTTAACCCTTTCGGTACTGACGGCTACTCCAGTGCCAAGTTGGCTAGTGCTTTCAGTTTAGGGCATTTAACCTAATTTTGAAGTAACTCAACTAGTGAGGGAATATTTTGGAGTAAATAACAAAATTAGGGAAATTACAAACATTCATTAAACTTGTTTTTAAACCATTCCGGAAGCCTGCACGCGTAAATTACCGTAGGTTACCATAGGACCCTGTAACATAAGCACGCGTAAGTTCATGCTACAGGGTCCGTGCAACACATTCAATACCCATTCCATTTAACTTGAGCAAGTTTACTGAACTTTGTTTATTTTTGATGAATTCGGGCAAGAACGTATAAATAATTTCTTCGTAAATACAAAAACTTAATTATCAGCATCAAAAATTTCTGTCGCCAAGCATACATACAACTTCAAAGATTAAAAAAAAATGAATTAAAATAAAGAAGTATGCACTTGCTTAAGCTAAAAGCACCCATACTAGGACAATTTTACTGACAAATCAGGGTAATGACAACTTTCTCCCCTGGGAGTTTTTACTCAAACCATTTGAATTATCGTACCGAAAGGGTTAAACCTGCAGTGTTAGCGGTGCAAGAGACCTTTTATGGTAACGATTTCGTATCACCTCTTGTGGGATACAACGGTTACTGCAAACAAGGCCATTATAATCACCGGTTCCACGGAGGAGTAGCATTGTATGTCCACTCATCGCTGCCCACACAGGAGATCCAAATCCAATCATCGGTCCAAGTAATAGCAGTGAGAATATGTCTAAGCCGGTACAAAGTCATCACGGTCGCATCAGTGTATCTACCACCAAAATCAAATGCAAACCTTGAAGAAGTATTTACGATAATGAAAACCTTACCAAAGCCAGCTGTCATAATGGGGGATTTTAATGCCCATCATAGCGACTGGGGAAATGATACAATCGATAGACGAGGACGAGTGCTGCAGAATTTCATTTCACATAATTTCAATATAATTAACGATAACACCCCAACCCATATCTCAGGAACAACCATAGATCTTACCCTAACCTCCCCTGACATTACACCAGACATACAGTTCTCTGTACTCCCTTCCGTCTTGAGCAGCGACCACTATCCGATAACGTTGTCTTTATCAGTACGGCAGGCAGACGGGCGCGATGAGACTGAGGGATGGAATTTCAAGATGGGCAATTGGAAACAGTACCGACAGGATGAGATTTGGAAAAATGTGCAAGATCTCGAAATGCCAGAAGACCCGGAAGCTGCGATTACGGAGCTATACTCGAGATTCACCCATGCTGCTGAGAAGTGGGTGCCTAGATACAAAAGACGACGTGTCTACGCTAAGCCTTGGTGGACGGCCGAGTGTAAAGCTGCTTGGCGAGAAAGAGAGAAGGGTTACAGGCTGTATAAGAGGACTGGGAAGATGGAAGACAAGGTGAAGTGGAAGAGGGCGAGAGCGGTTGCAGCGAAAACATTCCGGGAGGCAAAACAAAACAGCTGGAGAGAGTACGTCTCGACTCTCAACACCAATACACCGAGCAGCAACATCTGGGACAAAGTTAACAGAATTCGTGGCCGAGCAAAAAAGGAAATAAAAATACTTGATGATGGAGATGCTCAATCCTTTTCTGTGAGTGAAATAGCAGAAAAATTAGCAGAAACATTCAAAACCGTATCCAGCGACATTAACTACTCGGACGAATTTAAATTGTACAAACAACTGACAGAACAAACTCCAATCAACCTCATGAGTGACAACAGTGAACCCTACAACGAGCTCTTCACCATGCAGGAATTAACATCGGCCATCAGGAGCAATAGAGTTACAACACCCGGACCAGACAACGTCAGTAACCTCATGATCAAGAACCTGCCAGACAACGCGCAACACTACTTACTGAAAGTATACAACATGCTGTGGGTTAAAGAATATGTCTTTCGACCGTGGAAGGAGGCAATTGTAATCCCAATCCCAAAACCTGGCAAGGACCACAGCAACCCGATTAACTATAGACCCATTTCATTGACCAGTTGTCTATGTAAAACCTATGAAAAAATGATAAATAGAAGACTAATGGAATATCTCGAGAATAATAAAATACTAACTAACATTCAATGTGGCTTCAGGAAAAATCGAGCGACGATAGATCATCTCGTGAGATTTGATACGTACATAAGGAAGGCGTTGGCCTGTGATAAAACTGTTATGGCGGTATTTTTTGATTTAGAGAAAGCATACGACACAACTTGGCGCTACGGAATAATAAGAGATCTTGCAGCTGCCGGCTTGAGGGGAAGATTACCGAAATTTGTGGGAGAATTTCTGAAGGACCGGACATTTCGTGTGAGAGTGCAAGACGTAACGTCCTCTTCAACTGAGCTTGCTACAGGAACACCACAGGGCAGTACATTGAGTGTGACTCTGTTCGCTATCAAAATAAATTCATTGGCAGAGGAAATCCCGGAGGACATTTTCAGTTCCTTGTTTGTGGACGACCTTCTCATTGCGTACGCCGACTACGACAGCATCAAAATTCAACGAACCTTGCAGTCAGCAATAGACCGAGTTACTCATTGGGCCAAGTACAACGGATTCAGATTCTCGCCTACAAAGACTACAGCAATGCAGTTCTACAGAAGAAAGGAACCTATGCTCATTCCAACGTTAAAATTGGGGGACAACACTATTCCCATGGTTGATAGCACAAAATTTCTCGGACTCCATTGGGACCAGAAACTCAATTGGATCACCCATATCCACAAGGTTAAAGCCAAATGCAGTAAGGATTTAAATTTAATGAAATCAGTCTCTTCCTACACGTGGGGCGCAGATCAGGAAGTCCTGATGCGGTTGTATCGGTCGCTCATCCGCTCCAAGATAGACTATGGCTGTATAGTATATGGCTCTGCGAGCAAAACGGCGTTGCGAGAACTAGATGTTGTGGCGAACGAGGCAATGCGCATAAGCACAGGGGCGTTCAAGACAACACCGATAGCGGATCTGCATGTCATCTGCAATGAGCCTAGTTTAGACCTGCGAAGGAAAGATTTGCTGCTTAGATATTACTTTAAACTCAAGTGCCATTTCCTGAATCCAGCATATAGTTGCATCAATAACTCAAACCTGGAATTATTTTTTACAAGCCGTAAATGTCTCTCAGAACCGATTATCCAGAGACTTCGCCAGATCATCACCGAGTATAACATCCCTACACAACCAGTGCAACCCTCCTTCACACCTAAGTACTATTCATGGAAGCTACAGAGACCTAAAATTGAGCAGCACATGGCAGACTGGAAGAAAACGGAAATGATGTCATCTGTAATGAAGCACATCCATCAAGAAAATATCAGTAAATTTGGGAACTGTAAGATCATTTACACAGATGGCTCCAAGTCTCCGACAGGAGTTGGAGCAGCAGCAGTAATGGGAACTCTCCTCAAAACTCTCTCTTTGCCAGTTGTTGCAAGCATCATGACAGCAGAACTACACGCTATCAGGCTCGCTATAAGTATAATAAAAGAAACACCCTCTCGCAACTTTGTGATATGCAGCGACTCCATGAGCTCCATACAAGCAATCGACCACTATGCAGAAAACAATGAACTTATAAAGAAGATAATGCTAGAGATGCATCAAATCATTGAAGAGGGCAAGAACATCACGATCAGCTGGGTCCCAGCGCATGTGGGTGTCACCGAGAATGAGCGTGCAGACCAGGCTGCAAGGGCTGCAGCATCGAGACCAGCCGAATTTGTGTTGATTCCGTACCGAGATTGGTTCCCTGTAATAAGGAAGCGATCATACGAGATCTGGAATTGTGAATGGCAAGAGGCGTGTAGAATCGTCAGAGCAATAAAAACATGTCCCGGAAGATGGAAGACGAGGGGCTGTAAGGTAAATCGCCAAGAAGAAGTCGCCATCAACAGGCTGCGACTGAACCACACGGCACTAACCCACAGCTACCTCTTGGACCCGGAAGCTCTTGGACAGAGACCTTTATGCGGATGGTGTGGAGTAGCAGTCTTGACAGTGAAGCATCTTTTGGTGGAGTGTGTTGCGCTACAGCAAACAAGAGACAGAGTACTTCGACCAGTCACTGGAGGAAGCGTCAGTGTGGCTAAGCTGTTATTTGACGGTGGACCTATTCACGAAGTTCTAGAATTTGTGAAAGAAGTAAATGTATTTGGCAATTTATAAGAACAAATGGAAAAGAGCGGAGTCAATCTTATTGTACCAAACGGTTATTTGTAATGGTCACTAGCCAAGTCTGTGGAATAATGCAATGTAATTCCTCAAACTACACTCATTGCTTCAGCGGAGGATGTCTCTGATTTTGGCAGTATAGACGATGAACGAGCAATATGGCCGGGCGCGCTATGTTGATACCCCGGGGGTTTCAGCGTGGGTAAGGCGCCCGGCCATAAATGGGTGGGCAGCTGAAACCCCCATAGGGGTCGGGCTGCCCAAAGGGTTCAGGTGTACTTGAAGTGGTGGATTGTAATACCAAGGATCGATTGTGACTTGCATATGGTAGAGGTGATCTGTGGAACCTGGAAATGTATTTTGTGTATACTATGCGATGTAATGTAATCTGAAATATTGGTGAACTTGTATTGTTGTGGTTCAACTTTGGCCTGAATGCCAAAGCGACAGCTAAATAGTTTATTACCGAAGCTGTCGTTAACTGAGTTATTATTATTATTATTATTAAAGGTCGTTGATATCACGTTGAAAGATATTAATGGCAATCTAGTCACGAATCTAAGAAGATGCGACAGATTAGATTAGATTATTAGTTAGTTTAAGCCTCCCTATCCGCAAACAAAGGCGATTTAAAGAGAGGAAGGAAGAAGGCACCATTTAGTATGGAGTAAAGGGAACGTGGAATCTATGCAGAAAGGGCGCAGAAATAGTAAGATGAGAAAGAAGTTCATGAAACCAGAAAAAAGTAGAAGAAAATAGTAGGTGCTGAAAAACAGGACAGCAGTGAACCGAAAAAAAAAATGGTCCGTAACAAAACAAAAACCTATTCTATTTCAACAAAAAGGAAGCCTACCTAACCTTTAGCTCGGGCCCTCGCATAGTCCCCCTGGGAGCGCTAATTCCCATAGATACAATACTTCTATCCCCCTGAGGGGAAGATGCGACATGCCAATTTTTTCGAGTTTCTCAACTACAGCATATAAAATAAAGTAAAGCAATTTTCCTTCGTCGTTTTTCAATCTTCGTAGTCTGTTGACAGGCAGACACTAGTCAGGGTGAAATAGGTCACGTTATGAGGGTTAAATGAGGTTTTGGACGAGTCTTCACAACTCTTTTCGCTCCTACTCCTAATTTTTAAAATATGTTTACACAATTGTTAAAGGACTGAGTGTGAGTTTATTTTAAGAGAACTTTGGTATAATTAATTGCAAGCAAACTAGTGAGCATCGTCACAGCTCCAGGTTCTCACACGTACTCTTTCGATGGCAGTGAAACGTGGTTACAGGGACCAAGAAAATCCCTGTTCAACTCGGAAAAGACAATACCATTGTGACAGTCGTAAAAAGGAAGAAAAATGATAGTCTCTTGTATAAATATCATATATTTACAGTAAATCCACAGTAGCTACTTCTATCAAGGTTCGAATTGCACAAGGTCTGAAAATCAAGAGACAGTCGACAACCAAAGAAATTCGTGAAGTTGCGTAAACTAAATGAACACTAGTGAAATAATTTGACGAATGATGGAAATAAATATAATTAGCTTAACTCCGCCAGAATTATTCATAAATAATAATTTCGAACCGTTAATAATTAAATACAGCGATGCAGTTTCGCTCTGCAATCCATGCAAACAATGGCGGACATACCCGATTAGCATTACCAATTAATGCGAAAGCCAAGTCATCACTTAAATTAAAATGATTAAAAGATAGTACGTGTGCCACGAAGGGAATTCCGTTGAATTTAAATCGCGTTGAACATTTAGGAGCGAGATACTCGCACCAAGCACCACAGCTAAAGCCGCTGATACACTAGCGTTCAAGACTTCAGTCATTGCGGCAGAGGATGATCCGGCCGCCAATTTAGTCAGTATGCAATATTAAGCACCGCAGCTCGCAGAAAGCATTGCAAGGCGTCAGTCTGCCTCTTTAATTGTGCGCTATTGTGGATAGGCGCGCTATTGCGACCAGCCGTGTGGAGCGCAGGATGAAAATAAAGCGCCTAGTGTGCTGTGCTTCAGCTTTCTGTAAGTGCTACTTTTTACAATTCAAAAGCAGTCGTATTTTTGGAACGCGTCAATACAATTTAGCGTTCGAGTTTACGTCCACTCAACTGAGGAGCAAGACTGGCTGCGCACCACCATATCAACGAACAAAACTGTACTGCTCATCGTAGTGACTCCCGTCCGTAGTCTGTACCCAATATGCACGGATCGCTACACAGCACGGCTGGTGGGCCAATACCGCCAACTGGCTGGTGTTAAGGGATGGGAGGCACAATGACAGGCATGCCGGCAGTTATCACGTTGATATTTGCCGAGTGTATCAGGGCCTTGGGTGCGTATCGGCATCGCGCCCTCGCTGGTTACGGTGACATCCAACAATTTGCGACAATATAACGTGTGTCGAATCTTCAACAGAAGACAGAAGTCTCATGAAGAAAATTCACACTAAAAAACAAATTCTGACAATTCTTCTACCTAACGAGCTCCCAGTTAGAAAACGAGAGCGAAGATGAAAATTAATGATCTCAAACCAAGTGAAATCTCGAACACGGTATGTATCAACTCCACATTCGTTGAGTATGCTTTCATGTTCGAATTATCGACTTCCCTGACCCTCCCTCGATAGTGAATACTAAAGACATCTTATCGCTCATCGTGAGGATAACTGCGTGCACACACGGGATAAAAATTAAATAAGTCGACCACACATCCGCCACTTCATCTATTATATCTGAAGGCAGAAGCGAAGACCAATGTAAATAATTGAGAATTTTGCGATGAAAGGAGGGGTTAAGGCGTAGCAACCCTCGCCGAAATTAGTGCCGTGGTAGATACAGTGAACACTTTTTTACTGATTGGATGTAACAATGAAGACCGAGGTAAGCAATTGTACAATGCAAATTCTCACTCATTGGCATGTCAGTCATTTGCATTGGCATAAGTAAGGTATAAAGAAATTTAATATCAACACGCTTCCTCTCAGTCGAGCGGTAACCATGGAGAAACTAGGTAGAGTTCAAGTTCTGTGATATCGTAAAGGCACAAAATTTGAACGTGTCGCTCGGCACAGCTCGCTACACTGGCAAAAGAAGGCATAAGGATCCCCATGAGTCGAAAATGCGGACGAAGAATAAAAAAGATTACACTTATGTAAAAAGTCTGAAGCACCGTCAGCCTCGCCTTCGAAAGAAGTAGAGAAATGAAGAATAAGAGATGAAGCCTATCTAACTACATTTTAACCCTATAACTGGATCTTGCAATAAATTTTACTCATTTTGTTGAGGTTACCTATACAGTTAGCACTGGAAAGCTCGTCCTCAAAACACATTACACTGACTAAGACGAACAATGAAAGCATCTTCCTTGAGTGTAGCTCAGAATCTAGGAAATCCATGAGGATCGTTAAATTCCCAAAGATGCACCGAAAGGCTATTCTCATCAGCGCACTAGACTATTCCCTTCCCCACAGGGGAAAGAAATGTAACAAACGCCTATAAACCCACCACATACTCGCGCAACTAATGCTGGTTAATCTGTTACACGTCATTTGAAAGGCGTTTATCAACGAACTCTTCCAAAAGAGATCAAGAATGTCCTCAACCACTCCACAGCTCTTAGGACGGTTTAGGGCGCTATTTTTTCAGCGAATTTCTCTCTAAAAGATAAATGAACGAAGAGATGTCTACAATGGCATGAGTTAAAAAGAGGTACAAATTATCGAATAAAAACAAAAATCCCACGTACACCATGAACTTGAATAAAAAATTTTGACGTGAAACGTCAAAATTTAGAGTACATCCTTGCCGCCCGGGGCATCGGCCAAACAGAGAATAGAAAACTGATGTACAACCGCAAAGCAAGAGAACGGGAAATACTGGTGATTCTCTTATTGAAGACGTACACGATATTTAAATACACATGTAAGTAGCCTTTTACATCATAATGATTACTTTAACCACTATTTTATCAGCCATCTAGGACCACGCGAAAATTTATGGGTTCCAGATTACCGTCAATGTTTAATTGTACCACGCCGAGGACGACGTAAAATTCACTGTGCAATTTGTTTGATTTAGCTATTCGGATTTTGAATTTTCATCAGTTTGTTCCCGATGAAAGTCCACTTTCTGCTCTACGAAAGAAATCGTGGCACAGAAATTCATAAAATGTTTTCAAGAAAGCAGCACGAATTAGGCGCACAATTTCTTTCTCAGTTGGCACAGCCCGCAACGGCTGGCAGAAAGAGATGTGTAAGCATCTTGAAGACACAGAAGGCGAAGAAAGGAAAAGACCGAAAAAAACAATGCTACTATCGCAAGAAGCTAGTTGTAAATTTCCTCACTCTCACCACACGATAAAGAATGAGCAGAACGAGAACGTATATTGAAGCCTACCTAGCTAAAACCATAAAAATACGCTTGGTGCGATGTGTGTGTGTGTGTGTGTGTGTTAGCGAGTGTTCAATACCGAAGGCACACAAACGAGGGCAGCCCTATCAGGAACTCACATTCAATGAACGAAGTTCATTAGATACATTTAACTACGAAGGAAGTCTTTTGTACGTGGCACTCTACTCCACAGTCAGTTCCCGACAGCAGGGCTCGAGAACTCGAACTTTCAAGAACAAACCCTAAGCAGCTTCAACGCGATGTTTTTAACAACTAATTAGTCGTATCAAAGAGGTTGAGGTCCCTAGTCGAATAAATTCGGAATCCAAATGAATACTATGCATAAACTATCATCTTCCGAATGGTCATGAGCTAGCTAAGACAGTTACTTTTCGACGTTATATTATTGAAAGATCCGCGTCTCACCTTGCACAAATTTATGGATCCAGCCAAAGACGTTAGAAGATCAAGCCCCGCCAGAAATGAAGCACAGTAAGCATCACAAAGCATTTAAGGTCAGCAAACCGGGAGCCTACAACAAGCGCTGAAGTGCTCGTAAAAACCATCCACTTGCAGTACTAACAAAAAAATACAACATACTAGTTTTACCATTTAGAAGAAAAGGAACGAAGTCTCATCAATGCCTAAAAGCTTCAGACCTGTATAACACACTCATTGAAGTCTGTTTAGTTAGTTTAGTTTAGCTAATTCGGTTTAGATCATAAGTTATATATGCGAGCAACACGATCTTCTTAGAAGTTACTACAACAATCTCGCTTAGCTACTAAAGAATCGTACGTATTCCTTAATCCCATGGAAATCTCATTTCACAAAAAAAAACAACGCCCGGCATAACAACAATGTAGTATCGGATCACTGAGAACAGTTGCGCAAAAATATTCAGAAAAAATATTAAACCGCTATGTGTAATTTCAAAAGTGTAGCCCGTACGTAAGTAACATTAGATGAGTTATTTTGAGTCTCTCTATCCGCAACAAAAGCGCTTCAAAAAGAGGAAGGATGAAGGCACAATTTAGGATAGAATTAAGGAGACGCAGATCTAGATAAAAAGTTGAAGAAAATTAGAAACGCTGAAGCTTTGTTGTGTGGAATAATAAGTACATAGCGCACCAATAAGTCCCGTCTCTTCACAAATCCCCCACTGCGCTGTATAAAGTCCTCCGAACACGGAATTAAGCGAGTCAAGTTTGAAGCCAACATTTAAATAACCAATTACATCAGCCTTTTTTGCATTTCACTCCAAATTCCCACAATGCAAAGACAGATTGTACGGCTGACAATCACATAATAATGCATGTCAACCTACAGCTCTCTGCACGTGAGTACGACGGCGAAAGTATCTCAACGAAACGAAAAGCTGGACACGGATGAAGAATAAAAGACGAGAGCACTCCTGCACTCCAAGAGAGGGCCCTAGGCCTACCTAGCTATAAATTCAAACCCACAACCAACCCCTGCTTGGGTATCAAATCTTTTTGGTTGGCAAAACGCGCAATGAGCAACTAGATGCGCACTGTCAGTTAAATGAATGAGCAATGATGCGAGTAGTCGCATCGAAATGCTAGCCTTCAGCATGCTTTCGGATGCCAGGAACTGTATTTGAACGGAATATAACTAGATTACTTAGTTTCGGACTCCCTTGCCACAACAAATGCAATCTCAAGAGTGCGAAAAGAAGAGGTCATTTAGTGAATGGACTGTTGGAAACAGAACCTATACATAAGGTGTGTTCCCCTGGGTTGGGTAAGAAGAGGAAGAAATGACAAAGAGAAAGCGAAGACATAAGTTAACTGAAAGAAGTCCCAAACTTCATTCATATTCAAGTGACTAACAGTATCGCCCCTAAGGGACGCCAGTCCTCGCAGTACAGTTTTAGATAGACAAAGCTAATTAGCCTAAACCTATTGCCCATCCCATGCCCCCTAAGCGGGATATGTGAAAGGAAATGGAGCATTGTTTCATCGGTAACCTACTCAAGACGGCATTCAACGATCAAGCTTTTCAAAATGTTTAGCTCATATTTTTTTTGCACGCAAGCAAATAAGCAATAAAGGTAATTAGCCTGTGAAGAAGTTCAGACAGAATAATTGATCTCGACTCGATGCGTCGGAGAAATGGTATACTACTCCCAAATTTGCATACGACTGGGGGGCGAATGCAGCTTACAAGCTCACACATTTGTTCTCGCCGTATCCAAAGCGCTCAATGACGCTCATTCTGCAGCAAAGGTGGCACATTTTTTTTAAACTTTTGTATTCGTGCATAACTTGAGCAAACCTTTCAGTGAAATATGCAGTATGAACTGGGATACCTAACTTTGCATTTAATGACTAGGGTTCACCACCTCCGTCCTCCCTCGAGCAGAGAATTTTTGGGAAAAACAAATTGGTAACAAAATATTGGTCATGTCTCAGTTATTATAACTCGGAATCTGTAACAAAATATTAAATGCGTGCCTTGCGCTGCTGCGCTAAAAGAACATTTCAACTTGACTCGCAAACGAACACAAAATTCATCAACCTGAAATCTAAGGGACATACATCATTCATTTTGACGGCGTGAAAATTAGAACGACAGCAGAAAATTTTTGTAAGAATAGGCAACTTTTGATTGTGAAATGTCCAAACTTCAAGAAGTATTAGTGTTGAAACCTTTCATGTAGCACCTTGAATGTATATGTGTATAATACTGATAATGTTACAGTGCTCTTGCGTAAGAATGTATTTAGACAGCACTATGCGTTGAGAACTGAGCTCATGGTTCTTGTGGATCTCTGCTCGTAGTTCTCGGGCTTGGCTGGAGTCCACTCCACCGCTACCCTTCGTAATGTAAACGTGTGTCCTGCTGTGTGTACTGATTATACAAACTCCAAGAGTCTCGTCTTCTTAACCTACGTCCATTAGGTTATGGGCCCAGTAAACCTTCCGATGAAGCAATATCAAGTGAGGTTATCTTAAGTCCCGAAGCGAAAAACAGCCCGGGACAGCGAGAACAGAAGTTGGTGATTTGTTAGTGCTGTGTGAGACAGAAACGGTGAAAGAGAAAGAAACATGGCAGGCTCCGTAAGTGAAAGTGCAAAGAACTGCCTCACGGCTCTTAATGATAAAAACTATCCTACGTGGAAGCTGCAAATGAAGATGATTCTGATGAAGGAAAAACTGTGGAACTTGGTTCGAGGAACGGAAACCATGCCACAGACTACGGACGAGACTGCTCGAAGAAAATTTGAAGAAAGACGTGACAGTGCACTTGCAACAATTGTGCTTGGTGTCGAAACAAGTCAACTTTATTTGTTGGGTGATCCTACTGACCCTGTGCAACTATGGCATAAGATTGAAGATACATTCCAGAAGAAAACTTGGTCTAACAAGTTCAGACTACGCAAAAGACTCTACAACATGAAACTAAAAGAAGACCAAGACTTACAAACTCATCTCAAAGCATTTGTCGAAATATTTGAGTCCTTGAGTGTGATTGATGACGCAGTTGATGAAGAAAGTCGTGTAATAATCTTGCTGTCGTCACTTCCCGACCATTTCTCCACACTGGTGACTGCACTGGAAGCTCATGAAAAACTACCGTCATGGGATATTGTGACAGAGCGTCTTCTGAATGAAGAAGCAAAACTGAAAAACCAAAGTGCTTCAGACTTCAGTGAAAAATCCCTTGTGACCTCCAAATTGAAAAACTCACGATGCTTCGAATGCGGAAAATTGGGACACCTACGTACCAAGTGCTGGATCTATCAAGAAAAATTGAAGAAAGAAGATGGGAACCACACAGAAAACCAAAACAATTTTGTAGCAGGTAAAACAAATGATATCGGTGCATTGTCTGTGATAAATATCAATAATTGTTGGGTAATTGATTCCGGTGCAACAGCACACATGTGTAATAATAGGAATGATTTTTCTTGTATGAATGAGCTATCTAGCCCAATTAACATTGAAGTTGGTGATGGTAGAAACTTGCAAGGTGTTGGTGTAGGTGATGTTGAAGTTATGGTGTTGTTGCCTAAAGGTCGAGTAGATACCTGTGTTGTTAAGAATGTCTTGTATGTACCTGGTTTAGCTTACAATTTACTTTCCGTGCCTCAGATTACAGAAAGTGGAAACTCAGTTTACTTTGACGAAAGCTCATGTAAGATTGTAAATAAAGACGATGAATTAATTGCCTTAGGCAGTAAAGTAGGAAAATTGTATAAACTTAATTGCACCCTTAATTCAGCCGCTAAATGCATGAACGTTTCCTCTGATGAAATTCTGTGGCATAAACGATTTTGTCATCTAGGATTCAATAATCTTAAGAAATTAGGCACTAAGAATCTTGTTAGAGGTTTTGATTGTTCTGTGAGTGGAGATAACATTTTTTGTGAAAACTGTTGTGATGGTAAAAATCATAGGCTTCCGTTCCCCAAAACAAATCACAAAAGGAAACGCCAACCCTTAGAACTTATCCACAGTGATGTGTGTGGCCAGCTTAATCCCATATCACTTGGGAGTGGAAGGTATTTTGTAACCTTCATAGATGACCACTCCAGATATACTTGGGTGTACATTATCAAACATAAGAGTGATGTTTTCAAAGTGTTTCAGGAGTTCAAATCCTTGGTAGAAAATCACTATGATCACAAAATTAAAATTCTGCGCTCCGATAACGGTGGGGAATACATCTCTAATGACTTTGAACAATTCCTAAAAGGGGAAGGAATTATCCATGAAAAAACTGTGCCTAAGACACCTGAACAAAATGGAGTTGCAGAAAGAATGAATAGAACTCTTCTTGACTCTGTCAGAGCTATGCTGTCTGGTTCCAAGTTACCAAAATCATTCTGGGGTGAAGCTATATCAACTGCCGTGTATGTCAAAAATAGGAGCCCTGCTAGTGCATTGAATGATATGACCCCTTATCAGGCCCTTAATGGACACAAGCCCAACGTACAGCACCTCAAAACCTTTGGCTGCAGTGCGTACGCTCATGTCCCCAAAGATGAGAGGGAAAAACTTGATCCAAAATCTAAACCGTGTGTTCTTGTAGGATATGGAAGTGGATCCAAGGGATATCGTCTGTATGACATAAACAGTAGAAGGATATTTTTGAGTAGAGACGTTATGTTCAATGAATCTCAGCAGATGCCAATTGAGAAGGAGCCTTCAGAAGTAAATGATGGTAATTTTTCTCTTCTTCCTCAGGATCCAGAACCAGAAGACTCTGAGGGAGGGGTGGAGCATAGACAGTCAGATGCTGGGATGGAGGGAGTGCAGCCTAGACAATCAGCCAGATATCGACGGGCTCCTGATAGGTTTGGTGAATGGGTGTATTTAATGAAAAATGAGCTTGATATACCATCTTGTGTTCAAGAAGCACTCAGTGGACCAGAAGCAAAACTATGGGAAACAGCTATGGAGAATGAGATGGAGTCTATAAATCAAAACAGAGTATGGTCCCTTGTAGAGTGTCCTAATGACAAAAAACCTATCAAATCAAAGTGGATCTTTAAAAGAAAAACCGGACCCGACGGAAGCATTTGCTCGTACAAAGCTCGCCTTGTGGCTCAGGGCTACTCACAAAAATATGGCATCGACTACGACGAGACCTTCAGTCCCGTGGTTCGATTTGAGTCTGTCAGGACAGTACTAGCTTTGGCTGCCAAATGCAACATGCAAGTCCATCACATGGACGTTGCAACAGCCTTCCTTAATGGAGAACTGATTGAAGAACTATATCTGGTTCAACCTGACGGTTTTATTGTCAAAGGCAAAGAAAATCTGGTGTGTAAACTACAAAAATCGCTCTACGGACTAAAACAAGCTCCTAAGTGTTGGAATACTACACTAGATAGCTATTTGAAGAAATTGGGTTTTGTACAATCTAAGAGTGATGCTTGTATATACACTCGTGTTCAAGATAAGAAACTGTGTATTGTGGCGGTGTATGTAGACGATCTAATAATTGCTTCTGAGTCTGGTGATGAAATAAATCAAATAAAGTTGAGCCTTTCTACCCAATACAAAATGAAGGACCTTGGTGTGCTGAGTTACTTCCTAGGTGTAAGTGTTGTACAATTTAAAAACAATGTCTTCTTGAATCAAACTGCCTACACTGAGGCTCTGTTGTCAAAATTTGGCTTTGATAATTGTAAACCTGTTGCAACTCCCGCCGATGTAAACGTAAATCCGATATGCTCCCCAAATGATGTCGAATTTGACCCTGCCACTTATCAAAGTGCTGTAGGTAGCCTTTTGTATTTGTCAACCAGAACTCGACCTGACATTGCATTCGCAGTGAATAATGTTGCTAAATACAGCTCCAAGCCTCTTGAACAGCATTGGATGTGTGTTAAGAGAATATTCAGGTACCTGAGAGGCACCTCTAAACTAGGTCTCTTGTATAGCAAATGTTCTGATACTTGCATTGGTTATTCAGATGCTGACTGGGCTGGTGATAAAAATGACCGAAAGTCTACCTCTGGTTACTGTTTCACCCTCAGTAATTCGGTAATTACGTGGAGATCTAACAAACAAACTTGTGTAGCCCTCTCAACTGCAGAAGCCGAATACGTTGCTCTTGCCGGTGCGGCTCAAGAGGCTGTCTGGTTAAAGCACTTACTCAGTGATCTAAATTTTGGGACTATGGAACCAATGCTTATAAACGAAGACAACCAGTCAGCCATCTGTCTTGCCAACAATCCCAAATATCATGGGAGGAGCAAGCACATCGATATTAAGTTTCACTATGTACGGGATCTTGTAAGTAACAAAGATATAGACGTAGTGTATTGCCCTACCGACGAAATGCTCGCCGACATATTCACCAAGAACCTGCCGATAGAAAAGTTCTCTAGACTAAGAACGAAGTTAGGAATGGTCTCATCTGACACACATTCAATGTGAGAAGGAGTGTTGAAACCTTTCATGTAGCACCTTGAATGTATATGTGTATAATACTGATAATGTTACAGTGCTCTTGCGTAAGAATGTATTTAGACAGCACTATGCGTTGAGAACTGAGCTCATGGTTCTTGTGGATCTCTGCTCGTAGTTCTCGGGCTTGGCTGGAGTCCACTCCACCGCTACCCTTCGTAATGTAAACGTGTGTCCTGCTGTGTGTACTGATTATACAAACTCCAAGAGTCTCGTCTTCTTAACCTACGTCCATTAATTAGAACTAGTTACTTTGGAGGAACTAGTAAAGTCATCCTTTATTACTTCACCAACTTTGCTCTCTGGAATGTGACTCGTCAGAAAATAGCGTGCGTGCACTTACTCAAATGCAAATGTGAGTACCAATATCGCCCTAAAATGTTTTCGTTACAACGGAGATAACAATAGTACGGAACGCAGACATATGTGAAAAAATAATGCTGTTCAATGAAATTATATAGTTATCTACTGCTAGGAGTAAGGTCACACTCAAATCTGAATGAACGAGGTACTTTCCAGTTGTACGTACATCCTCGGTAATGCCACGTAATGTGCACTGTATTAGCTACTATTACCAGTACTACTGTACCAGTCTTGCCTACACAAATAGACGACAGCTACTACTAGAGTTTTGCTGTCAACCGTCACTTGTTATACAACCTTTCAGATACTGCCATGTAATAGTATAGGTTCAAATAGAATGGCAGCAGATAAGATTATTAGTTAGTTTAAACTTTCCTAAACACAACAAAAGTGTTCCAAAAGAAGTGAGGATGAAAACACAATTTAGTATGAAGTTAAGAGAAAGGGAAATCTACTAACAAGGTGTGTTCCCGCACCGGACTTCTAACGCATAGAAGCCGGAAGATTGAAAAAAGCTTATGAAACAAGATTAAACTTGATATACCGAGTGGGCCGAAAAAAATGAGCAAATCCTAAAGCTAACTTCTACTCTGGGTACCTCATAAACTCCTTGATCAAAGTGAATGAAACTTCTACAAGTGTTTAATGTTTAATTTTATTCAATACAACCGCCATCCAAAGCGATGATGCCCTCAAGACGGCGTCTGAAGGCCTTGCGGCTGTTGGCACCGTAGTCCGTGCTCATAGCCATGAGTTCCCGGTCAACGGACGTTTTCAAGGTGGTGATGTTTGGGTGACGATAGTTGTATGCCTTGGCCTCAATATGCGGGCAGCAGGCGTAGTCCAGTGGGTTAACGCCTGGCGAGAATGGCGGCCACGTGTCTTTCGACCGCAAAAAGAATTTTGTTCTTGCAGAAAACGTTGCACTCAATTGGATATGTGTGCTCGGGCACCATCCTGTTGAAGCGCAACAGTAACAGATGACATGTGAAATGTTTTATTGATCCAGAGAACCAGCATCTTAGATAACTTGTCCTCGTAGTCCCTTGCTGTCAATCGATCCCCGGTCGGGAATCACTACGCCATTTGATGCAATGAAACCGAGCGACATGACGGATGCTGGATGTTTCGTTGTTGACAAAGTGCGGGCACTCTCGTCTTTTTCAGCAAGCGACAAGGAGCGGTCGTTCCCTCTGTTTTTCACAGGGTCGACCGTCGAAGTTTTTCCATCTGAAAAGATGATCGGTTGATCACCCGACAAGCCGGAGCAGACTTGAGATCATTCCCGAGCCTCTAGCAACGTTCAAGGCGCTTGGCGCAGATGGCTAGCGTGAGCAGTGGTCTTTCCACAATGACGCGGAACTTGCCTCCGAACTTTGCGACAGCTCGTCGCGCTGTCGCTGCTCCAGCCCCGAGTCTCCTTGCGTGTTGGCGCATGGACGTCAAGGAACCGACTGCTTTGAATGGTATCCCACAAGCTGTCTCGATCCGCGACACTCTTTCGACCCCTGCCAGCACGTCTGCTTACACCACCGCCATCGTTCATGCGCTTCTTTATCGCGAAGACGGTTGTGCGAGACATCCCAACAAGATTTGCGATCTCACTCACTTTGTGTCCGGCACGAGAAAGTGCAGACTCTCCCACTCGTTTATCTCGCTGGAAAGCCATTTTGAAGAAAACAGCAATAACAAAACTTTTTGTTTAATGTCACATTCACAGGGTGTCCGATGGTACAAACAAAAGCTAGATAAAGCGGCCAAACAATCAGAATATTAACTTAAAAGTGTGTTCAGTTTTTTCGGCCCACCCGGCAAGTAATACTAGCTGAAAAAAAGCAACTCAAAAAAAAAAAAGATCCACAATAACAAAAACAAACCAAAACCTTGGAACCAAAAAAAGGTCCAACTGACCATCTCAGGGACTCACAACTTCCCCAAGGAACACTAATTCCCACAGATACAATATTTCCACCTCCTGACGAGAGCTCCATGGCTGGGACGATGCACTCATGCAGGAAGCAAAACAAGAGTGCAGTCAATGCAGTCAAAAGCAAGAATGCAGTTCGTAAAGGTGCCGACGCCGCATAAAGGTCAAGGAGTTAACAATGTATACTTGAAATTCAGTTTCCATCTAGCTCTAGAACTAAACATGTGGGAATATTACGTAAAAACACGAACAGGTGAGACCGGACAGAATTTAAGAACTTCAAATAGAACAACTGACACAGAGTGGGCATATTGGGCGATGAACCTTAGAATCCTAATTCATTCGCCACTGGAGTGATACACTAAGTACATTATTTCATTTCGTATGAACAAGAGATTTACTCTTGCTAGCAACATGATAAATTCAAAATCTCCAATGGCCTTCATGGAAGACAGAGGACGCGAGAGAACTCACCACATTAGGCGAGAAAGTGAAAGCAAAAACCCCTAATTGAGCTCAGAAGAAAAGGCTTTGTAACGATTGCGGGAAAACTAATCCCAATAGCCGTAACGAGCAGGTAGTAAATATGAACTGAAGTCACGCTCCGCCCCAAAAATCACCAGTTGAATACAAACTTGGCATTCAAGAACTTAACGAATAACAAAAATTAACAAGACAAAAATAGCTACATTGAAGTATGTTAAGCATTACAAACAACAAAGTACAAGAAACAAAGTCCTCATACCCTTAGTCAACAATTTCAATTCAAGGCATTCAAAAGCTCGTTACTACTTCTACATCGCTGATCAAAAATCAACCATTTTATCTTTTTTACGAGCTGTGTGCATCAAGTCATGATTTCTAAGGTCACTGACATTCGCATATCTCAAATTATCCAAGTTGACCAAGCGCACGTTTTCCAAGCTTGAGTTCTATCATATAAGCTCCTTTAAAGCAGGAATAGATACAAAATTCACACTTCGCGTTATCAATATCTTACAGCAAAATGCTCGATTGCGTATTAAACGACTGTACTAGGAGGCCTCATTTGAGAGGGTTCAGAACGCCACCACTCAGCGCCACATCTTCAAACGTATTTCTTTCAACTCTTTTTGTTCTCGAAGTGCAAATTTGATCACTAGACACTAGCTTCCAAAAAAATTATGTTGATAACGGTAAACAATGTTGAAAGTAATCTTGTGTCTAAAATGTATTTTCAGAGAAGCACAGGCTTGCAAACGTACCTGAAATGAACTTATGTGAACCATTCCCCCGACTGCAGGCTCCAGAATGAAGAGATTCCAGTCATCCGCTGTAATTCGATTCTCCTCCAAAAGGACGCGATTTGCCAGAAGCGTTAACCCTAAACCTTACATAGAGACTCTAACATCGCTTGGCAGACCTTCAACTTTTCGCTCATCTAAGCAGACTCAAAAAATCCACAGCTTCAGTTTCTCTAATTGCAGAAGTGGCAGCAAGCATCCCAGCACACCACGGAAAATATTGCCGTGCCTGCGGATGATGTTCAAAGTATGAAAATGTCATTATCTTTTATCTGCTATCACTAACCTTAAATCAATTTACATTCAACACAACTTTATCTACTCCAGTAGTTTATATCAAACCCTCTACTTTGAAAAGAAGAAGTCAATGGTGGCAGCAGAAATAGCAAAGAATATGAAACAAACAAAATGAAAATGAGCAAAATTTTCAGAGCCAAGCAACAAAACAAAATGACGGTACAATTAACTCCCGCTGCACATTGCGGTGCAAATTTTCTAAGCGCTTATATGCAAAGAATAATTTTATGCCGAATTTTAACGCACTTCCTATGTTCCAACTTAGAATTTTGCTTCAAATTAGAATGCAAACTAGTAAGAAAATCAGTTGAACATTTAGTAAGTTGCACTTATGTTAAGAAATATGGTATGACACATGAAGCTAGAAAATTATAATCGCCAGATTATTGATGCTATAGCGTTCTACTTCAGCAGCAACGAAACTGATGTTGCCAGGATAACGATGAACATCGTAGAATATCAGAACAAAATAACGCAGTTGACGCATCCAACAATTCGGGCTTCAAGCTAACTGCACGACTTGCAGTCAACTACAGCATGACAGACGCGGAAAACACCACCTGGTCAAGCCTCACCGCAAATTCAACAGACAGTAAACTTCAGCATGCATCGCAATCAAGATGCCGGTAGCCAGGGATACTCCTGAAGAATGAAGGTTGACGAGAGCTATCAAGGACCGATTTGAATGCACATAATGAAGTACTCCTCCTACAAATACGTTGGAGCGCCTCCCGTTAAATATACTTTGAACCCATTGAGTGTCAATTAACTACGCGTAATCCTTCTCCTGAACGTCAATTTCTTTCAAAATTTTTGCTTGGCTTGTTAATCCAAGCTGAAATAGTACAACTGGAGCTCTACCACAGACTAACATTCGCTCGACAAGAATAGACTGAAAAAAATTGTTTTGACCGATATAAATTGCGTTCTAGAGAACCCAGGTCATGCCTGACGTAAAGTAGCTTGAAACGCCTACAGATTTAGGAAAGAAAAAATCGCGCACCGTAATTACTGTCTGGTAACTCGTTTCTTCCATGGGAAGCAGAAGCACGAAACCAGCTCGGGAAAAGAAAGATTAATAAAGTTGGGGAATAAATAACTGACACAATCTTTTATCTTTTCTAGAAGAATTGTTAGCATAACTAAATGAAAAATAAGTTACCATTGATTTGGAGTTTATTTCTGTTACATTAAGTGACAGACATGCGAAATAGTCCATCATATGACACCCGAAACCTAACAAAAATTTCAATTCAGTCAACATGTGTTCAACAATGAGACATCGTGAATAATAAAGTCTACATACCGGCCAACCATTGAGGTACCAGTTGAGCCGAAATTGTAGTACAAGCATTTTAAAAAAGCATCCAAAAGACTTTAAAGCTCATACGGTAACATTTAAACGCGATTTGAGACAGTACATTTTGCGTCATGAAGTACGGACTTTGAAAAAGCTTAGCATCACTTCAGCAAAAAACACATTATGTAATCGTTATTCACAACTCGTCACAATTATCATAACGGAAACACAGCAACAGCCATCATAAAAGCCGTTCTAACTGCCCCCTACACCATTGCTAAAGTCATCACATAAAAGTCCCAGCTGTTCCTTGAAAGATCATCCACAGAGCGCAAGAACCGCAAGCACAGGACAGCCAAAACCCCGTGCAGGCTGGTAACCATCATGGCAAAAAATCTACGGTTTCAAACTTCAGTAATTCGAAAGCATAACCATTGACAATTGAAATTTACTTGGTAAAAAACTGTATATAAAAACTAGATTAAAGGATAGACACAAAATTAATTTTCCCCGTGCGCATCGGGTGCTCCTCACTGGTACGTTGCAGCTGAAGACGGCAACACGCAAGAAATTTCCCTCGCCGCAGACACGTTTGGTACGGGGCGTGGCAGCAGCCGCGGCGAGAATGGTGAAATAATTCAGTCACAATAAATTAGCTTCCTGAAAAATTACCGAATAAAAAGCACTAACAAATCTTTTTGGGAGCACTGAAAATTTTCTAACTACTGAAGCAATGTAACAATTCACTAAGCTCAAGGAACTATTTTTTCAAACATAGAAAGAGATACTAACTGGCAAAGGGCACAAAAAAAACATGATATTGCAATAAGTGGGTGCAATTAAAATAAAACACAAATCGAATAAGCAAAGGACAAAATGAAATTGAAACCGATTCTTGTCCAGGGGCAACAGCAGTGTCAACACTACTGTAATGGCCAGATCTCACGACCTAATATTTTGTAATATTATTTTAAAATATTAATATTTTTAATATTTAATATTTTTTTAAAATTCAGGGTGACAAGGCAAATTCATTGATTCAACCTTACCGACGGGACTTTCACTTGCAAATTTATTAAACTAAAATTTATGAGCGCCGAGAACACAAATTCCTGTACCGATAACGGACTTCAGTATCTGCACTGCTAGCATCGCCGCCAGCCTGCAATGATTTGGAATTGAGACGATGACTCGCTTAGGATGCTCCATGAAAAAGCGGTGAAGCTGTCCACATTTGGGATGAAGAAACGGCACAACGTACTGCTGTACATAAGGAACTAAGCAGCGCAGTGGTGTTGAGCACGACAAACACTACCAGCTAAAGCTACGAACTACAACCCGCACACGATCGCAAGGGAACACTTACGAGTACACCGGCTCGGAAGGATTGAGCGTGTCAGCACGACCGCTCAGTGAGTCAGAGGCTGCCACGGGAGCAAGGAGTATACACATGACGCGAGTGAGTATTGCAAAGAGCAACTCATGGTTGGAAGTCTGTCAGCAGAGTAGTTCTCCTTTTCTCTACAATGTCCATTTGGTTCTCCAGCTCTCCACGGTCGGTCATCTCGGCTCGTTCGATTTTCCACGACAAATTTTCGATCTCTGCCTCTAGCTGAGCTTGCTGGTACTCAAACTGCACAGGTGACGAGAAAGATTGTAAGGGCTTGAAATTTACATCCAAACATCCTTGCTACATAGATTTAACCTGAGCTTATGATTTCTTTTCGTCACAACCAAGTTGATGAGATCTGAAAGTATCAGGTATCTGCCGCAACTGTAATGTTCGACATTCAACTATGAAATGTTGAGTAATTAGAAGTGTTGACATCAATACCCATTCCCTCAACGTCTTAAAATGTAAACAATAATTGAAATGATTTGCTTGCTGAAAATTGCTAAAAATGATTTGCTTATGAACGGACACCACACACTGTACTTTAGAGATCAAATTATATGTTAGTTTAGGCCTTCCTAACCACAACCCAATCTGTTCCCAAAAGAAGAAGGCCCATTAATACGAAATTAAGGTATTGGGGAACCTATATACAAGGTACACCCTGAGCATAAAATCAGCAAGATCAAAAGAAGTTCATAAATCAAGATAAAAGTTAAATAAGGAAGAAAATTGGTGCAGAAAAGGACAGCTTTGAACTCAGAAAAGATGGACCGAAACAAAACCTAACACTTATTATTTTTCAACAAAGAACGGCTTACTTGTCCTTCAGCCTCAGACCTTGCATCTTCCTTTTGCTAACACTAATTTACATAGATATAATAGTTAGATCTCTATGAGGAGCACTGTATTTCAAAATGTACCAAAAATGACAATGTTGAACTAAATAAGAAGCAAGAATCTTATCATACTGTGAAATTGAGGGAAAGCATTTTGTTGGTAGAACAAATCACGCAAGGCTCTACAACTTCATGTACGAGTATATTTCAACCTAGATCTGAGAACTTTAGAGACCTTTTCTAAGTGGATGAGCAGCAATGGTAATCTAATCAATCGAGTATTAGAAAAGAAATCGCAGTGGACACAAAATAAAGAATGCCTGGTATCACACAAATAATATGGATAAACTTAATAATTACATAGATTAGATTATTAGTTAGTTTAAGCCTCCTTGTCCTCAACCAATGAGATCCAAAGAGAGGAAGGAAGAAGGCACCATTTAGTATGGAGTTAAGGGAACGCGGAATCTATGAAGAAAAACAGTAAGATGAGAAAGAAGTTCATGAGACAAGATCAAAGTTGAAGAAGAAAGTAGTAGGTGCTGAAAAAACAGGACAGCATTGAACCGGAAAAAATAGTCCGTAACAAAACAAAAATCTATATTATTTTAACAAAAAGAAAGCCTACCTAACCTTTAGCTCGGGCCCTGACATTGTCCCCCTGGGAGCGCTAATTACCATAGATACAATAGTTGTATCTCCCTGAGGGGTAATAATTACATAAAAAATCAGACTATTATAATAGATATTTTAGAGCACCGTTTTCGCCGTCAGAATATTTTCACAGAGGAAAGAGAGGAAACAATATCGAAAAGATTTTAGGAAACTGGCAATCAACGTACAGAGTGCATTCTTGCACAGAACACCCTGCACAAAGAAGCAGCAAGGTAGAAAGGAAGTGGACGGAACACAAAGCCGAGATAACGTAGAAGGCATGAAAACTGAAAGATTGTACGTGGATGCACAAGATAGAAGTCCCTAAGTCCTACCTATAGCTGAGGTAGCCCAACAGTATCCCTCCTGGAGGGGCCAGCCCCATATTATGGGATAGACAAGCCTAACCACCCTAAAGCTACAACCTATCCTCACAATCGCGGCTAGCATAAGAGAACAAATCTCACAAGGTCCTTCCTAGGTCCGGGCGCGAGGAAGTAGGCGAAGGGGTAGGTGTTCTGCAGAGTGTAGCGGCAGCGGGCGAGCAGCGAGGCGGCGTCCAGCAGGTACTGCCAGTCAATCCAGGTGCCTGTGCCAGCCATCACTTTCGCGTGGATGCGAGTCTTGATGGCTGTCAGGGTCTGGCACTCAAGTTTCAGGGACTTGCTGTGGTTTTCCCACTGTAAACCACCGTTCCAAATAAGTGTTACAGATTTTCAAGGTAGAGGGGAAAATTTTTTCAAGACAAAATTTTTCTTAAATTGGAAAATAGTAAGAAGGTAGTGACTGACCATCAAATTTATGCTGGACTACACTAAATGTTTACACACTGTCATGAAGAAGAGTGAGGCCCAACTTTCACGACTAATAAGCCAATTAGCCTTTTGGGTACTGACGGTTACTCCTGTGCCAAGATGGCTAGTGCTTCCAGTTTAGGGCATCTAACCTAATTTTACAGTAATTTAACTAGTGAGGTTATATTTCGGAGTAAATAACAAAATTAGGGAAATTCCAAGCATTCATAAAACTAGTTTTTAGACATTCCAGAAGCCTACAAGCGTACATTACCATTGGCTACCTCTAAGTTCATGCTACAGGGTCCGTACAACATATTCAAAAACTTTTCTATTTACCTTGAGCAAATTTTTTCTGAACTTTGCGTTTATTTTTGATGAATTTGGGCCAAGCCCTATGAATAATTTATTTGTAAATTCAAAAACTTTATTATCAACGTCTGAAATTTCTGTTGCCAACATAGAGCTTAAAAGATTCAAAATTTTTCAAATTTAAATAAAGAAGTAGGCACTTGTTTAAGCTAAAAGCACCCACACTAGGATAAGTTCAGACAACTCAGGGCAATGACAAATTTATCCCCTGGAAATGTTCCGCAAACCATTTGAATTGTCGTACCCAAAGGGTTAAATGATAACTATTCTCTTCCGTGATACAAAACGCCTCATAACGACTCCCATTGGTTCAAGCCATCAACTTCAGATCTACAGACTAACCAAATTATAAGAAAAGAAGATTGAAGATTATTGTTGCTGTTTTTGCTCTTGATGGAAAATACACGCTTACTTAATTCAAAATTTATTGCTATTAAACAAAGATATCTTTAAGCAACTATCACTCATTGAAATCGACTTCAATTGAGGTTATTTTGGAATCCAGAAACAACCACTTTTTAAGTATGAGACCCCAGAAAGATCTCAACTCACACGTTTTTAAACAATAGTGAGCTGAGGGCCAATGAAAATAGTGACTGTAAAGGTAATTTGAAGACAATTTCAACAGAACTCTAAGAATTCTAAAAAAGAATAATACCTTCAAAAGCTTTAAAAGTAGTTAAATTTCAAGATTCGTTTTTCTGTTTGAGCCCTTAAAGTTCTTGTTTTGCCAATGTAACGTAAGCCCTACCACACGCAATGGAGGTACGCCCCACACTGGTGCGGCCCGCACACCTCCCTCACCCTCTCGTAGTAGTGAAGGTACTTCTTGAGCGCCTCCCTGGCCTGCGCGTGCACCGACTCGTGAGCGATGTTGGGGTTCTCCTTGTAGCGTGAGCACTCGTAGTACTCGGAGCCGTGCGACCGCCAGCAGCCTAAGCACATCCAGCAGAAGTCGTGCTTGCAGTTGTAGCACTGCATGTGGTTGCAGCCACCATTCTTCTCGATGCAGATGTGGCACTTGGGGCACTGCGTCATGCAAGGGACGGATCTCATTTAATCAGGCCAGGCAATACAGTGCACAACAATATAGCGGGAGGGAGTAAGGGTAAGAAGCATCGCAAGCAGTGAAGTCACTGCTTGCTCATGTTGCATTTGTAGGGTTTTGATAAAGATAATTATGTAAAAGTAACAATAAGCAACTCTTGCAAAATTTGGGCACAACTCTTGCGGAAATTCCTTCACATAAAATTTGGGCATGACTGCACCTGTAATTTCTTCAAAAAATATTCACGGTATGACTCTGGCTGTAGTTGCTCCATGTATTCTCGTTGTTTATCCACAAGAAAAACTGCACCAAATTGATGCTCGACATGCGTGTATTTTCAACTGCTTTGAATAATATTATTTCAGTGCAATTTCTGAGCTTTTGGTTCATTACTTATATAGAATTCACTTATTATACATGATAAATGATTCAATTTGAAATATTTCGATACTGATTGTTCTCTAATAAATAGCGCTAACATCCGAGGATCTAAAAACGGAAACCTAACCAAAATAAGCACAGAGCTCAATTTGCCGGAACAATAAAGTGAACCAAACCCAAGCCCGCTTGCTCACATCCTTGGTGTGGGCGCTGATGTAGTTGGCTGTCTCGCTGTCATCCGCACACTTGGTGAGCCAGCGTCTGATCGTCTCGCAGCTCGTCGGCAGGTGGTAGTCGCCACCGCACGCAAAACTGCGCCCAAGTAGTCTAGTTAGAGCAACACTTAATAATTAAAACCCACATAAAATAAAAATAGAATAACTCGACGTTGTCCTCAACTATCGGCAATGAGTACAGAGTTCCTCATTATGTTTCTTAAGTTTGTGTTCACAAGTTCATAAACTGACTAGTGATGTACCGATGTATCGGTATCGGCAGTATCGACCATTTTTAGTGGTATCGGTATCGGCAAAATCCGGCCGATACTTTACCGATACTTTCCAATAATACGTATTTTATCATTCAAATGAAGGTCATAAATCATGAAAGTAAAAGTATTTAACCTAATAATACCCGTTGTGTGTTTATTTATATATTTATTTGGTGTGCGCGTTGAGTGAGTTTGCGGTATCATGGATACCGAATTCCTCAGTGTAACATTAAAAGATGGCGTTTCCATGCATTTAAATATTTGACATTTTATCAGGATAGGTTTTGTTAGGACAGGATAGGTTAGCTTAGATTAGGATAGGCTAGGCTAGGTTAGCACAGGTTAGGTAATACTGTCAGAATTTTTTCTCGGGTCCGCCTAGCTTAACGATGACATTGTCCATGGAATCTCCGCGGGCCCTGCTACTATCTAATAATACCCTTGGTTTATTTGGAGTCAGCTTCTTCCATTTTCTTCGTCACGCTCATGAGGGGAGTTATAGTGACCGTATCTGTGATACGAGTTTCACCAGTGCGTAAGAACAAGAATATTTTTCATCATGAGCGCTGTTAGGATGAATACATTCGTTGGGCATCACATTTGGAAAATTTTTTCAAGAAAGTTAGTGAGTCCCGTAATTTTTGACGGGCTGTGCGTACTTGTAATAAAATAAAGAGCCTATTCATACCTAGTAAATTAGATAGCTAACTGTTGAATTATAGCGTTCAATCAGGCCGGCTAACTGAATTCACTACTTTGAATTCCCGATGAGTCACGGTCATAACTGAAAGCTATGTAAAATGAATAGTTAAACCCTGTAGCTCCATAAAATTTTTATACTTTTACGACTAAACCTTTATAGTTTGACCTAATGTCCATATCTTAAAGTATGTGACAGGCTAACAAAAACCAAACCAATTTAATAAAGTTGAAGGTGCATTTGAAAGTTTTTGTGAATTTAATATAGAAATTGCCAAAAATTCTATTTTAATTTAGCTTGTAAATCGCCAAATATTACGAAGCTAATAATTTATTTCAACTTAGCATGCATATCACCGTTCATTACGAATCTTGCATTTTTCTTCTATGTTAAGATGTTTGAACAATTCACGAACAATCTTATAGTTCAATACATCTGAACGGGTCAGTTGATTGCTTTCATCGCAACTTGATGAATTTAAAAACGAGGAAAATTCCAATGAACTTAATGATATTTACTAGGAATACGTTTCGGAGTCCAGCTCAATAATCAGTCCGTAAAATTAAAATTCATTACGACTACAATAAAAGAAAAAATGAAATGTTGGATACAGTCATCAAAGAAAATCACGAAAACAAAATACAATCAAAACATGTCCCAGAGAAAGTAAAATCGACATGATCTACTTCCAATTTACGATGGGTAGGAACTGTTAGAATTGTTGAGGGCCGGTTTTCGTTTAAAAATATGTAGCGACTCTGAAATTCTGAGGTCACATGTAGTAGAAGCCGAATCTAAGATTTTGAAGTCCGCAGAGGATATTGGTACGTTGCATTTTACTGCGTGATTACGTACGAATTGTGCGAATTCATTCCCCGTGCGGAAGCTTCAACCCCGATGTTCGGCCATCCTGATATAAAAATTTTGTGCCGTAATGCCGACGTACGATGATGTGCACTGCACACAACTGTAAGAATAAATCAGAAAGGCTCTTTCTCCATCAAAAGCGTATCCTTGTACCGGAATCGTATAATTTTATGGTTGCTTCATTTTTCCGGTACAAGGATACGCTTCCGATGGAGTTGCAAACCTCGATCTCTGATTTATTTTTAAAAGTTACACATCATCGTACTTCGGCATGACGTCACGAAATTTTTATAACAGAATGGTCGAACATTGGGGTCAAAGCTTCTGCGTGGGGAACTAATTAGCTTACTCCTCACACTCCGCAGTACGTAATCACGCAGTAAAATGCAACTAAATCTTAGATTCGGCTTCAACTGCATGTGACCTCAGAATTTTAGAGTCGCTACATATTTTTAAACGAAAACCGGCCCTCAACAATTCTGATAGTTCCTACCCATAACAAATTGTAACTAAATAGTAATCTTGTCGATTTTAGTTTTTCTGGGACATGTTTTAATTTTATTTTTATTTTCTTGATTTCCTTTAATGACTGTATCCAACATTTTGCTTTATCTTTTATTGCAGACATAATGATTTGTAAATTTACGAACTGATGATGGATCTGGACTCCGAAATGTATTCCTAATAAATATGATCAAGTTCCTTGAAATTGTCATTTTTAAATTCTTCATCTTATAGATGGTTGCGTGTTTGCAGATATTTTCGGTTTCGGGGCTTACCGAATTTTTATATTTTTTTCGCCAAAGTATGTACTCGTATTTGGTGTGAATAACACGAAAATGACAATCCTTTTTTGGAGAAACTATTGTTTTGGTCCACTTTTGGAGCCAGTTGCTATTATAGCTAGTTTACATTACGTTGCGAAACGATTAGAAACACATATCTATTGAATGGATTACATTTTGTTGTTTTTCTCAACAATATAGTTAACATAGCAAGAGCATTTTATTTTTCACAATCGGAAACTTTTTTGTCAATATTTTTGTATTATCAGATATATAAGGAAATAATTTTATTATAACTCCCATGTAGGAGTTATAATGGTTTTATTTTGATACAAGTGTGCATGGCCCGCCAAAAATGGGATTCAATACTTTTCATGGACGAATTTTCAAGATGTAGATGATAAACAAATACAGTATATCCATCATAACTGTACAGGGTGCGTACAGGCTCTGAGGTTCAAAATTCCACTACTTTTTCATGACTTTTTATGCCAACCAAATCACATTTTCACTACCTCTCTCTGCCCAAAATAATGTCACACAAAGTTAAATTGCAGCACAATAAATGTATTTCAGTCATAAACTTCACAGAACATTCATCATTACTTGCAGGTCTTGTTTTCATAAATGTGTAAATGATCATCACAACACCAAACAGTCATGCTGGACAGTTCAATAGCATCTGCTATGCATTTGCCAGTGCATTAAGTTTGTCATTAATTTCCGCATTCAGCCCCTTGAGTTGTTCTTGCTTGTCTTTGGCTGATTTCCTCAATGCATTTGACTTTGCCAGTAGGCGCAAATCATTCTTGTCCTCTGCCTTCCGTGCAAAGCTGTCAGCATCCTCCACCAGCGCTTGCAGACTCTCCTCCATCCTCTTCCGTTTTGTCTTCAGGTTCTCCACTTCATCCAGTTCTCTCTTCCTCTTCTCTCCCTTCTTCTGCTTCTCTGCCTCTTCCTTCTTTTGATCCAGGTAGTGTTGATAGCGCTGTCTGCCCTGTGAAGCTGAAAAGAGGAGTTTCTTGGAAATGTCAACCTTGGAGATACCTCCTACATGTTTGATGTGGTCCATGACCACTCTCTGCGCCACGATGGTGTTCTCACCCATGTTGACTTCCATGAGCTGCTTGCTCACAGAAAAGCCCCTTTCCACTGAAGCCTGGCCATGTGACAGGACCAGTAGCATCTTCACAACCAGCCACAGTTTCTTGAGGGAGGATGTGGCCAGCTGGCTGCTCCAGAAGACATCTAGCCAATCAGTGTCTTGCTGAAAACTGTTGAAAGTGCTGATCTTCCTCTGTGCCTCATCAAAGAACTCTGAAAACTGGCTCATCACCTCATCGATGTCACCCTGTGGTAGCCTCTTAGCATCGCTGAGCAGCTGCAGACAGTTTTTCAGCATGGACTTGGTCTTCTCTCTCTTTGTGCGATCCACAAAGACACTTGGCACCAGCCAGCCCATGTTTCGGGCCAACCCGAACTTCAAACCCGACTCGCACGCGGTGCAAACCGCCATTGTTTTCAGTTTGGGATGCGGTGCTATCCATTGTTGAAAGTCTTTGTCTCGCAACCACAAGTTGTTGAAAGAACAACTGCCTGGCATGACGATAATTCCTCAGCTCAGTCTCGGCACCGTAACTCTAGTCACACACACACGGGATGGTCAAGACCGATGATAAAAACTCAGCTCGAAAATGTTCAACAGTGGCGACAGGTCAACAATGGTCCAAGCGAGCGCGTGTCTTCAGTCACACTGAGCGCGTTTGGTTTCACGTGACGCCTGAGAACCAATCAAAATCGCGGACACTAAAGACGTAGCTGTATCAACCAATCAGAGCCCAAGTAACACTCGAAGGTTACTGACAACGCCTCGCTCAACGCTGACCAAACGGAACGAAAATTTTCAACAGTAAAATTTTCTTTTCACGAAAATCCTAAAATTTCATGACTTTCAATGACCATTTTTAAAATTCCACTACTTTCGAGGCCTTGAATTTTATTTTCGAAATTCAACTACTTTCCATGCTTCTCCATGCCTGTACGCACCCTGATAACAGTACCCGTGATGAAAAATATTTTTCGCACCGTTGAAACTCGTATCACAGATACGGCCATTATAACTATCCTTATGAGCGTGAGTGACAGAGAAATGGAAGAAACAGACACCGAACAAATAAACCAAAGGCAAGGGTATTAGTAGGTAGCAGCATGACCCATGGAAATGCCGAGGACAATGTCATCGTTAAGCTAGATGGACCCATGGAAAAATTCCGTCAACATTATCTAACTTATGCTATCATAATTCTATGTCGTGACTCGCACTGCCGCTAAGCACGTTCACGACGCGAAGGCCTAGCGATCGTCATTACATGGTAGCAACTGCGGTTCTTGTAGACCCTACACCACTAATGCGTTGTCCACTGTTGCCAATACGTAGAACGGAAAGTCGGGTAGGTTTAAAATGCTTATGCCGAACACATATGCACAAGAACACACAAAGCTCTCTTGACTCGGAGTTCCCCTCCGGTGACAAATCACCATTACTCAAAAACGATTACTTTGGGCACAGCTAATCACCAAATTACTATTTTTAATTTAATGTCTTTAAATTATTCAATATGGCCTGAAAGCTGCACAAAAGCGACATGGTTAGGAAAATGCGCAAATTACGGCAATCACAACAACCTATCCAATACTACTAACCTATCCTGATAAAATTTCAAACATATCATTGCATGTACAGACGATCATTCAATGTTACACTGAGGAATTCGGTCTCCGTGATACCGCAAACTCAGACATCCTATGTTTCTTAAGAAGCGGTTACCGAACTAGTACATAAACTAACATACAACGGGTATTATTAGGTTAGATGATTGTAAAAGTATCGGTATCGGTAGTAGTATCGGTATTTTCAAGTATCGGAGTATCGGTATCGGCCAAAAAATGGGTATCGGTATCGGCCAAAAAAAATGGTATCGGTACATCACTAAAACTGACATTAAAATCTGAAGTATTATTCAGTTGCTTTAGTTTGCTTAGTCCAGGAAATTTTATAATCTAATCATTTACCTTCGCATATTGACACTAAATTGTAACACTGGTGTCAGGCCCTTAGCTTGACATTTCTAAATTGCCAGTACTACCGATGTTCGTAAACAACAAAGCAGCTGTCCAATTTCTAGCTCCTCTCTTCTTATATATTTCTTTACGTTCTTCAGGACAGAGAAAAAATGAATACATTTCGTCAGCAGGAAAAAATTGCGTTGCTCATTCTCTAGTTACTGCCCATATCCCATGTAGTTACTGTGCACGAGCCTCGTTGCTCAACACCCCATGAAAGTATGCATGTCTTCCAGATGAAGAGCTTCTGTTTGGTATATTTCAAGTCTTCAATACGATTGTTATCTAGCACTCATCAGATGTTTCATCCCCATGTAAAGCAGAAAGCATTATTAATTGCAATAGGTCACTTAGCTGGAATTCGATGCTCAGTAATAGTGAAAACTTTAGCTTTCATTGTTGAAAAGCACTCTTGAACGCTTATGTACGTCACGACAGCCGCGTTCCTCTCTTATTCCTTTAAAGTTTGCCCGTAAACAGTCTAGAATTAATTTTCGTTTGGTCCTTGCTTAAGTGCCATGGATTATGAGCATAAAATCCCTACTCATAAGTCAAACAAATAAAAAATGTAAAGAAGAATTCACAAACAGGATTGTAAAATACAAGACTACAAGACTTCCAAAATCCATTGTCAATGACAAATATTCCGTACAACTTAAAAATTTGAAAAAAGGATTTTAGAGCAACACACACAGGTAGAGAGGGCAAAACAGTTAACCACAGCTCAGACAAGACAGTGGGCAAAAAAATTCAAGCTTCTCAATAGCAAAAGGCAGTGCTGTGCCCTTTGCATCAGGAGCACAACAGCGCGGCCAGTCAGCCACAACCAATGTTCCGGCCACTCTCCTCGCCGGAAGAACATCGCACATGAGACAATGTAGCCACGCTCAGCCGCAACCAATAGGTGCACCTCAAAACGCCCTGCCACTCGTTAGTTGAACTGAGTAAGGGAATGACCTCATTATGCACTCTAAAATTACATACATTACAATCACCAGTGACATATCTAAAGTCATCTAAAGACCGAGTATTCAAAGCCCACCGAATAACACTATGCACTATCAATACTCGAAAGTTGCACACCTTCACACTTGTGTTATTTACATATTAATGATTTGGCACCTAACGTCACATAATCGCACTATGATATCATAACAATTGAATTTAGTAACGAGTGTCACACGAGATAAGTTGAGGCAGCAAGAGCAAGGAACGAAACAAACTAATTTGTATTGTTTAACGCTACTACAGATTCTAAAAATTTATGAACTATTAATCAAACTGTTATTAATCAAATATCTAAAAGAAGCATTACTCAATTTTCAATATCCAAAATGATTTTCATTACATATATTGTAAGAGTTCTTTAGAAAACAAGGCAGTTCCATTCAATTAAAAATTTGTAGCTGCTGACCAACCAAACACAAAATTTTTGAGTAAATATTCTTTCAGTATAATAAATTTACTAACAATGGCTCAATCCTAATTTTGAGTGCCAATCCACAAAACCATGACCTAAATAAGATTAATGTTACAGATTTTCAAAAAAGAGAAAAGCAATTCAAGGAAAGAAACCAAGATAACAACGTCAGCAATACGCGTTGAGAGTTCTCCAACTCTTTCCTCTGCAAACAGAAAGCCCACGATGGCTCAGGATGAGATAGAGGAAGTGACTTTGACGAGCTGGGTACCAAGGTGCACGCAACTGGCCAAGGAACTCACCAGAAATGAGTGTGGCAGGAATTACAAATGACTCTCTTAGGCTTGTTCTCCTTGGCCTGTACGACGATGGAGCAGTTAGGACCAGGACAGAAGCGCAGCTCAGGATGCGAGCGCACGTAATCAGCAAAGGCGAACTGATGATACTTCTCTCTCACACGAGTGCGGGGCAACAACGGCACTACAAAGTTCTCTGGTGCCAGCACCTCACAGTGGCTCGACATGCACTCTATGCCTGCACAAGAGATCAGTCACATTAAAAATACATCACATCTGGAAATATAATTCTCTGTTCTGCAACTATAAAAGGAATCGAACAAGCTAGGGAATGATTATGTTTGTTTAAAACCCTCTAGCGCTTCACATCAAAGGCAATCTTAACATAGCAAAAAAGGAACATTTAGTATCTGTAGACAGTAATACAGAAAAAATCTATGTACAAAGTGTGTTCTTCCCCCAGAGGACACCTAGTGCATCAAAACAGTAAGTTAGGAAGAGATAGCAAAAAAGGCATGTAGACTGAAACAAGCAATGTAGGAACAATTGAAGTCTAAAGTGCTGAGGCAGCCTAACAGCATCTGCACTGTGGGCGCCAGTCCGCATAGCATGGGATAGACAAACCTGATTAAAGTAAAAGTACTGGCTAATTTCTGCATCCAAGGGAAATGAAGGAATTGTGAATAGGTCATGCAATGTTTAACACAAAAGAGTAAGTGAAATTTTATAGTTTATAAATCATAAATTTCAAACTTCTAATAAATTTTACGAAAGTGTCCACAATGAAAATTACATCATGCCTATGGATTGCCTCCAAGGAAACTCCAACAAGCTGTATTTTTCTATTTACCTACATTAGCACTTAAATGCATGCAATTCCCCAAAATACTCAAGCTATTTGAACAATGGTCATGATTTCATATGAGGGAGATATTGGAATGTTATCTTTACCCCGTGTAATTTAACATTACCAAGAAGGCTAATGCTAGACTAACTTTGCTGTTGAGTGATATATTTCCCTTCCATTGAAACATTTCACCTTGCATAAAATGAACCATTTCACTGACTACCTATACAGTTTTGATTGCAGTGCTTCTTACCTATTCATAACATTTTACAATGCTGGAGGGTAAACAAGGAGGAAAATAGAAAAACGCCATTTGCACAAAAAATCAGCACAACTATCAATTAGAGATAGAAGTCAATAAGAAGATACAAATGACTCCTCAACCCCAAATTTAAATTATCAAGTAACAGTAAAATGAATGTCAGTTATGGATAGCATTACAATTATATTTGTGATAGAAACCTCCATTTCAGCTGAGTTAAACAATAACCACTGAGAATCTTATTGAAGCTCAGGTTCAAATGGCACCACAAGGTGCAAAATTGAGTGTCTTGGTTTATATAGCCTGCTTGCCGGCGAAATGAGGCGCTATCATCTCGATAAGATCAAAAGGCTGAAATAAGGTCAAAAGACAAAAAGACAAAGATGCTCGTGGTTCTGTGGTACCTGCTCTCTCCTCATGAGACACAGAAGTATAGAATAAAAGATAAGGCCTACCTAATTACAAATCTTTGAAACAGACTCATGAAATATTTCTGTAAAAATACAGAACTCATGCAACAGAACTTTCGTGCAACTTAAAATTAAAAATTTGAATAATGCACAAAGACTAGATTAAAGATTATGTGTTAGTTTAAGCCTCCCTAACTACTACAAAAAAGAGAGTGTCAAAGAGAGGAAGGAGGAAGGCACCGTTAAATATGGATATTAGGGAATGCAGAATTGATGCAAAAGGGGCATAGAAACAGTAAGTTCAGAAAGAAGTTCATGAAACAAGATAAAAGTTGAAGAAGAAAATAATTGGTGCTGAAAAACAAGACAGCTGTGAACCAAAAAAGGTGGTCCCTAACTAGTGATGCAAAAAAACGGTTTTATTTGATTGCGTTTTTTTCTTGCAAAAAAACGTGTTTTTTATGTGTTTTTTTTGTTTTTTTTGCATACATAAATTTTGTTAAGTATATGTCTGGGTTTTTTTTTGGACACCTAAAATATATTGATATCCATGTTTTTTAGTCATTTTATTGTTATAAAAACATCAAAAGGAAACCATATAGTAAAAGTGATGGCAGATAATCCACAATTATCTAGAGGCGTCTAAGAGGAACAGCAGGAGCCACAGAACTTATATTGATGGAGTCAAAATTCAGAGCTTACTATCTCTACTATGTCTGATTTTATTTTTATGTGACCAAAAAAATCAGACTTTGCAGAGATAATAAGCTCTGAATTTTGACTCCATCAATATAAGTTCTGTGGTAAGTTATGTGGCTCCTGCTGTACCTCTTAGACTCCTCTAGGTAATTGTGGGTTATCTGCCATCACTTTTACTGTATGGTTTCTTTTTTATGTTTTCATTACAAAAAAATGACTAAAAACCATAGATATTAATATATTTTAGGTGACCAAAAAAATATGCTTTTTTTTAAAACATGTTTTTGTACAAAAAATTCTGACTAATAAAAATGAATATTAATATATTTTCTGGTACAAAATATAACCATGCTGTTTTTTTACAAAGATTCATGACTAAAAAACAATTAGATTAGATTATAAGTTAGTTTAAGCCTCCCTAACCGCTGCAAAAATAGAGTGTATCGAAGAGAGAAAGGAGGAAGGCACCATTTAGTATGGAGATAAGAAAATGAGGAATCTATGCAGAAAGGGCATAGAAACAGTAAGATGGGAAAGAAGTTCTTGGAATAAGATAAAAGTTGAAGAAGAAAGTCAGAGGTGCTGAAAAACAGGACAGTTGTGAACTGAAAAAAGGTGGTCCTTAACATAACAAAAACATTTTATTTCAACAAAAAGCAGGCCTACCTAACTCTCAGCTCGGGCCATCACATTTTTCCCCTGGGAGCGCTAATTCCCATAGACTCAATAGTTGTATCCCCTGAGGGGGACTAAAAAACAATATATTTTATGTGACCTAAAAAGCCCCATGCAGTTTTTTAAAAAAAACATGTTTTTTACTTAAAAATCATGACTGAAAAAACATGTTTTTTACTTAAAAATCATGACTGAAAAAACATGAATAATATATTTATGAGACCAAAAAATATTTTTGTACTAAAAATCATGACTAAAAAAACATGAATATATATATGAGACCTAAAAAACCCCATGCTGTTTTTAAAAAATACGTTTTTTTACGAACAATGATGTATAAGAAAACCTGGATATGAATGTATTTTATGCGACCTAAAAACCATGCTGTTTTATTTTATGTATTATTCATAAAAAATTGTGTCTTAAAATCATGGATATTAACATATTTAATGTTACCAAAAGAATCATTGGTTTTTTTAAAACATGTTTTTTTTTAATAAAAAGTTATGATTATTAATTTTTTGGACACAACTTCTTTGTAAAAAAAAAACTCAGGGGGATACAATTATTGTATCTATGGAAACTAGCGCTCCCAGGGGGAAAATGTGAGGGCCCAAGCTGAGAGTTAGGTAGGCCTCCTTTTTGTTGAAATAAAATGGTTTTGTTATGTTGAGGACCACCTTTTTTCGGTTCACTGCTGTCCTGTTTTGCAGCACCTACTACTGTCTTCTTCAACTTTGATCTTGTTTCATAATCTTCCTTCCTCTATTTGGATTGCATTTGTTGCTGGGTAGGGAGGCTAAAACTAATGACTAATCTAATCTGTAAAAAAAACATGGATATTAATTTATTTCATGTGACCAAACAACCATGCTTTTTGAAAAAAAGATTTTTTACAAAAAACATGAGTGTTATTAAATTTTATCTGACCAAAAAAACAAGACCTTATAAAAACCATGTTTTTTTCACAAAAAGTCATTAATATAAATGTTTTTTAGTCATGATTTTTTGGTAAAGAAAACATGATTTAAAAAAAAACAGCATGGTGTTTTTTGGCACATAAAATATATTAATATATACATTTTTTAATCATGGTTTTTCTGTAAAAAAGATGTTTTTAAAAAAAACAGCATGGTTGTTTATGGTAAAATAAAGTATATTAATATCCGTGATTTTAGTCATGACTTTTTTGTAACAAAAACATTAAAAAAACAGCATGGATTTTTTGGTCAGATAAGATATATTAATATCCATTAGAACCGTACCAGGTCTTAGAATAAAATATCCACAAAGAATCTATTCACTCTATAAAACCTTTAGGAGACTAGCTCCATCCTCAGTGAGTCATTCAGTCAAATGTTTTTTCAAAGGAACAGTGAAAATTGATTGTCCATTTCACCAAATTTTACAGAATGACTGAGGATGGAGCTGGTCTCCAATAGGTTTTATGGAGTGAATAGATTCTTTGTAGATATTTTATTCTAAGACCTAGTACAGTTCTAATAAACATGATTTCAATATTAACAGCATTCTTTGTTTATTATAAGTTTCTAAAGACAATTTGATTAAAGAAAAATAACTTTCCTGATATTTATATCCGTGTTTTTTTTGTCATGATTTTTTTTAAATGTTTTTTAAAAAAATCAATTTTTTGGTCCCATAAAATATAATAGCCATGTTTTTTTAGTCAAAATTATTCTGTTAAAAAACAATGTTTTAAAAAAACAGCATTGGATTTTTAAGGTCACATAAATATATTAATATCCATGGTATTTATTCATAATTTTGTATAAATAACCTGTTTTTTTTTAAAAACAGCATGGTTTTTTAGCCACATCTCTATCAATGACCATAAGTAAAGGTATGTTATTATAACACACCATTTTGGGAGTTGAAGGTCATTCACATGTATTGTAAAATAAATGAAATATCAAAGCATGAAACCGCAGAAAATGAAAAATTCCATAAAACCATGGAAAACCATCAATTAAGAAGTATGGTGTTTTATTTTGTAATTTGACATGAAAACAAATAATGTAATGTGGTTCTTTTTCTTGCTGAGTTATTTTCAGACAAAATATTAAAAAACAAAATATCCACGTTTTTTTGGCCACAGTTTTTTTTAAAAAAACGCGTTTTTTTTAATAAAACGGCATGGTTTTTTTTAGTCACATCTCTAGCCCTAATACAGCAAAAAATATTTTATTTCAACAAAAAGAAGGCCTACCTAACTCTCAGCTTGGGCCCTCACTAATAATGCATAAAAAAACTGAACAAAATCTATAAATACTATGACACTACTATGCGCAATTGATTTGAACTTCGTTAGTCGTTGAAGTGTCTAAAATGCAAAGACTGTGTGTCTTTACTGTACAATGGAGCAGTGTTACAATGCACTTATAAATTAAAAATGAGAAATATCAGTTTTACATACTCAGACCTTGTGGAACGATCAACTCCAAAAAAATAGAACATTTAAGACTGATAGAGAATATTTATATAGCAAAATTAACTAACCTCAGAGTGTTCTATCATCAGTGTATGGTAAAAACAATACTGAGAAAGTCATAAAAATGATGTTTTACACATTAGTGAATAAATTTGCTTCAGTTAACCTCGTCATTATTTGTCGATGGGCTGAAATTTTTAAGAAGCTACAATAGGAGGAAGTAGGAGAAAATTTCACAATGAAGAAAAAGTGTTGAATAAAAGACATGAACTACCATGCAGCAAAACGAGCAGGGAAGCAAGTGACTTGACTTGTGAAACAAGTTGAGGTGCAACCCTAACACAGGAGAAATGAAATGATCACACGAAGAAGAAAACACGATTCTCAAGAGGGGATGCAAAAAACTGACAATCAACACACGAATACCGACGAACTTCCACAAATGTATAGTAGTTGGACAGAGATCCCACTGTATTCAACACCAAATATCAGGGTCCCTATAAAGAATTCCCCACTATGGCACAGATTAGATTAGATTAGTCGTTAGTTTTAGCCTCCCTACCCGCAAAAACAAATGCGATCCAAAGAGAGTAAGGAAGAAGGCACCATTTAGTATGGAGTTAAGGAAATGCGAAATCTACGCAGAAAGGGCATAGAAACAGTAATTTGTGATAGTAGGTCATGAAACAAGATCAAAGTTGAAGAAGGAAGTACTAGGTGCTGAAAAACAGGACAGCAGTGAACCGAAAAAATGTGGTCCATAACAAAACAAAAACCTATGTTATTTTAACAAAAAAAAGCTTACCTAACCTTTAGCTCGGGCCCTCACATACTCCCCCTGGGAGCGCCAATTCCCATAGGTACAATAGTTGTATCCCCCTGAGGAGTTCATATGGCACATGACAATAGTTTGCATATAAGAAATTGATCAGATTAGATTTTAGTTGCCCCCTAACCACAGAGAAAGTGTTCAAAGAGGATGGATGAATGCACCATTCAGTATGGAGCTGAGGGAATGCAGAATCTATACACAAAGAATGCAAGGTGTATTCGAACAAAAGATCCCTTCTGCGTAGATGCAGTACGTTAGGGAATAAGAACACTACATCAAATTAGATAAATGTTAAAAAGAAAGTAATAGGTGCTGAAAAATAAGACAGCGGTGAACTAAAAAAAATTTCTTAACAAAACGAAAAACTGTTTCTATTTCAGCAAAAAAATGAAGCCTCCTTAACTTTAAGCATCAACTTCATATTTCTCTCAGAAGAAAACAATAAAGGTAGTAATTTCTTTTTTAATGGTCGAGATGGCTAGTGTAAGAGAAGCCCAGAAGTGAGCACAAAATGTTCAGGTGCTACCTCATGAGAAAAAGAGGTAAAACGCTTAACCAATTCAATTATTTCTAACTCATCAAAGGGTGGATTATTGAGATCATCAAAACAATGCCATGTTTTTTTTTGTAATTTAACCATTCAATACCTTCCAACTTGTCTTGGAACTTCCATGGTCACTAAGAGATTTACACTTATTATTCTATTATAAAAAACGTATGGGACATGTGTATTGATTGTAGGGTGGTTGTTTCTCACCTGTCACTGATACAGAATGGAATACTTGATTTTATACAAAGTGAATGTTTATAAAAAGTTTATTTTTCAACATCCATCTTCAGTCTTTATATTTCAACTTTGTACTTGTGTACACGGATGTGAGATGTTTTCACCCATAAAGATACTTTAAATTCCCAAAAATGAATAATCAAGCAAAGAAATACGATGGCAGAAGGGAGGAGGAGGCTATCATCACTTGACTGGGATCAAAGTGACACGTGACTCGAACCTCGAGATTTTCACCCCGAAAAAAGAACATATGAAGAAGAACCTGGCCACGCTTCAAACATTTCAACAAATTGAGGTATCAGATGAACAATTAGATGCAATCCAAGTCAAACTGATTGAGGTGCACTTGGTGTTTTCTTTTTAATTAACCCAGTTTTGAGAGTAAGAAGACAAGATTTATTAACTGGGTAGCTATTATTTCAATAGTGCATCAAGAGAACTTCTGATAGAAGCAAAAAGTAAACACAACCTAAATTATTTAATACCATAATTATTTATTATACTATAACCTTGTAACTGTCCACGCGCTAAGCACAGTACATTAAATAAAAATACTCATTTTTTTGTTCTCATCAAATTTGTATCCTGTCATTTCAAGCTCATTGCAGTAAGACAGTTCAGTCTATTCTAACGCCAATGACAACTTAATGCCAGGGCGAGTCTATTAACAGTAGATTTGATTATACGAGCAAGTTTGGGCCTCCCTTATCACAACAAAGGTGTTCCAATAAGAGTAAAGCAGAATTGAGCGTGGAGTCAAGATAATGTAAATTTTTTGCACAAGTGCGTGCCCTTACAGACTCCAACAGATAAATCCATTGAAGTTTATCGAGTCATTGACAACCATTATCTAGTGCTAATTGACAACACTGATCCAACCCAGTTATAGCTGTTATCTAACAAGCAGCTAGTTGGAGCATTCAACTTTAAGGAATCAACATAGCACAATGGAGCAAGTCAAACGTTCAGCCATATGCAAACTTCGTCGCGTGGGCCACAGCCCTGCCTGCATTGTAAAATCACAAAAAATATCCAGCCAAACTATTTATGATGTTTAGCCAAATCCAAAGGGCCCTCACAAAACAAATACCACTCTCGACATGAGCAAAGAAGAGAGCCGTGAGCGTCGTGACAATCCACAGAGGCCAGAAGCAGCTGGGCCTAACCTCCTATGTACCAGGTAAGAGGCACTTTTGACTGACAGGCTAAAGTTCACTTGAACAGGTGCAGAAAATTGTAAAACTCAATGAAGTCAATGACTCGGTCATCAAATTCTTCTCTGATGAGATTTTAACGGTTGATAGCATTTGCAATACACAGAGTGACCACTGAATTGCCTCCTCGAGCAGTAACGTCCAACACCCAACGACAACAAAGCCAGCTAGTGTTATGGCCATAAGTGTGGTTTCAGGCGAGGGTGACGCGGTAACACATTTCTTCACCGATCACGAGAAGGTTAATGTCACGGTCTATTGCAAGGTTCTGGAGGATAATCATCCCTTTGATGTAGGACAAGGCTGATGGTGAGGATTAGGTGTTCCAACAGGGCTCTGCCTCAGCTCACACGGCAAAGAAAACGGTCAGCTTCCTCAAGAGATAAGGCATGCGATTCTGCATGGATTTGTGGTCCTCCAACTTGCCTGATCTTAATCCTTTAGATTAATATTTCTGGGCACGAACTGAAGCCAAGGCATGTAAGACTCATCACAACAGCATCACGGCCCTCTAGAAGGTCATCAAGAAAGCAGCGCAGTCGTTTGAAACGGCGGAGATCACCCATACAGTTTTCAAGTTCCGCAAGCGTATGGAAGCCATTGTCATAGCCAAAGATGGCTATACTGAAAAAAATTTGTCCCAATGGTTTCCCCAATTAACCAACAAAATTTTCAAATTTACACTTCATAATTCCCCGAGCTATTAACTTTCAAGCGTTTGATAGAAGAAATTGTACAGATATATCTGTCAGACCCTGCACAAGATGTCGCGTGCAGGTGCAGATGTTCCCCTTGTGCAAGGGAACCATAAAAGACCCTCGCACATATAAAGAGTTAAGAAGTGCACAAACCAAGATGCCAATAAAACCTATCAAGTTAAAAAAAAAATAAGAGAAAAATTCACACAAGCAAGGGGAAACAATTATGGAAATATTTGACGAGTTTTTAGGCATAGGTAACATGTATAAAAATAGTAATTTGACCAAAGCCACAACTACCTGAGCTGGAAGTGTCAGGGATATAATATTAAAATCATGAAAGGAAACTGAGAAGTTTCTTGGGCAAAATACATACTAACACTGACTTCTTGTGGTTAATCACTTCATACAAATTCATTCGATTGAAAAGCATAATTCATTTCAAACCTAGGACTTAATAATATATATTCTTATACTATGCCTCAACACCTTAACTTGTAAAAATACAGGTAAGGTGCGGCAAACTTACGCGTGGTGACACCCTGCGTAATTTCCACTTCAAAGTATGTGGACCAGCACAAGTTGCAGAAGCGGTGGCAGCACGACAGCTGACTGCTTTCTGACGGCTTCATCCCACAGAGGCACACGGGGCAACAGGATTCTTTCACATCGCACTCTTCAGGCAATATGGAGACCCCACACACAGTTTCAACACTGCTTGAGACGCTCCCTAAAATAGTCTGTGGTTTGGAAGAACTACTGGTACACACTGTAATTGAGTCTGCACATTTGTCAGAAGATGAGCATGAAGTGGTGCTTGTGAAGCTTACTGTACTAGAGGAGGAAGTGTTGGTGGTACGACTCGAATGGATTGTGGTGAAGACAAGGTTGGCCGACACCATGGACGTATTATTGTTATTGGCTGGCACAGAGGGTTTGACTTGGCACTTGACAAGCAGGCGGTGGGCATCTGCCCGGTACGATGAAACTATCTCTGATAAATTCCAATGGCACATAAGTAGCAGGACTTTGGCCAATGAGGGAGTCACCTGAAGTGAAAGGAGATGTGTTATTTAAGATATAAATTTACAATAAATGATTAACGAAATCTGAAGTAAGCATTATTGTAGCTTGGTTTCTTTCAAAGGTACTCACAAAGGACCTTGTAAATTCAATAAAGCAACAAACTCTGAGCTAATGAACTCAATTTCATGGCTAACTTAGAGCAGGCTTGGTAGCTGAGTTTTGATTTTGAAGCATCAAGAACTTTAATTCCACTTGACAGGGAGAGGAATTTTCAACACACTGACAGACATACATTGAGTTCATGCAGGTATCTATTTTAATGCTCACAACTCAAAATATTGATGGTAATACACTCACAACAGCTTCTAACACGTGAAAATGCAATTTTTATGCTCCAAAATTTGAGCTTGAGAAATTAACAATCTTGGCAGGGCGTGGTCTAACCAACCATTCAATATAGTTCAATTTTTCAAATCTCACTAAACTCTTACATCTGGAATTTTGATTAACCAATGTGGATAACTAGAAAGCACTACAATAATCAGTGAAAACAAAGAACTGAACAAACAATTCTGAACCACAAACAAATCCAGGAAGCAATTCCCCAGAAACAAATACGTTAAGCAGTAAATTAAAAAACCTTCACCAAACAATTGGTGTAGTTTCAAAAAGTAAGCTGAAAATCCATAGAATAACCTAAGTGGAAGAAAAAGAAAATCGCAGAGGAGCAGTCCTTGTTTCACGTGATTTTCTTACATACTTCTAAATCATAAGGCGGCAAGAAATTTAACGCCTTAAGAGAAAAATCAGAACAGCTGAGACTAAATTTTCTAGCAGATACTACCACAAAATGCCAGGAGCACAAAATCCAATAGTTTGAAATTTTTTCACTACATTGCACAATTAATAATTAAGGATATTCATGAACCTACAACTAAAAATCTTATGTACTATTTCAGTACATATTTACTGATCAATTTGAAGGACAATATTTCTTTTAAATATTTCACTCAATTCTTTTGAATCTGCAAGAACAAATTTTTAGTAGCAAATTTAGGTAACAAATGTGACTTCCCAAGATCTATTGCAGCAGGCAACCAACAAAACAAATTTCAAGTTAGTTTCTGCCTCCTTTACTGCAACAAAGGTGTTCCTAAAACAGGTAGGCATCATTTAGTTTTGATTCAAGACAACAGGCAGTTTATAAGCAAGATGTGTCCCTACACTCAGCACACATGAACAGCAAGGTTAAAAAAGTTTAGGAAACAAAATTTGAGTTAAAAAACAGAGCAATAGATGCTAAAGAAAGGACAACAGTGAAAACAAAAACCTATTATACTTCACCAAAAAAGCATACTCAAGCTTGGGATTTTGCTGCTTCTTCCTAGTAGCACCAAAAGTTACATTGCAATAGTTGTATCCTCCAGAAAAAAGACAAGCAACAAGATGAAGCACACACCTGGATACTGGTGGAGAGTTCCTCAACTCTCTCATTGATGAATCTCTCAACCTCTGTGTCTGTGAGACATTGATAGTCAAAAAACTCTGGGTCTTGCAGTGTCTTGTCCAGTGTCTCCACATCTGGGTCATGGCCATCGCTGTAGTAGTCGTTGTAGTATTCATCGTCTCCACTGCCTCCCATGTCATCATCAGACATCTGAGTGAAAAATTCTAATTTAATTTCTCATTGCTAGATCAGAAAATGATGAAGCCATACTTGAAACTTTAATTTCATGGTTAACAATACCTCACACTAAATCACCATATAAATACAGTGAGGAAAACTCTGAATAAAAGGCATAATGTGTTCCAGACAGCCATCCATCAAATTGAAGTCCAGTATCTTCAGTTTTGCAAAATGAGTAATGCTGTGCTTCAATATGGCAATTTTACCAGTAAAATATAATACAGTCTCTTCAATTTATTCCTAATATGCTTGTTGAAGAAAACAAATGTAGCCTCACTCCTTGAAGTTGACCAGCACATTGCTGATTAGCCTTGCATATCATTGACTCAAGATATAATTAAACACAGACCAAATTCTCACTGGTTCAAAATGTTGAGTTTCAACTTCATCACAAGTCTGAATTTTAGTGTGAGAGTTACATTCAATGAAGCACAGGTAAGTTCCTATGACTAAAACTTTGCACCTAAAGCCTGTAAGTGTTTGTGCAGTCAGGTATTAAAAAATTTTCAACCATGCCATAAATATTGGCTCCACCTTTTAATTTTCAATAAATTTCCTTTACATTCTTGGCTTAGAACATCCATTAAGGCCCTATTACACGGGACAACACTTTGCCTCGGTTACGGCAACTGAAATGACGCAACTTGTGGGTGCGCTATCACACTAGGCAACCAGTGTGGCGTTGCCAATTACAGAGGGAGGTTGTAGCTCGCAGTGACTGTGGCATTTGACATCTTCATTTCATCATCAAATGAAAAGCATTAAGAACGTATACAAAACTTAGATCCTGTTCTGCGTTTTTAAATGTCCTTGCATTATTTATTGTCTTTATTCTCTAACAATGGATGAGATTGAAGGGTCATACAACTATTGATTCAATATAATTCTTTTGATGTATTATTGACTTCCAGGAAAATAATATTTAATTTGTGAGAATCAATATTAAATGCACTATTAAAACCATCATACTGTAATAAATTTTCAACATCTTTTTTACAGCTCATATTCGCATATAAATATAATAATTTGTGTTTTTATACCGCACAGAAATTAACAAAAGGAACAGTAATTTAATTAAATAACACTTTGACTGCGGTAACTGAATATAAAGTTCAACACCAAACTCAAATTTTAAGTCAATTGTAGTAAACTATTTTGAAAATACCAAACAAGAACTCGATCGTGCCTTCATTTAGCTTTGATTAAATATTTATAGAAATTGAGTTTGCGTCGGTGAGCAGCATTATGAAAATTACCTCCGTGTACCACCGGTGGCGCACGTCGCAGTCTAAGTGTTAAGCACATTCATTTGGTATATTAATATAGTTAGGTTCAAGCCTAAAAAACATACTAAATGGTTTGATCATTAGAAGCTGAATAAATTATTGCCTATTTTTCTACCTGCTACTTATGATAGTAAATTAAAAATGAATGCACATTCAGTTACCTGACTTCATAGAGTCAATCTTCTTTTTCCTGACACTTTTGCGGCAGTTAGTAATGTTTTTCTATTTTTTATGGCTTTGATAGTTACATCATATTCAGCTAAATTGTTTAAACTTATAAACCTATGGATTATTCTTTTTCAACTTTCTGACCACTTTATTTATCATAAAATACTACCTGATAAACATTCCAACGTAATGGAAAAGTTACAGCATTTGAAAATGAAACATCACGAATGTACGGTAAATGGTAATATTCCGCCTTATTTTGTACAGAAATTACGACTAACTAAATTACGACTGACCGACCAATAGTCGCAAACTCAATTTTCATAAATATTTAATCAAACCTAAATACAGGCACAATCCATTTTATGTTTGGTATTTTCAAAATAGTTTACTATAATTGACTTGAAATTTGAGTTTGGTGGCAAACTTAATACCTAGTTGCCGCAGTCAAAGTGTTAAATCCTTCGACTTTCTATTGAATGGTGGATTTATGTTGGCTCAGTGGGAGGCGGTGTCCCATAGCACAGGACATTGATGAAAGGCTTCTATTATCAATTGTATGGCAGATCGAGACCATAGTGTACCAGACTGAGACGTGTCGCAAACATCCTCACACTACGACGCTCAGTCGAGCACTGCTCCGTCGCTCTGAGGTGCACGACTCAGCACGAGATTTTTGAACAAGCGCGAAAACGAAAACTCGCCCAGCAACTGCAGTCCATTGCTCTCAGAAGCATCTGTTGATGCTTTTTGGAGCAATTGTTGCCCCGTGTAATAGGGCCTTTAGAGAGGACAATGATGAAAAACCTTTGCATACTTGAAAGACAAAAAAACAGCACACAATTCAACATAGAACACAAGCAAAATTTTACAGATGCACTCACAAAAGAAACCATAGAAACTCTGTGTATTACATAGGTAACAATAAAACCAACATATGCCAATATCTTTTAGGAATTGTGAGAAATTGAACAAAGCATATAACACATATAAACTTGGCATAAGTAAAAAACAATTTCACTATAAATATCAACTTCATCATGTGTATACATTTGTAGTAAGATGTTGAAGAAAAAGGAATATGCTATATTAGACAACATTGCACTTGTCTACTTTCAGATTTTTTAAACATTGTCATGAAAACATTACATGTCACAAGAAGCATTTATATGCAAAATTTAGCAGACTGAAAGGCCAACTAATCTTGCACTCAAACAAATCCAACACCTGGGTTAGCAAACATCAACAAAAAAATAAAATGTTTCCCAGAAAGATTTGCAATTGGTGCCATCTATGGAGCTTTCACTTTGAAATTTAACGGGGAACACTATAAGAGAACACTTTTCATAATTAAAATTAAATAGAAGCCTATGAATATGAACAGAAGCAGACCAATACATTCACAACAGAATGAAGTACAATAAATATTGGTGCAGAAAATTACCGGCATTCACCAGACGTCAGACCAACAATTGAAGGTTTTTCGTAGCCAGATATCTGACATCAGATATTTTGCTCCAGAATAGCTTGCCATCTGGTCATTGATAGAGTAGCTTTTGTCCATCTACATGATTATTTTGCTTCATGGTAACCTTATTTATAACATGTCCTGTTTTTAGACAGTTTTTGTACACAATGTAATTAGAGAAAAGGGAAGGGGGTTACTGTATTATCTACATACTTCAAGTAGATTAGGTTGGATAATTTAATTTAAGCCTCCCTCACCCCAACAAAAACGTTTTGAAGAGAGGAAAAAGGCATCAATTAGTACAGAGTTTAGGAATTGAGAACTCTATGCATTAGATCCCCTGAGCAAAGAAACAAGTTAGGAAGTTTATGGGACAAGATAAAAATGTAAGCATGTAACAGGTGCTGAAAAAACATCAGAAGTGAGCCAAAAAATCTCATAACAAATCCAATTTCAATATAAGAAAGGTCTACCTTTCCTCAAACTTAAGAGCTCACATTTTCTCTTGAAGGATGCTATTCTCACAGAAAATGGTAGCATAAACCAGAGGAGTGTTGGTAAACAATCACTATTTGCAAAGATTTAGCCAAAGTATGTGTCTATTACTGTGTCTACAAGAAACACAGTTGTGACAAGGATTTTTTTCTTCTAAAAATAAATGACATTGTAGATATTATAGAAATTAATAATTGTTTCCTCATGTGATTTATTAGGCAGTAGCTACAATGAGGAAAAATTGTGATATGCTGAAAGAAAAATAATTATCCAAGGATGTGGACATCTTCAGTATAAAAAAAGCAGTGTTGTTGACAGGTGATAAGAGCCATAAGCAATCAAGTACAGTGGATCCCCAGGTTTTGGTGTCCCTAGCTTACATTTTTTTCATGTAAGTGAAATACAAAATTTTTTGTCCCCTCGTTACGGCATTTTCCTCACCTTACGGCATCAACACCTTCTCTTGCATGGGCAAAAATTCGAAAATTCAACCTTGGCGGTCGGAGTGCGTGCCTTGACTATGCAAGCCTCACACCATGCTCATACATCACTAAGATGCTGGTCTGTTATTGGTAGGTGTTACAGAGTATAACTAACATGCTGATATGCTATTGGTCCACCATACGACTATTTCACCTTACAATCCCAGCTCCGGAATGGATTAACGTTGTACGGCAGGGGTCCACTGTAATTAAGTTACTTTCAACTGATGAAAAATCCAGCAATGTTAGAAGGATTTTTTGCAAAGTGTTGCCAAAAAAAATATTTGTACTCAACACATTGACTACGTAGTGGGACAAATGAGTACCACTAGATAAATCTTTCATTTGAGTGCCAATGTAAATAAATAACATTTCAAACCATTTTGTGACCTCTTTTTGAAGAAATTTTATCATACGTAACATATTAAATAGCACTTAAATTTTGTACATTTCTTATAAAGGATGAAAACTTGTTCAAGTAGGTAAGTCAACTTTCTCAGTTGATTTTTCACCACCTACCCAAATCAACTCTACAACCAGCACAATCATGGTCAACATAGTAAAATAGCTGAAACAAATGAATGTGCTGGCAAATTAATGAAACAAAAGGTACTATTAACGAATTAGAATAAACAATCTGATTAGAATTGAATAATCGAATTAGAGTTCAATAAAAACAGATAAATGTGATTAGAACAAATTTAAAAATAGAATGAGTGAAAACCTTAGGGAAACTTTCTGCTAGGGTATGCATGAAAGCGGAATATCCAAAAGATCACTCGCATCAGAATTAGCAAGCCTGTGTTTGACAGGTTTTGCGGTGCAATGAAGGTGAAGGACTTGAGGGGGATAGCAAGGAGTGCAATAAAAATATGAAATACTAAGGCCAACTATTAGTTACTTACATCATTTTCAATCAGAACAAAAGTGCTCAAAGAGAGGAGGGGTGGAGCCCCCAGTTAGTACAGAGTTAAGGAAATGTGAAAGTTTTGAACCAAGTGTGTTCTCACGAAAAATCCCACACCCACCCCACAGAAACAGATATTGAGAAGAAAGGTTATGAAATAAGATAAAAGTTAATGAAAATCAGAGGTGCAGAACAATGATACAACAGTGAAGGAAAGAGATGATCCTTAATCCTTTATGCCTTGAATTTTTTGCATAACCAATAGGAGTGCTGCAGACAATATGTCACACACACTCGAAGTTTGTTCAAGTACTAAAGTATTACATGCAAAACTGACAACAATAAACTCTGTTTGAAGATAACCTGTCCCTAAATTGCTACATTCATCTGTTTGAAGCTCTGCTTGTAATCTTATATATAAGTAGCTTGCATTTTTTGGGGAGAAATTTATCACTTTGAATACAAAAGGTTAACCCATGCCAAGAAGCAGGGTATCTACCAGAACGCACAAATTTTTAAATGATCTATATATAGTAGCTGCCACTCTTTACAGCAGTCACTTCTTGCTATAAATAGTCGACCGCTAAATGGACGGAACATGCTTGTGACCAGATATAGTTTCTGCCGCTTGATGGGGTCATGTTGGACCTAATTTTTCAAAATAAAGGAATGAAAACAGCATACTTATTTCAGTTTATTTGGAATTGTATATAAAAAATGACCAAAGAATAAATTCCAATTTGAATAATTTTCAAAGAATAGACTAGTATTGGATTTTCATGATTGATACGTACCGACAATTTTTATACTCAAGTACCAACGCAAAAATAAGTATGTTGATAGACCACATGTGTGTTACGATTACAGATGGATTGGTATATCTGAATATGATAACCAATTTTTCAAATACATAGACAAAAGCTGGAACAGAATGTTTAAGAAGTAATTTGCTTACAAAAGCATGTTAAGTTTTTTTAAATTAAATTATTACTTACATTGTTTAATAGAGATTATTATTATTATTATTATTATTATTATTATTATTATTGTTGATAATTAGAAGACAATAAATATCAGCAAGTCAATAAATTTCAACTCAACTGGAAAAACGAGCAAAAAATGATAGCAAAGTAGAGGAGCAAGTCTGCTGCCTCTCCTGCCTTGCAATCACACACCACCCACACTCACTTCTTGGTAGACACTGAATTCTTTTTTTGACTTGCTTAAAGTTATCTGAAGAACTGAAAAGCATTCAGGGCAACACTTTTTTGCATGCAGTTTTTGTATTGTAGCCACTGCTTATGTGTAGAAGGTGGAATAAAATGGCAACTATATATAGATGCACCGCTGAATGGGACCATTTTTAGAACAAACTATATATAGTTCCGCCGCTTAGGACGGGTTAAAGCATAAACGCACTTTTTATTTCAACATGAAAGCTTTCCTAACTCACAGCTTAAGATCTAATATTTTCTATCTGTTTGTAGTAATTTACATACAGTGTTGGCATTCCAGTCATAGCTTTGCCATGTGAGGCAATAAGCAGGCTGTTTCCTATATTAAAGTCCTGTAAGTAAAGAGCTGCTGCCAACTTATTTCCTTGACCCATTCTACCAATTGAATGAATGCAGTTATTGGGAGATTAAGTCAAAATACAGTAAGAACAAACAGAGCTATGGTATTGAAGATCCTCACATCCATGATCGATGAAGCCTTAAAGTACAATACTAATTACTGCACAAACCATTCTCAAATCCAAAACCATCTCTTCGGCTGCAAGAGAGACGAGATTAGGATAACTATTGCCCAGCCACATCAGGCTACTCTTATCCTTGGCCAGGGCTGCTTGTCTCTACTCAATGGGCTTGCCCCTGTCAAACTATATCCTTGAGCCCGACTACTGGAACATCTTTGTTATGAGAACTTGTTTTGAATAACACTAAGCCCAGGTCAGCATCTCTTGATAAAATGATGGCTCTGTTTGTGTAACGGAACTCCCTAACCTTGAAATCCTCTATTAGTAGTCATCGCAAGGAATGTTTGTCTTAGGACTTCTTATATCAAGAAACTTTTGAAAGCAAATATTTTGGCATGTACCTCATGTGGTAACATTTTTTGGAAATAAATAGTTTTTCTTCCTTTTTTTCTTGACCTACCAATAAGTCAAGGCAAATGTACCAGATACTATAATTACTTAGGCATCTGTTTATTTGGTACAACAGTAGCTGTATTATCCTGAGGGTATGACGACTAAAGTGAAAATTAAAGTTGAATAAATGGATGCAAAACCTAAGGAAAAATCATACATTAGACAAATCTCTTCAAAAAATATTGTAGAAGTAAAATTGTTTTATAATGGAAAAGTTTTATGGTAGCCAACTCCTATGTTCAGTAGAATGTAAGGCTTTATATAGGAACCAAGGAAATAATATTTTTCCTGAGTGCAATGTGAAAAAGAAGAAAGTTAAAGAAATGTTAGAATATCTGGTTTTAAAGTTCAACAGGTATAAGTAAAATTTAGAGCTCCTTATGCATATCATTTTTGAATAGCAAAGAGACAACCATTGGAATGAGAGATCTGTTGAATCACTTGAATGTAGTTTAGGTATTAGCTTTCTGCCAAGTTTGAATAAAATGTAGTACGAGTTGGTGATGTCCTCAAGAATTCTATAAAAAATTCATGTCAATATGCAGTTTAAGGTGTCCCCGTTATGAATCCATTTTTTTGAGATATCTTGCAAAACTGGGATTTTTGCTGCTATAAGAAGTGTATGAGGTCAGGAACATCCTGTGAAAAAATGAGACTCGTACGTTCACTCGTTTTCCCGCTACTGGGGTTTAAAGAATGGAGGGGAGGGGGAAGTGGTATTTTATCATGTTACACCTCCCCCATGGCACAAAGTTGTTATGTCATCTCCTATGTCTTTGGATTACTCTATAATGATTTCAGGGGTCTAACTTGAACAAAAAATTTTACAAAATTTTTTATTTGAATTGTTTATGTTTCTTTGTTTTGCTTATAATGTAAACAAAGGTTTTTGGGGTCTCCTCCTACAGTTTTTGAGCTACAGTGATGATTTTGATACCATTGGATGCGAGAAGACACGGGCTTTTGTGGAAACTAAAATTTGTTTCCTCAAATTTTCATTTTCAATATGAAAAAGTGTAAAAGTTGGAAAAAAAGTCCTGTTTCGAAAATGTGCAGCTTTATGACGTCATTACTTATAAAGAATACATAATTTTGGAATGAATTTTAGTTTCCATAAAAGCCCGTGTCTTCCCGCATCCAATAATACCAAAACCATTACCGTAGCTCAAAAACTGTAGGAGGAGAAGATTTTTGAAAAACCCCCCCTCTCAAATTTTGTTTTCTTCAATTTCCTATTTTCTTTTCAAGAAAATCAAACTTTTGCTTTAAGCAAAAACAATTCCAAATTCAATTTCCTATCAGTATACAAAATTTCATTTTTATAGGTTCAATAATATAGAAAAAAGTCCGTATGGGGGATGCTCTCTTTAAGCCTTTCAAAGAAATTAAAAATTTTGTTCCAAAGAATCTTATAAGGAACACATTTATAAATGTTTTACATGAATGACATTCTGCTTGCTGATGCGTTATTTCTGAGTTATTCAACTTTGAAATTTTCGTGTTCCATAGCAGTTCCAGTCAGTTGCGCACTTGAGCTGGAGCTGTTAGAGTATGTTTGGGTACTTTGTAATTTATTGTTGGCCAACCCTGCAGAGCCTGAACCGATTTCTACCATCTTTCAGTTAATAACACAATTAAGGTTATCATCCAATAATATTAGCGAGACTGGGGAAGTGAGTACTTAAATTTAGGGTATTCACTCCTACGGTTTTGCTCATGTTCTACGGTGGCCGCCATTTGAAACTGATGTCAACTGCAGATCAATTTCAGTATTCACTACCCCAGTCCCACTAATATTTTCGGAGATAACCTTTGTGTTATTAACTAAAAGATCTTAGAAGTGGTTTCAGGCTCCACATGGTCCACAGGGTCGGCTAATAATAAATTACTAAGAAACCCAAGCAAACTCTAACAGCTCAAGCGTGCAACACAACTGCTATATTATATAAAAATTCAAAACTTGAATAAATCAAAAATAACGCATCAGCAAGCAGAATGTCTTTCATGTAAAACATTAAATGTGCTTCTTTAGAATGGAATTTTAAATTTTTGTGAAAGGCTTAAACTGTGTATTAACCAGAATTAACAAATGTGGGTAACAAAAATTGATGACTGAACAGGCAGTTACTCAAAGAACTTCTGATGACCAACAATGCATGGAAATTTACTCATGATAATCTGGCTCTCCCAGTGATGCCCTCATGGTTGTCATTACATGGAATGACCCAGAATGGTTATTGCATGATTTTTTCATTGAGTTAAGGGGACCTACTACCCTGGACTACCTTTAGACTACCATATTTTACAAATGTCTTTTTTCCTCATTTCTATTGCAGCTAGGTTGACAAAAATGTCTACAAATGTGTAAAATTGAATCCCAACACATTTGCTTCTATAAAATTTTATCGATTTATGCGAAAGAAAAAAGTTAATTTTCGAAAATGAGGAAAAAAAGTACGCCAAATCTATCTCAATCTACAATTTTAAACCAAGAAGCGTGGTTTTAGGTTTCATTCGAAGCGGAAGGGCTGTATAAACGGCGTAACAAAAGATATTTTTGATTTTTGAACTAGAAAAAAGTTATAGTAACACATATCACACATGTAAAAAAAATTCAGTTTTTTTCAAATAAAAATTGAACTTAGAATTCAAATAGAATTTTGCTCAGCTACGCTGTTTCCATCCTAGAACTGCATTGAATGGAATCAAAACCACGCTTCTACGTTGAAAATTGTAGAAGGGATGCAGTTTTGCGCATAAAAAATATATACATGTATAAATATGTTCGCCCAACAACATTTTCCCAATGCAAATTTTGAAATGGTCATAGAATAAAAAAATGTGCTTAGAATTCAATTTTACGTATCGGTATCCATTTTCGTTCACCTAGTTGCAATAGAATCCTGTAATCTGTGATTAGAAAAAGTACATTGAATTTGTCTTTTTAATCTACTTTTTTGACACATGTCACCATAAATTTTTCCTGATCCAAAATTAAAAAAATCCTTTGTTACGGTCTTAGCACAGTCCTTCCGCTTTGAATAAGGCCAAAACCACGCTTCTTAGTTAAAATTGTCGAGCGAGATAAGTTAGGGGCAAGTGTATATTTTTTCAATAATCGCGATATAATATATTTTTTTTTTAAATCAAAAAATTTTGTGGATGCAAATGCATTTGGAACTCAATTTTACATCTATATTGAATTTTTGCTCTGATAGGTGCAATAGAAAAGTGTACAGTGAAGTTTGAACGATGAGGTAGAGTCCAGGGTAGTAGGTTGCCTTAACACGTTCCCTGCGAAGGGACCCACCGGTGGTTCCTTAGGTGGTTTTCAAAGTGCTGCTGACCTACCTGCAGTCATTAACTCATTGATTATAAATACTTAATGAAAGGTAAACAAAAGCCCGATCCAGTTTATGTTTGCTAATTTCAAAGAATATTACTACAATTGAATTAAAATTCAAATTGAATACTGAACTTCAGTTTAACCCATCGCAGTTAAGGTGTTAAGGAGATCATCCGGGTCGTTGAACTTTTTTCGTCTGATTCGTTTGAAATTTGGCCGGTATATATATTTTTTAAAGTAAACACTTTTTACTCGTGTCACTTTCTCAATTTAGACCTCAGCTTTTTTTTTGCAAAAAGTGGGTTTTGGGGGAATTTTGATGTAAATTTCAAGATCTATCTCCTCTTTCAGTTTTGATGCTAAAACAAAACCAAAAACAGTTTCAGAATCCTTGAAGCATCTCTAACATAAAATAAAGAGAAATTTCAACATTTTGAAAAACCTTTTTTGTGAAAAACAATTTTTATTATTTTTTAACTAAGAACACATTATTGGGTTTAGAAGTAGGGTAATGTTCGAAAGGCCGGACGGTTCGAATCGTCGGTCATTTTTAGTTAATTTTAAATTTTTGCGCTCGGTAGCTATCTAAAAACTCAACCCGCAAGGCCTGTAGTGGTGTAATCTGCTACGCGTCATACGGGGTGGCTTTTGGATTGCTATCGATCGTCAAAATTGAAAATTAACATAGAATGACCGACGATTTGAACCGTCCGGCCTTTCGAACATTACCCTATATAACTTATTTTTCCTCTCTCAAATATGGAAAAAAAACTTCATTTTCATGTTAAAATTGTTCCAAGGATTCTATAACTAACTGTCTTTGGTTTTGTTCTAGCATCAAAACTCAATGAGGAGATACAGTTTGAATGTTGAAAGTTTCTTTTTTGGTATGAGCAAAAACACAACTTTTTTTGTAGAAGTGTAATATAATGGACAATGTATATAATTGAATGCAGTTTTATTTTCATTTCGATAATTTCCATACATAACTTCATATTCATAGTGTGAATTGTCATTTCCTCTCAATTTTCTTAGATGTTTAATCAAAGCTAAATGAAGGCATGATCCAGTTTATGCTTGGTTTTTTCCAAATGGCTTACTACTATTGACTTTAAATTAGAGTTTGGTTTTGAACTTAATGTTTAGTTGCCACAATTTAATGTTAATATATGTTAAGCACAAATGGTGGTAAATCTGAAGGATATGTCAGTTATCGATTTTGTGAATTTAGATGACCAAGTATAGTTAATTAGATCAAAATGAACAAGTTTTCTTCTATGCACTTTCCATCTCAAATGAGTATTTTATTAGTTATAGCGGTAAATGACTTACCGCAACTCTAGAGTTTGAAGCGGCAATTAATTCAAGGAGCACGTCAGACAGCAACACTGCAATGCGCACTCGCTTCCAGCGCGATCGTCATCAAAGACGAAACCAAACCTACCGCTATAACTCATTGAATACTTATTTGACGACAAAAGTGTATAGAAGAAAAGTTGTTTATTTTGATGTTATTACCATGATTCAAGCAACAAAAATTCAAAAATCGATGAGTAGCTGCTTATTTAAGCGCATTCGTCATCAAAGACGAAACTAAACTTACCGCTATAAATTGTAAAATACTCATTTGAGACGGAAAATGCATAAAAGAAAATTGTTTATTTTGATTAATTAGGTTCAGGCACCAAAAAGTGGAAAATCCATAACTGACATATCCTTCAGATTTATCCAAATGGTTTCCAATTCAAAGCAAGGTAATAAAATCAATTATGAATCTGGCTATAGAGTAGGTTTGTAATAGGCTACCTATATCACAGCTGCTTGTACATCGCACTAAGCCTCCACTAACAAAATGTTTATCCATAAATTAATAATCTGAGCAAGAACTAGATTTCAGATGTATCAACAGCATAATCAATCTCACAATACAGAACGATTCCTATTTCAATATTGAATTTAAAGACATTCAAAAAGAAACACTGAACAAACGGAAACCTAATTAGATACTGAAAAGACTGCACAAGTAATTAATTAATAGGTATATGAACTATTATTAATTTTCCACTTTTATTATTTGATTTCAAAAATAAATAATAAGCAATTAAAATTTGATATAATGGTAATACCTTGAATTGTTCGTCGAATGACAAACCGTAACAAATCTTCCAACTACACTTATTAACTCAACTTCGATACTTCAGACTTCAGTCATCTGTTCTTGAACGCTTGGAAGATTTTTCTGCAAGTGGTAAAACCTAAAAGAAGGGCGGAAAACACAACACGAACATCATTCAGTTTTGCAATTCGCATATTTTACGGTAAAAAATAAATTATTAAATGAGTAATGCTAACAATAAAATGCCTGTTCTTAGTTTTTTAGCATGGTTTAGTGTGAAAATTTTTTGCACACTCATGAAACAGGATGAATTATTTACCTTCACAAGAAGAACTTGTGATGAGATTTATGAATCGGTCATTTATGGGATATGCGTCATATTTTGAAAAGCAACACTTTTTTGATAAAAATTAAATTTAAACCGTTTATCATTCAGGAGAACTGAATTCAAGATTACTAATTAGCAGCTAACTATTCTGTATCGAATGGGTTTTGCATACATATGTGTAGCATTAGCTACAAAGTGTAATATTTTAAAATTTCTCATTAGCACTTAAATAGCATAATTATTGACATTAAAAATTTTACTCTAAATTATTATTAATAACTTTCTACTTATAATTAGTAATCCTTGAAGTTTTTGTGTAAATGAATGAGATATAAAATAACGGTCGACATTTTCGAGTTTGAAGCCTTTGGAATTGGCAACACCGCGCGGAACGCCTTGTTTGAGAGTCACTCTCACGTGCGTCTTTAGCTTGTGCGTTACAGCGTTCTTGTAAGTGAAAAATTAAGTGTTCAAATAGAGCAAATCTGGTAAAAGATATCGTGTTCATTTCTTAGTGTGCATTGTGTTTAAGTATAAGGATCTGGACAGTGTCGTGCTATATAAACATGTAAATAGTCGTAGAAGTCGTAAAATTCTGAGTGCTATCTCAACATGACATAGCGTGAATTTTGCGTGTCATGTTCATTTCTTGTGTCAAGAGTATAGTATATGTCGGGTTTTCGTGACCGTTGGGGGTAGTTTTTTTTTAACTTAAATATTAGTTCTTGACGGCCAAAAACTCGAACAATTCTCGATAGTGATCTGGGAAAATTATGAGAGGGATAATGAAAAACGGATTTGGACTCAGCTTATTTCAGGTGGAGTTTATTGGAAGAGGAAACCAGGAGGTCTTCGATGAGCTTGACTGGAAATCCCAGTGAGGTCCGGAGTGCCGGTGGTGAGCTTCGGTGAGCGCTGGCGTCGCTCCGGCCGGTGGATGAAATTTTTAAGTGTACCAAGTTCAGAATATTCAATTTACTGTGGGCAATTTTTAAACAAGCACAACAATCGGTGCGTAGCTATTGGTGTGGGCAAAGCATGCTTAATTTTGGAGCAGGTGAGTTTGATCAAGGTGCCGAGCCTGATGGCGATGATGACTCTTGGTTTGAATAGTACTTAAGATCCAGGCACGCGTAATTCAGCGAATGCAAAGCTAATTAAATAGTGCCCGTACTTTTAGGCAGTTGAGAATTAAGGCCCGTAATTAGAGAATATATCCGGCTAAAGGCCCAAAGCATAGCCCAATCAAATCCAAGTAGAAAAACCAAAAGCGACCCAAAAGCGGCCCAAAAGCGGCCCAGGGAGAATGTTGTAAATGGTGTGTGTGTTGACGTCGAGGTCCTGTAAGGGGAGAGGCGCTGGATGAAACGTTCCAGGAGAGACATCAAGACATTCCACCACTGTCAATCCAACATATAATGACAACTCTTCCCACACGGAGAACTCCGAGAAACTCCCACAGGTTTGACACCAGCTACTTTGAGTGTTCTCACTTTTGGCAAACTCAAAAGAGATAGGACAGATTTTTGGTTGACAGATTTTAACAATAAATAAATTGTTTAAACTGTTTAACTGTCAAAACTGTTCACTAATGCCTCTGGCTTTAAAAATCTGAGTATTAGGTTTAAGAACTTCCGGTAATAAAGATCGTGATTCCTTACAGAGACTACGGGCAAGTAAATACGAGATCTACGGAATATCGTGAGAATATCAAGTGACTGCACTTTTGAAAGTAGTAAGAAAAAAACATAAAAATCCTAAAGTTCGTGGATATAAATCCTACTAAAAAATCCTGGTAGATATCATTTGCAATAATAAAGGAATTAAGGAATAATATATATCCCCAATGATAAAAGGAAGAGGAAACCTAAGCGTTGATTTCACGGGCGGAAAATACGCGAAGAAAGAAAAAACGAAAGCATGAAAGTTCCGTGTGGCGATTTAGCCGGGCGGCTTTACGCGTCCGCCTCAGCCAAACCGCCGGCAATTTGCACACACTCAAGATAGGCAGATGGTAGTGGGTGTTTTGTCACAAGAATGCGATGAGTTAAATTTAATTTCATTGAAATGTTTCCCTATTGAAATAAGGGCGTTTACGTAAAGGTTTCAAAAGAGTATGGAATTAAGAAATGAAATTCCAAAACTCAGCAAGCATAGACAGGAATACTTTTCGTAATTTAAGACTACTGCGAGTCGGTTTATAAAAAAAAGAATAAATGCTACTATAACACATGCCTATAGTATTTATAATCACAGAGTAATGACAAGAGACGACGGTGTGAGGTTCCGCCATTAAACAAAGGTTATCGACAACGAAAAGCCGGCAAGTTCAGCCGCGTTCGTTCCGAGTATCGAATCATGAATGGAACTGCAGGTATATACTATTATCGTAAAGAAAAGGAACGAACATGATTATGCTTTGATAATAAAATCATGACACGGAAATGCAATGCACATCTGCCGCAATATTTTACGCTAAGTCATGTTGGGAAACAAAACAAAACAAAGCACTGAATGAGAACATGCTACGTCACAATTCCCACGCATAACAACGTATCTTAACAACACTGCACTGTCAACTATTAATACTCACTGAATACGAAGAAAGAACACGATTATTTTCTAACACTGATTGCTCACGAGAACGAAGAAAGAACACGATTATTTTCTAACATTGATTACTCATGTAGCATACCGCTACATAAGCGTAAAAATTAGAAATTTGCTATTCATACTTAAATAAATTAATTAGTAGCATTAAAAATATTACTATAATTTATTATTAATTATTTTCTACTTCTAATTCGTAATCATTGAAGTTTTTGTGTAAATGCATGAAATAATAAAAATAACACTTGACATTTTTCGAGAGAGAAGCCCTCTGGTGGCAACACCGCGCAGTTGCGCGCCCTTCCTTTCAAAGCCACTCTTACTCTGGCGTCCCACCTTAGCAGTGTTACAAGCAAATTCTCGTGAGTTTTTAAAATGTGTTAGAAAATTATCGTGTTCCTTTTCGTCGTGTCAGTGAGTATTAATAAGTGACAGTGCAGTGTTATTAAGTTACGTAGTTGTGCGTGGGAATATTGATGTAGCATGTTTCTCATTCTGTGTTTGTCTTTTCTCAGCGTGACTTAGCGTAAAGATATTGCATTTCCGTGTCATGATTTTATTATCAAAGCATAATCATGTTCGATGTGCATTTCATTTCCGTGTCATGAATTTATTATCAAAGCATAATCAGGCTCGTTCCTTTTTCCTTTCGATAATCTACTAATCCACGATAATTTCTGCTTGAATGAACGCGGCGAAAATTGCCGGCGTTCGTTCGATAGCGTCTTTGTGTAATGGCGGAACCTCGCATCGCCGTCTCTTCTCATTACTCTGTGATTATAAATACTATAGGCATGTGTATAGTAGCATTTATTCTTTTTTTTGGTAGTTTAAGTTACGTGAAGTATTCATGCCTATGCTTGAGAAATTTTGGTATTTCACGTCTTAATTCCATACTCGTTTGGAAACCTTTACGTAAACGCCTTTATTTCAATAGAGAAACATTTCAATGAAATTAAATTTAACTCATCGCATTCTGTGATAAAACAACCATTACTATCTGCCTATCTTAAGTGTGTGCAAATTGCTGGCGGTTTTGGCTGAGGCTGACGCGTAAGCCGCCGGCTAAATCGCAACACGGAACCCTCATGCTTTCGTGCCTTCTTTCTTCGCGTATTTTCCGCCTGGAAATCAATGCTTAGGTTTTCCTTTTCCTATTATCATTTGGGGATATATATTATTCCTTAATTCCTTTATTATTGCAAATGATCTACCAGAAATTCTTAGTAGGATTGATATCCTCGAATTTTAGGATTTTTATGTTTTTTCTTACTGCTTTCAAAAGTGCAGTCAGTTGATATTTTCACCATTTTTCGTAGATCTCGTGTTTACTTGCCCGTAGTCTCTGTAAGGAATCACGATCTTTATTCTTGGAAATTCTTAAACCTAATACTCAGAATTTAAAGCCAGAGGCATTAGTGATTAAACAATTTATTTCTTGATTAAAAATCTGTCAACCTAAAATCTGTCCTATCTCTTTTGAGTTGCCAAGAGTGAGAATCCCAATGTAGCCGGAGTCAGACCTGTAGGAGTTTTCGGATTTCTCCGTGTGGGAAGAGTTGTCATTATAATTTGGATTGTCAGTGATTGAAGTGTCTTGATGTCTCTCCTGGAATATTTCATCCAACACCTGGGACTCCTGTGCAGGACCTCTACATCGTCGCCATACACACAAAACATTATCCCTGGGTCTTGAGCTTTGCCTTTAACTCGGCCTAGAGTTTCACGTCAACAAACGCCACCACACATTATCCCTGGATTGTTTTCCTGAGTGCCAAGCTGATTGCTATTCTCACATAAGCAGTGACTAAACTTGCTCCTATTGATATGAGCACGTCACTTAACTAATGTGCTAATGTGCCGACTTGATTCTGCTCTCATGAGCCGGACTTAATTTGCTCACTCACTCCCCACTTTATTTTTGGAGTCATTAGTTATACCTGAAATACGTCACTGACCCTCGCTCCATCATCTCAAATTGCCTAATTCAACTTCCCAAATACAACTCACTCACCCTGCCTACTCCATCGCGTGCCGGCCTTCGTCAACGCCAGCCTGGTCCTCCGGCAAGGATTGCCCACTTAGACAAGCTCTCCGAGATCAAGATCCAAGCCAGTTTTCCTGGTTTTCCTCGCCCAATAAACTCCACCTCTAAGCCGAGCTGAGTCCATAACCGCTTTTCATTTTCCCTCTCATAATTTTTCCCTTACGCTTCGAGAATTGATCGAGCTATCTTTTGCCGTCAAAAAAAATGAATATTTTACATTCAACCACCCAACGGCGGAAGACTAAAACCCGACACTCACGAGAGAAAAATGCTGTGAGCTGGCTAGTCAATCGCCAAAGTAAGAGTGCACTATTTGAAACAGAGACGCGCATTGCGCAGTATTGCCACCAGAGGGCTTCTCTCTCGAAAAATGTAAATTGTTATTTTATCGTCTCATGTATTTACACAAAAATTTCAATGATTACGAATTAGAAGTAGCAAATAATTAATAATAAATTAGAGTAAGATTTTTAATGCTACTAATCAATTTATTTAAGTATGAATGGCAAATTTCTAATTTTTACGCTTATGTAGCGGTATGCTACATATAGATGTTTAACCACGTCTTTTCCTTACTGCAAAAATATATACCTGCAGTTGTTATTATGATATTGAAACTCGTTCATCAAATACTTTGTGAGAGCGCACGGCAGATTTGCCGGCGTTTTGCAGAAAGATGGCGGAGCGTAAACTGCTGCGTCATGTCACTTTTATGTCCACTGTAATATGTTTTGAATATTTTTCTTTTTACTACAAGATATACTTGCAGTGTTTTTCAGTATGATTGACATATGGATGAATTTAGGACCGCCTTTTTATTTCTCGTACGGATATAGATATGTTATAGAGTACGAAATTTATTCATTCATATTCTTGCATTTTTTAGCTGTTTCGTATTTCATTTATATTCCACGAAACATGGTGCTTAAATCACATGTACTTTCCATAATTCCACAAAATTGAATAACAGATTATTTCTGCTCTAAAAACCCCAAGTCTTGAACTGTCATGCTTATACTGTAATTCAAGCATAAAGGAACAGCCATTGCCAGCTGGTAACCTTCCTATTTTCTTCCTGAGCCTGTAAAGAAATTAATAGCTCTGAGTTAAATCTATGGAAGAAGTTCAGGGTTTTCTCCGTAATGGGAAATTTACCATTGCAGTGTAGGGATTGTCAGTTGTGGAATTTTTCCTTGATGCCTCTACGAGAAACTCTCATTCAGCGTCTTCGATTATTTCAGATCCTCGACAGCATCAAACTCCACAACACACATTCCCTGGGCCTGAGCTTTACAAGTTGTAAATTCACGTGGCATATTATCTCTCACTAAACCATCGAGTTACACCTCGTAAATTGCCTATCTGTGACCTGAGCTTTACAAGTTGTAAATTCACGTGGCATATTATCTCTCACTAAACCACCGAGTTACACCACGTAAATTGCCTGTGGTGGCATGAACACACACCACCACACAAGCTTAGAAGCGCCACCTCATAGCCTCAAAGCGCCAGTACTAAACGACCAATAATCAGAGCTAAAGTCTGGCGCTGGGGTGCCGGACCGAGCTTTATAAGCAGCCTGCTTCGAACAGTCAGGCAACGTCGATAGAAACCTCCGTAAGTATAGCACAAGCCTAGACGGCGAAAAGTGGGCACCCCAGTCTTGGCCAATCGGAGACCTGGACGGGTAGAGTCAGCCTCCAGCGAGGCCTATATAACCAGCCGCGCAGCCAGCGGAGCCTCAGTACACTCGCAGCGTCCCTGATATTCACACTAAGTCTCGACGCTCCGCCAGCACCTCACCCGTGGCCTTCACCGCCTCCTCGACTGCCAGCCGCCACGCCTCGTTGCTTGCTAGACGCACCAGTTCCCTGCTTGCGCCTCTGGTACTCCCTGGTCGGACGCTCTGCCAGCAGTAGCCCCACCGGTCTGCTCTCGTCCTCCAGCTACGCAGCGTCTGCCCGACAACCGTCGGTCCGCCAAGACGTCATCGGTTGCTGTACTGCTCGACTGTCATATTCCCTTGTGCCATTATTGCCGGCAATCTTCATAATAGTACGGCGTTTATTCCAGTTGTGTTTTCCTTATCCTGTCGGGTTCGTTTGCACCTCAGGCCCTCACTTCGGGCAAAGATATTTCACAAGTCTATCGATATTCACAAGTCAATAGATATTCACAAGTCTGCCCGGAGTGTAAAGCAGCCTGAGGGAGAACACCACACTGGTGACCCCAGAGTGACCCGGCAGGTGGAAGCATGGCTGAGAGAGATGTCCGGTTACCCGCCTTCAGTGGGGACATCAAGGGATGGCTCCTTCACTGCGATGTTTTTCTCGCACAAATCCTGAATCTGGACGACGCTTCAAAGTTCGGGGCGCTCCTAGGAGGACTACCCACGCACATTGTATCCGGAGTACAAGAGATACTACTGAATCCCCCGGCAAACGGAAAATACGACGCATTAAAGGCGGCGTTGACGCAACGTTTCGTGCGTCACGACGAAGAAACAAACTAAAACGCCATCGTTAAAATAACGCTGGGAGACAATACGCCTTCCGAGTTGATCCTGGAAATGACGCGTCTCAACAACTGTAGACAAGCTCCGCTACCCCCGTCAGTCATCCGCTCGATGCATCTTTCAAAATTACCAGTGGAAGCTCAAAATTAGCACCTCAGCTGAGAAAACACATGACACTAATCACATTGGACTGCGCGGCAATCTGAAAGCACCGTTCAGTGTGCTATTTTTTATTTCCAATTTTTCCACTTTACAGCATTGTTTCAAAGTTCTCTACACCACAAAAATTTAACACTTCCGTGAGGCGCGGTCGCTGAATGTTCGGTGTAGACTCTTTCCAACTTCGCGGGATTCTCAACAGAATTCTATCACTGCGGCGGTGATACTCATGCTCCATCGGGAAGGCGCTGCTGCTCTCCATTCTTCGCACATCCATGCTCCGCACATCTGAGTTTTGGCTGCGTTGACGGGCTGACAAACTATATCTTTTCTTGTTTCCTTCCGCATTGTTGGTGAATGCGTGACTCCAGATTTTAATGCTGCGGTTGTTTGTGAGCTTAACAATTTAATACAATTTATTTATTTATTTACCATAGGTGATACAGAGGTAGAATTTTTCTAAAATCTAGTACAATGGTCAAATTTGAGTATAGCTACCTGTGGGCCCGAACAAGTTCAGCGACTTCTAGGGCAACCGGCTTATAATTAGCGTAGAGATTCTCCATGGGTGTTTCTCTTCACGTTGAATTGTTGATGTGCTCAGGCCGTAATTCTTCGAGCGAGTGCTCATTGCAGGGTAATACTTCGACGATACCGTCGCAGTCTCCTTGAGCGTTCGGAGAGATAACCAGCACACACTTCGAGCGGGTATTTGTTGCACAATCTTGTCGTTATTGAAGAAGTTAAACGTCGGCTTCGATTTCTCGAGTGAAGTCAATCCTGACTTAACACTAGCCCGGGAAATGTCGGCCTATCGCCGAGATTTCCCGGTTTTGCACTCCCAAGCCTGTCGTGTCTCTTTTGGCGTTACTGAGACCAGAATCCCCTCAATTCTTGTCCTGAATCCTTCTTATCCGCGTCGCTTCATTCTTTCTCGAAAAATCCCGATTCTTCGCCGTTTTTTGGGACAGCATCTCAATTTTTATTGGTTGGAGACTTGCTTACTTCGACGTCTAGAAGTGCTATTGGCTGTTTCTTTGTGTCCGCACTCCCCTCGTTGCTTCCATTGGCTCGTATCGTGGGCAGTTTCGAGTTCACTTCCTTCCCACTTCACGACTGGTTGTTTTGACTCGTAGCCACGCCTATTGGGAGCACTGTTCTTGTTAAAGTTACACCTTGAGTGTTTTTTCTGTTTCTTATGTTAATAGATATTAATTGTTCCAGACGTTTCTCTTGGAAGCAGTGGTAAACGAGTTCCTTATTTTGTTTGACTGTTTCCTTATATGAAATCTCAGTAAATAGTATTTTCTTATTTGTTGCGGAATATTTGTTGCTAACAGTACAAATGTGATGTTTCACAATATTGCTCATATTAGTTTTTTTTTCTTAGAATGTTCTAGAAGTTTAATGTCTAGACGCAACGCGCATTAGTTTATAGTCTGACTCGACAGTCGCCGTCGATACTCATTGCTGTTGGGATGTGCGGCTCTTGCACTATCCTCTTTTGTTCTGTATTCGTTATCCTCAAATAAAGTTCAGAACTAACTTCGTCGTCGTCCTTGCCCCCATAATTCTAACAGTTCTCGACCGTGAATATCTTCACGGCCTGCGTATGTGTGTTGTGTGTGCGTCTTGTGTTGTGTTGCCTGGATGTGTTTTGTGTGCAAGCTTGTGTGTTTGTGTTTTTGTGGACGCCTGAACCTTAGAAAGTTTGGACGAAGCGCCGACCGCCGGGTGACACTTTGATGAATGACATCCTGTTTCAAGCACTTGAGAACGCTGCCCACCATGTCGACGTCACTCGATACACAACACATTTTAATGTTTGTAGCCCAGCACAATGTTTACCTTTCTTTAAAATGTTATAGCTTCACGGAATTTAGCCCAAAAATAAAAATGTGAAATGAAAAATATCACCTAATGCTTTACGTGATTTTGCCAAATATATATGCCTAATATAATGTATTTCACCATAACAATCCGAGAAAATAGGTCTCGCAAGAATTCTGGATGGCAATATCAACGTCTACTCTCCTAGGATACCTGGACAAGAAACTCCGAGACCTCAAACCATCAACACACCTGAATCACTTGACCAGTACTTACTACAACATGTCGGCAAGTCCTCAGAAAAAATTATTCGTAATTAGAGACTTACGTACTGAATTTAATAGCATTTTGATCTCTGTCCATATGATTTCTTTTTGTTTCCTGATAGAATTGCCATTGGCTCTTCAAAGCAACCACGCACAACTTGCAACTTTGTTTTACTGCTCACTAAATTTTTTTTTGTCTACTTCTTTTTCTCATTTTTCATAGAAGGCTCATACCGAATTTTCTACTCTGATTTAAATTATATGGTACCACCTGTCTCAAAATCTGAAAATAATCTAGATACTCAAGATCTTTATATTAATTAAATAACTTCGCTGTCACTTCGATTCTAATCCACTTCGTCCTTTGCTACATCGTATGTGTTATATGCAGATAACACTGATATGACAGCCTTGTAACTACACTATTTGCAATTTATGATCTCTAATGCTCCCACTCATGGACTGAGTTAGCGCTCTCCTTATGAAATCATACTAGGTTTTAAACAATTTTGACTAATAATCTCTGTGTGTCGCGCCCTTACTCCCGAAGTTTCCGAGGGACAGAAAAACACCGGAAGACGAAGGAGCATGCATTGGGCGCGGGTGAATACGTCACTGTAAAAACAAGGGTTATTTAGTTCTACAAATAAATCAGCTTGACGGCACAAAGAAAGTATTCAAGTTCACAACTAAATTAGCTCGGCGGCACAAGACACAACTAAATTAGCTCGGCGGCACAAGACAAGAATACGTCACTGTAATACATCTTTTAAAAATTAGTTATCATGATCACAAAGGCGATCAATGCCTCTGCGATTTAAACAGTTTCGAAAACAACGTAGATTTCATGAAAAATAAGAAGTACTGCGAGAAAAATGTAAAATTAAATAAGAAGTTTCTAATCGTCTTCGATTTATTACTAGACCTTAGATCACTCGACACGACGGAAACAAGGTGGTACGTCTTTACACTTAAAAATACTTACATCTTTATATGCGAGACCTCCGCTATGACACATACCCTAAGCTACATTTCATATTTTACATTGCCTGTAAAGTAAAAGAAATCACATTAAATTATTATCAAACGCACACGCGATTTGCAAACCAGACTAGGCTTAACTTTACAAAGACACGAAAGGGCTCAAGGTCGGCCATTTTTTATAGGGCGCTCGAGGCGCAGCAATACACGACACCTGCATATAGATGACTCGTAAATGCACAAGAGCATCAAATGCTATCATAACTCTGCAAATTAAAGCATCTCGCCCCCTTCAATAAATAACGCACTTCTTCGATCATACAAATGATTTTGAGACTCAGTGGTCCAAACTTACAGAGAACTGAAAAATACACTTCATGAGTGGCTGATCATTCATTCAAGATATGATCTGATGAGTGCAACCTAAACCCAATAATTTTTCCCGATACAACAGAAGTTTTACAGTACGCAAGCGCATTGAAGATAACAGTACGCACAATCAAAATTAAAATGATAGAACTGTATTAATAAAAAATCATTTGAATAAGATAAAACGCCTAGTGAAAACATTCTGAAGTTACTGAAGTACACACTTGAAAATTTGACACACGCAAAGGAAGAATGGCTATCTACCGTTCTTACAGATATAAGGCACACTTTCACTTCAGTTCTTTACACCTATTAAGTTCGATCATCACTTAAAAAAGGATTAACACACATTTAAGGCGCAGGCACAAGAGAAATTAGGAGGGCGCCTGAGCACGAAATGTCACACCTTGCTCTCGGAAGAGCTCTTGCTACAGTGAAGCGGGAGCTATTCCACAAGGGACGCCAGCGAGAATGTTACCAAGAAACCCCAGCATACGCTAAAAGAAAAACCCAGATCAGCGAAAAAAGGCGTTAATGAATAAATTTTCTTACCCTTTTTCATTGTTTTCGAGGTTACCAAGTAGTACAATCATTTTAGCTCCTTGAAATTAATTGTTTTGCCAACACAATTCATGACTGTAAACCCCAGGAGACAGATAAAAAACCCAGATCCGAGGTTAAAACCCCAGAATGTGCAGCCCGCTGACAGAATCTACGAACGGGCAGAGAACTCCGGCAATCAATTCTACATTCGCGAACAGAACTAGAACGTTTGATATGCCTCGGAGTTTTTTATTCTTATTTTTAATAAAGATATTATCGACTTCATAAATCGACATTTAGTGACATTAACGATTAATTTTGCAGATAGAATTAAGTTATTGACCTAAAATCGCTCATTTCAAAATCACGAATTCATTCTGGAACTTTCGGAAAGTCAAATGAGAAACGGTTCATTTAAATGGCGGGCTAAAACCGAAATGACTTAAAGACGGAGAAAGGCATGACACTGTGTGTTTTAGTTTCTCTCTATTTCTTAAATTTTACTATAAGTAGGAATGTCTTTACTTTTAACTTGACCTTGTAGTCTGTATCATCTTCTTTATTTTTTACGTCACATTTTACTTACTGTTTCTTAATTTTTATGACTGACCATGTTGATATATTCGACAATATTGATACAGATCTCAATCATTTGAATAGACTGCATCCAAACCTAAATGAAACTGGGAATTGTAAATATCTAAATATTAAAGAATTCAATGAATCGATAAGAAAAACCTGTAACGATCTCTCAGTATTATGTTGGAACTGTAGGTCCATTTATCCGAAAACAGATGTGTTTCAAGTTACTAGCAGAATAGCTCAGCTGATGCAATACATTGTACTCACATAAAGAGTGGTAACAGTGCACGTTCTTAATGTGTTCTATACCAGTGGTTCCTTACGATTTTTTCTAGTTTGTATTTCTTTGCTTTGACGTATTGTTAGAAATTACGAATTTCTTAAATGTTCCCGTGAAGAAAAAGATTGTGTAGCTTAGGAAATTTACGTGTATGTGGTACGGAGCGGTAGCTGGAGTGCATCTGGGCAGACCATTAACTCATCATGGCCGATTCTTCGTAATTCCTTTTTTATTTTGAGTGATCACTCTTTTGATTTTCCTTTAGTTTAATTTACGTTTTCGATGCATGTTTGAGCTCCTTAAAAACTTACCGAGAGGCCTAGTACGCTTTAAGCCCTAATTTGGGAATATACTTACTCTCCTGTTTAGGAGTCCTTAAAACTTTAACTTTAAACCTTAAATTTGGCCTATAGCGCCTAACTAATGTTTCTACTTACCTCTTAATGAGAAGTTATCATCTTATTACCTTAATATTACCTTAAACCTTAAAAGTACTAGGTCTTCTCTTACTTAACCTGTCTATTTTTCCTCTTATGGCCGTTTATTTATGTGCCTCTTGAAATGTGCTCATTAAAGTTTCAAGGTTGGTACAGCCGAGTAGCTCTTAATTGAGCAATTGAAATACTTTGAACGATATGAAATTTATTCCTATAAAAAAGACGGCTTTGGCTGAGTTCAGTAAACTAACATGGTTCTTCTTCTTCTTTTAGAATAACTTGAAGTCGTCTGCCCGAGACTGCTTGCTTTCAAACCCTGCCCTATTGTCTCCGCCTTCGTTTCTCCGCCGCACCTGTATGATTAACTTGTCGTCGCCTGAGCTGAGCTGTTTAATTAACTCACCGTGGTGGTTCGAGGCCAAGCCAGCCCGATCCGTAGGTGTTGCGAGTAGAGAAGTGAAATGTTAATGGAAATATCTGATATCTAAATAAATTCTGGTATAACCATATAAAAACCACTTGATAAAGATACGCTCTAAAATCGGTATATTCTGTTTCAGTTGTGTTGGGCTCCCAATTGCGGGTCCCGCGGATCTTGGTGGGATTTTTAACTTATTCCGGCACGTCAGGAGGTCGAAGTTAAATACAAATTGGTTCCTAGCTGTAAAGCTTTCTTTTCCTTTAAATAAGTCTAACAGTATTGATTGATAATTACTAGTCCTTGCCAACACTTTAAGCTATGGACTGACACATCAAGACATCTATAGTTTCAGATTATATTATCAGTATTTATAACAAAAATCCAATTAGCTTATTCTGATATTAATAACTGGGATATTAGTTGATTTTTTCAACACTATGCAACACTTATGTACTTCAAATTGATTTGGTTTTGTTTACTTTCTTGTATCTCGTTCGAGTTAACATGTACTAATAATGAAAATTTTTGCTCATTTCTAACGTTATTCGTTGAATGTTGCTTGGTTCTCCAAGAGTAATGTTTTTTTTTCACTATATCATTTTAATGTTTAATTTTCATCTTTTGATCGCGGCCCAGTTTCTAATTAAGCGTGCGCTGAATTGGATATTTTTATTATGTTTTTACGGTTTGAAAAGCTGAAATAGTATCACTTTCTAGGCATTATATAATTAATTAGTTCTTCATAATGAAGATTTTGAAATGTTGTAAGGTAAACAATATCGGTATTGGGACAATACCGACGTATCACAATATAATGACCTTTCGGTATATCGCAGAAGCGATCATTAAGCATCTTTTAAGAGCGTGAAAGGGAGACACACCAACCAAGACAGACTAATCAATTTTATTTATTCAATGAAATTTCCATTGTAATAACATAGGAGAAATTATGCGCAGGAAATACCTAAATCTATTTATGAAATTATTTGTTCAAGGAGACACTCCGTATTTTATTGTATAAGAATTTTCGACGGGTTGTATGCACTCGTAATATTACAACTTGATTTTTAAAATTCTTTTGCCAATTGAAAAGTCGTTCGAAAAAAAAGAATATGATAAACATATGTATAGATTGCAACACCTATAAACATTGAAAAATAAAATAGTCATCTTGTAAATTGTGAATAGGTAGAGTTGGAGACCTAAAATTCTGAAGACGTGCATTCTGAGTTAGAGCCGGAGTCGCTAATTTATTCCTCCGACTCCGCAATCTTGTATATAAGTCTATTTTTTCGCTTTCTCTTTAATCGACGACGATATAAGAATAATGCAAGAAGTTGTTCTCGATTCACGTTACACAGCACTAGCTTGTTGCACGGAGGTGCTCGACGGCCGTCTTACCGCCCAATGTGTAAACAATACATTATGTTAGAGCGGCGAGGGTAAACAAATCAGATCGGAAACGAAACGCCAAGTGTGTCACCAGCCTGAGGAATACCATGCATTTCTTTTTTCGTGAGCATTTTTCACTTAATCGTACACTGACTTCGGCAATTTCGCTCTCTCGCTCTACCTCCTTCTATCTCTTCGTTTCCCTCCCTCTCGCTTTCTCTTTATGCTTGATACACCAAAATGTCACAAATGAAGACCGTTCTTAAACCTGTACGTTGATAGTGTTCTGTACTTTTCTTCTCCAGCGCCAGTGCAAGGCTCTCCCAGATACCCCTGCAGGGGCGGTCCCTCTGAATGAATTCTTCCACTCAGAATTGGCAGCAGCAGCAGTAGCTACGGAGAAATCCGCAGATGTGAGTTCTTTTACTCTATTGAGCTTGGAGAATTTCGTACTTATATAAGCATTAGCAATTGTACCAATGATGCGCTCCAAAAGGAGCAAGACAAATATTTATTTAGAATTACCAACCATCCACTGCATTGCGGGTTTTCCCTTAAATAAAATTCCAGGTCTTTCTATCTAATGCAGGTGCAGGGGACATCATTTTGTAATGATCGGAATCATCTACGCAACGACGCCGATGAAAGTGAAGGAAACGCTGAAGAAAATTACGGCTCAGACGACAACTTTAACACAAACACCATGTCTGAAAATGATTCCGCGAGTAACGACGCCGATTAAAGTGAAGGAAACGCTGAAGAAAATTACGGTTCAGATGACAACTTTAACACAGACTTGTCTGGAAATGATTCCGCGAATAACGACGCCGATGAAAGTGAAGGAAACCTATCAAGTTTCCTTCACTATAACAAGAAAATTACGCTGAAGAAAATTACGGCTCAGATGACAACTTTAACACAGACAACTTGTCTGGAAATGATTCCGCGAGTAACGACGCTGATGAAAGTGAAGGAAACGTTGAAGAAAATTACGGTTCAGACGACAACTTTAACACAGACAACTTGTCTGGAAATGATTCCGCGAGTAACGACGCCGATGAAAGTGAAGAAAACGTTGAAAAAAATTACGGTTTAGACGACAACTTTAACACAGACAACTTGTCCGGAAATGATTCCGCGAGTAACGACGCCGATGAAAGTGAAGGAAACGTTGAAGAAAATTACGGCTCAGACGACAACTTTAACACAGACAGGTTGTCCGGAAATTGTGAACGAAACTACGAAAGTAGGACAGATAACTTTTTTATGGAATGGCAACTAGCCGCGCAAAAAAAACAGTTGAAAATAATTTCAAAAGCTTCATGAGAGCAAAGAAGAATTAGATTTATCGCTTGAAAGAACGGTTTGCTGTAATGATGAACAGGCAAAAATTGAGGAAGAACGGCGCATTGGACAGGCTGTCTTACTAGACGGCCCGTTGCGTTTTTACTATAAACAATTTGCCAACATGGGAGATGGTACGGATACCACGAAAATTTTGTCTTTGAATCGTATTAGGAAACTTGGACAGATGATGAAGAACCGCAGTAAACTTTCTAAGGATGACAACTCTGACGTACAGTTAACCATCGAGCGCTTTAAAGTCTTTGACAATGCCAACAAAAAAATGATCCCCGGTTTTGTGCAAGAAAACTATACGATAAACTTTAAAATAAAACTTCAAACCGAACAAGAGCTGCGCGAGCTTGCTAGAAGCCCGGATGCCCTTTTCCATCTGGATTACACTGGTGGAATCGTGCAATATGGCAAATCGAACAATTACTTCTATCATGCAGCAGTTTTTTAAAAAAATGTGATTCGCCATTAGCAGCAATCTCTATGTTATCAAAAAAAATTCTACAAGCTACATCGAAGGTATTCTCGCAAACCTCGTACAAAACTATAGAGAAGTAAATGGGAAAGAGTTCACACCGAAGTGTATAGTAGTCGACCATAGTTTTGCGTACTTGCATGCAATTGTTGCTGCCCTAAAGCTCGGCGATCTACCATCATAACTTGAGTCCCGATGCGGCGGAGCTGAATTATACTCAGGTCAAGCTTTGCCTCGCGCACTTTATGAAGACCATTTCTGAAAACGTAAGAAATTCTTCCCAAAAATGAAGCCTGAGGAACGCAGTCTAATTAAGCAGTATTTTGCCGATTTGTCAGAAGCTCCTTCAAAACAGCATATCTTCGCAGTGTTCAGAAAATTATGTAAACTATTGTTGAGTCCTTTCCTTGGAGAGGGAATTAAACCTCTCATGACTCGTGATGTTTCCATTGACGCTGACCCTGACGATGTCGAGCCTACAAACTCATTGATAGTAGAAGATACCGCGACAAGTGTGCAGGGGGTCAAAAATTCGTGGGAGTCGCGGAAGACGTTAAGAGAAACATGACATGACTTTTGAAGGAACAATAGCTAATCCTTTCCATTCCCCTCAGATGCTGCAGGACGTATTGACGTTTCGCATGCCATTCACTCCACTCTGGTGTGGAGTGCATGGTGGAACAAAAACAAATAGATTAGTAGAAGGCTGGCACAAGATTGTGAAGGTGGATATACTAAAAGGAAATCGAACTTCACCAGCAGACTTCATTCGTACTATGTATACACAAGCGAAGGGTAGAGCGAAAAAGCATCACTCGATTACAAGAAACACAAGACGACAGCAGGCAATTAAGACGAAGACCAGTATGTAGAGCGCTGGTCGGAAAGACAGGAATCTCGGACACAATCTTTCACTGAGAAAGCTCGAGCTAAATTTAATAAAATTTTGCATGGTCGATCCCAAGATGGTGTTAACACGAGCGAAACGAAATTGAAAAGTGTCTATGCAATTTTGAAACTGAAAAAAATTCGTACTAGAACCCTTTCGATGTCTTCCAAAAAGAATATTGCAAAAAAAAAATAAATTCTCAAATGACACGCAACACGAAAGCATTGTACAAAACCTGGCCCCTGAATTCTCTCTTGATAACCGAAATAAATGCTTTACAGAAAATCAAGGTTCTGATACCTGTCTTAGCACTCAGCAGGGAATCATTGCAGTTGATCTCATCTCCAAGCCTCCTGATGCGAACAAAAAGTAAATAAAAACATCTAACATTAAGTCTGAATCCTATACGGATAATGAACACGAAAGAAATACAAAAGACCTCAAATGTGTCGGGACTTGTGAATCGGAAGATAGAAGTACATCAAGCAGGAAAATCTGGCTCAAAGATTTGAACCTGACAACTCAACACAAAGAAAATATCATTCAAGCAACGAGCTGGCTTTCCAGTGACGAGATTGATGCCTTTTGTACTCTTATTATATTATCAGAGAGTACCAACAATACAGAATTCACTACACACTAACCGTTTTTCAACCGAAGCCGCTGGGTTTTCACACAGAGCTGTTTATGAAAATATTAAATACCTCGTATGCGCAATGTGCGGTAAAGGTCAGTAACCAAGGTTACAAAAGAACTAGTGACACCGGGAGTCATTGGATCGTCGTCACTAACGCATTGTGTCGCGACCGAGCTGAAGAAGGCGTAGCGCGCGTCCAGTACCTGTGCTCTTTGAATTGGGCGCCAAGTCCTGATGTGATGAAGTCCTTGGAAAAATTATCCGCGAACGTCCAGAACATAAGACAAATTCTCATTGAGTGTCTAGGAGTACAACACCAAATGGATGGAGCGAGTTGCGGTCCATTCTAACTGGCATTTTGGACGTCCGTGGTAAATGGAGAAAACCCGTGCCTCATCACTTATGTGAAGGAGGAAATGAGTTCCCACATCAAATATTGTCTTGAAGAAAAGTGAATAATCCCCTTTCCTTCGTTGAAAAAAGCGAAAAATTTCACGATAAAAGAAGGGAAAACAATTGGACTGTACGAACCGGAAGTTATTACCTGTCGAAAAATTAGCCTAGAAAAATAACTAAGATCTCTCGAATAGTGTAGGTTATTTCATGCGGCTAGTATAATTTACTTATGAGATTCCTTCAAATGAGCTAGATTACTCAAATTATTAATCTTCATTTTTATTGATGGTGAAGGAATATCAAATGTCTTAAATTGCAAGTTCATCCATCAGTGTCTCGTAAATACAAACCGCTTCCCGAGCAAGTAAAAAACCAAAACTGCAGGAGAATGTAAAGAAAAGGAAAATGTTTCACGTCAGATCGCAAATCTCTGTTCCTTAGCCGGCAGATTGCAGTTGATTATGAATCCATAATTATCCATAATCCAGTAAAATCCTTATAGCTATTTGCTACGCATAAATAATATCAATTTTATTACGGTGCCTCTATTTTATCCCATGTACCCATGTCAGTCTGTTGTTAATGAGAATCCTGAGATGAAAAAGTTGTTGCACTGAAACTGTAGCTTGATTTTCATGAAAAGCCTGTTAAAAGATTAGAAATTACCTAGCTTTTACATTCCATAAGTCATCATAACTTATATCTTAATTATTTCTGTCGACTATTAAGAGCAGCGAAGCCGTCAGTTCAAGGAAGTAGGGCGACGCTCATTTACATTATTACCATTTTTATCCTATTTTCTGTACTCGTTTTTATATATGATTTTTGGTTGGAGAAACTAAATCCTAGAGTCATGAAGATTAATGCTCTGATAATATTTAGCACTGAATCTTTAATAAGGACTAACTACATATTTCACTAGCCAGATTACATATGCTAATGGCTTCAAAGGAGAATTATCGCGAGCCCCAGTGAGCTTCACATGTTTCTGTTTCACTTGACTGTAAATAGAAGAATGAAAAATACCCTAGCTAAGCATAGATTTTTGGAAACAAATTTTATTGTCATCTATAAGATGAGCAAGCTCTGAAATTCAATGTGCAAGCTTGTGTGCTTGTTTCTTGGTGTGCGCGTTGTGCTATGTTTGGTATAACTCATTTTGGGCTAACCTTGTCTCTATCTATTCAAGTAGCGCTTTGTGACATAATTGTTGTAGAAAGATTGAAGAATTTCATAAAATACTGGCCCTTAATAAATATGGCGTAATTTGTAACCAAACATGTTTACGCGACAGAATCTGAGGAGCCATAGACAGTTGCAACTTTCTATTCTTGAGCATGGAATGAATCTACTTTGTTTGTTACAATAAAGGCAATGTACGGCCCAAATTTTAACCTCACTATAACGGCCAGCTTATTTTTGGCAGTTGGCCTATTTAGTGGTGCTGGAAATACAGTGTACTCAATACACAAGAAGAAAACTGGATTTTAAATAGTCTCAACGACGGGCTTCGGAGAACGAGCGGCAGATATCAAAAATGACACGTGATCAACTCGTCTCGGATGATGAAGAAATTATAATTTCGTCGATGACCCGTGCTATTCTAAGTTCGTTAGTGCAATAGCTTAGACATTAGAGTCTGCGGAAAATGAGACTTATCTGCCGACCTCACTGCGTGCCCCCCACGAGGGCGCGATAATTTTCATCTCTAGCCTTCCAAAGCGGTCACAGATTTCCTTCCTCCCTGAGAAGGATGTTAGAGACCCCTTCACTTTCTAGGAGGGGTCTTTTCCAACTAAAAACTTGATCCTAACTTTCTATGTCTGCAGAGATGCTTTGAGGAAACCTAATAAAGCTATTCAAAGCTTTATATATGAAATTTTGAACCTCTTAAATATGTACTACGTTATTAGTTCTGATTTTATTTAACCCATTCGTTATCGTTATTTGCTCATTCGTGTATATTTTTAGCTCTCTTTAATTTCACTGATAATATCGGTACTATACATTTTTCGTTCATTCTCTCACATAAGTGAAGAATGATTTGAAATCACATCCAGTGTTTATAACTCATGCCCGCCATCGTTATACCAACTAATGCATCCATTTTTGTGTTCGCGAAGAGTGTCTTTCTGTCACAAAATCAGCGTTGGACAGGTTCGGTTCGCTTCAAACAAAGGAAAACAAGCAAACATCGGCATCTACGGATGCGTTATTTCCAATCAAGCCTGATACATATCACCTTGTACATTGGTTTTTCAAATGCCTTATAACTAACACCAGGACGCTTTCCCCCGGTCAAGACCGGTACCCATTTCAGACACCTGGGTAGAGTGGGGAATTATGCATTGAATTTTTCCCCTATACCCAACAGAGAAAATCACCACTCACAGCCGGGATTCGAATCATCGATGGCAGGTCCAGGGCAACTAGACGGATATAACCAGCTCATTGAGACAGCGCTTCATAAGTAAAATGACCGCGGCATTCGCCAGCGCGGCTTATGGGGCTAGGAGAACCTTGCTCTCTGTCATCCCCCAGGGAGCGAGCGTATGGGAGTTTTATTATGCACTCCGAGGTGGAGAATAAAGTGATGTTTAAAATGAAACCAATTTCAAATTTTTCGGTGCAATAGTTCAGGAATTAGAGTGCGCCCTAAATGAGCTTTATGGAGAAAATCGGCCGACTTTTGAGAGGCTACGAGAGCCCCGCTTCCTGTCTCCCATTGGGGCGTAAAAAAATTTTTAATGACATAAAAATGTTGTACTCATCACGAGCATTAATTTGGCACTAATTTCAAGATTTTACGTCTTATGGTTTAGAAATTTCCCTATTTGTCCAGGTAATTCGAGAAGTGTTTTAGATGGGATCTCAAAAATGGCTAGCCGGTCATCTGTCAGCATCTCTACATCCAACATTAGATTTAATTGAAAATACGCTTAAATTAATCTTTGCAGTCAAAAAGTCTTTCCATAATTTCGGAGATTTTAACGTAGATCTGACAAATAAAAACAATCAGATGAGCAAAATGCTGCTCAGACTTAATCTTTCTCAAATGGTCCAAGAACCAACGCGCATTACCAACACTTCCAAAACTCTTCTTGACCTAGCACAAACAATTCTCAAGCAGTACTCAGCACAGAGAGCTTTCTAACCGTCCTTTTCTGATCATCATTCGGTAGAATGTCTAATCAATATTGAAAAAGAGAATCAGAAATCTAGTTACATTACATATCGCATGAATAACCACTACTCCCCTGAAATATTTCAAGAAAAACTATTCGACAGATGGAGTGAATTTCAAGGTATGGAAAACACCGATGATGTCAATCTACAAGTTCCGCTTTTCAATAAAAATTTCGCATCAGCCCTTAACGAATGCGCACCTTTCACTACGAAGAAAGTTGAGCCAAGAATTTCTAAATGGATAACAGACGAGATAAAACAGTTGAGCAGAGCTAAAAGAAATTTGCAGCGTGAGTACAAACTGAACAAATCAGACAGTTCGTTTCACAAGTTATATAAAGATCATGAGAAGATCCTACGATCCTACGAAGAAAAGTTAGGGAAGCAAAACGAGACTACTTCTACAAAGAACTATTAGCAGCAAAACAAAACCCAAAAAGAACTTGGAAAATCATTAGTGAAGCTGCTCAGTATAAAAATTCAGACTGCAAAAGCACTTATGACAACCCCTCAAAAATGGCAAATGCCTTTAACACTTTTTTCTCAAAAGTTGGCGAAGATGTTTTCAATGAAGCATCCAGGAGAATTTCAGACCCTTCTACAGGTGCAAATATGAGCGATGTTTCATTCCCAAATACTAGAAACAAATGGAGACCAAAACTGGTGAGCGTCATAGAGATACAAAAAATCTCATACTCACTGAAAATACTAAAGCGACTGGACTTGATGGCATTAGCCTCCAATATATAAAAGACAGCTTCCCTGTCACAGCACCCCTCATTCGCTTGATAATAAATACATCTATAGCCACAAACAAGTTTCCCGATCAATGGAAACTATCTATTATTAATCCATTACATAAATCTGGTAATATCGACATAGCGTCACACTACAGACCAATCAGTCTCCTGCCTGTTATGTCCAAAAGAATAGAATAAGTAATAAAAGATAAAATTGAACCAGTAGATAAGGTAGAAAATCTTAGTGTTTGGTTTGACAAAAATATGACTTTCAATTCACACATAGAAACAATGTGCAACAAAATTAACAGAACCTTAATGTTCTTTCATCGCATTAAGAACACACTTGGCGAACAATCTAGGTTATTATAGTGATTCAGTCTTTAGTTTTATCGCGTCTGGACTACTGCAGTCTAGTGTGGGGAGATTTACCTCAATATCGTCAAAAAGAGTTGCAAAAATGTTTTAACGTTGCAGCCAAAATGGTATGCTAAGGAAATTTCAATAAATACGATTATGCCCCTCCTCTTCTAAGAAAACTCAACTGGATCCCAATACTGAACAGATTCATGATCCAAAAAGCTCGACGAGTGTTCTCGTCTCTGTATCTCCCTAAGAGTAATGAAGATGTGGTAAAAATTTGTCCATCCAATATCTCAAAAACAAAAAAACAAATCGGAAGAATGATATCTTGGTCAGTTACCATTCATCTAACGTGGGACAAAAAGCTCTCTCAGTTTCTGGAGATTTTTAGTGGAATAGGCTTCCTCAGCACGTCAAAAACTCTAAAACTGTAAAAGATTTTAGAGTAAATGTGTAACGTCATTTTGCATCTTTGTCATAGGGTCTGCAGCACTTCAGTGTGAATTTCACACCTACCTGAAATGTTGATTTTCCTGAGAATTCTGTTAGAAAATTAGCAATTAATTCCTTTTTACGTGCGCTAAGACATTCTAATATTGATCTTAATTATTTCTGTCGACTACAATGAGCAACACAACCGTCAGCTCAAAGCAGCGGAATGAAAGTCATTTTTTTATCATTAGTAGCATTCTCTCATACTTTCTCATCTATATTTTCTTTATTTTCTATTTTCTGTAGTTCATATTTAATATCTATATGATAAACAAACTTTGTAATACATTTTTGTGTGTACGTCGGTATGCAGGTTCATATATATAGATGTGCGGGTTGTGCTATGTTTTTGATAAATTATTTTTATCGAGATTTTTCAATGCCTGAACTTGATCTCTTAACCTTTTCAAGAAGGAAAATAATGATAAATACAAATTTAAATATTCATTCACGCATATATTAATGATTTGGAGGTGAACAGCAAAATTACCCGCTCAACCTAGGACCTAGGTTCGGCGACCTAGGACCTAGGACCTAGGCGACCTAGGTTCGGCAAATACTAACAGGCAGAAGCCCAACGAAGTTAGTTTTAGTAAGATTCAATAGCGAGAATTTCCACGCTATAAGGATTAAATTTGGAAGTTAAAGAAGGGATTTCGATAGGCCACAGCCTGAGTTAAATTTAAAGTTCGAGACTTTATTTCGATAGGCCACGGCCTGAGTTAAAGTTAAAGTTCGAGACTTTGTTTCGATAGGCCACGGCCTGAGTTTAAGTTAAAGTTGAAGAGCATTTCGAACGGCAACAAAGCCTAAGTTAAATTTGAAGTTGAAGAATATTTCAAACGGCGACAAAGCCGAAGTTAAATATGAAGTTGAAAGAGGTTAAATTTTAAGGTTCCCCCAACAAGTGTTACTGTCTCTCTCCACAAACAAAAAGTGCTATGTTCCTTGAACAAAAGAGAAGGTTACATTTAAAACAGACCGAAATCTGCAAGGAACCCAGAAAATAGTGAAGAGTGACAACAATGTTTAACGACAATAAATGTGGAGAGCGACAAGAGATCTTCCGCTCCCGCGTTATTCCAGGGTGCACGACGACTTCAAGCTCCGCTCCTGCTGCTAGTGAGATCAACGAAAGCAGCGCACGCTTCAAAGGGACCGTCGCTTCAACGAACGATCTTGGCAAGAACCCAACTCGGTAGAAGGTGTCGGCTATACCAATGCTGCAGAACAGAAAACAAACGGTGAAATTTGGAAAAGAACGCAAATGATGAACTAAAATGGTATCTAATAAATTCAGGGTATATTTCGAACATTAACCCACCGACGGGAAACGGGTGGCTTTCCAAGGTAGAGGCCTCAAACCGAAGCGAGATAGAATCGGAACAGAACCCGTTGCGGCGTTAATACCGCACGAGTAAAGGCTCAGTTAGATAACAGGAAGAAAAGAGACGAGAAAGTACGACCAAAATCTGGCAATAGTTCAATGAACATTACAACTAACCCACCTACAAGAAGCTGAGGGCTTTTCGAGACGTAGCTCACCCGCAGCGAGAGAAATGAACAGTAGTCTCAAGACGTTGATACTGCCTGTGATCAGAAAGACGGTTTAGAGCTCAAAAAAGGGGCGCAAGAATTTAATATGTGATGTACGATAGTCGATATTCGAAAGATTAACACTTTGATTTTTAGAATTAGGCGACAACTCACCTAAAGAATAGTAGTCTTCAGTGGAATACGTTCAGGCATAAAAAAAGGTATTTCGAGGGAAATATAGCGAGAGGAGGCGCACTCCATCTTAGAAAAGAGAAGGAAAGAATAGTTCGAGGTACGTCGATAGAAATTAGAGAAGACTTAGATCAGTGCTGCGCTCTGGTGCGAAGGTCACGGTCAACCTCCACTTTTAGTAGAGCCAGTCACTTATAAATTTGATAGAGTGAATTCGAATTCATTTGATTTACTTTGATTTGATTTGAATACGAATTCACTCTATTTGATTTGAACTCGAATTCACTCGATTTGATTTGAACTCGAATTCACTCGATTTGATTTGAACTCGAATTCACTCGATTAGATTTGAACTCGAATTCACTCGATTTGATTTGAACTCGAATTCACTCGATTTGATTTTAACTCGAATTCACTCGATTTGATTTGAACTCAAATTCACTCGATTTGATTTGAACTCGAATTCATTCGATTTGATTTGAACTCGAATTCATTCGATTAGATTTTAACTCGAATTTATTCGATTTGATTTGAACTCGAATTCCTTCAATTTGATTTGAACTCGAATTCCTTCAATTTGATTTGAACTCGAATTCCTTCAATTTGATTTGAACTCGAATTCATTCGATTTGATTTGAACTCGAATTCATTCGATTTGATTTGAACTCGAATTTATTCGATTTTATTTGAACTCGAATTCCTTCAATTTGATTTGAACTCGAATTCATTCGATTTGAACTCGAATTCATTCGATTTGAACTCGAATTCATTCGATTTGAACTCGAATTCATTCGATTTGAACTCGAATTCATTCGATTTGAACTCGAATTCATTCGATTTGAACTCGAATTCATTCGATTTGATTTTGATTTGAGTTGAATTCATTCGAGCTCATTTGATTTACTTTGGTCGATGGAGTACGCCAAGATGAAAATTGGTACGTAGAGCACAACACAACAAAAATTGAAAGAAACGCTAATTACTAGAACTCAAAATATAGAAATAATGAAACACAGGAAGATAAGGTTGCCAGAAGAAACTGCGCCACGCAATACGGTAACTTTAATCAAGACGTAGACAGCAGTCTACTGAACGATTGAGGAAAAGAAGTGACACATTGGTTAGACCACACCATGGTGAACTACGTCACCCGACGTCGCCGAAGTTAGTTCAGAGCACCACCACGAGCAAGGAGCGCCAGCTCGTCTGGAACGGAAAGAAAGAATCCCCATTGGGAACGGAAAAAATCTCACTAGAGCGGAAAAACAACCTCCTTTGAGCTGAATGAAAAATCTCCGAATGTAAAATCCTACAGGTCGAACCGCAGGCCAACCCGAGGTCACCCCACTTAGGGAATAAAGGTTCAAATTAAATTCGAAACGAGAGAAATTAAAGGTAATACTTTCAACTTTGATTTTAGGATTTTTTGTTTAAATTAAAATACGATTTGTTTATTTCATTTATTTGTTTATTTAAATTTATTTAATTGTCTAATTTATATCTATACTTAATTCTTATAAGATGTCGAACAATTTTCGACATTTTTTGGCTAACGTTGTCTCACTATTTCGAAATCGTTCACGAAGATGTTTCAATCGATTTCGGCTGAGCTGGGAGGAGGAGGGAATTTACAATTTTAGCGTTTTTTAATTTTTTTAGTTTTTCTGTGCTTTCAGTGCACACTAGCACTGAACTTTCAAATCAGAAATAACTCTGAATTTTAGTAATTAAAATTATTACTCTGTACCACTGTTTCATCGACCTTTACTTGCCAAATTTTGTAAATAGTTGCCACTCAGAAGTGATATCCGGCCACAATTGTATTCCATTTTATCCTATGTACCCATGTCCGTATAATGCTGAAGAGAGTACCGATAGGATGTGAAACCCGAGATTTTTTTTTTTTGTTTGTTTTGTATTTATATATATATTTTCATGCTTCCTTAAAATGACACTTTTGAACATTGGCCGAAACAAGCGATTCATATATTATTTCCTGGCATCAATAATTGCGAAGTTTTATGTCATGTACATGTAAACTGTCAAAAGTGTTTTCACCCCACTATGAAAATGCATCGTCCATAAAATTGTGTTGTCTCTTATAATTATCATTACATGTTTTATCAAATGTAGATTAAGCAAGATTAGGAGTACATTGCTCTCAATCATTTCTTTTCGACTAGTGACATGGGTATTACAAGACTCATCTGTGTGTATCATCTAAGTGTATTAACTTTAAGATATTTAAAAACCAATGATTGTAATATTGTACAATCTCTATTGGAAATAAAGTTTTTTTCTTTCTTTTTTCTTTCTTGTTGTAGTTCCATATCTGTAGAATGAGCTTTCTTAAAAATTGCTATTATGAAATTAAAAATCAGTTCATTTTAACGGTTTTCGAAATCTTTTTTCTTTGTAGTTATTTTTTTCAAATAATTTCTTACGATTACAGTGAGCTCAAATGTCATTTTCGAAGTAGTATGAAACAAGGGGTATTTTAATCTTTTATCTTTTGATATTTTTCCCCCTTATGTTAATTTTCAATCCGAATATGTGCTCGTATGTGTGTGCATACCTATGTTCGGACGCACATGCATGGATATATCTGTGCACACTTATGTAGGTATATGTATATCTACATAAATATATAAACATGTTTCTTTCTCTATTTTGTACTTGAAAATAAACCGGATATTTAATTTTATTGCTCTTGCGAAATGATTCAAAAATAGATCTATCAGAACCCTAGAGAGCGTTTCCGTGAATAAAAAAGGAAAATTACAATTAAACAAAGGAATGAAGAGCAGTTTGATCATATGAGTCGTGGAAAAATTATTTTTCCGTCCGTAAGTTGAACAAGCTATGAATTTTTATTTTGAGTGTATGTTTGCTTACGCATTTCTGCCAAAATTTTGTAGATATTTCCTAATCATAAGTGATATTCGGCTTACACTATATCTCCATATTTTATCCCATGTACCCATGTCGCATGATACTGCTGAGAATACCGAAAGGATGTGAAATATGTTTTTTAGTTGTTGTTGTTCTTCGATTGTAACTGGAGATTTCTTAAAATTTCTGTTACGAAATTAAAAACCATTTCATTTTTACGTTTTTGGAAGTCTTTTTCCTCTAACTTATTTTTTCTTCAGGTTATCTCCTACGATCACACTGAGCTTTACTGTCATTTTAGATATAGCAAATGCAAGATTGTTTTTTTATATTTATTATTATTTTTCTTATATTCATTTTCAATACGTATATAAATGAATATATGTGTGTGGGTGGGTGCGTGTATGTGCGCATGCATGTATGTCTGTGTGCGCGCACATATACATACATATTCCTATATCTGCCCACATTTGCATACATTTGTTTTTATTTCTCTCTTTTGAGTAAAAACAAAACCTCAAGACACATTGCATTTTATCTAAAGCTGTGCGACCAGTTAACACTGGACCATATTTCAGAAATGAATATATTTATTGCACTTCCTTAATGATTCAAAAATAGATCTATCACTACCCCAGAGGGCGCATCTGTAAAAAGAAAAATGAAAAATATAAACAAACAAATGAGAAATAGCGATCGTGAAAAATTATCATCTCTCTGTGCGTATGCTGTACAAACCATGAATTTCATTTTGCGTGTAAGTTTGTTTACGCGTTTCTTATCTAGATTTGCGTGTTGTGTTGCGTGATGTTCGTTATAAATCACTTTGTGACTATATTTTTCTCAATATTTGATAGTCATTTACGACGGTGTTTCAAGCGGCTATGGTATAGCGTTTATTTGTCTACAGATTCAACAAATAATTTAGGAATTCCGAAGAATTCTCCAGTAGTATTTTAAATTATGTAAAAGTTGTTAGCCATCTCTTGGGATATAAAATCTCCAAGATATGATATTTTTATTTACTAGCCCTTGACAGGGTTAATCTATTTGCACGCCACGTATGGTTTGTCTATTAGTACGCCTTGCATTCTTGGTCCGCTACTGTTTTCTATTTTCATTAATGATTTCCATCCAATGCCTTCTAACACACGGATCTCAATGTATGCAGATGATGTTCAAATTGCAATAACAAGTTCTGTATCGGAAATATCGCAGACGCAAATTAAAGCCGACATTATACTGACTAGCCTGAAATCATGGTACTACCGAAATGGTCTTAAATTAAATACTAATAAAACACAATGCATTATTTTCGGATCCAAAGATGCCGTTAAAAGACCTCAGATCTTACTCTTGCAATTGAAAAAGGTAAAATTAATGCCTCAGAAAAAGTTAAAAATCTAGGTCTCTGGTTCGATAGAAGCATGTCCTTCAAATCTCACGTTGAGAACACTTGCAACAAAATTTACGGAACTTTAATGTTTTTTCATCGTATAAAAAGTAAGTGTTAGAAATGGTTATTATAATTGTTAGGCTGTCACTGTTCGGCGCCAATGGTTAAATTTATTATTATTTATGGTCCTTGTTCGGGCCCAAGATTCTAGATCTTTCAGATGCTTTTAAGTGTTGACCTTGCTCACGGGTGCCGAAGTTCAGTTCGTAGAGGCTGTATCTCAGCGGATGTAGGGCTGCCGCTCATTGGGCGCCACTCATTTGAGAACTCTCCAGGAGTTGAGACCCTTTTTTTTCTTTGTAGTCGGTATTCTTCTCGGGTAAGATAGTATTCGGAAAATTTCCAGATTTATTTGCAGGGAACAATGTTAGCTACAGAGTATTTCAGCAACGGATAATGAGGTTCCGAAATTCCAGAGAGCGGACCGTTTTTCTTTTCGTCACTCTCCCGAATTCCGGACAAGCCGGATTCAAAGGGCCGGGTGTGGGGAGTATCTAGGTTACTCGAATTAAATTCCGGTGAACATTATTTACAAAGCCGGTAGAGTGATACTAGAATATCCATCTGGCCATACTGGCGCGGGGCCTAACAGTATGCTAGACGAAAAATCCAGATTATTAGCCATTCAATCCCTGGTATTATCATGCATTGACTTATGCAGCCTAGTATGGGGAGACATACCTCAATACCTTCAAAGGGATTTACAAAAGTGCATCAACTTCGCAGCCAAGGTGGTATGCAACAGTAATTTCAAAAGAAGCGATCACGTAACCCCTCTCCTTGATAAACTCGGCTGGATTCCTATCCAAGATTGGATCCTCATGTAAAGGGCCCAATACGTATTCTCCTCGTTGTATCTTCTTCAAAGCAATGCCGAGATAGTACGTTTCCATCCACCCACTGTAGCCAACCAAAAGCCGAACAGAAACAATCATGTCTTAGTCAACTATCGTTCATCTCACACAGGGCAGAAGGCTCAGTCAATATCAGGCGCCTTACTGTGGAACAAACTTCCCCTGAGTATTAAAATCTCTCTAAGACTGAGAGAATTTAAAGCCAAAATAACTCGTCATCATGTCTCTCAACAATAATTCTTAGTTACAGAAGATACTGAATAAGTATTGACGAATCTCATTTGCTCGGTATCTCCATTGCTGAACAATCTTCCTTGCTCATTGTTTCATAATTAAAGACATTACACAACAGTTTTGAAGTATGTGTAGGTATTATGATTTGATAGCCGATACGCTGGAATTTACAAACATGCTTACTTGTATGTGTGCGTCCGTATATGGGTGTATGTGCGCATATGGGGGTGCAAATGTACAAATGCACCTGTATGCAGTGGACTAGCAACTAGCATATAAACTATGAAAACCACCCTTTTTCATTCCCAACTCCTAAAGCTACCCAACACGTCATTTCTTATTGTTATTGTAAAGCACTCCAAAGCTTATATGGCATGTTCATGTAAAATGTCATGTTTTCAACCCACAAAGTTCAGTGTCTTTATTGCTTTCATGAATTAACAACATCTATTCAACCTAAATAAACCAGCCACAGATACATTTTCTGTCTTTCCTTCCCGTTTTTATGCAAGCATCAAACTAGACCGTCATGGTACCTATGTATGTTTATCAATTGCAGACATTCTGCACCATATTTCTAAGAGAATGTGACTTTCTTTCTAATTTAAAACCCTTATAGGATATTCATGTTTTCTTTTTTATTCGCGTCCAAAATGTTCATGTTAGGCTTGTGTAGTGCAAATTATCATATCATCTCTTACGCTCTAGAGTATTTTATAACAACCGCACCTAGGCCGTTCATCTCACGTATTTCTGTAATTGTGTTGTATTTGGTAGCCGTTGTAGAACAATCGTTTTCATGTTTCTGACTCAGGTAAACTGTTTTGTGCCACTATTATTAGTACGGAAATATCATAAAATTCATGCCGTGATAAAAAATATTTTCTCCGAGTCCCTCGATTAGAATGTTAATTTATACTGACCAGGCTACGCTGATATTTGCGCACATGCTTACTTGTGTATACGTGTACGTGTACACGCTATGTGTACACGTACACGTATACACAAGTAAGCATGTACGTGTACACGCTATGTCTGCGTATATGGGCGTATGTGTCACCCCGCAATACATCATTTTACCTCGTTATTTTAAAGCATTTATAAAAAGATATGTTTATATACATTTATGTATAGATATATTTATATTCATACATATATATATGTTGTTGCGCGATCACCCACATATTATTAACAAGACGCTTATCAACCAATGATCTTTCCGCTGCAATATTTAAATAAACATCGTTACAATATTTCCTTAGTTTTTATGAACTCAGGAAAGTTATTCTTCTTCAATCGAAGTATCTTTAGAAACTTAAAAACGAAGAACGCTGTTAATATTGAAATCATACTTATTATTAGAACTGTACAAGGTATTGAAATAAAATATATACAAATAATCTATTCACTCTGTAAAGCGTTTCGGAGACCAGCTCCATCCTCAGTAAGTCATTCTGTAAAAATTGAAAAAGAAAAATTCAGTCATATCTAAAGAACACAAGTTTTTCTATTAAAAATCTACATATAAATTTGAAGGGGAAATGAGCTATTTGTACTATTAAGGACAGGCTTTTCTGTGGCTATGTATAGAGACTCTAAAATACGCAAGTTTAATTCATAAGGAGCAGTACGTAAAATTTTAAAATCATCTTCAATCGAAGTATCTAATGATGACATAATAATCTGCGGGGATTTCAACTACGATCTTCTACAATATGATAGCTGTGAGCAAACCTCAAACTTCATAAATGTTTTTCAGTCTAGCTCCTTCCTTCCAATCATCACGAAACCTACGCGTGTTGCTTCTGAATCGGCTACGTTACTCGATAATATTTTTATGTTAGATCCGACTGAATTTCTTACCGGAATAATAACTTCTGACTTATCTGACCATTTCCCGGTGTTTCTCATCAAGAAAAATGTCTATAATCCTTGTCCCAGCCCACAGGCTGATACTTATTCATTTCGTTGTGTAAACGAATACAACTTGGGAACAATGCGAACTGTTCTAGAAGAATTAATGCCATCATTAGACATCTATGAACGGGACAATAATGCGATAAACATTGATGAAGCAATACTAAATTTAACTGAAATTATAACGACCGCATATAACCAGTGTTGCCCAATAATCACCCGCACAATTACGCCGAAAAATAGACATAAGCCCTGGATTACTGAAGATATCGTGATCAATATAAAGAAACGTCAAGCGTACCTAGCCTTACTATACGAAGGGCGAATATCTAAAGTAACGTATAACCGATTCAGGAATCATGTGACAAATCAAATACGAACCTCAAAACGAGACTACTTCACGCGCAAATTTACTGAATACAAAACTGATATTAAAAAAACTTGGCGCCTGCTTAATTCATGCTATAAACCGAATAATAATACTACGAAAACAATTGAGTCCGTCGTTCACGAAAATGTAAAATACCACGAGAAAAAAGATATTGCAACTGTGTTTAACAACTTTTTTGTAAACATAGGAAAAAATATAGCCGATAGTGTCTTCAGTGAACCCAGAGACCACTTGCAATACATGGACCATGTCCGTGAACCTAACTCTTTCTTTTTCACGCCAACTAATCCCTCCGATGTAATTACGTGCATAAACAACTTGAAAAATAAATCAAGTGGATTGAAAAATTTTTCGGCTAAAGTTCTTAAGGCTATAGCTGATATAATAGCACCGTGCATATCTTATATTATCAACCAATCCCTTTCTCAAGGTATCTTCCCCAACTCTTTCAAAGTTGCGAGAGTCACCCCTATTTTTAAAAATGGTGATAAAAACTGCATTAACAATTATAGACCTATCTCTGTACTACCAATTATTAGCAAAATATTCGAGAAAATTGTGTATAAAAAAGTGTATTCGTATTTGGAACAAAAATCTTTCCTCTACGACAAACAATACGGTTTTCGTTCTAAGAAATCTACGACACAAGCGGTATTAAATCATTTGCAATACCTTTATTCTAATATAGATGAAGGAAAGCTTGTTTTCTCGTATTTCTTGACTTTCGAAAAGCATTCGATTGTGTGGACCATAACGTATTACTCTCGAAACTACATTGTTATGGCATTCGAGGGGCTGCCCATGATTGGTTCAGATCATACTTAGCAAATCGGAAACAATACGTTGTCATTGACGACGCAAAATCAGACCCACAGACAATTAGCCATGGAGTTCCACAAGGATCTGTCCTTGGGCCTCTCCTATTTCTAATTTTTATCAATGATATCATTAAATCTACATCATTCTTCAAATTCATACTCTTTGCCGATGACAGTACCCTTTCTGCGGTCCTTCCAGACCAAAATCCCGCTAGGATGGCGGAGCGTATAAATAATGAACTTCATAAGGTTTCATTGTGGCTTAAAGCTAATAAAATAAGCCTTAATACCGATAAAACAAAATATATTACATTCTCATACAAGAAAAATATATCTCTCCCACGCATTCAAATTGGCGAAGGTGAAATCGAAGAAACCAACTCAAGTAAATTCCTGGGCATCATAATAGACAAACATCTAACCTTTAAAGAGCACATCGCTCACATTAGTTCTAAATTATCAAAATCTATCGGAATCCTAAATAAAGTTAAAAATTTCCTGCCTGAAACAGCCTTACAAATGCTCTACCGAACGCTCATTTCACCATACTTGCAATACGGAATAGAAGCATGGTACGGAACTGATAAAAATAAAACCAACAAAATTTTTACCCTGCAAAAAAGAGCCATAAGAGCGGTAAAGAATCTAGAATATAATGCTCACACAAATGACTCATTCAAAAATTTACGAATACTTAAGCTCTCGGATCTCTACAAAATCTCCATTTGCAATTTCATTTACAAAACATTAACAAATGATGGCGACAATAGCCTAAAACAACTATTAACTGCGCAAACTGGTCATCACGACCATTTAACCCGAAATAGAAGTAAATTCATGCTTCGTTATTACTCAAAGGCTCGGTCACAACACAGTATCCTCTTCGTTGGAACTAAAACTTGGAACTCAATACCTGCGGAGATCCGTGAAAGTAATTCTTATAAGGTATTCAAAAATAATCTTGAGTCTCACTTCCTATCAGATTACTAGTCGTGTAAGATCACAGAGTAAAACCTTGTCACCTACATAACTGGTCCTAATAATGTAATTCGCCGTGGTTAATTTCGCCGATCTTCAGTCTGTTCATGAATCGTTTGTCGACTATACTGTTAAATCAAGTCCATATGAACTATATTGTGAAATGAAGTGTCTAATTTCGAGTTAATTATCTCATTGATCAGTCTAATGCGTCTCTAGTTTAAGTGAATTAGGTTAAACATTATTGTACTCCTAAGACTAACCTTGATGGTAGGATGCCCTAGAAGTCACTGAACTTATTCGGGCCCACAGGTAGCTATACTCAAATTTGACCATTGTACTAGACTTAAGAAACATTTTATCTCTGTATCACCTGTGGTAAATAAATTGTTTAAATTGTTTAAAATTGTTTAATCTTCTGCTGTGCGATCGCAGCACTGTTCACTGTGAAGGCGAATAGACGAGTGAGGCGGTTGGGTTAACATTCTTCCACTACGGTAGCTGATTCCACGATGCTGGGCAATCCTAATATAAAGTGGCAAAGTCGTCATGCCGACATAGCCAGATGTACATTGTACACAACTAAACTTATATAGACAACGGATGCCCGCATTCGCTTCGGAATCACGTCCTTGTAGCGGAAAAAAGAGCCAACTTTAAGAGAATTGACGGCAATGATACATAGTTTAACGGTATGAAAATGGCGTTTAAAAAGGGTTTCTAAATCTCTTGACATCTTATCAGTAAAATCTCCAAAATACGGGAATACACAGTATAGACGTTGCATTGGCTCAGGAGGAGTACATGTTATGGAATATTTCTTAGCCAGAAATTTTTTAATTTGAACATGAACTATAGATGAAGGAAACCCATTTTGACTAAAACACTCTTTAGAAAAGTAAATTCACCGTGCAAGTCCACATAGTTTGAACAAATGTTATAAGCTCGATTCAATAATGTCTTTATAGTATTGATCTTGAACCTATAAGTACAGAAACTGAAAAAACTTAAGCCCAATCCAGTAAAAATAACCTTCCTAAAAACAGAGGATTTAAAAGCGCGGCCTGTTCTAGTAATTTGGGAATCTAAAAATGATAAACAATTATTGCTCTCAATTTCAACAGTAAATTTTATGTTAGGATGCTTTATTTGCCTCCTCAACAGATTTGGTTTTGGGGCTTACTAGAATTCAATTTAAAACTCTACTTGAACTTTCGGTTTTAAATTCTGTGTTTGCTTTTGCTGGCAAACTATATAAACAAATAGAAGGTCTTGGCGTGGGTCTCCCTTTGGGCCCTACGTTTGCAAATATTTTTATGTGCCATTGGGAGCAGAAATGGCTTGCAGATTGCCCCACAAGTTTCAAACCCGTATTCTACAGAAGATATATTGACGATAATTTTTTATTATTTCAAGATCCTAGGCATGCCACCATTTTCAGAGACTATTTGAATTCTAAGCATCCTAACATAAAATTTACTGTTGAAATTGAAAGCAATAATTGTTTATCATTTTTAGATTCCCAAATTACTAGAACAGGCCGCGCTTTTAAATCCTTTGTTTTTAGGAAGGTTACTTTTACTTGATTGGGCTTAAGTTTTTTCAGTTTCTGTACTTATAGGTTCAAGATTTATACTATAAAGACATTATTGAATCGAGCTTATAACATTTGTTCAAACTATGTGAACTTGCACGGTGAATTTACTTTTCTAAAGAGTTTTTTTGGTCAAAATGGGTTTCCTTCATCTATAGTTAATGTTCAAATTAAAAAATTTCTGGCTAAGAAATATTCCATAACATGTACTCCTCCAGAGCCAATGCAACGTCTATACTGTGTATTCCCGTATTTTGGAGATTTTACTGATAAGATGTCAAGAGATTTAGAAACCCTTTTTAAACGCCATTTTCCTGCGGTAAAACTATGTATCATTGCCGTCAATTCTCTTAAAGTTGGCTCTTTCTTCCGCTACAAGGACGTGATTCCGATGCGAATGAGGGCATTCGTTGTCTATAAGTTTAGTTGTGTACAATGTACATCTGGCTATGTCGGCATGACGACTTTGCCACTTTATATTAGGATTGCCCAGCATCGTGGAATCAGCTACCGTAGTGGAAGAATGTTAACCCAACCACCGCACTCGTCTATTCGCCTTCATAGTGAACAGTGCTGCGATCGCATAGCAGAAGATGATTTAAAAATTTTACGTACTGCTCCTTATGAATTAGACTTGCGTATTTTAGAGTCTCTATACATAGCCACAGAAAAGCCTGTCCTTAATAGTACAAATAGCTCATTTCGCCTTCAAATTATATGGAGATTTTTAATAGAAAAACTTGTGTTCTTTAGATATGACTGAATTTTTCTTTTTCAATTTTTTACAGAATAACTTACTGAGGATGGAGCTGGTCTCCGAAACGCTTTACAGAGTGAATAGATTCTTTGTATATATTTTATTTCAAAACCTTGTTCAGTTCTAATAATAAATATGATTTCAATATTAACAGCGTTCTTCGTTTTTAAGTTTCTAAATATTTCATTAGATATGTAAGCAGCAACACACACTGAAAAAGTTGTTACGAACCTTCTTAATTTGCTCATTATCCTATACTTCAATACATCGTACAAAATTTTTATAGAACGCGTATGTATTGTGATTGCCTCGATGCATAGATATGTATTTGTGTATGATTGCGAGTTAGGTGTATGTATGTGCGTAGGTATGTATGTACATGTATGTGTGTATATATTTAAATGCATATATGTACATATGTGTGTGCTAAACTGACAACTAGCATTTTAACTAGAGATAATGGTCTTTTTTCTGTTTACTCTCAACTTGTAACATTACCTAACTCGTCATTTCTTTATTATTGTAAAGCATTCACGTGAAAAAACTATACCTTTGTTGTGTGATCATCCATTTATATTTAAACAAAATGCTTATCAACTTATAACCGTTGTGATAAAATTGTTTAATTTGAAGTACAAAACTTGTATTTTTTGTCGTACTCATATTTATAACTATATATATATATATTTCATGTTTCCTTGAAATGACATTAATGAACATCGGCTGAAACAAGCGATTTATATATTATTTCCTATATTATTTCCTGGCGACAAGAATTGCGAAGTTTCATGTCATGCATATGTTAACTGTCAAAAGTGTTTTCACCTCACAATGAGAATGCATCGTCCATGAAAGTGTGTTTCCTTTCATAATTATCATTACATGTATCATCAAATGTAGATTAAGCAACATTAGGAGTACATTGCCTTCAATCATTTCTTTTCGACTAGTGACATGGGTATTACAACAGATCGTGGTATCATCTAAGTGTATTAACTTTGAGATATTTTAAACCCAATGATGGTACTTATGTACCATCTCTATTGGAAATAAACTGTTTTTCTTTCTAATGTTTCTTTCTTCGTATGGTATATATATTTTTACGCCTCGGATAGTTCGCATATTTGTACACCTCGTATAGTTTGTTTATTAGTACACCTCGTATGGTTTGTCTAATAGTAGAACACGTACAGTTTGTCTATTAGTACTCCTCGTATGGTACATTTGTCTAAGAATGTCTTATGTTAAGAAATTTTTTCAAAGTCAAGATTTTGTCATGTATCTCATGTGCCAGCCTTTTTGAACATAAACGGTTTTACTTTTCTTTTTTGCCTTCTATTTTGAAGAAGCTTCGGTTTTAAAATTACCCTTTCGTTAAAGAAGATCTTCGGTCTCCGTCTTAATGGAATGTAATTAATAAAATACCACTTTAGGGAACCGAACGGTTTTTCCTATGAGTTCTTTGAAAAATAAAAAAAAAACTTCCGGAGCGAAATAAGCTCTCGTGTATTCACAGCATGTTTATAACATTCGAATGGACGTTCAGAGCCGTAAAAATTTTTAAATTTGCCCATTTCTCCCCCCCCCCCCCTCCCTCAGAGGGAAATTTCTAAAAAACCTAATTTTTCAGTTAATATTGTACATAGAGACGATTAGTTTTTTTTGTTGAATTCACAATAAAAATATCTACCAAAGCTAAGTCCATGTGCTTGGTTTTGCTTGAAAAAAAATTTAAATTTTTTTGAATTTTTTCAAGTAAAATATACTAACTTTTTAGTTATTACTTTACATGTCAATAAAAATTTTCTAATTAACTTATCAAAAAACAACTGTGCAGGTTTATAGTACTCACCTTGATCTTTATGATGCAAGAAAGATCTCCTCAATAAGTAAAAAACTGTTAGAGAAATAATTAAAAAACTGGAACACCTTTTCCTCATAAAAAGTTTTTTTCGGCTTTGCGGCTCAATATCTCCTAGAGTTCTTCACTTATGAAGGAGATCTTTTCTGCATCGTGGAGATCAAAGCGAGTACTATAATAGCTAGCATATTTAGGTAAGATAAGTTGATTAGAAATTTTTTTCATTGTCCATAGAAATATAATAACTGCGTTTTTTAGTTTTTAATATTCAAATAGTTGTCAATTTTTTTATAGCAAAAACAAACCAACTGAGCTAGCTATTGTATATATTTTGATTCTAAATCGAACAAAAAAAAATTCGTCTCTATGTACAATATTGGCTGAGAAATTGAAATTTAAAAAAATATTTCCTTGAGGGGGGGAGTAAATTTTGAAAAATTTTAAGCTACAACTATCTATTTGAATGTTATAAACATGCTGTGAATACCCGAGAGCTTATTTCCCTACGGAATTATTTTCTTTTTATTTTTCAAAGAATTCATAGGAAAAACCGTTCGGTTCCCTTAAAACGATACAGTGCGTGCTGTTGTAGGAACGGAATCCTCAAGATAAGCCTTACGTGGGTGCTGTTCCCCTTTTTGCGAATTTCGAGAAACGACTTGCTGTTGTTCCCTTGAAGTTCGTTCTGTTATTTGAAATAAACGTTCGAACAGTTTCCTTAGCTTTTTAAAATCTAAAAATAGCTTCCATTTACAGCGAAAAAGTGTTTTGATAATTTTTTTTTTGCCTAAAAAAAGGTGACGGTGTCCTTAAAGCTAATAAAATAAGCCTAAATATCGATATAACAAAACGTATTACATTCTCACACGTTCCCTTCTATTTCAATGTTACTGCGCACTAATGAAAGTGTTTTCATCAATACATCGTCCCTCGTATTGTTTTTGTTCTTTCTTTTTCTTCAACTTGTATTTACATGCATTATCAAACCTGGTTTTCGCCGCAGAGGGAATGCATTTCCCCATACTTTTCACTTAATCATTTGTTTTGAGTATCAACATGGGTATTAAAATACCCATGTGCGTACATCAACTAAAGATCTTTATGTTAAGGACACCGTCTGGGTAGGAGAAAAGCCCGTTATTTATAACCGGATTTCTCTGAAATTTTCACAGTAGGTGTGAAATGATGCAAATATCATTTTTTATTTCGACAAAATTTTTGTATCTGTACTGGATTTTTTTTTAATATGATAAAATAGTTTTTTAAAATCTATCTTCTTCTACAATTTTGAAGTTACAGAGCCAGAACTTCGTTTTTAGATTGCTTATATGTCTATATAACCATAAGGGGCTACGAATTTTGATAACTTTTTTTGTGGATTTTGGGAATATTTGTTTTAAAAAATATAACCTTTTCTCTTTCTTCATTTTTTCTTATTTCATGTCGTGTAATTTTCAAAATAAATGATGTATGGAAAAATGTATCCCCTTATGGACACACCTTGCTAAGCCCTATCGAATGGTATATAAACCATTCTTGTAGCTCTAAAATTGTGGAAGAAGATACATTTGAGAAACCGATTATCAAGTTTCCAGAAAAACGTGTTTTTCACAAAAAAAATTGTTTTTCTCTTTATCTTTTGAGCTACAGGATTCTACTATGAACTCATGAGCGCTTCTAGCTCTTTTCAAGCCCTTTCGATTGATATAATTTACATTGCTGTAGCTCTGTAACTCTGGGAAAAAATATACAACAAAAGACAATACATGTAATTCTTCAAAATAACCACTTTTTTATTTTTTCATTTTTTTAGACCAAAATACGTTTTTTTAAAATCAACTCCTCTGTTTTGTAGCTATTTTCAAGCCCTTTGGATTGGTATGCTAGCCATAGCTGTAGCTTTGATACTGCAGCTGTCATCGAGCTATGAATGAAAGCTGCGGTATCATAGATACGGCAGAACAGCTAAATTCTGAAATTTTCAAAATCCTATCAAAAATATTTATTCAGCGTTAGAATGTTTCGTTTGAATAATGAAAGCACTTTGAGTAGCCCATGAACGAACTCTATTGCCATTGCCGGAGAGAAACACGCTCAATTGACCCCCAATAATGAGGGGGGGGAGGGGTCAAGGTCACGCCACCCCCATCGCTTCCCCCCCCCTCTGGTGGGCGCACTATTCGGAGTAGACGTAAACGGAAAGTACCAATGGAAGCACAAGAAAATCCTCTATAAGATGCATATAACAACAGAAAATCAAAACTTATCCCGATTTCTACCCAGACGGTGTTCTTAAGACACTTTGAAAACCAAGTATGATTTTTGAATTATTTTTCTTTTTTCTCAAAAAAAATTTAGTCTATTTTAAAATTGGTTATGCGATAAGCTGGGGGTGCAATAAATAATGTGGTCACCGTAGCCGAGTTGTTTAGAACGCGCCCTTCCGAGAAGATGTGGACAGTTCGAATCCCGGAACTGTGCAATTATTTCTCCCCGTTGGGTAAAGGGAGAACTCAAGCACAATTCCCCACTCTACTCAGATGTCTGAAATGGGTACCGACTTAACCGGGGGTAACCGTCTTTGCGTCCTGGTGTTAGTTGTAGGCATCTGAAAAAACAATGTACGATATGATATGCATCAAGCTTCATTGATTGAAATAAAGCATCCTTATTTTACTGCTTCAAGGAGGCAGTGCCCATCGGCTGTATTTTCAATGATCATTTCAATTTATCCACAGTAATACCGACTCTAGTAAAAATGAGTCTTGAGGGACTTTTTGTTCGACTTTGATCCTTATTAGGTGTAGTCGGGACAAGCTTTGGAATTTCGGTTTTCATGGCTATGGATACACTGGTCGTGGCATCAGGTAGAGGGATGCTCTTGTCATTTATATTTTCCTTATGATGATTACACATGTCACTGGGTGGCGGATTTTTTATTGAATTTTGATTGAAATTTTGAGGCAATTTTCTTTTTCTACTAAATTTACTGCTTTATTGTAGGTGGTTGGATTTTGTTGATTTTAAAACTTCAAGGGCATGTTTCATTCAGTATTAGTAGCCTTAGAGGGCATTGAGTACCTATTTTTTTGTTCGTACTGCATAGTCTAAGGTAGAGAGAGAACAGTATTACCAGTAGACGAACAGTGGTTGAGCAAGTTACTGGAGGCTTTACTAGAAAAAAACTTTCGTTCTAGATCAGCGGTTCTTAATCCGTGGGGAATTTCCCACTGGTGGAGAATGGCGAAGTTGTCAGGTGGGTAATTACGCGCATTTGTTTCCACCCACAAAAAATCGATGATATTTCAAAATCTAAAAAAATACAACTAAATGTTTACTTACTTTACAAATCACAACCATTGACAGACTGTTTTAATAACAAAAGCAACCATAATGAGGTATTGTATATTGTGTTTAGATAAAAGTGACATCTGGGCTAGGAATGTCGTAGATAATGAGTAAAAGGAAGATGCTGCGGTTAGGAATGGAGAGTTGGCTCACTAAAAAGTGGCGAATTAGAGAAAAAGGTTAAGAACCACTGTTCTAGATGCATAATGAAATTCAATTTGCGGTTTTGTTTTATCATTCAAGCATTCAATTTTATCATTCAGGATATGGGAATTTTTGGAATAGGAGCTACATAGGCAGCAATTCTTGGAATGGATCTAAAGGCCCCCTCATACGTACAAATATGTTGACAGAAAATCTGAACTGAATTTAGTTTGTCGGTCTCAAGGCCCCTCACACGATGCAAACAACACACTGCAAAGTTGCAAACTTGACGAAGACTGGCGCACGCTTCAGTATACCAGTAGCGGCTAGGCTGAGAGTACGCACAAGAACAGCGACTCCAGACGGCGATTCGCTATAGTTGCAATGAATAAGAAATAAAAGAGATGTAAAAGCTCGCTCAAAATGGGCTAAAGAATAGTTCCTAGAAAGTAGTGAACATACAAACAAGAAATTGCTTATTGAAGTGCATAAGGAGGGAGAGCAGCAGTGTACAGTCGTGCACAACACACGAAGGCTGGCGTGACACTGACGTGGTGTTAACTGCATGGTAGACTAAAGGAGGTAAAGTCACTTCTATGGGGACGTCAGTGCACATTCGCAAACTCGACTAGCCAATAGAATGGCTTCATTTCATACAAGCCGGATGACGTCACTAGGGTTACGTGACGTCAGCAGCGGCAGCGTACTACGATGCAGCGTACTCTGCCTTCCAGACGTACGATCAGAAACAGAACAGACAGCCGGTGTTGCTTCCGCACAACGGGTTTTAGAAAAATAGAATTCCGTCCGCCTCCGAGCTTTTCCACCAGTACTAAACGGTTATCGATCTCCGAGTTCATCATACGGACAGCTTCTTAAATTAAATGCTCAATTGAAACAATAGGAAAATTAATTTAATTCAGTTCAGTGATACTTTTCTATACTGATGAAGCAGACGATTGCGCGCCGTGTTCAATTGTAAAAAGGATCATATAAAATTCAACTTAGAGGTATCGTTTATTTGTAATCAAATGTGCGACATAAGAATTCCGCTTATAAGTTCATGAACAAAACAGCGGGAGAATGTATTTTCAAATGTATGTGCGTTTCGGGCATTAAAATTTTTCGAGTAATGCCAACATCCTGAAAAATTGCGAAATTTTCTTTCGAGCGCCATTCCTGCTTCACTACCAAAGAAACTCGAACACATTGAGTACTTGAACACACACCCGTTATAAACTATTGCATTTCTTAAAGTTACATATCGAACAGAGAGCTGATTAGATTTGATTCGATGTTAGTTTAAGCCTCTTCATCTGCAACACAGGCGATCCATAGATCCACAGAGGAGAAGGATTAGATTAGATGATAGTTTTAGCCTCCCAAACCGCTAAAAGAAAGGGTTCCGAAGAGAGGAAGGCACCATTTAGTATGGAGTTGTGGGAACGCGGAATCTATCCACAATGTGCGTAGAAACAGTGAGTTTAGTAAGAAGTTTATGAAATAAGATGAAATTTGAAGAAGAATGTAGTAGGTGATGAAAAAAAGGACAGCAGTGAACCGTAGAAAAGATGGCCCGTAACAAAATGACAAAAAAACTATTCTACTTCAACGAAGTGAGGGCTTACCTAACCTTTAGCTCAAGACCTCCTACATTCGCCATTGGAGTGCTAAGAACAGAGAGCATTGATTATTGCTATGCGGGAAAGGTAAAATTACCCGCATTTATGATACATGGAAGTACGGATTAAATAAAGAAACGATAAGATGAAGAAAATATAAAAGAATATGACATCGTTTAGCACATCTCGCCGCAAAAAAAAAAGAGTTTCAGAAACAGGAAGAAAGAAGGCACCATTTGGCAGGGCATTAAGAGATCAGGAAATCTATGTACAAGGTGTGTTCTTGCAGAAGATATTTTAAATGCAAGCAGCAAGGTAGGAAGTTCATGATAAAAATTATACGTTGAATGTTAGGTTTCAAAGAACAGGATTGCAATGAACCGAGAAACAGTCGGTTCACACTAAACAACATTATGTTAGATAATTAGTAGTACAAGCCTATCCACCACAACAAAGTTCTATCAAATAGATGAAGGAATCATTCAATGTCAACTTGAAAGAACGGGGAATGTATGCACAAGGTTTGTTCCCACACAAGACTCCATGCACCTAACTAATAGCAAATAAAGAGGGCAGTTCATGAAACCAGGTAATAGGTGAAGGAAAACGCCAGAAATGGTGAAAAATTGACAGAAGTGAATCGAAATAGGATGGCCCATAATAAAACAAAAACCTACGCTCTCTCAATAAAAAAGGTAATTTCCTAATTAGAACTCAAAGTCAGGAACCCCAATTAATTTGATACAGATTCGTTGGGAGCGCTACACGCAGGAATACTACACTCGAGAACAGCAAGTCAGAAAATAACGGAGGAGCAGTACAAGACCGTCACTGTACATATTACTTATTAGGATACAAAAAATAAACACACAGAAAATGTGTCTGTAACACCCAGCTTAAGCAACGTATCGTGTATTTTTGTGGAGTGGGAGGGCTCCCTTTAGCATGAAGTGTATGAGCTGATAGAAGTAAATTAAAGTCCATAATTATTATTATAATTATTATTATATAAGAACGTTTTAGCCTCCCTTTACCACGACAAAGATGCTCAAAGCGAAGAAGGATGAAGGCACCATTTAATATGGAGTTGAGGGAACGCGGAATCTATGCAAAAGGTGCATAGAAACCGTAAGCTAAGAAAGAAGTTCATGAAACAAGAAAAAGTTTAAGAAAAAAGTAGTAGGTGCTGAAAAACAGGACAGCAGAGAACCGAAAAAAGATGATCCGTAGTAAAACAAACACCTATTCTATTTCAACAAAAAAAGCCTACCTAACCTTTAGCTTGGGCCCTCACGTAATCCCCCTGGGAGTGCTAATTCTCATAGATACAATAAGATTAAGATTATAAGTTAGTTTAAGCCTCCCTAACCGCTGCAAAAATAGAGCGTATCGAAGAGAGGAAGGAGGAAGGCACCATTTAGTATGGAGATAAGAAAATGAGGAATCTATGCAGAAAGGGCATAGAAACAGTAAGATGGGAAATAAGTTCATGAAATAAGATAAAAGTTGAAGAAGAAAGTCAGAGGTGCTGGAAAACAGGACAGTAGTGAACCGAAAAAAGTTGGTCCTTAACAAAACAAAAAACATTTTTATTTCAACAAAAAGAAGGCCTACCTAACTCTCAGCTCGGGCCCTCATATTTTTTCCCTGGGAGCGCTAATTTCCATAGATACAATAGTTGTATCCCCCTGACGGGCCCATAGATACAATAGTTGTATCCCCCTGAGAGGAATCAAAGTCCATTATTTTGTTCATTACCTGGTGCGTTTCCCTAAAAAAGCTACCGCATTCAATATCTCTCCGAAGTTATTCCAGAACATTTTTCTGTATAAAAAATTATAAATATTTAAATTGTAAATAAATTCAAATGACAGCAGTGAAGCGAAAGGTGGTCAGCAACGGAATTAAAAACGCATTCTATTTCAACATATGAATGGCTTAATTAAGTAAGTAACTTGCAGGACTTGGCATGTTCTCCCTTAGAACAGCAAATTTTCAATATAAATACTAACAAGTTCTGCAGATTTGCTTAGAGTATGACTTGGAATCAGCCTCTCTTACCACAAGATAGCTTTTCAAAGAGAGGAAGACACACCTTTAAGTACGGAGTACATACAGTCAATGAGGAATTAATACACAAGGTGTGTTTACACACAAGAGACGCAACGCATAGAAACAGAAAGTTGAAGATAAAGGTTATGAAAAAAAATCAGAGCTGAAGAAGAAAGCCATAGGTGATGTAAAAACAGCATAGCAGAGCGCCACAAAACGATGGTCCTTAACGAAACAATGGTCCTTGCAATTTTTTAATTGCAACAAAAAAAAGGCCTAGCAAACTCTCAGCTCGATACATTACATCACTAAATTTATAAGAGTAGGGAGCAAAATAAAAGCCAACAACTCATCCCTGCATAAATGAATAAATATTTTCACCACCTAAAAATGTATTTCGCTTCTAAAATCTCGACACAACGTAACTTTCGGACGATAATGAATTAAATAAACTATTTTCCTATCATAAACAATAATTAGAACGCCATTGCTCAAGGCTCGTTTCAACATTTGCCGGCTAATAAGTTCTAAAATGTACACACATGACAACATAAAACTGAATTCAAATCTACGAAAGAACTAGCAGTAAATAATGACTTAGAAAACATCACAGAGCGCAAAAATGGAAGCACTCTCAATACATTAAGGCATCTTCAAACATCAGTATCAGTGCTCTGCGCACCAGTAAGTAAGGAAATACAAAAGTAGAATGAACATTTTTAATTCTAAAAGGAAAAAAACATAATATACTATAAAGACAAATTATAGAATGATCAGTTAGGATTAAAATTACTCTTTGTATGCCAATTCTTTTAACTACCTGCAATTTTGAAGCCTATGACCTATTTTATACCAACTATGGGAATGATGCTCGAAATTGATTGTTCATAACCGTATCATATTCTTCACAAACAATCGTACGATTATCAATAAGCAGAAGTAAAACCAGAGGGACGTTCAGAAGAGAAGAGCATTGATCAATAACAAAATATTATTGTGCTACAGGTAACTTTTCAAAGAGAACATAAATTCAGTACAGGCTGCTGGGAAGAGCATAAACTTCAGAATGTCAAAACTGGCGAGGTGAGCATAACTCAAGCTACGAAAGTATTTTCAAAGCCAGTCTAAAGCTTTTCACAGAATTCATTTTGAAACCAAAACAGCGAATTTATCATAGGATTGTAAAGGTTTCCACGAGTAAGTTACAAGTAACTTTTTCTGCCGAGTTCCAATTACGAGAAAAAAAACAAGGATTACAAATTGGTATGGCACTTAAATACCAAGGAATGCTAATTGGTCGGATGCCTTGACGTCACTGGGGTGAGACTCGATTTCATAAAAGACTGGTTTGCAGCTACCTTGTTTTGTCTACCATGGTCATGGTAGACGAAACAAGGTAGCTGCTTTTTCTGTTTTTGTTTATGGTTCTGTTTATACCTTAGTCTCCTTTTCTCTGTTTCTTAGTAGGAAACAGAAAACATCTGTGCAAAAATGAAATTGAGGACATATCTTCATTTTATTTTTTATGGGTAAATGTTAAGGAGAGGACCATAATCGATTTTTCACTTTTGGGTGTCTAAACGTAGTTAATTAGATCTAAATAAACTATTTTTCATCTACGCACTTTCCGTCGCGAATGAGTATTTAACAAGGTATAGCGGGAAATTACTGACCGCAGCTCTAGTGCTTGAAGGGGAAAGAAATTGTTCGGACGTGAAGACTACAATGGATTCTTCCTTTTGACGCACTCAAATGATCGAGCGCATTCCAGCCATCAAAGACGAAAATTAACATACCGCTATAACTCATTAAATGCTCATTTGCAACAGAAAGGGCATAGAAGAAAAATTGTTCATTTTGATCTAATAAACTATGTTTAGCAGCAAAAATTGAAAAATTGATTATGGTCCTCTTCTTTACAAATACCTTTTATGTCATATAAAATTGATGCTTGTGTGTTTAGACTTTTTCTTTTGTAGTTTAGATTAGTTAATTTTAGTTGTATTGTTAAATGTCATGAACAAATCTACTTATATTATACACAACATTAACTGTTGAAGAAAAATTGTGAAAACTAGCTTGAGTGTATTAATTAACTTATTTGGTTGTACCTGAAGCTATGTATGTCACACTTTCCGGTTTATTATCCCATTATAGTGTAATTTTCTCTTTTTCCCCTTATTTTTTCACCAATGAATTTTCTTTGGCTTTTTCCTTCCCTTTTCTCCCAGTGCGACTGATATTTTTCAAGTTTTTATTACACTCTAGTTTGTCATTGTCTCCATTTCCTTATGTGTGCATTTTAATACTGTTTTATATTCAGTGTTTTCTCTCTGTATAACTGACCCTATTTATTAAATACTCCCAGCTGCACCTCAATTTATTATAATAACTCTGCCTTTTGTTTTCTCTAACATATTTTAATCTGTACCCTCACTAATGCAACTGAAATGCATGCTTATTGAGCCAAATCTAATTCAGGAACTGTTGATGTGACAAGTTCACTAATATTTATTTTTGCCTTCCAGGTACAAGAAGAAAGTGAAAAAATTCCACCCATCATTGAAATGGATGAAGGGGCGCAAAAGGCTGTCGTGGTATTCAACGGACCCACCGATATTGGAGGAATTTTGGCTTCAGTGAAAGTGGAAGATGCTGCCACTTATATCTCCGGTTACATTGCCATGAATACAGACGTGTATCAGCAACAACTGAAGAAAAAAACATCTTTGTCTGACTATACTATATGTTCCATTCTTAGTGTAATATATTTCAATTTCCTTCTGTTTGGGTCTTTTAAAAAGTATCTCCAATCTGATGATCAGTGCAAGAGACTGAAATTTTGCAGTAAATCTTTCTTAAATGCTATTCCTTGTTGTGAGAGGGTTTTCCTCTACCTTTTCAATAAAATTAGTCACTCACCAGGCTTCTGCAAAAGTGTTAGTGAATTATGTCATGAGAACTGACCTAAATCTCTCACGTGCTGTTCTTAAATAATAATGTACTTAATCTAGTTTTTCTTCAGATGTAGAAAATTACAGTCAGTCAGAGCTTACAATAGACCTCTGCAGAGTACATGTTTTACAGCAGGTAAACTTGATAAAATGGTGCACAAGGGATTCCACTGCACATTTCTCCTGACCCCTTGTCAACATGATGCTCTAAAGTGAAATATGATAAATTGTGTCAGATCAAATTATTCAGATAATTTTAAATGGTTTCTTGAGCTGCTACTTGAATGCACTTGGGTGTGCAAAATCATTTTATGCCATGTGTCCCGGTATTTCATTCGAAATAAGTTAGGGTGAATTACTGTTTCCTTCTTTAAAACCTATAACTTCATGTTGCTGCTGCTGTACAGCAGAACTTCATACATTCCGATTAAATATAAGAAAGCTTAATTTTAGTCTTTGTGTCACTCACTCTACTCAGCTGTTTGATAAACTAAAAGCAAAAAATGATAGAGATGGGATTGTGAGGTGGTCTATGGTATCGAACTAGTGATAAACTTTTTTTATTGGTCTGTTCATAATTTAAGGCTGTGAACTATTATGTGGTACAATGTTGTCTATTGCATAACACAATAACGGACGGTAGTGCAAGGTTAATTTGTTGGTTCGGCCGAGTGCATTGTTAGATTGAAGCGTTATAAATTAGCATTCCTTGGTATTTAAGTGCCATACCAATTTGTAATCCTTGTTTTTTTTTTCTCGTAATTGGAACTCGGCAGAAAAAGTTACTTGTAACTTACTCGTAAAAACCTTTACAATCCTATGATAAATTCGCTGTTTTGGTTTCAAAATGAATTCTGTGAAAAGCTTTAGACTGGCTTTGAAAATACTCTCGTAGCTTGAGTTATGCTCACCTCGCCAGTTTTGACATTCTGAAGTTTATGCTCTTCCCAGCAGCCTGTACTGAATTTATGTTCTCTTTGAAAAGTTACCTGTAGCACAATAATGTTTTGTTATTGATCAATGCTCTTCTCTTCTGAACGTCCCTCTGGTTTTACTTCTGCTTATTGATAATCGTACGGTTGTTTGTGAAGAATATGATACGGTTGTGAACAATCAATTTCGAGCATCATTCCCATAGTTGGTATAAAATAGGTCATAGGCTTCAAAATTGCAGGTAGTTAAAAGAATTGGCATACAAAGAGTAATTTTAATCCTAACTGATCATTCTATCGTTTGTCTTTATAGTATATTATGTTTTTTTCCTTTTAGAATTAAAAATGTTCATTCTACTTTTGTATTTCCTTACTTACTGGTGCGCAGAGCACTGATACTGATGTTTGAAGATGCCTTAATGTATTGAGAGTGCTTCCATTTTTGCGCTCTGTGATGTTTTCTAAGTCATTATTTACTGCTAGTTCTTTCGTAGATTTGAATTCAGTTTTATGTTGTCATGTGTGTACATTTTAGAACTTATTAGCCGGAAAATGTTGAAACGAGCCTTGAGCGATGGTGTTCTAATTATTGTTTTTGATAGGAAAATAGTTTATTTAATTCATTATCGTCCGAAAGTTACGTTGTGTCGAGATTTTAGAAGCGAAATACATTTTTAGGTGGTGAAAATATTTATTCATTTATGCAGGGATGAGTTGTTGGCTTTTATTTTGCTCCCTACTCATATAAATTTAGTGATGTAATGTATCGAGCTGAGAGTTTGCTAGGCCTTTTTTTTTGTTGCAATTAAAAAATTGCAAGGACCATCGTTTCGTTAGGGACCATCGTTTTGTGGCGCTCTGCTATGCTGTTTTTACATCACCTATGGCTTTCTTCTTCAGCTCTGATTTTTTTTCATAACCTTTATCTTCAACTTTATGTTTCTATGCGTTGCTTATCTTGTGTGTAAACACACCTTGTGTATTAATTCCTCATTGACTGTATGTACTCCGTACTTAAAGGTGTGTCTTCCTCTCTTTGAAAAGCTATCTTGTGGTAAGAGAGGCTGATTCCAAGTCATACTCTAAGCTAATCTGCAGAACTTGTTAGTATTTACATTGAAAATTTGCTGTTCTAAGGGAGAACATGCCAAGTCCTGCAAGTGACTTACTTAAGCCATTCATATGTTGAAATAGAATGCGTTTTTGATTCCGTTGCTGACCACCTTTCGCTTCACTGCCGTCATTTGTATTTATTTACAATTTAAATATTCATTTTTTTTTATTCAGAAAAATGTTGTGGAATAACTTCGGAGAGATATTGAATGCAGTAGCTTTTTTAGGGAAACGCACCAGAGAATGAACAAAATAATGGACTTTGATTCCTCTCAGGGGGATACAACTATTGTATCTATGGGCCCCTCAGGGGGATACAACTATTGTATCTATGGAAATTAGCGCTCCCAGGGGAAAAATGGGAGGGCCCGAGCTGAGAGTTAGGTAGGCCTTCTTTTTGTTGAAATAAAAATGTTTTTTGTTATGTTAAGGACCAACTTTTTTCGGTTCACTACTGTCCTGTTTTTCAGCACCTCTGACTTTCTTCTTCAACTTTTATCTTATTTCATGAACTTCTTTCCCATCTTACTGTTTCTATGCCCTTTCAGCATAGATTCCTCATTTTCTTATCTCCATACTAAATGGTGCCTTCCTCCTTCCTCTCTTCGATACGCTCTATTTTTGCAGCGGTTAGGGAGGCTTAAACTAACTTATAATCTTAATCTTATTGTATCTATGGGAATTAGCACTCCCAGGGGGATTACGTGAGGGCCCAAGCTAAAGGTTAGGTAGGCTTTTTCTGTTGAAATAGAATAGGTGTTTGTTTTACTACGGACCATCTTTTTTCGGTTCTCTGCTAACCTGTTTTCAGCACCTACTACTTGTTTCTTAAATTTTTTCTTGTTTCATGAACTTCTTTCTTAGCTTACGGTTTCTATGCGCCTTGTGCATAGATTCCGCGTTCCCTCAACTCCGTATTAAATGGTGCCTTCATCCTTCTTCTCTTTGAGCATCTTTGTCGTGGTAAAGGGTGGCTAAAACGTTCTTATATAATAATAATTATAATAATAATTATGGACTTTAATTTACTTCTATCAGCTCATACACTTCATGCTAAAGGGAGCCCTCCCACTCCACAAAAATACTCGATACGTTGCTTAAGCTGGGTGTTACAGACACATTTTCTGCATGTTTATTTTTTGTATCCTAATAAGTAATATGTACAGTGACGGTCTTGTACTGCTCCTCCGTTATTTTCTGACTTGCTGTTCTCGAGTGTAGTAGTCCTGCGTGTGGCGCTCCCAACGAATCTGTATCAAATTAATTGGGGTTCCTGACTTTGAGTTCTAATTAGGAAATAACCTTTTTTATTTAGAGAGCGTAGGTTTTTGTTTTATTATGGGCCATCCTATTTCGATTCACTTCTGTCAATATTTCACCATTTCTGGCGTTTTCCTTCACCTATTACCTGGTTTCATGAACTGCCCTCTTTATTTGCTATTAGTTAGGTGCATGGAGTCTTGTGTGGGAACAAACCTTGTGCATACATTCCCCGTTCTTTCAAGTTGACATTGAATGATTCCTTCATCTATTTGATAGAACTTTGTTGTGGTGGATAGGCTTGTACTACTAATTATCTAACATAATGTTGTTTAGTGTGACAGTGTGAACCGACTATTTCTCGGTTCATTGCAATCCTGTTCTTTGAAACCTAACATTCAACGTATAATTTGTATCATAAACTTCTTACCTTGCTGCTTCCATCTAAAATATCTTCTGCAAGAACACACCTTGTACATAGATTCCCTGATCTCTTAATGCCCTGCCAAATGGTGCCTTCTTTCTTCCTGTTTGTGAAACTCATTTTTTTTTGCGGCGAGATGTGCTAAACGATGTCATATTCTTTTATATTTTCTTCATCTTATAGTTTCTTTATTTAATCCGTACTTCCATGTATCATAAATGCGGGTAATTTTACCTTTCCCGCATAGCAATAATCAATGCTCTCTGTTCTTAGCACTCCAATGGCGAATGTAGGAGGTCTTGAGCTAAAGGTTAGGTAAGCCTTCATTTCGTTGAAGTAGAATAGTTTTTTTTTGTCATTTTGTTACGGTCCATCTTTTCTACGGTTCACTGCTGTCCTTTTTTCATCACCTACTACATTCTTCTTCAAATTTCATCTTATTTCATAAACTTCTTACTAAACTCACTGTTTCTACGCACATTGTGGATAGATTCCGCGTTCCCACAACTCCATACTAAATGGTGCCTTCCTCTCTTCGGAACCCTTTCTTTTAGCGGTTTGGGAGGCTAGAACTATCATCTAATCTAATCCTTCTCCTCTGTGGATCTATGGATCGCCTGTGTTGCGGATGAAGAGGCTTAAACTAACATCGAATCAAACCTAATCAGCTCTCTGTTCGATATGTAACTTTAAGAAATGCAATAGTTTATAACGGGTGTGTGTTCAAGTACTCAATGTGTTCGATTTTCTTTGGTATTGAAGCAGGAATGGCGCTTGAAAGAAAATTTTGCAATTTTTCAGGATGTTGGCATTACTCGAAAAATTTTAATGCTCGAAACGCACATACATTTGAAAATACATTCTCCCGCTGTTTTGTTCATGAACTTATAAGCGGAATTCTTATGTCTCACATTTTATTACAAATAAACGATATCTCTATGTTGAATTCTATATGATCCTTTTTACAATTGAACACGGCGCGCAATCGTCTGCTTCATCAGTATAGAAAAGTATCACTGAACTGAATTAAATTAATTTTCCTATTGTTTCAATTGAGCATTTAATTTAAGAAGCTGTCCGTATGATGAACTCGGAGATCGATAACCGTTTAGTACTGGTGGAAAAGCTCGGAGGCGGACGGAATTCTATTTTTCTAAAATCCGTCGTGCGGAAGCAACACCGGCTGTCTGTTCTGTTTCTGATCGTACGTCTGGAAGGCAGAGTACGCTGCATCGTAGTACGCTGCCGCTGCTGACGTCACGTCACCCTAGTGACGTCATCCGGCTTGTGTGAAATGAAGCCTTTCTATTGGCTAGTCGAGTTTGCGAATGTGCACTGACGTCCCCATAGAAGTGACTTTACCTCCTTTAGTCTACCATGACCAAGGTCAACTGTCAAGGTTTGCAGCCGGTCGCTCCAAAATTATCAAGCATGGCTCATCTGCTTCATACAGTCTGTGCCAACCTAAAATGAGCGTACAAACGCACGAATTCAGCTCCAGTTCAGATATGTTTGCAGATATTTGGGTGTTCACCTCAATTTGGTATCAAAACATGTACCTGTGTCAAATTATATACTCGTATGCCAATAATGCCTAGAATTCTATAACTTTACACTAGATCTTCAAACTGCATAACTTCATGTCATGAATCAGTTCCAACCTCTAGAGATATATACGGCAGTTTTACCTCAATTTTGACAATCTTATGACAGATATATATGAACATTTATGACAACTGTATTGGAAATTGCAACAACACCATCAGCAATTTGTACCTACCAATATTATGATGGAATATTGATATCCACCTTGTTCACATTTCCTCGTAAGTTGTATGTAATTTTTAACCAACAAACTATTATTATGTGTAAAACATATTAGCTGATTAGATTATCATCGTCGCTAAATTTTTTCTATTTATTTTTATTTATATTTTTTTTTAAACTTATTACCTGTTGTATGTGAACTTTTTAACAACGCCTTCAGCAATTTGTACGCATCAATTTTGTATATTGAACTCCAATATTAATCGCTCTTGGCTGAGTATTGAGTGTACCAACGAAATCACGCTAGATTTCTTACTCTTTTCCATACTTTCTAAGCTAGTTTTTAGATAGATATATCCTTTTATTCTTGACTCTGTATTTCGTTTTAAGTTGTACAGTAGTACTTACTGCCTACTGTTTACTAATTTTGAATGACTGATCACGCTGATATATTAGATGAAATCGACCCGGATCTCAATCATTTGAACAGAATATTTCCAAACCTAAACGACTCTGAAAACTGCAGGTATACTAATATATCAAAATTCAACGAATCTATACGAATAACCCGGCAGGATTTTTCGCTACTGTGTTGGAACTGTAGGTCACTCTATCCAAAATTGGAAGAGATACAATGAACTATTACTGAACTTAAGTATACCTTAGATGTGATTAGCTTCACCGAAAGCTGGCTAGATGACTCGAACAAAGACATGATTAAATTTGAAAATTATCATAGTTACCATTCGCTACGAAAAAACAAGCGAGGCGGGGGCATCAGTACATACATTTCTAAGCACACGGATTCGAGAATCATAGCAAGTGCAACACTGAATCAGGATCATATAGAATCATTATTCGTAGAACTGTCTAGAGATGGCAAACGAATTGTGCTTGGAACGGTGTATAGGCCGCCTACAGCCTGTCCTATATCCTTCCTTAATGAGCTTAATCGAATTATTTCTCAGTTCAACAGGTCCTTCTACAATGACATAATAATATGCGGTGACTTCAACTATGATTTGCTGAAACATGAAAGCTATGAACCAATCTCTAATTTCTTAAATGCATTTCATTCTAAATCTTTCCTTCCGATCATCACAAAGCCAACACGAATAACCTCAGAATGTGCCACGCTGACAATATCTTTATGACAGACCCAAGTGATTTTCTTGCTGGAATAATTTCTTCTGACTTATCAGATCATTTTCCAGTTTTTCTTATTAAGAAAAATGTCTATCTTGCGTGCACCAAAGCACGGGCTGAAACTTACTCATATCGTAAAATAAACGAATCAAATTTAGAAGAAATGCGCACCGTTCTAGAAGACTTAATGCCAACATTGCACATCACCCAACAAAACAATAATGCAAGGAGCATTGATGAATCAGTAGTAAAGTTGACTGAAACTATAATGAACGCATACAATCAGTGTTGCCCAATTGTAACTCGTACAGTTACCCCGAAAAATAAACAAAAGCCCTGGATTACTAGAGACATCGTGATAAATTTAAAGAAACGCCAAGCGTACCTAGCCCTCCTTTGCGAAGGGCGAATATCTAGAGAAACATATAACCGATTCAGAAACTATGTGACAAACCAGATAAGAAGATCAAAAAAGAGCTACTTTAAGCTCAAGTTTACTCAATTCAAAGCTGACGTTAAAAAGACTTGGCGCCTCCTTAACTCTTGTTATAAACCGAATAACGCCGAAAAAAATAAAATTGGATATATCACTCAAGATAATGTAAAATACCATGAGAAGAATGAAATAGCTAATCTCTTCAACAACTTCTTTGTAAACGTAGGGAAAACTATAGCCAATGGTATTCCAAGTGAACCTACTGATCACCTGGAATTTATGGATCATATTCGAGAACACAACTCCTTTTTCTTTACGCCTACAAACTCCTCCGATGTAATTGCGTGCATAAACAACATGAAAAATAAATCGAGTGGGTTACAAACGTTTCCAACTAAAATACTTAAAATAATTGCTGATAATGTGGCCCCGCTGATATCCAATATTATTAACCAGTCTCTCTTACTGGCAATTCCCCGAACTCCCTCAAAGTTGCTAGAGTAACCCCTATCTTTAAAAATGGTGAAAAAACCTGTGTAAACAATTATCGACCTATCTCCATGTTACCAATTATTAGCAAGGTATTCGAGAAAATTGTGTATAAAAAAGTGTACTCTTATTTTGAACAAAAATCATTTCTCTGTGATAAACAATACGGCTTTCGCTGTAAAAAATCAACAACACAGGCAATATTAAATCATTTACAATTCCTTTATTCTAATATGGATAACGGAAAGACTGTCTTCTCTGTATTTCTTGACTTTCGAAAGGCATTCGATTGTGTGGACCATAACATATTACTCTCGAAACTTCATTGTTATGGCATTCGTGGGGTTGCCCATGATTGGTTCAGATCATACCTAACAAATCGGAAGCAATACGTTGTCATTGACGACGCAAAATCGGTCCCACAGAAAATTAGCCATGGAGTTCCACAAGGATCTGTTCTTGGGCCTCTCCTTTTTCTGATTTTTATCAATGATATTATTAAATCTACATCATTTTTTAAATTCATACTTTTTGCCGATGACAGTACGCTTTCTGCGGTCCTTCCGAACAAAAATCCCACTACGATTGCGGAGAGTATAAATAATGAACTCCATAAGGTTTCACTGTGGCTTACAGCTAATAAAATAAGCCTCAATATCGATAAAACAAATTATATTACGTTCTCATACAAGAAAAATATATCTCTACCATCCATTAAAATTGGCGAAGGTGAAATCAAAGAAATCAACTCATGTAAATTTCTGGGCATCATAATAGATAAACATCTGACCTTCAAAAAGCACATCACTCATATTAGTTCTAAATTGTCAAAATCCATCGGAATCCTGAATAAAGTTAAAAATTTCCTGCCTGAAACAGCCTTACTTATGCTTTATCGAACGCTCATTTCACCATACCTGCAATACGGAATAGAAGCATGGCATGGAACTGATAAAAATAAAACCAATATAATTTTTACTCTGCAAAAAAGAGCCATCAGAGCGGTAAAGAACCTAGAATATAATGCTCACACAAATGATTCATTCAAAAATTTACAAATACTTAAACTCTCGGATCTCTACAAAATCTCCATCTGCAATTTCATCTACAAAACATTAGCTAATGATGGCGACAATAGCCTTCAACAGTTATTAACTGCGCAAACTGGTCATCACGACCATTTAACACGAAATAAAAGTAAATCCATGCTTCCTTATTATTCAAAGGCCCGCTCGCAACATAGTATACTATTCGTTGGAACTAAAACCTGGAACTCAATACCTGCGGAGATCCGTGAAAGTAATTCTTACAAGGTATTTAAAAGAAATCTTGAGTCTCACTTCTTATCAGAATACTAGTCGTATAAGATCACCAAGTCAAATCCTGCCTCCTACATGTCTGGTCCTAATAATGCAATTTGCCATGAGTAATATCGCCGATTTTCAGTCTGCTCCCAAATCGTTATCGAATATACTGTTAAATATTGTCCATATGACCTATATTGTAAAATTAAACATCAATATCGAGTTCATTATCCTGTTGATCAGTCTAATGCGAAACTAGGCTAAGTGAATTAGGTTAAACATTATTGTACGCCCTAGAATAATGTAATGGTAGGATGCCCTAGAAGTCGCTGAACTTATTCGGGCCCACAGGTAGCTATACTCAACTCTGACCATTGTATTAGACTTAAGAAACATTCTACCTCTGTATCTCCTGTGGTAAATAAATTGTTTAAATTGTTTAAATTGTTTAAATATATTTGCGCGTGTGAGGGGGCCGTAAGGCCGCCGTCACACTGAGACCAAATGGTGCCGCTGACTGTCGACAAATTATTATGACGAAATGTTACCATTTGGTCTCCGTGGGACGCTAAGAGTAATTTGTTGAAGGAAACGGAGCGTTTCTTCTCGCGTACAAGGCCAAGTGTGGACATCATTGCCCTGTTGAAAATCGGCGCAGTGTCTCGAATGGTTTACTGCAGTTCGGCGCAGTAAGTGGAGTTTAGGGCAGGTTCAGCGCAGCACCTCTCTCCAGTAGTTGTCGCTGCAGCAAATCAATTGTGGCCGCTAGTAGTTCAGCGCAGTGAAAACTACACGCGCGTTACCGCAGCACTCACTGCGTTGAGCCGCTAATGGTCAACTGAAGTTCATTCTAATATTGAATTACATATAGAATAATGAACTTATTCTATATTCTATATTCTTTTTGAATTACATATAGTCATGTTCATGCTTGTTTCTATTGTCAATGGTTTTTTATTCTTATATGCAAGAGAGTGTGTTATTAAAAAACAGAAAATAATTTTTTCATCTACGCCAAAATAATCACTGCGTCTGTCACAGGCACCACTAATAGAACATAGAAAAGTAATTTAATTTACAATACTTCTTTGCGAAGTAGCCCAAGTGGTGAAAATAAGAAATATGCTAAAAATTCGCCACATGGTTATGCATTAATTGAACGAACCGCCTGAGGGCATATAAAATGAATACAATATTTGTGAATGATTTCCTGGTTTATTTTAAGTAATGTAGACACATCGTAGTTACACTTTATTTTATACACTTCATTGATTCTTCATAACGAGTAATGAACTATTTATTATACAAACAAAACTTTTAAACGTTTATGGCTCAAAGGGTAGGGTCTTGGGATCAAGAAGTGAATCATATTCAGCATATTCTTTTATTTGATCGTAGTTTTTCTAATACAGTGATGAAAATTTCATATTATGACGGATTGATTGATTCCCTTAATGACATCTTTAAAAACATTCGCCCTGATATACGTACTCATTCCATTAAGGGTAAAATGTGCAATTTAAAAAAAATCCCTTGTGGTAGTTTGTTGCTGTTACCAATTGTTCAGGATATACATATTGATCAATATTGACACTTTAATTGAAATTTAACGAAAATGTTATGAAAATATTGTGACTGCGGAAGTAGTATGACAACATGGGTTCTTGGTACGATAAACAGCGGCAGTGAACCAGGTCGTCCATCGGTCATCATTCCTTAATTTTTTCAAGTAAATTAAAAGTTTTTAACTGGCATTTCGGTGATGGATCCCTTTAATACCATAAATGAAAATCAACCATGAATCTACTATATAAATTTTCATTAAATACTCCAAATTGTGCTTCCTTTGCTTCGATTATACTGGTTACGAACGACGAATGAACATAAGCAGTAAATTTTTAAGTTTCGATGCCCCTATCCGATCGCCGGTTAACTTCAGTTGTCATCTTGGGTCAATGAAGAGAAGTTGTGCGATCGATATTGTTAGTCCGGTGAAATCTCGGTGTAGGGTTAGGTTAGATTTTGATGTGATTAAGGGGAAATGCTAGTTTGTCTGAAGTGAAATTCAACATACAGAAGGAAAAAGTTTTTAGATGAGGGATTTTTTATAGTAACGTACAAGTTAGGTGTTGAAAAGTGGATTAAGCAAGAATTTACTGATAGAGTCGTCAGAGGCTAAAAAGTCGTAACAAATTGAACATTTCGGTTTTTGCGAGATATTTTGCGAAGGGAAGTCGTTGTTGTTATTGCTGTTTACGTCAGACTCTAACATTGATTCATCATATACGGACCTATAGCTGTTTTGTATTGTTAGTGTAGGTTTGCATGATCCATGTCTTCGAATCGTAAGCATATTTTTCGTATTTTTTTCATGCATCATGTTAACGTCAGATGTACTGAGTTTTTATCCTATTACTAGGATTTTATTGACATTTGGAGGTTTGAGAACCTTTTCCTCGTATATATTTTGTCTTTTTATCGTAGAATGTCCCCAAAGCATTCCTTGGTCAATGTGAAGTTTCATGCAATCACGGAAATTTATAATTATATTCCAAACAATCACTAAAGGAACCCATTTAAGAACGTTTTTCACGAACGACATTCTGCTCGCTGATGCGTTATTTTCGAATTATTGAACTTTGAAGTTGGCCGTCGCGCGCCCAAGGAAGCGAGCGTAATTTAATTAAAAACGGAAGCTAACCCCCTATTACAAACGTAAAGAGGTTGGGTCGTGAGGGGTAGCCACAGTTCTTCCAGTGAAAAGTATAAATAAAGCTTCTAAACCACCCATTAGGGTGACGACCGCAATCTTGTTTACATCGGGTCAAACATGGCGACCACCATGGGCGCCGCCATTTTGGACCCGATGTCAACAAGATTGCGGTCGTCACCCTAATGGGTGGGTTAGAAGCTTTATTTATAATTTTCACTAGAAGAACTGTGCCTCCCCCTCACGACCCAACCTCTTTACGTTTGTAATAGCTTCCGTTATTAATTAAATTCCGTTTCACACGCTCACTTCCTTTGGCGCCAAGGCCAACTTCAAAGTTCAATTATTCGAAAATAACGCATCAGCGAGCAGAATGTCATTCCTGTAAAACGTTCTTAAATGGGTTCCTTTAGTGATTCCTAAGATCGGAATTCTTATTTTCCGTGATTGCATTAAACTTCACATTGACCCATTCCTTTGTATGTGCATTCGAGTCCATCGAATTATGTACACGCGAGCACATGCATTGCGACCGTTGAAAGGCTGGCGGGAAGTAAGGTGACGTCAGAGTTCAGCGCAACTTAACTTAGTCTGAAAGATCGCTCGTTTACCTTTCTCTAATAAATTTTATCCCGGTTCGTTTGTGGTGGCTGTCGGTTTTTGAGTTGTTTACGTTGCATTATTAATCCAGTTTAGTTGCACATAGTGCGTCTTTTTATGTTTTTGTCCGTTCGTCCTTTGGTAGTTGTGGTATCAACATTCAAACACCGTAGCAGTATTGGTGTCAGTTGCGCATACCGCAAACGTTTGTCTATTTTAGATGAAAGGCAACTAAATATTCACAGCAGACCACTAAATCATACCAAATACTTTTAAGTCAATAATAATTCATTTTTTTACCGTTAGGGCCTAGACATTTTATTTGTCAGAATAAATATTTAAGCCTGCCATTTTTTACAGCGAAAAAATTTTTAACAACTAGGCCTAATTTACTCGTTTGTAAAATTTTTGCCTTATTAAAAATGATAGTTTATAATTTAAAAAATATTTTCAACTAGGCCTTCTGAAAAACGACAATATCAGAAAATGTTGAACATATTAAAACTTTACGTAACGTAACTATTTAATCAAATCAGGAGCTGGTGTAATTAATACATTTTTGAAGAAACTGCCTATGCCAGGAATCTACTTGAGCCTTCCCGAAGGTATTGATTCAGAAAAAGTTGCTGATTGTTAATTTAAACGATGTCATTATTGCACAATATATGTATCACCAAATTTTATTTTTTTTTACGTTCTTTCTAGGATTCTAGAATAGGACTTTAAATATCTCTGAAGTCTGTTATCCTTTAGCAATAGATAGAAAATAAATAACTTCAAACACCTATAACTCAAAATGTTTCGATTTCTCGATTAAATGGTTATGATTATCGGATTCTATAGTCAAAAATGCATATTGAAATCAGTTAATATATAATTTGATATCGGCCAAATGAGGTAGATAATTTTTCCTTTATGAAGTCTTTTAAGCTTGAAGTCTTTGAGGCTGCAGGCAATGTACGTGAGTCGGCAGGCAGTGTGCGTTAGACCATAGGCAGTATATGTGACTGCACGCAGTGTTGGTTAGACTGTAGGCTGTATACATACCATATGATAAAATCAGGCGGAGAATACAATAAACATATCGATGAAAAGCATTTCATCCTCATCAATATTGCGCCTGATGTGAGGAAATTCTCAGGCAGTCACACTGTGTGATGAATTAAGCACACTGGTAGGTTTCTAAACTGTTACGATCATGTCCCGATGATGCTCAGCAATTCCAAACTTAACGGTTTGAAAACTATTGCATTTGATGAAAGTTCGAGAAACGAGCAGTGAATAATTCTAGGCTAACTTTTCGCTGTTGCATCAAATTTTTGCAGTCTGGTATAAAATGCAGTAGCAAATAAAATTTTCCGATACGGCATTGAGAAAGTTATGCTGGAATCTTTCGGATTTTATAATTCATTTTCGGAATCTGGATTTTTAAATTTTGAACAGTAAAGTTTTATGGTGTTCTATGGTTATTTACGGACAGTTTTCAGAGATACAAGCAGTTATTTTAAATTTTTTTCTAATTCATTATGCGTAACCAATCCATCCTCTTCATTGTCTGGTTGATCGTGAGGATACGATGTGAGAGACCCCTCTAAAAATGTTTTTGCAAGTAATTATATCCGATTCATTTTAATACCATCACGACGTATGAAATATGAAGTATTACTTCCTGAATAGAAAATCGTGCACAACACCAATGAAAATGAAATTCATTTATTGAAAGAAAAAGATTTTATACACCGTTCCACTTCCGTATTACTCTTAATATAAACCATTGCAAATAATGATTTGATCTTCATCAAGGGTTCTCCTTTACTATTACTCTCGTCACTATTACTCCTCAAATCAACCGTTAAAGATAAAAATTGGTTTAATTGAAGTTTTTTTTTCATTTTGCTAGTACTCTACAAAGTAAACAACCATTGTCTTTTCTAATAACCTAATGTGAGTATTCCTCACTATTGCTTTTCAAAATCATTCTATTTTGATTTCGATTAATACTTTGAACTCATTTGAAATTTGATAGATTTTACTAGAAACGCAGCGAATGAAGAGTGAAGTTTATTGAGCCTGTTCATTTAACTTGGAATATCACATCTAACACATTTTTAGTCATTGATTCGAGGTTTAGGCTGAATATAAGATATTTTTTACTACCGAGGTTGTTGAAAATTAGAGCACATTATTTTAATTTATGCACCAAGTGTATTTGTGTTGATGATGTTGCCGATTGCATTCAAAACTAAGTCACTTGCACATACGTGCTTTGTTACATTGTCTAATTTTTTCTTTTGTATATATTTTCAGATTGAATTTATTTCCTAGAGTTTATCCGAACATTTAAGACCGATCTTAAATGGGGAAAAAATATAAACCCTATCTCACGCTGTCAGCTCGTCATAAGAGACGGCGGAGACAAGGTCCCTTGCTCTCTACTGGCAACCAAAATTTGTTAACAACTGCTCTCGATCGTCAATATCAGCATACAAGCCAAGATGGTCATATTTCTTCGATTGAAAATGTGCCTTCTGAGCATGACTGTGTTCCTCGTCACGATACTTCACTGGACCCTTTACCTAATATCATTCATAAACCACAGCAGTACGAGTGCGAAGTTTTTGCGCCTGAAAATCCTCTGGCTATTACTAATAAGAAAAACAACGAATTTGTTAGCCATGAAGCCCAGTGTACCTCTTCAGATCTTACAGGTTCAATATCAGCTAATGAGTTGGAGGCTTCTGCTGATGAAAATTCGTTGAGGGATACTCTTGAAGATCTTCCTTATGCAAGTTCTAAGGTCAATTCAAATTCATGTCAGACAAAGAAACTGATGGCGGATACAATTCTCAGCACTGAAGACAAAATAGAAGCTGCAATTGTTAATTGGACTGCAGATTGCCCCAATGTTCCTGCTCTTACAGTCACAAAACTACTGCACAATCTTCATGAATTTTTTCCTGGACTGTCACTAACAGCAAAAACTTTGACAGCTAAGGATATTTCGGGAATTTCGTATAATTGCTGGCAATATGGACGCTACGTTCACCTTGAAAATTGGCCGAATTCTTTAAAAGCTCATCTCGACTCTCAGACCCAAGCTCCAAATGTAATAAAATTGCTGATTAACATCGATGGAATTCCATTGTTTAACGATTCAAGGAAACATCACGCATATCCAATACTAATAAAAGTGTTCAAATTGAATAAAATAATTTGTGCGGGTATTTATCTGTCTGAAAATGAACAATCCAACAAAATGCCGCACATCAATACGCTTTTTGAAAAGACTTTGTCAGACATTAAAATATTAGAGAGAAACGGAATCCGTATAGGAGGAAAGTGTCACCCTGTTGTAGTGCATGCTATTGTAGCTGATGCTGTTGCTAGAGCAGACCTGAAGTGTATCGTCAATCATAATAGCTATAACAGTTGTGAACGATGCGTTCAAAAAGGCCAGTATTCAGGTGGGCATGTAATATTACCCAATTTGAACGCACCGAAAAGAACCAATGAGAGCTTCCGCTCAAAGTACGATATTTCTCATCATAAACCAGGTGTGACGTCATTGCTTGAAAATCTAAACGTTGGCTTGGTTTCAAATGTACCTTGGGATTATATGCACCTAGTGTGTTTAGGGATTGTAAAAAAGATCATGCTAAGGCTGAAATCTAGTAAGAAGCATCAAAATAACTGTCATTTGCCTGACGAAAAAATTGTTGCGCTTGACGGATTCATAGAAGAACTTCAAAAACACATTCCCTCAGAATTTTCTATAAAACTTAGTGGAGGAATGCGCACAGTTTCATTTTGGAAAGCTACAGAGTTTCGTTTTGTATTGCTTTACGTAGGCATTGTTTTGTTTAAAGATGTACTACCCACTTCTCAATATGTAAACTTTCTTTACTTGAGTTTGTCTATGAGACTACTGTTGGTAGACGGTGAAAAGGATAACATCCCAGCTGTAGAACAGATGCTCAAAAATTTTGTGCAAGGCTCAAGAAAAATTTACGGTGATAGTTTTTTATCGTGTAACGTTCACAGTGTTATCCATCTTGTTGACGATTATATAAATTTTGGGCCTTTAGGGAATACTTCATGTTTCTCATTCGAAAATTATTTAGGCATGATAAAATATAGGCTCACAGGCAAGAATAGAGTACTGGAACAGTTAGCGAAACATTTGAGTCTTGAAAATGAGAAAATCGACAAGACCGAAATTCAGAACGAAAGTTCAAAGGGAAGAATTTTCATTGGTCACACTGGTTACAAAGCTGGACTTCTTGGTGCTAAAGATAACGGGATTATTCTTAAGAGTGGCGAACTTGGGATTATTAAATACATTGATGGAGATTCACTGGGAGTAGATGTTTATTCTGCATGCGAATACTTCAATGAGCCAGTGGATTCAATGGCGGTAGGAGTGTTCCGACTGCAAGGCTTTTTAAAATCAATTAAAGTTTCGACAAATGAAGTTCGCGCCAAGCTCATGATAATTCCTAATAATGAGTTTTTCATTGCTATCGTTATGATTCATTCTCGAGAGTAATGCGATGTTTTCGCGAAAGCATTATTTGCAGTTGGAACGTTCCATTGATGCATGTGTTATGCATTTAATTGATACTCTTGTAGGTAGGATGCCAATATTCTTACCAATAATAATGTTAATAAATAATTTAAATGAGCCTCAAGGATTAATCTGTACTTATGATTACTTCATGAGCACTAAGTAAAGAAGCCATTCCCCATCCAAACAACATATTCGTGGAAGTAAATTCTACTATCAAAAACATCCAATTGATGAATTTTATCATTGAATAGCCGGTGTTAAATATTTTGCTTGAATTCGCGAATATATTGTTAATCCCGGCCATCGGTAGGGGTTCATAAAAATTTTATTCTTCAGAGGTGTGAGGTTCTTTATAGTAACTACTAATTACCGAAATTGAACTATCATTATAATATTTTCCAAGTTATCTAATAGAGCTGCTTACCTAACCATACGTGGTATATTACCATTTCGTAACCAAGGTTTGCGGAAATACTCTGTGCCCTCCATCGTAAATAAATGGGCATAAATTGTAGATTTGTTAAAATGTGTAGCTTTGGGGCCATTGAATGAATTTTATTGTTTAGTGTAGGTATCTGCGTTGTTAAAATATTGACAGATAGATCATAAATCGGCGTTACTCTGACTGTCGGAAATACTGTGACTTAATTATCGAATCTTGAATACATAATCCAATAGCTCTTGAATATTTTCATGGAACACAAACAACTTTATACAATTTTCTAACCACTCTCCAACTATAAAAATATCCTGTCAAAAATTACTTCGGTTTGTATTAGGGATGTATTTAGAATTAGTTCATAGTTGCTCTGACAGTTAGAGTAACTCCGATGTATGGTGAAGTATTTATAAGGGCCAGTAACCAAATGACTGAACTTCCGTCCTGTTATTTTTCAAACTCAATCTAAGTAGGTAGGCTAAAAATGTGCGTATGTTTCATATCCCACTAACATTTTTGCAGTCAGCCTCGATAATTATCGCCATCTACGCAAATTTTTTATACATGGACGACGCTCATTTTCGATGATGACGGCGAAACGTTATACTGACCGATTATTTTACGCAAAAAGGATATGCAACAACAAGTTTTCTTCGTAGTGTGAGCGAAGAACGAGTAAAGTTGTGAAAATAACAAAACAGTATTTTTATTACCTTAATTTTTTTTACCGCGCGTAGTCGAGGTTACTGCGGTGAACTGCAGTAAATTACTAAGAGCAGTTCACCGCAGTAATCCTCGACTGCGCGCGTTATTTTTTTAACGGCTTACGAGTGGTGGCCACTAGTTGCATTGCGGCAGCGCAGTCTGCTCAATGGAGGTTTAGTGCAGCAGCGCTGCACTGGCGCGACTGGCGCAAATGGGCGGACATCTTCAGGTGGCGGCCGAGAGCAGCCTCTGCGCAGCCGCGCTACTCAGCGCTGCACTAACCCTGCGCCTACACTGCAGTAACACTGCGCCGATTTTTAATTGGGTGCAAGCATTCATATCACTTACAGCATTAGTTCGATGCGGAATAAATGTTAAACCAATATTTTGTCCAAACTCGACGCCCTGTGCAATTGCTGACACTTGTAAGTTTGTTGACGTGTTTCTTTTCTAGAAGTTTGTGTTGTGTGATGTTCTTTATAAATTACTTTGTGATTAACTTTTTCTCAGTACTTGATAGTCATTTACGACGGTGTTTCAAGCGGCTTCGGTATAGCGTTTTTTGTCATTTCTTACTTCGATTCAACAAATAATTTAGGAATTCCGAAGAATTCTCTAGTAGTATTTCAAATTATTTATAAGTTGTCAGCCATCTCTTAGGATATAATATATCCAAGAAATGATATTTTTGATTTAACTAGCCCTTGACAGGGTTAATCTATTTGCCCGCAACGTATGGTTTTTCTATTAAAAGACCACGTATTGTTTGTCTATTAGTACTCCTCATATGGTGCGTTTTCCTAAGGACGTCTTATATTAAGAATTTTTTAAAAGCCAATCTGTTGTTATGTATCTCATGTGCCAAACTTTTAAACTGTTTTTCTTTCTTTCTTTCTTGTTACATAAATACGAGAAACGGCATGCATAGGCATAAGTTCTTCGACCTTGGTGAGACCAGAGGACTAGAGGCTTAAATCTCAGGAAGCAGATGATATAATTTTTGAATTGAGGCATTCGGGAGTTAAGAAAAAGAAAGAAAAGAAAAGAAAAACATTTTATTTCCAATAAAGTACAAACATGAAATGTCGATACATTGGTTTTTAAAACACCTCAACATTAACATCCTTAAATGATTATAACACATTGGTATCGTAATACCCGTGTAGAATGTTGAAAAAAAATGATTGATAGAAAATTACAACAAAAATAAGTTCCTTTCCTTGCCTAATCTGATTTTGAACTAAGAGCACAATCCTCGCGACGCTCATTTGAAAAAAACTTTCATTAGTGCGAACATGTATTGAAAAATGAAAGCGAAAAATGCATTCAAATACCTTAGCATAGAGACCCTTAATTGCTATTTATACATGGTTATCGTAATACCCATGTTAAGTGTTGAAACATATGATTTAGATCCTTGATTGCTATTCATACATGGTTATCGTAATACACATGATAATTGTCGACACAGGATTTTGAGAGAAGCACAAGTTAATAAAAATAAACAATAATATGTATAAAAGGGTCGTTTGCATTTGGAGTGAGGCACTAAGTTTCAGTTTCTGTGTTTCAATTGCCAAGTTTCAATTTCTGACATTTTTGCTAGAAAGTAAAAATTTATCTTATTTTAACTTCGCTAAGTCATTCTAATATTGATCTTACTTATTCCTGTCGACTATAATGAGCATCACAACTGTTGGTTCCATGCAGCGGAATGAAGGTTGCTTTTCCACAATTAGTAGTACTTTATCTGTGGGGCCCGGAAATGGAAACGGAGCTTATTATTTTTTTAATAAATTATCAACTCCAAAATCCAAAAATTCATTTCGCCCATCCGACAACACTTCACCCTCTCTTCCGGTGATGCCCCGCATCCGGTCATGCCTCTACATTTGGTCACGCTTCACATTTGTTTATATCCTACATCCGGTGAAAACCCACATCCGGTCCTTCATCCCTATGTAAGGTGTCCCAACGATAATATTTGCTATAACAAAACACAAAATGGTTATGATATTTCTTACTTACGCTAATAGTACTGGCGCAAAGAGTCCATCGGGGTTAAAGACATGAAAAGTATTGTTTTACATTGCTAGTTGTAATATTTTCAACATATGTGGAACCGTACATAAGTTACCTATCTAAATTAGTGTTGACGTAGTGTACTCACGAGAATAAAAAGGTAAGAAGAGTACCACACAGAGCTTACGACAGCAATTTGACACCAGGATAAGAAGATTAAAATGATGATCTTTAAAGTTATGACATTCGTCGAATCCGAGGCCTTTTTTAAATGTTTCAATGAGACCGAAGTAGAGAAAGTAGCAATTAAAATACCCGCACATATAACATCCTCTCTTTCTTTGCGGTAATTAATTTGGGTTTGGAAATGCAAAATGAATGTGAGTCACTAATAACACAAAATCCCTGTGACACATAGCTGAAAATACTCTTGTTAGGGTGCGCGTTATTGGATCACGAGTCCGTAATATTTGCTACATAGCTGGAACACCAATGTACACACGAGCGCAGGAAAGTAAGAAATTGCTAATGAACTCCGTCGCATGTTCAAAAAGCTTCAATATGAGCGAAAAGTACTTTCGAGTACCTTAAAGTTAAGACCATGACTTGAGATCGAATACATGAGGATCGTAATATTTATATTGGTTGATTTTGAAACAAATGGTTGGCAGAAAAGTACAAAGAAAATGCATTCCTTCCATTGTGTTGATATCAAATACATGAGAATCGTGATATTTATATCGGTTAAGTTTTGAACCAAATGACTGGGAGAAAAGTTCGTAGATAAATGTATTCTCTCCGTTGTGTTGGTCTGATTTTAACACTGGATTATATATCAAGCGGTGAAGAAAACATTGTACATGTGAGGCGTTGTTAAGAACATTCTAGTTGGTGCACTTCCATATTGAAATTTGAGCTTACGAATGTTGGAACTAATGAGATAAGGGATTAAGGTTGAAAGTAAAACGGGTAGATCCAAAATTAATTTGCATCTTTGACTGCGAGGTTGATGTTAGAGGCAATTTTACATTGTTTTGTATCAACTAGTAAGCTAAAATACCTGGTACGAATGAAGTGAAAGATTTTACAATAATGGAAAAATTTAAATTTCGTATACTACAAGCTTTGGCACAGAAAAATTAACCGGATTCAAAATAGATGAGAGGGACCGATGTACAATGCCAACCGTAACATTATCAACACTGCTGGGGGCAAAACGAGAAAGAAAGCGAGCGCTTCACCACGAGCTCAGTAAAATGCTTGGTCGAGTCAGCGTGTCTATACGTCATGGTGCCAGTGGCGCAACACTGATCCCGTAAAATCTTCAGTCTGCTCGTGGAAACGGTTGAAAGTGGATTTATGATGGTGGCTCGGCGACAAGCAATGGCGCTGGCACTCTCTATAACAGTTGTCGCAGTTATAAAGAAGAAACAAAAATGAAAGAGGAAAATGTGGGCAGAGGTTTTTTTAAAAAACTTTTTAAGCAGCTACAGGACAATTTTCCAAAATAAAGCGTTGGGAAGGAGCAGAGACTATACACCCTTCTCGTACGGCGACTGAAATGGCACTGGCACGTGGAGGGAGTATATATGGAGGGAGCATAGCCGTCTGTGAAGAGAACCAGTTTTTGAGATTTCTCCTAAGTTTGTGGTAACCAATAGCCATCTTGCAAGTGTGACGTCAGCACGGATGTCAGTTACCTACTGGCTACGCTAGAGTGCGCACACGCTCGCTGAATAATCTTCCAGCTGTTTTCCAGCGTCAATCATTAATTTGGGATTCTAAGACTCCGAAAGATAATAAATTGTGTTTTCTCACTTGACACTTAATAATATCAAAATTACTAGCAACGATACATTAAGAGTTTAAAACTATAAAGATTACAGGCCCTTAATTATAACAAATAGAGCGACTGGCACTCACACCTCACCCTCTGACTTAACGTAAGGTACTAATCTTGCTTTGGAAAATGAGGTGGGGTTGTAGGGAAGGTGGGTGGAGCCAACTTCAGCCAAGCGTCTGTGGTTGGCTCAGAATTGTGACGTGTCGGGCATTGAGAGTGCCCGAGTCTTTCAACTTTTGCAGCCAAATTGAGCCCGATCGGAGTGCGCTATGCTCCCTCCATATATCCTAGCTCCATGCACTGGCAAGAATTGGATAGCTCGACGAAGACCAAACCTAGACACACTGCTGTTTAGTGCTCCATTCAGACTGAAACGAGAGAAAATGGGCGGGGTTTGAGCCTCTCTTCAGTGCTGAAGCGCTCACTCACTGTCCGTGTCAACAGGCCTTAAGGGACGCCACTACGTCACACAAGATCAACATAAGCATTTTAAAGGGGAATATGTTCTAAACATGCAGACACGCACATACATACACCTATATCCATACGCATATATACACATATACGCACATACGTGCCCTATATGTGCGTACATACGTACATGTACTTAATACTCGTGTACGGGCAGTCATATTGCATGTGCATACTATAAATCTGTCTCGATTGTTGTATAATGTATCGAGAGAGAAGATAACTAGCAATAAAAGTTCCTGACTTCTTTTCCAGCACGTACTGCAGTTCACACTAATTGTGTTGACGCAAAGGTTAAAGGTTAACATCGGCATCTTTGGGAATCTTTATTTCCAATCAAGCCTGATACATATGATCTAAGCATTGGTTTTTCAAATGTCTTACAACTAACCCTATATATAGGACACCATGACGGTTCCCCCGTAAAGCCGGTACCCATTTCCGACACCTGGGTTGAGTGGGGGTATTGTGCAGGAGCTTTCCCTTATACCCAACGGGGAAAATCTCTGCGCCAGCGCCGGGATACGAACCCGCGACTTCCAGCATGCAAGTCCGATCCCTTAACCGCTGTGCCACAGAGAGCACAAGATAGAGAGCCATTTCAGTTTTGAATTCTCTCAGTGTTTTAGGGGTTTTGAAGCTCTGGGGGAGTCTGTTCCACAGTAAGGCGCCTGATACTGACAGAGCTTTCTGTCCGATGTTAGATGAACGGTATTTGATTGAGACATCACGTCTCCTGTTCGGCTTTTGGTTCGTGACGGTAGGGGTGTGGAATTCCACTATTTCAGCACTGCTATGAGGAAGATATAAAGAGCAGAAAACGTATTGGGCTTTGTGCGCCAGAAACCTTTCCCGAATCGGAGCCCAGGCAAGTTTTTTCAGGAGAGGTGTTACGTGGTCATTCTTTTTGAATTTACCGTTGCATACAACCTTTGCTGCAAAATTCATGCATTTTTGTTGGTCTTTCTGAAGATGTACATATAGGCCGGGATATCTCTCGTAAGATAAAAAACGTAAATTCAGTGTGACACTTACTCCATCATTAGCTTACTATTTAAAGCGGCAGGAAATATTGAACATAGGCTTGAAGGTACTCACTGTTTTGATATTCTATTTAAGCTAGCCGAAGTAAGAGACTGGTTATGGTGTGCCTCATGAAAGATTTTAAGAGTTGAAATTTGTAGTGGATGCAAGTATTTATCGAAAGAAGGATACTTGGTAGTACGGCTCCGTATTGAGATATTAAGGATACCTGTTTGGCTCGTTACCTGAAGGGCTTTGGTACCGCCCCCGCTTAAATGCGTTGTTGCTAGTTAGGTTTCCTCAGGGGGATATAGCTATTGTATCTATGGGAATTAGCACTCTCAGGGGGACATGTGTGAGGGCTTGAGCTGAGAGTTAGGTAGACCTTTTTTTTGTTGAAATAACATTTTTTAGTATGTTAAGGACCACCTTTTTTCTATTCACTGCTATTCCGTTTTTCAGCACATACTACTTTCTTTTTCAACTTTCATCTTGTTTCATAAACTTCTTTCCCAACTTACTGTTTCTATGTCCCTTCTGCATAGATTCCGCGTTCCCTATCTCTATACTAGATGGTGCCTTCCTCCTTCCTCTCATTGACAAGGTCTTTTTTTGCAGCGGTTAAGGAGGCTTAAACTAACCTATAATTTAATATGTTGCTAGTTAGGTGAGAGGGTTTTACATTATTTGATCCATGAGCGCTGTAACTATTTAATGAAACGAGTTTCTTGATTTTATGCTTCATATGTATTTCATTTTTCTCATTGGCTCCAAATGGAGTATTTACATTTTTATACTCCGCAAGCGATGAAATTTTGCTCGATATTTTTGACTCCGTCGACGATGGATCATCTCGAATGCAGTCGGAGAAGTGAAATTGAGGGTTGAGTATACTGCTTCTGTGCATATACTGCGGGTGCGTACGCTGTTGATGTTGAAACTTGATTACTAGCGACGTTCCTTTTATTATTGCAAGCGGTGCTTAGGAGATTTATATCAAGGTCGGACATCTCTGACTTTGCGTTCAGAACTGGTGATGATATGGGGGTAGTGAATTTCTTGTTGATATCAGTCTCGTTGACCGTCGGAGATGCCACTGCCATTTGAGGCTCTTGAACTTATGATTTTACACTTTGGGTTTTCAGTTGTCCACATTTCCGTTTTGTGATAGGTGCAGAAGTATTCCGTTTTTTACAGAAATTTTCATACGGACATGTGCTGGAGAATGTCATTTTCTCGATATCACAGCTTTCCGAGTAGTTTGGCGAGTTGCAAATGAATACGAGTACATTGTGTACTTAATGTTGTGGGGTACATAGATCTAGTGGAAGGTAATTTATCCTCGTTTACTGAGTCTGAGTTGAGGGGTGGTCTACTCTCAACTTGGCTAGGATTACCATTGAAATGCGAGTGAAGTGGTAATCGTAGGATGCCTCTCAATTAGCCGCCACGACTGCCTAAATTTCTCAAAGAAAAATAATACGGACCAAATGTTACTTGTAATGGATACCCGTACCTGTAACTTATAAGTTTAAAAGCCACGCATGTTGTTGCTATAACCTTTCTTTGAGTGCAGCAATTTTAAATATTAAGCTTAGCCAATAAATCTGAACAGAATGTGTTTTTTTAGCATTTTTACCAATGTGTTTCCCGCACATTGCGGCTAATCACTAACTCCATCACACTGCATAAGCTAAAAGTCGGATGTTAGGTGCGCTATTTTCATGGAAATGCATGATTTGCCACATCTGCCATTTTTTACACTTTCATGGCCACAAAATTAGCAATAGCAAATATTAGAACGTGAACTTCGGATTTTTTATTCGAACCATGTTTTTAATACACGTTCGATGTTACTTTTTTAGTAATCATTATTTTAATGACCATCAAACTTTCAGGTTTAGTGAAGCAGCTTTATTTTGGGACGTTACATTTTGGTCTTTATTGGAGGCTGTGCAGTTATTGGGGACAATCTGCAGAACTTCTTATTTTGACATCCAATAAGATGGTAATGATTTCGGTTATACATAGGTGTCTTTTATATCAAAGACAGTTTCCCTGTTACAGCACCATGGATTCGGCTGCTAATTAATACACCAATAGTAACCAACACGTTTCCAAACCAATGGAAACACTCGATCTCTCTATGGCGTTCGATAGCGTCGAAGATGATAGACTTCTACGTAAAATACTGCACTTGGGAATAGACACGCAATGGTTTGAAAGTTGAGCGAGTTGTCAAATCTATCTCATGCAGTCCGCATAGAAAACAAATTGTCCTCATTCATTCAAAACAATTTTGGTGTTCCCCAAGGATCTATTCTTGATCCGCTACTGTTTTCTATTTTCATCAATGATTTCCCTCCAATGCCTTCTAACACACGGATCTCAATGTATACAGATGATGTTCAAATTGCAATAACAAGTTCTGTATCGGAAATACCACAGACGCAAATTAAAGCCGAAACTTTACTGACTAGCCTTAAATTATGGTACGACCGAAATGGTCTCAAATTATATGCTAATAAAACACGATGCATTATTTTTGGATCCAAAGATGCACTTAAAAAACTTCAGATCTTACTCGTGCAGTTGGAAATGATAAAATTAATGCATCAAGAAATGTTAAAAATTTAGGTATCTGGTTCGATAGAAACATGTCCTTCAAATCTCATGTTGAGAATACATGCAACAAAATTTACGGAACTTTGATGTTTTTTCATCGCATAAAGAGTATGCTAGACGAAAACATCCAGATTATTAGCCATTCAATCCCTGGTGTTATCGCGCATTGACTACTGCAACCTAGTATGGGGAGACTTACCTCAATACCTTCAAAGGGACTTACAAAAGTGCATGAACTTTGCGGCCAAGGTGGTATGCAACGGTAATTTCAAAAGAAATGATCACGAAACCCCTCTCCTCAATAAACTCGGCTGGATTCCTATCCAAGAAAGGCTCCTCATGCAGAAGGCCCAATAAGTATTCTACTCGTTATATCTTCCTCACAGCAATGCTAAGATAGTGCGTTCCCATCCACCCACTGTAACCAATCAAAAACCGAACAGAAACAATAATGTCTTAGTCAACTATCGTTCATCTCACTTAGGGCAGAAGGCTCTGTCCATATCAGGCGCCTTACTGTGGAACAAACTTCCCTTGAGTATTAAAATCCCTCTAAGACTCGGAAAATTTAAAGCCAAAATAACTCGTCATCTGGCGTCTCAACAATAATTCTTAGTTACAGAACATACTGAATAGGTATTGACGAATCTCATTTGCTTGGTATATCCATTGCTGAACAATCTCCCTTGCTCATTGTTTTATAATTCAAGACATTACACAACAGTTTTAAAGGATGCGTGGGTATTATGATTTGATCGACTATACGCTGCAATTTACAAACATGCTTACTTGTATATGTGTGTTCGTATATGGGTGTGTGTGCGCATATGTTTCGTTGAGGCCGCGGTGGTGAGAGGAGGTGGGGTGTCGCGCGAGGCTCCGGCGAGAAGTGAGAAGTTGTCGGTGCTATAATTTCAAGCACTTCGAAGTGTGATGGAAAACTGAGCATCTGTGAATGTGCTTTCTACATCATTGAATTGATAAACCGGAAAAAACATCAAAAAAAATCGGCTGTGATAAGTGCTGAATTTAATCGTGCAAAACAGAATGGTGTTTTCTGTAAACTATGCTTAGACTCGAAGTGTGTGCAACAGCCCCCGGAAATGGTCACTTCCGCCTCCCTCCCTGGTGAACCTCAAATGCCCCCTCCCCCCTCCTCCGCATCCCCTGTCACTCCCACCGAGTTTAACCGGAATAAGCTTACCACGAATACTAATGTGGAAGAAAAAAAGACCTGATGAAATAACAAAGTTGAATTTTGTGAACACCAACATAAAATACAGTGATAAACATATGCAATTCTCATCTGTTATGGCGAAATCTATGTTGAGTGTCAGTGAATATGAGTTGAGTGTCTGTGGGTTTCTTTTAATCGCCTGACAGTTTATTTTCACCCTATTTTAAAGGCGATGCCACCTATGTCTCTTATTTCTCAAACCATGGATACCAAAATTGCAGCAAAATAGAAGTTGCACTCTGGCAAGACCGTACCTCGTGAAAATGAGCTTTCAGAGATCACGCTTTGATGACGATTTTTCAATACTAACGATTTTTCACTTAAATAAAAACAAATTTTCCTCTCAATAACCTCTACTCAGTGAACAGAACCTAAAATATCCTCCCCTCTATCCATACATCCGATACAATTTCACGATGTATTCATATGAAACTCGCTCTGCTACTCGTAAAGCGGCTTTATCTGGAGAAATAACATCCCTCACAACGTCGCTTGAAAAATCAAAGCCAAATAAGCAGAATATATCTGAACCGTTCATGAAACAAAAACGAAAACCACCAAAAACGTCACGCGTAAAATCGCTCGTTCAAAAGCCTCAACCGCTCAAAATGACAAAAGAAACCCCGACGGTAAAGCAGTGCGACGTCAACGAAAGCACCGCAGCACATCCGGCATCACCAGAGCGAGCCGACAGAGAGTCGACAGAAGGTCGCCCGACAGAGAGCCGAGTTTCGGGTTCACCAGCCACGGACAAAAATCTCCCAAGCGCTGCTGGTAACAATGAAGTCTTCACATCGGCATCGCACGCAGTCGAAACAAGCCCTAGCAAGAGCAAGAAAGAAGCCCCTGAGCCTGGACTCCACTATCCAAGCAATCCTCGAGAGGATACACCAGCGAAAGAAATCTTACTTTGTACGATGTGTAAAAATGTAAATTTGCTCTAGCTACCGAAAATGATGCGATGAATGAGCCGAATATTAGCGGTTCTAATATTTATAATTCTAGTGATCATGATTACCTGAATATTGCGTCAAGTAGCTTGCACCCGCTTCAAATTTTAATGTCCCATTACATTCACCAGGTAAACAATGACCTGTCTCTCACTGCAGCCCACTTAATGAAAATGTCAGAACAGCGGACGCCTCCAAGTCCACTTTCGATATCTTCCACCGCTTCAAATTTTAGACTCATTACAGAACAACTTTTCAAATTGAACTTGCATGTAAGCTCTTTTGATCTTACGCCAAAGACCTCGTTTTCTACAGGCCAATTTTCTGACTCACAGTGCAAAAAACCTCTGGATACATTTCTCGTCGGAAATAAAATTCTCACGACGGTCCAAAGGAACGACATTGACCCCACTTGTAAAATAAGAACTGTAATTTCAGGTCGCATTGATGATCTCCTTGACGTAATTGGCCAAATGCCTCAATTCACTAACTACATCGTTTGCTTCAGAGACTTAAGCCTCTCACAAGCTTACATTGCTAAAATCAAAGAACTCATATTGTCTAAGCATGCCTTAGCCCGTATTTATGTAGTGAGTGCGTGTAGCGGCAAAGAATTGTATCAGGCGTTGAATTTGTGTAAAACAAACGGTATTAAATTGATTCCGCTCCGAACAAACAATGCAACTGATGTCATAACTTGCAATGATGTTCGTACTTGGCCCGGTACAAGAGAAGAAACACACCATCTTCTTCAACAGATTGCTCTTAGATCGAGTCTAAAACTCACTTTACAATCTAGCTCCAGTATCATAAACTCCAATGGCCTGAATGACAAAACTGAATATTCCAACATCAGTGCAGAACAGCAAAATGAATTGAAGAATTCTAATCGATCACTAGCTGTTTCAAGGGAAGTCTCCAGAAACCTGAATCATTGCTTGCCTGTGGGTGATGAACGTTCTCCTCCATTGATCTCCGACTACAGCACAGTACCCACAAAAAATAGTTTTTCGTTATTATCTGACGCGAACTCAGAGAGCGATATACCTTCATCACAAACGAGTACAAAGCAGCAACCACCAACCACGTGCTCGGAAGCATTAAAATCAATACAAAGAGAAAAATTGCAGCAGAATCTCAGTCGAAATCCGATAAAACATTTAGAGCCAAACCGCATACATAACCACCACCAAGAGAATGGAAATGACAAGGGCACCCCTCATTTCTCAGTCGCTCACTCAACTAAAACTGGCCACAGCCTGCCAATTCAAAGCCAGGAAAACAAGAAATCCAAACAACTCTCGTCTGATAATGCTGAAAGTCAGCCTAAATATGACTCAAGCCCCATGTACTCACTCGTCAGCACCACCATTGATGAATTAAAACGATCATTGAAAGTGAAGCTGCTTCCTACCATAGCCGATGGGCACTGCCTCCTTCATTCAGTAACTCACCAGCTTAAAACACAATCGTCTTCAAAATGGAATTACAATTCCTTAAAAGCAGCAATCAAAAATGAGAACACTACAAATGAAAACAAATACGTCAATTTCCTTGCCCAGAAAAGCGGTGATCTACCTAGGCTCATAAGTAAATACATTGACGAAAACACTTTGATCATGATGCTGGGGATCTAATACCACATATCTTATCAAAGATCACTGGTAGGAGAATTTTCATCTTCGATGAGCAAGGCGATGGTATTTGGAAAACAGTTGTCGACCCCTCACCAGAAGTATCAACTAAAAACCATCCGTTGATGCTTCATCGGAAAAATGATCACTACAGTACCCTTGTTGCGCAAGAAAAAACCAAGACTGATATCACATCATCTTCATGACAAAATACTGTTGTCCAGTTGAATAGCATTCTCTCAAATACACCTGATGCTAGACCTGACACTCTGGGCAACAATGATAAGATCAAAGAATCCACGAAACAGTCCCTACCAAAAAATCTCTTTGATACCACAAATAATCGCCATAAAATAAAAAACATCAAAATTAAACATATCAATGCTCGTAGCCTCATTAGCAAGCTGGATGATATTAGAGTAATGTTGGTCACAGAAGACATTGACATTTTATGTGTTTCCGAGACATGGTTTGATTCGCGAACTCAAAGCTCCTTTTTCAATATTCCCGATTACGTGCTGTACCGCCATGACGGCGTTAAAAGTAGCAAAGGTAGTGGATCTTGTATTTTCGTGAAGGAAATTTATCTGTCGTCTTTACTTTTAACAAATGAAGTGTGCGAGGGCATAGAAATGGTTTGGTTGAAAGTGCAAATAAATAAACATAAGTCCATCATTACCGGCAGCCTTTACCGGCCCCCATCAGCTTCTCTACCAACAATAGAGTTCATCGAGAAAATTTTCAAAGAAATTTTAGCTACAAAAAAAGTCATTCTTTGCATTCGGTGATTTTAATATTGACCTAACGGATGAAAAAAATCAGCTAAGCAGACTGTTGTACAAACTAAACCTTTCACAAATGGTTAAAGAACCGACTCGCGTTACAAGAGTATCTAAGACTCTCCTCGATCTGGCAATTACAAACAAACCTACGGCAATACTTAATACAGTTATATCACCCTCTGTCGCCGATCACCACTCTGTAGAATGTAAAATTAATATTGCAAAGGAAAGAAAAAACTATCGTTTCATGACTTACCGCCTAAAAACTCAATATTCACGGGAACTACTTAATGAAACACTCCTAAACAGTGGAGTGTTTCAAAAGCGCTCTCCGTGGCACAGCGGTTAAGGGATCGGACTTGTATGCTGGAAGTCGCGGGTTCGTTCCCAGCGCTGGCGCGGAGATTTTCCCCGTTGGGTATAAGGGAAAGCTCAAGCACAATACCCCACTCAACCCAGGTGTCGGAAATGGGTACCGGCATTACGGGGGAACCGTCATGGTGTCCTATATATAGGCTTAGTTATAAGACATTTGAAAAACCAATGCTAAGATCATATGTATCAGGCTTGATTGGAAATAAAGCATCCCAAAGATGCCGATGTTAACCTAACCTTTAACCTAAACAGGTTCGCCGAATTTCAGAGTATGATGCAATCTGACGATGTGGACATTCAAGTTTCTATCTTTAACGTGAACTTCACAGCAGCTCTCAATGAATGCGCTCCTTCTATCACCAAAAGAACTAACCAAACGCACTCTCTGGATTACCAGCGAAATTAAAGACCTAAGCAGAATAAAGAAAGTTTCTGCACACATCTAAGTTTTGCTTTTTGCAAAGTCTAACAATAAATAAAATAGCTAGGATAGTCGCTTTTAAAAGATCCATTATCAGTTAGTTGTTTAATAAATAGAAGGACCTAAAATGATATATAAAATTGAACGTTTCGACTACAGGAGTCATCTTCAGCATTAACAAGATCTATGGAAGACAAAAAATACATTTTATTGAAAATAAGTGCAATAGTAAAAACAAATAAAAAGAAGTGGACGAAAAAGGATGGAGAACAATACTAACATGCTAACAATACTAACAATAACAGAGGGAATGACGATTCAGTTTCATTTAAAATAGGTTTGTCTTTCATGATAAAAAGAGATTCTAAAATACGAAGGTCTGATTGACTAGATGTGGTTCCTATTATCTGGAAGTTGTCCAAGCGGACTAGCAGGTCGCACTTCTCGGCATGAGTGCGTACCGAAGAGTGAGGGGGAGAGGCAAGGGGATTATTGGTTCGGAAGCTCCTTCCAGCATGCTCCGCCACACGAATATGGAGGGCCCTTTTTGTGGACCCAACATATTCCGACGCACACAGTGCGCAACAGTATTTGTAAACGACGTGCGAAAGCAATGCTTTAGGGAGCTTATCTTTGTAGTGAAAAAAAGAATTAATTTTATATCTGTTCAACAATATAATTCGAAAATTGATATGCGTGAAATGTTTAGCTAACAATGAAAGTATCTCTTTCTTGATTTTCTCGGATTGGTATTCAAAATAGGGCAAGCAGAAGTAAAAATCCTTCTTTCCCACAGTTGTTATAGGCAATCTGTTATGAAATTTGACATTTAAAAATTTCTTCATGGCAGAATCTATTAATCTGGATGGGAAGCCATTATTGTGAAAGAATTGCCGCAAAAATTCCATTTCACAGTGGAATGCATAAAAATTTGAACAGACATTATAACCCCTGCATAACAATGTTTTAACACTATTGATCTTAAAGTTAAAATTACAAAAACTGTAAAAGCTGGTCCCTAGCCCAGTAAAAGTTGGCTTACGATAGACAGAGCTCTGAAATTTGCCATTGTGGTGCGTAATTGTGCAGTCTAAAAACGGGAGACAATCAGCAGCTTCAACTTCCATTGTAAATTTAATATTTGGATGTTGAGAATTGAAGTACTTCAAAAAATGCTTACTGTGTGAGCTATCGCGGAATAAAATAAATGTGTCATCAATATAACGTCTATAGAACACAGGTTTGTACTCTACAGGGCACTGGCTCAACCATTGCTGTTCGTGGAAGGACATGAATATATTGGCAAAAGTCGGCCCTAAGGGGAGCCCCATTCCTAAACCATCTAATTGTCTGTAAAAAACATTATCAAATATAAAGAAAGAATTCATGACGGAGAGCTGCAATAAAGTTTTAAACAATGCCCTAGTTAAACCGATGACTGAATCAGTTTGAGCAAATAAATAGTGCAAACAAATTTCAATTGTCTCCTGCAGCGGCATGTTAGTAAACAAGTTTTCTACGTCAAAAGAAGCCATAAAAAGTTTATCAGCGTTACCCAATTGAACATTGACAAAAGACTCGTTACCGGTGAATGGAGTTAAAATAGGAACTAAAAACTTCGCAAGGTTGAAGCTAGGGGTGCGATATGACGCAAAAATAGGACTAAACGGAAAGTTCACACTGAAGTCTGATTTGTGGATCTTTGGATCTTTTAAAAGCGACTATCCTTGCTATTTTATTTAAAGAAAGTTTCCTTGCGAGAGTATAAAGAAAACAGGTCAAACATTACTTTATACAAGAGATATAAAAAACTTGGAAAGATTCTTCGGAAGAAAATCACGCAAGCAAAACAAACTTACTTCCACCAAGAACTATTCATGGCAAAAAATAATCCAAAACGTACATGGGAGATCATTAGTGAGGTGGCTCAATATAAAAACTTAGAGCGCAAAAGTGATTTTGAAAATCCTTTGGAAAAAGCCACTGAGTTCAACACATTCTTTTCAAAAGTAGGTGCCCAAGTCTTCGAGGAAGTGAGTAGAGCTAGTCCGAGGAAACAAACAGTTGAAAGTTCATGCTCTACTACACTTTTAAAGGCTGGTGTCCTGTTGAAGCCACGTCCTGTCGATTTACCAGAGTTACAAACTATTTTATACTCATTGAAAAACACAAAAGCAGTCGGACATGATGGAATCAGCCTCCAATACATAAAGGACAGTTTTCCAGTCACAGCACCATTGATTCGTTTGATTATCAACACATCAATAGCAACTAATAAGTTTCCAAAACAGTGGAAACACTCCATAATAAGACCGTTTCATAAAACTGGTGACATAAATACAACGTCAAATTACAGGCCTATTAGCCTTTTACCTGTCCTGTCCAAAATATTAGAAAAAGTAGTAACAAATCAACTGTCATCTCACCTGGACGAGTCAAAATTACTTCATCGAAATCAATATGCCTATAGAAAGAACACTAGCACTCAAAAATTTAGGTATATGGCTCGATAGAAACATGTCCTTCAAATCCCACGTTTATAAAACCTGTAGTGTTCTCCCTCAGGCTGCTTTACACTCTGGGCAGACTTGTGAATATCTATTGACTTGTGAATACCGATAGACTTGTGAAATATCTTTGCCCGAAGTGAGTGCCTGAGGTGCAAACGAACCCGACAGGATAAGGAATACACAACTGGAATAAAGGCCGTATTATTGAGAAGATCGCCGACAGTATGGCACACGAGGTAAATGATTACAGGCCGTAGTATAGTGCACAAGGACGACTTGGAGGACCGACGGTTGTCGGTAAGTCGCGTTGTGCGTGCCGTGGCGTAGCGGTGCCGTCGAGGTGGCGATGGAGGCCGAGAGGCTACTGCTTGCTGAGCAGCCGGGACTAGTGAATGTCGGGGTCACTGCGCGGAGAGTCGCAGGGAGAAATCTTGTGTGAGCTGCTGTGAGGAGGCTCGCTGGAAGGCCTGTGTGAGCCGTTGCAGTGACGAGGCTCGCAGGAAGAAGACTTGTGTGAATATCAGGGTTCCTGCGAGTGCACTGAGTGAGCTGTGCGAACTGAGCGAACTGAACTGCGCTTAGCTGTGCGAACTAAGCGCAGTTCAGTTCGCTCAGTTCGCACAGCTCACTCAGTGCACTCGCAGGAACCCTGATATTCACACAAGTCTTCTTCCTGCGAGCCTCGTCACTGCAACGGCTCACACAGGCCTTCCAGCGAGCCTCCTCACAGCAGCTCACACAAGATTTCTCCCTGCGACTCTCCGCGCAGTGACCCCGACATTCACTAGTCCCGGCTGCTCAGCAAGCAGTAGCCTCTCGGCCTCCATCGCCACCTCGACGGCACCGCTACGCCACGGCACGCACAACGCGACTTACCGACAACCGTCGGTCCTCCAAGTCGTCCTTGTGCACTATACTACGGCCTGTAATCATTTACCTCGTGTGCCATACTGTCGGCGATCTTCTCAATAATACGGCCTTTATTCCAGTTGTGTATTCCTTATCCTGTCGGGTTCGTTTGCACCTCAGGCACTCACTTCGGGCAAAGATATTTCACAAGTCTATCGGTATTCACAAGTCAATAGATATTCACAAGTCTGCCCAGAGTGTAAAGCAGCCTGAGGGAGAACACTACAGGTTTTATAAACGTGGGATTTGAAGGACATGTTTCTATCGAGCCATATACCTAAATTTTTGAGTGCTAGTGTTCTTTCTATAGGCATATTGATTTCGATGAAGTAATTTTGACTCGTCCAGGTGAGATGACAGTTGATTTGTTACTACTTTTTCTAATATTTTGGACAGGACAGGTAAAAGGCTAATAGGCCTGTAATTTGACGTTGTATTTATGTCACCAGTTTTATGAAACGGTCTTATTATGGAGTGTTTCCACTGTTTTGGAAACTTATTAGTTGCTATTGATGTGTTGATAATCAAACGAATCAATGGTGCTGTGACTGGAAAACTGTCCTTTATGTATTGGAGGCTGATTCCATCATGTCCGACTGCTTTTGTGTTTTTCAATGAGTATAAAATAGTTTGTAACTCTGGTAAATCGACAGGACGTGGCTTCAACAGGACACCAGCCTTTAAAAGTGTAGTAGAGCATGAACTTTCAACTGTTTGTTTCCTCGGACTAGCTCTACTCACTTCCTCGAAGACTTGGGCACCTACTTTTGAAAAGAATGTGTTGAACTCAGTGGCTTTTTCCAAAGGATTTTCAAAATCACTTTTGCGCTCTAAGTTTTTATATTGAGCCACCTCACTAATGATCTCCCATGTACGTTTTGGATTATTTTTTGCCATGAATAGTTCTTGGTGGAAGTAAGTTTGTTTTGCTTGCGTGATTTTCTTCCGAAGAATCTTTCCAAGTTTTTTATATCTCTTGTATAAAGTAATGTTTGACCTGTTTTCTTTATACTCTCGCAAGGAAACTTTCTTTAAATAAAATAGCAAGGATAGTCGCTTTTAAAAGATCCAAAGATCCACAAACCAGACTTCAGTGTGAACTTTCCGTTTAGTCCTATTTTTGCGTCATATCGCACCCCTAGCTTCAACCTTGCGAAGTTTTTAGTTCCTATTTTAACTCCATTCACCGGTAACGAGTCTTTTGTCAATGTTCAATTGGGTAACGCTGATAAACTTTTTATGGCTTCTTTTGACGTAGAAAACTTGTTTACTAACATGCCGCTGCAGGAGACAATTGAAATTTGTTTGCACTATTTATTTGCTCAAACTGATTCAGTCATCGGTTTAAACATCACATGCAAAATGTTTTCCTGACCACTTGAAATAAAGTCCAGTGTTAAAATCAGACTAACACAACGGAGAGAACGCATTTTTCTACGTACTTTTCTCCCAATTATTTGTTTCAAAACCTAACCGATAGTATCTCTACAGCGCACAAAGGAGTACAGAAGGTATCTCTACAGCGCACAAAGGAGTACAGAAGGTATCTCTACAGCGCACAAAGGAATACAGGAAATATCTCTAGAACGTACAAAGGAGTACACGAGGTATCTCTACAGCGTACAAAGAAGTACAGAAGGTATCTCTACAGCGCACAAAGGAGTACGGAAGGTATCTCTACAGCGTACGAAGGAGTACAGAAGGTATCTCTACAGCGCAAAAAGGAGTACAGAAGGTATCTCTACAGCGCACAAAGGAGTACAAAAGGTATCTCTACAGCGAACGAAGGAGTACAGAAGGTATCTCTACAGCGCACAAAGGAGTACAGAAGGTATCTCTACAGCGCACAAAGGAGTACAGAAGGTATCTCTACAGCGCACAAATGAGTACAGGAAATATCTCTAGAACGTACAAAGGAGTACACGAGGTATCTCTACAGCGTACAAAGGAGTACAGAAGGTATCTCTACAGCGCACAAAGGAGTACAGAAGGTATCTCTACAGCGCACAAAGGAGCCCAGGAAATATCTCTAGAACGTACAAAGGAGTAAACGAGGTATCTCTACAGCGCACAAAGGAGTACTGAAGGTATCTCTACAGCGCACAAAAGAGTACAGAAGGTATCTCTACAGCGCACAAAGGAGTACAGGAAATATCTCTAGAACGTACAAAGGAGTACACGAGGTATCTCTACAGCGCACAAAGGAGTACAGAAGGTATCTCTACAGCGCACAAAGGAGTACAGAAGGTATCTCTACAGCGCACAAAGGAGTACAGAAGGTACCTCTACAGCGCACAAAGGAGTACAGAAGGTATCTCTACAGCGCACAAAGGAGTACAGAAGGTATCTCTACAGCGCACAAAGGAGTACAACAGGTATCTCTACAGCGCACAAAGGAGTACAGAAGGTATCTCTACAGCGCACAAAGGAGTACAGAAGGTATCTCTACAGCGCACAAAGGAGTACAGAAGGTATCTCTACAGCGCACAAATGAGTACAGGAAATTTCTCTAGAACGTACAAAGGAGTACACGAGGTATCTCTACAGCGTACAAAGGAGTACAGAAGGTATCTCTACAGCGCACAAAGGAGTACAGAAGGTATCTCTACAGCGCACAAAGGAGTCCAGGAAATATCTCTAGAACGTACAAAGGGGTAAACGAGGTATCTCTACAGCGCACAAAGGAGTACTGAAGGTATCTCTACAGCGCACAAAGGAGTACAGAAGGTATCTCTACAGCGCACAAAGGAGTACAGGAAATATCTCTAGAACGTACAAAGGAGTACACGAGGTATCTCTACAGCGCACAAAGGAGTACAGAAGGTATCTCTACAGCGCATAAAGGAGTACAGAAGGTATCTCTACAGCGCACAAAGGAGTACAGAAGGTACCTCTACAGCGCACAAAGGAGTACAGAAGGTACCTCTACAGCGCACAAAGGAGTACAGAAGGTATCTCTACAGCGCACAAAGGAGTACAGAAGGTATCTCTACAGCGCACAAAGGAGTACAGAAGGTATCTCTACAGCGCACAAAGGAGTACAGAAGGTATCTCTACAGCGCACAAAGGAGTACAGAAGGTATCTCTACAGCGCACAAAGGAGTACAGAAGGTATCTCTACAGCGTACAAAGGAGTACAGAAGGTATCTCTACAGCGCACAAAGGAGTACAGAAGGTATCTCTACAGCGCACAAAGGAGTACAGAAGGTATCTCTACAGCGCACAAAGGAGTACAGAAGGTATCTCTACAGCGCACAAAGGAGTACAGAAGGTATCTCTACAGCACACAAAGGAGTACAGGAAATATCTCTAGAACGTTCAAAGGAGTACACGAGGTATCTCTACAGCGTACAAAGGAGTACAGAAGGTATCTCTTCAGCGCACAAAGGAGTACAGAAGGTATCTCTACAGCGCACAAAGGAGTACAGAAGGTATCTCTACAGCGCACAAAGGAGTACAGAAGGTATCTCTACAGCGCCTAAAGGAGTACAGGAAATATCTCTAGAACGTACAAAGGAGTACACGAGGTATCTCTACAGCGTACAAAGGAGTACAGAAGGTATCTCTACAGCGCACAAAGGAGTACAGAAGGTATCTCTACAGCGCACAAAGGAGTACAGAAGGTATCTCTACAGCGCACAAAGGAGTACAGAAGGTATCTCTACAGCGCACAAAGGAGTACAGAAGGTATCTCTACAGCGCAAAAAGGAGTACAGGAAATATCTCTAGAACGTACAAAGGAGTACACGAGGTATCTCTACAGCGCACAAAGGAGTACAGAAGGTATCTCTACAGCGCACAAAGGAGTACAGAAGGTATCTCTACAGCGCACAAAGGAGTACAGGAAATATCTCTAGAACGTACAAAGGAGTCACGAGGTATCTCTACAGCGCACAAAGGAGTACAGAAGGTATCTCTACAGCTCACAAAGGAGTACAGAAGGTATCTCTACAGCGCACAAAGGAGTACAAAAGGTATCTCTACAGCGCAAAAAGGAGTACAGAAGGTATCTCTACAGCGCACAAAGGAGTACAGAAGGTATCTCTACAGCGCACAAAGGAGTACAGAAGGTATCTCTACAGCGCACAAAGGAGTACAGAAGGTATCTCCACAGCGCACAAAGGAGTACAGGAAATATCTCCAGAAGGTACAAAGGAGTACACGAGGTATCTCTACAGCGTACAAAGGAGTACAGAAGGTATCTCTACAGCGCACAAAGGAGTACAGAAGGTATCTCTACAGCGTACAAAGGAGTACAGAAGGTATCTCTACAGCGCACAAAGGAGTACAGAAGGTATCTCTACAGCGCACAAAGGAGTACAGAAGGTATCTCTACAGCGCACAAAGGAGTACAGAAGGTATCGCTACAGCGCACAAAGGAGTACAGAAAATATCTCTAGAACGTACAAAGGAGTACACGAGGTATCTCTACAGCGCACGAAGGAGTACAGAAGGTATCTCTACAGCGCACAAAGGAGTACAGAAGGTATCTCTACAGCGTACAAAGTAGTACAGAAGGTATCTCAACAGCGTACAAAGGAGTACAGAAGGTATCTCTACAGCGCACAAAGGAGTACAGAAGGTATCTTTACAGCGCACAAAGGAGTACAGAAGGTATCTCTACAGCGCACAAAGGAGTACAGAAGGTATCTCTACAGCGCACAAAGGAGTACAGGAAATATCTCTAGAACGTACAAAGGAGTACACGAGGTATCTCTACAGCGTACAAAGGAGTACAGAAGGTATCTCTACAGCGCACAAAAGAGTACAGAAGGTATCTCTACAGCGCACAAAGGAGTACAGAAGGTATCTCTACAGCGCACAAAGGAGTACAGAAGGTATCTCTACAGCGTACAAAGGAGTACACGAGGTATCTCTACAGCGCACAAAGGAGTACAGAAGGTATCTCTACAGCGCACAAAGGAGTACAGAAGGTATCTCTACAGCGCACAAAGGAGTACAGAAGGTATCTCTACAGCGCACAAAGGAGTACGCGAGGTATCTCTACAGCGCACAAAGGAGTACAGAAGGTATCTCTACAGCGCACAAAGGAGTACAGAAGGTATCTCTACAGCGCACAAAGGAGTACAGGAAATATCTCTAGAACGTACAAAGGAGTACAGGAAATATCTCTACAGCGCACAAAGGAGTACAGAAGGTATCTCTACAGCGCACAAAGGAGTACAGAAGGTATCTCTACAGCGCACAAAGGAGTACAGAAGGTATCTCTACAGCGCACAAAGGAGTACAAAAGGTATCTCTACAGCGCACAAAGGAGTACAGAAGGTATCTCTACAGCGCACAAAGGAGTACAGAAGGTATCTCTACAGCGCACAAAGGAGTACAGGAAATATCTCTAGAACGTTTAAAGGAGTACACGAGGTATCTCTACAGCGTACAAAGGAGTACAGAAGGTATCTCTACAGCGCACAAAGGAGTACAGAAGGTATCTCTACAGCGCACAAAGGAGTACAGAAGGTATCTCTACAGCGCACAAAGGAGTACAGAAGGTATCTCTACAGCGCCTAAAGGAGTACAGGAAATATCTCTAGAACGTACAAAGGAGTACACGAGGTATCTTTACAGCGTACAAAGGAGTACAGAAGGTATCTCTACAGCGCACAAAGGAGTACAGAAGGTATCTCTACAGCGCACAAAGGAGTACAGAAGGTATCTCTACAGCGCACAAAGGAGTACAGAAGGTATCTCTACAGCGCACAAAGGAGTACAGAAGGTATCTCTACAGCGCACAAAGGAGTACAGGAAATATCTCTAGAACGTACAAAGGAGTACACGAGGTATCTCTACAGCGCACAAAGGAGTACAGAAGGTATCTCTACAGCGCACAAAGGAGTACAGAGGGTATCTCTACAGCGCACAAAGGAGTACAGGAAATATCTCTAGAACGTACAAAGGAGTTCACGAGGTATCTCTACAGCGCACAAAGGAGTACAGAAGGTATCTCTACAGCGCACAAAGGAGTACAGAAGGTATCTCTACAGCGCACAAAGGAGTACAGAAGGTATCTCTACAGCGCAAAAAGGAGTACAGAAGGTATCTCTACAGCGCACAAAGGAGTACAGAAGGTATCTCTACAGCGCACAAAGGAGTACAGAAGGTATCTCTACAGCGCACAAAGGAGTACAGAAGGTATCTCCACAGCGCACAAAGGAGTACAGGAAATATCTCTAGAATGTACAAAGGAGTACACGAGGTATCTCTACAGCGTACAAAGGAGTACAGAAGGTATCTCTACAGCGCACAAAGGAGTACAGAAGGTATCTCTACAGCGTACAAAGGAGTACAGAAGGTATCTCTACAGCGCACAAAGGAGTACAGAAGGTATCTCTACAGCGCACAAAGGAGTACAGAAGGTATCTCTACAGCGCACAAAGGAGTACAGAAGGTATCGCTACAGCGCACAAAGGAGTACAGGAAATATCTCTAGAACGTACAAAGGAGTACACGAGGTATCTCTACAGCGTACAAAGGAGTACAGAAGGTATCTCTACAGCGTACAAAGGAGTACAGAAGGTATCTCTACAGCGCACAAAGGAGTACAGAAGGTATCTCTACAGCGCACAAAGGAGTACAGAAGGTATCTCTACAGCGCACAAAGGAGTACAGAAGGTATCTCTACAACGCACAAAGGAGTACAGAAGTTATCTCTACAGCGCACAAAGGAGTTCAGGAAATATCTCTAGAACGTACAAAGGAGTACACGAGGTATCTCTACAGCGCACAAAGGAGTACAGAAGGTATCTCTACAGCGCACAAAGGAGTACAGAAGGTATCTCTACAGCGCACAAAGGAGTACAGAAAATATCTCTAGAACGTACAAAGGAGTACACGAGGTATCTCTACAGCGCACGAAGGAGTACAGAAGGTATCTCTACAGCGCACAAAGGAGTACAGAAGGTATCTCTACAGCGTACAAAGGAGTACAGAAGGTATCTCAACAGCGTACAAAGGAGTACAGAAGGTATCTCTACAGCGCACAAAGGAGTACAGAAGGTATCTTTACAGCGCACAAAGGAGTACAGAAGGTATCTCTACAGCGCACAAAGGAGTACAGAAGGTATCTCTACAGCGCACAAAGGAGTACAGGAAATATCTCTAGAACGTACAAAGGAGTACACGAGGTATCTCTACAGCGTACAAAGGAGTACAGAAGGTATCTCTACAGCGCACAAAAGAGTACAGAAGGTATCTCTACAGCGCACAAAGGAGTACAGAAGGTATCTCTACAGCGCACAAAGGAGTACAGAAGGTATCTCTACAGCGTACAAAGGAGTACACGAGGTATCTCTACAGCGCACAAAGGAGTACAGCAGGTATCTCTACAGCGCACAAAGGAGTACAGAAGGTATCTCTACAGCGCACAAAGGAGTACAGGAAATATCTCTAGAACGTACAAAGGAGTACACGAGGTATCTCTACAGCGCACAAAGAAGTGCAGAAGGTAGCTCTACAGCGCACAAAGGAGTACAGAAGGTATCTCTACAGCGCACAAAGGAGTACAGAAGGTATCTCTACAGCGTACAAAGGAGTACACGAGGTATCTCTACAGCGCACAAAGGAGTACAGAAGGTATCTCTACAGCGCACAAAGGAGTACAGAAGGTATCTCTACAGCGCACAAAGGAGTACAGAAGGTATCTCTACAGCGCACAAAGGAGTACAGAAGGTATCTCTACAGCGCACAAAGGAGTACAGAAGGTATCTCTACAGCGCACAAAGGAGTACAGGAAATATCTCTGGAACGTACAAAGGAGTACACGAGGTATCTCTACAGCGCACAAAGGAGTACAGAAGGTATTTCTACAGCGCACAAAGGAGTACAGAAGGTATCTCTACAGCGCACAAAGGAGTACAGGAAATATCTCTAGAACGTACAAAGGAGTACACGAGGTATCTCTACAGCGCACAAAGGAGTACAGAAGGTATTTCTACAGCGCACAAAGGAGTACAGAAGGTATCTCTACAGCGCACAAAGGAGTACAGAAGGTATCTCTACAGCGCACAAAGGAGTACAGAAGGTATCTCTACAGCGCACAAAGGAGTACAGAAGGTATCTCTACAGCGCACAAAGGAGTACAGAAGGTATCTCTACAGCGCACAAAGGAGTACAGAAGGTATCTCTACAGCGCAAAAAGGAGTAGAGGAAATATCTCTAGAACGTACAAAGGAGTACACGAGGTATCTCTACAGCGTAAAAAGGAGTACAGAAGGTATCTCTACAGCGCACAAAGGAGTACAGAAGGTATCTCTACAGCGTACAAAGGAGTACAGAAGGTATATCTACAGCGCACAAAGGAGTACAGAAGGTATCTCTACAGCGCACAAGGGAGTACAGAAGGTATCTCTACAGCGCACAAAGGAGTACAGAAGGTATCTCTACAGGGCACAAATGAGTACAGGAAATATCTCTAGAACGTACAAAGGAGTACACGAGGTATCTCTACAGCGTACAAAGGAGTACAGAAGGTATCTCTACAGCGTACAAAGGAGTACAGAAGCATCTCTACAGCGCACAAAGGAGTACAGAAGGTATCTCTACAGCGCACAAAGGAGTACAGAAGGTATCTCTACAGCGCACAAAGGAGTACAGAAGGTATCTCTACAGCGCACAAAGGAGTACAGGAAATATCTCTAGAACGTACAAAGGAGTACACGAGGTATCACTACAGCGTACAAAGGAGTAAAGAAGGTATCTCTACAGCGCACAAAGGAGTACAGAAGGTATCTCTACAGCGCACAAAGGAGTACAGAAGGTATCTCTACAGCGCACAAAGGAGTACAGGAAATATCTCTAGAACGTACAAAGGAGTACACGAGGTATCTCTACAGCGCACAAAGGAGTACAGAAGGTATATCTACAGCGCACAAAGGAGTACAGAAGGTATCTCTACAGCGCACAAAGGAGTACAGAAGGTATCTCTACAGCGCACAAAGGAGTACAGGAAATATCTCTAGAACGTACAAAGGAGTACACGAGGTATCTCTACAGCGCACAAAGGAGTACAGAAGGTATCTCTACAGCGCACAAAGGAGTACAGAAGGTATCTCTACAGCGCACAAAGGAGTACAGAAGGTATCTCTACAGCGCACAAAGGAGTACAGAAGGTATCTCTACAGCGCACAAAGGAGTACAGAAGGTATCTCTACAGCGCACAAAGGAGTACAGGAAATATCTCTAGAACGTACAAAGGAGTACACGAGGTATCTCTACAGCGTACAAAGGAGTACAGAAGGTATCTCTACAGCGCACAAAGGAGTACAGAAGGTATCTCTACAGCGCACAAAGGAGTACAGAAGGTATCTCTACAGCGCACAAAGGAGTACAGAAGGTATCTCTACAGCGCACAAAGGAGTACAGAAGGTATCTCTACAGCGCACAAAGGAGTACAGAAGGTATCTCTACAGCGCACAAAGGAGTACAGAAGGTATCGCTACAGCGCACAAAGGAGTACAGGAAATATCTCTAGAACGTACAAAGGAGTACACGAGGTATCTCTACAGCGTACAAAGGAGTACAGAAGGTATCTCTACAGCGTACAAAGGAGTACAGAAGATATCTCTACAGCGCACAAAGGAGTACAGAAGGTATCTCTACAGCGCACAAAGGAGTACAGAAGGTATCTCTACAGCGCACAAAGGAGTACAGAAGGTATCTTTACAACGCACAAAGGAGTACAGAAGTTATCTCTACAGCGCACACAGGAGTTCAGGAAATATCTCTAGAACGTACAAAGGAGTACACGAGGTATCTCTACAGCGCACAAAGGAGTACAGAAGGTATCTCTACAGCGCACAAAGGAGTACAGAAGGTATCTCTACAGCGCACAAAGGAGTACAGAAAATATCTCTAGAACGTACAAAGGAGTACACGAGGTATCTCTACAGCGCACGAAGGAGTACAGAAGGTATCTCTACAGCGCACAAAGGAGTACAGAAGGTATCTCTACAGCGTACAAAGGAGTACAGAAGGTATCTCAACAGCGTACAAAGGAGTACAGAAGGTATCTCTACAGCGCACAAAGGAGTACAGAAGATATCTTTACAGCGCACAAAGGAGTACAGAAGGTATCTCTACAGCGCACAAAGGAGTACAGAAGGTATCTCTACAGCGCACAAAGGAATACAGGAAATATCTCTAGAACGTACAAAGGAGTACACGAGGTATCTCTACAGCGTACAAAGGAGTACAGAAGGTATCTCTACAGCGCACAAAAGAGTACAGAAGGTATCTCTACAGCGCACAAAGGAGTACAGAAGGTATCTCTACAGCGCACAAAGGAGTACAGAAGGTATCTCTACAGCGTACAAAGGAGTACACGAGGTATCTCTACAGCGCACAAAGGAGTACAGCAGGTATCTCTACAGCGCACAAAGGAGTACAGAAGGTATCTCTACAGCGCACAAAGGAGTACAGGAAATATCTCTAGAACGTACAAAGGAGTACACGAGGTATCTCTACAGCGCACAAAGAAGTGCAGAAGGTAGCTCTACAGCGCACAAAGGAGTACAGAAGGTATCTCTACAGCGCACAAAGGAGTACAGAAGGTATCTCTACAGCGTACAAAGGAGTACACGAGGTATCTCTACAGCGCACAAAGGAGTACAGAAGGTATCTCTACAGCGCACAAAGGAGTACAGAAGGTATCTCTACAGCGCACAAAGGAGTACAGAAGGTATCTCTACAGCGCACAAAGGAGTACAGAAGGTATCTCTACAGCGCACAAAGGAGTACAGAAGGTATCTCTACAGCGCACAAAGGAGTACAGGAAATATCTCTGGAACGTACAAAGGAGTACACGAGGTATCTCTACAGCGCACAAGGGAGTACAGAAGGTATCTCTACAGCACACAAAGGAGTACAGAAGGTATCTCTACAGCGCACAAAGGAGTACAGGAAATATCTCTAGAACGTACAAAGGAGTACACGAGGTATCTCTACAGCGCACAAAGGAGTACAGAAGGTATTTCAACAGCGCACAAAGGAGTACAGAAGGTATCTCTACAGCGCACAAAGGAGTACAGAAGGTATCTCTACAGCGCACAAAGGAGTACAGAAGGTATCTCTACAGCGCACAAAGGAGTACAGAAGGTATCTCTACAGCGCACAAAGGAGTACAGAAGGTATCTCTACAGCGCACAAAGGAGTACAGAAGGTATCTCTACAGCGCAAAAAGGAGTAGAGGAAATATCTCTAGAACGTACAAAGGAGTACACGAGGTATCTCTACAGCGTAAAAAGGAGTACAGAAGGTATCTCTACAGCGCACAAAGGAGTACAGAAGGTATCTCTACAGCGTACAAAGGAGTACAGAAGGTATATCTACAGCGCACAAAGGAGTACAGAGGGTATCTCTACAGCGCACAAGGGAGTACAGAAGGTATCTCTACAGCGCACAAAGGAGTACAGAAGGTATCTCTACAGCGCACAAATGAGTACAGGAAATATCTCTAGAACGTACAAAGGAGTACACGAAGTATCTCTACAGCGTACAAAGGAGTACAGAAGGTATCTCTACAGCGTACAAAGGAGTACAGAAGCATCTCTACAGCGCACAAAGGAGTACAGAAGGTATCTCTACAGCGCACAAAGGAGTACAGAAGGTATCTCTACAGCGCACAAAGGAGTACAGAAGGTATCTCTACAGCGCACAAAGGAGTACAGGAAATATCTCTAGAACGTACAAAGGAGTACACGAGGTATCTCTACAGCGTACAAAGGAGTACAGAAGGTATCTCTACAGCGCACAAAGGAGTACAGAAGGTATCTCTACAGCGCACAAAAGAGTACAGAAGGTATCTCTACAGCGCACAAAGGAGTACAGAAGGTATCTCTACAGCGTACAAAGGAGTACACGAGGTATCTCTACAGCGCACAAAGGAGTACAGAAGGTATCTCTACAGCGCACAAAGGAGTACAGAAGGTATCTCTACAGCGCACAAAGGAGTACAGGAAATATCTCTAGAACGTACAAAGGAGTACACGAGGTATCTCTACAGCGCACAAAGGAGTACAGAAGGTATCTCTACAGCGCACAAAGGAGTACAGAAGGTATCTTTACAGCGCACAAAGGAGTACAGAAGGTATCTCTACAGCGCACAAAGGAGTACAGAAGGTATCTCTACAGCGCACATAGGAGTACAGAAGGTATCTCTACAGCGCACAAAGGAGTACAGAAGGTATCTCTACAGCGCACAAAGGAGTACAGAAGGTATCTCTACAGCGCACAAAGAAGTACAGGAAATATCTCTATAACGTACAAAGGAGTACACGAGGTATCTCTACAGCGTACAAAGGAGTAAAGAAGGTATCTCTACAGCGCACAAAGGAGTACAGAAGGTATATCTACAGCGCACAAAGGAGTACAGAAGGTATCTCTACAGCGCACAAAGGAGTACAGAAGGTATCTCTACAGCGCACAAAGGAGTACAGGAAATATCTCTAGAACGTACAAAGGAGTACACGAGGTATCTCTACAGCGTACAAAGGAGTACAGAAGGTATCTCTACAGCGTACAAAGGAGTACAGAAGGTATCTCTACAGCGCACAAAGGAGTACAGAAGGTATCTCTACAGCGCACAAAGGAGTACAGAAGGTATCTCTACAGCGCACAAAGGAGTACAGAAGGTATCTCTACAGCGCACAAAGTAGTACAGGAAATATCTCTAGAACGTACAAAGGAGTACACGAGGTATCACTACAGCGTACAAAGGAGTAAAGAAGGTATCTCTACAGCGCACAAAGGAGTACAGAAGGTATCTCTACAGCGCACAAAGGAGTACAGAAGGTATCTCTACAGCGCACAAAGGAGTACAGGAAATATCTCTAGAACGTACAAAGGAGTACACGAGGTATCTCTACAGCGCACAAAGGAGTACAGAAGGTATATCTACAGCGCACAAAGGAGTACAGAAGGTATCTCTACAGCGCACAAAGGAGTACAGAAGGTATCTCTACAGCGCACAAAGGAGTACAGGAAATATCTCTAGAACGTACAAAGGAGTACACGAGGTATCTCTACAGCGCACAAAGGAGTACAGAAGGTATCTCTACAGCGCACAAAGGAGTACAGAAGGTATCTCTACAGCGCACAAAGGAGTACAGAAGGTATCTCTACAGCGCACAAAGGAGTACAGAAGGTATCTCTACAGCGCACAAAGGAGTACAGAAGGTATCTCTACAGCGCACAAAGGAGTACAGGAAATATCTCTAGAACGTACAAAGGAGTACACGAGGTATCTCTACAGCGTACAAAGGAGTACAGAAGGTATCTCTACAGCGCACAAAGGAGTACAGAAGGTATCTCTACAGCGCACAAAGGAGTACAGAAGGTATCTCTACAGCGCACAAAGGAGTACAGAAGGTATCTCTACAGCGCACAAAGGAGTACAGGAAATATCTCTAGATCGTACAAAGGAGTACACGAGGTATCTCTACAGCGTACAAAGGAGTACAGAATGTATCTCTACAGCGCACAAAGGAGTACAGAAGGTATCTCTACAGCGCACAAAGGAGTACAGAAGGTATCTCTACAGCGCACAAAGGAGTACAGAAGGTATCTCTACAGCGCACAAAGGAGTACAGGAAATATCTCTAGAACGTACAAAGGAGTACACGAGGTATCTCTACAGCGTACAAAGGAGTACAGAAGGTATCTCTACAGCGCACAAAGGAGTACAGAAGGTATCTCTACAGCGCACAAAGGAGTACAGGAAATATCTCTAGAACGTACAAAGGAGTACACGAGGTATCTCTACAGCGCACAAAGGCGTACAGAAGGTATCTCTACAGCGCACAAAGGAGTACAGAAGGTATCTCTACAGCGCACAAAGGAGTACAGGAAATATCTCTAGAACGTACAAAGGAGTACACGAGGTATCTCTGCAGCGCACAAAGGAGTACAGAAAGTATCTCTACAGCGCACAAAGGAGTACAGAAGGTATCTCTACAGCGCACAAAGGAGTACAGAAGGTATCTCTACAGCGCACAAAGGAGTACAGAAGGTATCTCTACAGCGCACAAAGGAGTACAGAAGGTATCTCTACAGCGCACAAAGGAGTACAGAAGGTATCTCTACAGCGTACAAAGGAGTACAGAAGGTATCTCTACAGCGCACAAAGGAATACAGATGGTATCTCTACAGCGCACAAACGAGTACAGGAAATATCTCTAGAACGTACAAAGGAGTACAGGAAATATCTCTACAGCGCACAAAGGAGTACAGAAGGTATCTCTACAGCGCACAAAGGAGTACAGAAGGTATCTCTACAGCGCACAAAGGAGTCCAGAAGGTATCTCTACAGCGCACAAAGGAGTACAGAAGGTATCTCTACAGCGCACAAAGGAGTACAGAAGGTATCTCTACAGCGCACAAAGGAGTACAGAAGGTATCTCTACAGCGCACAAAGGAGTACAGGAAATATCTCTAGAACGTACAAAGGAGTACAAGAGGTATCTCTACAGCGTACAAAGGAGTACAGAAGGTATCTCTACAGCGCACAAAGGAGTACAGAAGGTATCTCTACAGCGCACAAAGGAGTACAGAAGGTATCTCTACAGCGCACAAAGGAGTACAGAAGGTATCTCTACAGCGCACAAAGGAGTACAGGAAATATCTCTAGAACGTACAAAGGAGTACACGAGGTATCTCTACAGCGTACAAAGGAGTACAGAAGGTATCTCTACAGCGCACAAAGGAGTACAGAAGGTATCTCTACAGCGCACAAAGGAGTACAGAAGGTATCTCTACAGCGCACAAAGGAGTACAGAAGGTATCTCTACAGCGCACAAAGGAGTACAGAAGGTATCTCTACAGCGCACAAAGGAGTACAGGAAATATCTCTAGAACGTACAAAGGAGTACACGAGGTATCTCTACAGCGCACAAAGGAGTACAGAAGGTATCTCTACATCGCACAAAGGAGTACAGAAGGTATCTCTACAGCGCACAAAGGAGTACAGGAAATATCTCTAGAACGTACAAAGGAGTACACGAGGTATCTCTACAGCGCACTAAGGAGTACAGAAGGTGTCTCTACAGCGCACAAAGGAGTACAGAAGGTATCTCTACAGCGCACAAAGGAGTACAGAGGGTATCTCTACAGCGCAAAAAGGAGTACAGAAGGTATCTCTACAGCGCACAAAGGAGTACAGAAGGTATCTCTACAGCGCACAAAGGAGTACAGAAGGTATCTCTACAGCGCACAAAGGAGTACAGAAGGTATCTCTACAGCGCACAAAGGAGTACAGGAAATATCTCTAGAACGTACAAAGGAGTACACGAGGTATCTCTACAGCGTACAAAGGAGTACAGAAGGTATCTCTACAGCGCACAAAGGAGTACAGAAGGTATCTCTACAGCGTACAAAGGAGTACAGAAGGTATCTCTACAGCGCACAAAGGAGTACAGAAGGTATCTCTACAGCGCACAAAGGAGTACAGAAGGTATCTCTACAGCGCACAAAGGAGTACAGAAGGTATCTCTACAGCGCACAAAGGAGTACAGGAAATATCTCTAGAACGTACATAGGAGTATACGAGGTATCTCTACAGCGTACAAAGGAGTACAGAAGGTATCTCTACAGCGTACAAAGGAGTACAGAAGGTATCTCTACAGCGCACAAAGGAGTACAGAAGGTATCTCTACAGCGCACAAAGGAGTACAGAAGGTATCTCTACAGCGCACAAAGGAGTACAGAAGGTATCTCTACAGCGCACAAAGGAGTACAGGAAATATTTCTAGAACGTTCAAAGGAGTACACGAGGTATCTCTACAGCGCACAAAGGAGTACAGAAGGTATCTCTACTGCGCACAAAGGAGTACAGAAAATATCTCTAGAACGTACAAAGGAGTACACGCGGTATCTTTACAGCGCAAAAAGGAGTACAGAAGGTATCTCTACAGCGCACAAAGGAGTACAGAAGGTATCTCTACAGCGTACAAAGGAGTACAAAAGGTATCTCAACAGCGTACAAAGGAGTACAGAAGGTTTCTCTACAGCGCACAAAGGAGTACAGAAGGTATCTTTACAGCGCACAAAGGAGTACAGAAGGTATCTCTACAGCGCACAAAGGAGTACAGAAGGTATCTCTACAGCGCACAAAGGAGTACAGGAAATATCTCTAGAACGTACAAAGGAGTACACGAGGTATCTCTACAGCGTACAAAGGAGTACAGAAGGTATCTCTACAGCGTACAAAAGAGTACAGAAGGTATCTCTACAGCGCACAAAGGAGTACAGAAGGTATCTCTACAGCGCACAAAGGAGTACAGAAGGTATCTCTACAGCGTACAAAGGAGTACACGAGGTATCTCTACAGCGCACAAAGGAGTACAGAAGGTATCTCTACAGCGCACAAAGGAGTACAGAAGGTATCTCTACAGCGCACAAAGGAGTACAGGAAATATCTCTAGAACGTACAAAGGAGTACACGAGGTATCTTTTCAGCGCACAAAGAAGTACAGAAGGTATCTCTACAGCGCACAAAGGAGTACAGAAGGAATCTCTACAGCGCACAAAGGAGTACAGAAGGTATCTCTACAGCGTACAAAGGAGTACACGAGGTATCTTTACAGCGCACAAAGGAGTACAGAAGGTATCTCTACAGCGCACACAGGAGTACAGAAGGTATCTCTACAGCGCACAAAGGAGTACAGAAGGTATCTCTACAGCGCACAAAGGAGTACAGAAGGTATCTCTACAGCGCACAAAGGAGTACAGAAGGTATCTATACAGCGCACAAAGGAGTACAGAAGGTATCTCTACAGCGCACAAAGGAGTACAGAAGGTATCTCTGCAGCGCACAAAGGAGTACAGAAGGTATCTCTACAGCGCACAAAGGAGTACAGAAGGTATCTCTACAGCGCACGAAGGAGTACAGAAGGTATCTCTACAGCGCACAAAGGAGTACAGAAGGTATCTCTACAGCGCACAAAGGAGTACAGGAAATATCTCTAGAACGTACAAAGGAGTACACGAGGTATCTCTACAGCGTACAAAGGAGTACAGAAGGTATCTCTACAGCGCACAAAGGAGTACAGAAGGTATCTCTACAGCGCACAAAGGAGTACAGAAGGTATCTCTACAGCGCACAAAGGAGTACAGAAGGTATCTCTACAGCGCACAAAGGAGTACAGGAAATATCTCTAGAACGTACAAAGAAGTACACGAGGTATCTCTACAGCGTACAAAGGAGTACAGATGGTATCTCTACAGCGCACAAAGGAGTACAGAAGGTATCTCTACAGCGCACAAAGGAGTACAGAAGGTATCTCTACAGCGCACAAAGGAGTACAGGAAATATCTCTAGAACGTACAAAGGAGTACACGAGGTATCTCTACAGCGTACAAAGGAGTACAGAAGGTATCTCTACAGCGCACAAAGGAGTACAGAAGGTATCTCTACAGCGCACAAAGGAGTACAGAAGGTATCTCTACAGCGCACAAAGGAGTACAGAAGGTATCTCTACAGCGTACAAAGGAGTACACGAGGTATCTCTACAGCGCACAAAGGAGTACAGAAGGTATCTCTACAGCGCACAAAGGAGTACAGAAGGTATCTCTACAGCGGACAAAGGAGTACAGAAGGTATCTCTACAGCGCACAAAGAAGTACAGGAAATATCTCTAGAACGTACAAAGGAGTACACGAGGTATCTCTACAGCGTACAAAGGAGTACAGAAGGTATCTCTACAGCGCACAAAGGAGTAAAGAAGGTATCTCTACAGCGCACAAAGGAGTACAGAAGGTATCTCTACAGCGCACAAAGGAGTACAGAAGGTATCTCTACAGCGCACAAAGGAGTACAGGAAATATCTCTAGAACGTACAAAGGAGTACACGAGGTATCTCTACAGCGTACAAAGGAGTACAGAAGGTATCTCTACAGCGCACAAAGGAGTACAGAAGGTGTCTCTACAGCGCACAAAGGAGTACAGGAAATATCTCTAGAACGTACAAAGGAGTACACGAGGTATCTCTACAGCGCACAAAGGAGTACAGAAGGTATCTCTACAGCGCACAAAGGAGTACCGAAGGTATCTCTACAGCGCACAAAGGAGTACAGGAAATATCTCTAGAACGTACAAAGGAGTACACGAGGTATCTCTACAGCGCACAAAGGAGTACAGAAGGTATCTCTACAGCGCACAAAGGAGTACAGAAGGTATCTCTACAGCGCACAAAGGAGTACAGAAGGTATCTCTACAGCGCACAAAGGAGTACAGAAGGTATCTCTACAGCGCACAAAGGAGTACAGAAGGTATCTCTACAGCGCACAAAGGAGTACAGAAGGTATCTCTACAGCGCACAAAGGAGTACAGAAGGTATCTCTACAGCGCACAAAGGAGTACAGGAAATATCTCTACAACGTACAAAGGAGTACACGAGGTATCTCTACAGCGTACAAAGGAGTACAGAAGGTATCTCTACAGCGCACAAAGGAGTACAGAAGGTATCTCTACAGCGCACAAAGGAGAACAGAAGGTATCTCTACAGCGCACAAAGGATTACAGAAGGTATCTCTACAGCGCACAAAGGAGTACAGGAAATATCTCTAGAACGTACAAAGGAGTACACGAGGTATCTCTACAGCGTACAAAGGAGTACAGAAGGTATCTCTACAGCGCACAAAGGAGTACAGAAGGTATCTCTACAGCGCACAAAGGAGTACAGAAGGTATCTCTACAGCGCACAAAGGAGTACAGGAAATTTCTCTAGAACGTACAAAGGAGTACACGAGGTATCTCTACAGCGTACAAAGGAGTACAGAAGGTATCTCTACAGCGTACAAAGGAGTACAGAAGGTATCTCTACAGCGCACAAAGGAGTACAGAAGGTATCTCTACAGCGCACAAAGGAGTACAGAAGGTATCTCTACAGCGCACAAAGGAGTACAGAAGGTATCTCTACAGCGCACAAAGGAGTACAGGAAATATCTCTAGAACGTACAAAGGAGTACACGAGGTATCTCTACAGCGTACAAAGGAGTACAGAAGGTATCTCTACAGCGCACAGAGGAGTACAGAAGGTATCTCTACAGCGCATAAAGGAGTACAGAAGGTATCTCTACAGCGCACAAAGGAGTACAGAAGGTATCTCTACAGCGTACGAAGGAGTACAGAAGGTATCTCTACAGCGCACAAAGGAGTACAGAAGGTATCTCTACAGCGCACAAAGGAGTACAGGAAATATCTCTAGAACGTACAAAGGAGTACAGGAAATATCTCTAGAACGTACAAAGAAGTACACGAGGTATCTCTACAGCGTAAAAAGGAGTATAGAAGGTATCTCTACAGCGCACAAAAGAGTACAGAAGGTATCTCTACAGCGCACAAAGGAGTACAGAAGGTATCTCTACAGCGTACAAAGGAGTACAGAAGGTATCTCTACAGCGCACAAAGGAGTACAGAAGGTATCTCTACAGCGCACAAAGGAGTACAGGAAATATCTCTAGAACGTACAAAAGAGTACAGGAAATATCTCTAGAACGTACAAAGGAGTACACGTGGTATCTCTACAGCGTACAAAGGAGTACAGAAGGTATCTCTACAGCGCACAAAGGAGTACAGAAGGTATCTCTACAGCGCACAAAGGAGTACAGAAGGTATCTATACAGCGCACATAGGAGTACAGAAGGTATCTCTACAGCGCACAAAGGAGTACAGAAGGTATCTCTACAGCGCACAAAGGAGTACAGGAAATATCTCTAGAACGTACAAAGGAGTACACGAGGTATCTCTACAGCGTACAAAGGAGTACAGAAGGTATCTCTACAGCGCACAAAGGAGTACAGAAGGTATCTCTACAGCGCACAAAGGAGTACAGAAGGTATCTCTACAGCGCACAAAGGAGTACAGAAGGTACCTCTACAGCGCAAAAATGAGTGCAGGAAATACCTCTAGAACGTACAAAGGAGTACACGAGGTATCTCTACAGCGTACAAAGGAGTACAGAAGGTATCGCTACAGCGCACAAAGGAGTACAGAAGGTATCTCTACAGCGCACAAAGGAGTACAGAAGGTATCTCTACAGCGCACAAAGGAGTACAGAAGGTATCTCTACAGCGCACAAAGGAGTACAGAAGGTATCTCTACAGCGCACAAAGGAGTACAGGAAATATCTCTAGAACGTACAAACGAGTACACGAGGTATCTCTACAGCGTACAAAGGAGTACAGAAGGTATCTCTACAGCGCACAAAGGAGTACAGAAGGTATCTCTACAGCGTACGAAGGAGTACAGAAGGTATCTCTACAGCGCACAAAGGAGTACAGAAGGTATCTCTACAGCGCACAAAGGAGTACAGAAGGTATCTCTACAGCGCACAAAGGAGTACAGAAGGTATCTCTACAGCGCAAAAAGGAGTACAGAAGGTATCTCTACAGCGCACAAAGGAGTACAGAAGGTATCTCTACAGCGCACAAAGGAGTACAGGAAATATCTCTAGAACGTACAAAGGAGTCCAGGAAATATCTCTCGAACGTACAAAGGAGTACACGAGGTATCTCTACAGCGCACAAAGGAGTACTGAAGGTATCTCTACAGCGCACAAAGGAGTACAGAAGGTATCTCTACAGCGCACAAAGGAGTACAGGAAATATCTCTAGAACGTACAAAGGAGTACACGAGGTATCTCTACAGCGCACAAAGGAGTACAGAAGGTATCTCTACAGCGCACAAAGGAGTACAGAAGGTATCTCTACAGCGCACAAAGGAGTACAGAAGGTATCTCTACAGCGCACAAAGGAGTACAGAAGGTATCTCTACAGCGCACAAAGGAGTACAGAAGGTATCTCTAGAGCGCACAAAGGAGTACAGAAGGTATCTCTACAGCGCACAAAGGAGTACAGAAGGTATCTCTACAGCGCACAAAGGAGTACAGAAGGTATCTCTACAGCGCACAAAGGAGTACAGAAGGTATCTCTACAGCGAGCAAAGGAGTACAGGAAATATCTCTAGAACGTACAAAGGAGTACACGAGGTATCTCTACAGCGTACAAAGGAGTACAGAAGGTATCTCTACAGCGCACAAAGGAGTACAGAAGGTATCTCTACAGCGCACAAAGGAGTACAGAAGGTATCTCTAGAGCGCACAAAGGAGTACAGAAGGTATCTCTACAGTGCACAAAGGAGTACAGAAGGTATCTCTACAGCGCACAAAGGAGTACAGGAAATATCTCTAGAACGTACAAAGGAGTACACGAGGTATCTCTACAGCGTACAAAGGAGTACAGAAGGTATCTCTACAGCGCACAAAGGAGTACAGAAGGTATCTCTACAGCGCACAAAGGAGTACAGAAGGTATCTCTACAGGGCACAAAGGAGTACAGAAGGTATCTCTACAGCGCACAAAGGAGTACAGGAAATATCTCTAGAACGTACAAAGGAGTACACGAGGTATCTCTACAGCGTACAAAGGAGTACAGAAGGTATCTCTACAGCGCACAAAGGAGTACAGAAGGTATCTCTACAGCGTACGAAGGAGTACAGAAGGTATCTCTACAGCGCACAAAGGAGTACAGAAGGTATCTCTACAGCGCACAAAGGAGTACAGAAGGTATCTCTACAGCGCACAAAGGAGTACAGAAGGTATCTCTACAGCGCTCAAAGGAGTACAGAAGGTATCTCTACAGCGCACAAAGGAGTACAGAAGGTATCTCTACAGCGCACAAAGGAGTACAGGAAATATCTCTAGAACGTACAAAGGAGTACACGAGGTATCTCTACAGCGTACAAAGGAGTACAGAAGGTATCTCTACAGCGCACAAAGGAGTACAGAAGGTATCTCTACAGCGTACGAAGGAGTACAGAAGGTATCTCTAGAGCGCACAAAGGAGTACAGAAGGTATCTCTACAGCGCACAAAGGAGTACAGAAGGTATCTCTACAGCGCACAAACGAGTACAGAAGGTATCTCTACAGCGCACAAAGGAGTACAGAAGGTATCTCTACAGCGCACAAAGAAGTACAGAAGGTATCTCTACAGCGCACAGAGGAGTACAGGAAATATCTCTAGAACGTACAAAGGGGTACACGAGGTATCTCTACAGCGTACAAAGGAGTACAGAAGGTATCTCTACAGCGCACAAAGGAGTACAGAAGGTATCTCTACAGCGCACAAAGGAGTACAGGAAATATCTCTAGAACGTACAAAGAAGTACACGAGGTATCTCTACAGCGCACAAAGGAGTACAGAAGGTATCTCTACAGCGCACAAAGGAGTACAGAAGGTATCTCTACAGCGCACAAAGGAGTACAGGAAATATCTCTAGAACGTACAAAGGAGTACACGAGGTATCTCTACAGCGCACAAAGGAGTACAGAAGGTATCTCTACAGCGCACAAAGGAGTACAGAAGGTATTTCTATAGCGCACAAAGGAGTACAGAAGGTATCTCTACAGCGCACAAAGGAGTACAGAAGGTATCTCTACAGCGCACAAAGGAGTACAGAAGGTATCTCTACAGCGCACAAAGGAGTACAGAAGGTATCTCTACAGCGCACAAAGGAGTACAGAAGGTATCTCTACAGCGCACAAAGAAGTACAGAAGGTATCTCTACAGCGCACGAAGGAGTACAGGAAATATCTCTAGAACGTACAAAGGAGTACACGAGGTATCTATACAGCGTACAAAGGAGTACAGAAGGTATCTCTACAGCGCACAAAGGAGTACAGAAGGTATCTCTACAGCGCACAAAGGAGTACAGAAGGTATCTCTACAGCGCACAAAGGAGTACAGAAGGTATCTCTAGAGCGCACAAAGGAGTACAGAAGGTATCTCTACAGCGCACAAAGGAGTACGGGAAATATCTCTAGAACGTACAAAGGAGTACACGAGGTATCTCTAAAGCGTACAAAGGAGTACAGAAGGTGTCTCTACAGCGCACAAAGGAGTACAGAAGGTATCTCTACAGCGCACAAAGGAGTACAGAAGGTATCTCTACAGCGCACAAAGGAGTACAGAAGGTATATCTACAGCGCACAAAGGAGTACAGAAGGTATCTCTACAGCGCACAAAGGAGTACAGGAAATATCTCTAGAACGTACAAAGGAGTACACGAGGTATCTCTACAGCGTACAAAGGAGTACAGAAGGTATCTCTAAAGCGCACAAAGGAATACAGAAGGTATCTCTACAGCGCACAGAGGAGTACAGGAAATATCTCTAGAACGTACAAAGGAGTACACGAGGTATCTCTACAGCGCACAAAGGAGTACAGAAGGTATCTCTACAGCGCACAAAGGAGTACAGAAGGTATCTCTACAGCGCACAAAGGAGTACAGGAAATATCTCTAGAACGTACAAAGGAGTACACGAGGTATCTCTACAGCGCACAAAGGAGTACAGAAGGTATCTCTACAGCGCACAAAGGAGTACAGAAGGTATCTCTACAGCGCACAAAGGAGTACAGAAGGTATCTCTACAGCGCACAAAGGAGTACAGAAGGTATCTCTACAGCGCACAAAGGAGAACAGAAGGTATCTCTACAGCGCACAAAGGAGTACAGAAGGTATCTCTACAGCGCACAAAGGAGTACAGAAGGTATCTCTACAGCGCACAAAGGAGTACAGAAGGTATCTCTACAGCGCACAAAGGAGTACAGAAGGTATCTCTACAGCGCACAAAGGAGTACAGGAAATATCTCTAGAACGTACAAAGGAGTACACGAGGTATCTCTACAGCGTACAAAGGAGTACAGAAGGTATCTCTACAGCGTACAAAGGAGTACAGAAGGTATCTCTACAGCGCACAAAGGAGTACAGAAGGTATCTCTACAGCGCACAAAGGAGTACAGAAGGTATCTCTACAGCGCACAAAGGAGTACAGAAGGTATCTCTACAGCGCACAAAGGAGTACAGAAGGTATATCTACAGCGCACAAAGGAGTACAGAAGGTATCTCTACAGCGCACAAAGGAGTACAGGAAATATCTCTAGAACGTACAAAGGAGTACACGAGGTATCTCTACAGCGTACAAAGGAGTACAGAAGGTATCTCTAAAGCGCACAAAGGAATACAGAAGGTATCTCTACAGCGCACAGAGGAGTACAGGAAATATCTCTAGAACGTACAAAGGAGTACACGAGGTATCTCTACAGCGCACAAAGGAGTACAGAAGGTATCTCTACAGCGCACAAAGGAGTACAGAAGGTATCTCTACAGCGCACAAAGGAGTACAGGAAATATCTCTAGAACGTACAAAGGAGTACACGAGGTATCTCTACAGCGCACAAAGGAGTACAGAAGGTATCTCTACAGCGCACAAAGGAGTACAGAAGGTATCTCTACAGCGCACAAAGGAGTACAGAAGGTATCTCTACAGCGCACAAAGGAGTACAGAAGGTATCTCTACAGCGCACAAAGGAGAACAGAAGGTATCTCTACAGCGCACAAAGGAGTACAGAAGGTATCTCTACAGCGCACAAAGGAGTACAGAAGGTATCTCTACAGCGCACAAAGGAGTACAGAAGGTATCTCTACAGCGCACAAAGGAGTACAGAAGGTATCTCTACAGCGCACAAAGGAGTACAGGAAATATCTCTAGAACGTACAAAGGAGTACACGAGGTATCTCTACAGCGTACGAAGGAGTACAGAAGGTATCTCTACAGCGTACAAAGGAGTACAGAAGGTATCTCTACAGCGCACAAAGAAGTACAGAAGGTATCTCTACAGTGCACAAAGAAGTACAGAAGGTATCTCTACAGCGCACAAAGGAGTACAGAAGGTATCTCTACAGCGCACAAAGGAGTACAGAAGGTATCTCTACAACGCACAAAGGAGTACAGAAGGTATCTCTACAGCGCACAAAGGAGTACAGAAGGTATCTCTACAGCGCACAAAGGAGTACAGGAAATATCTCTAGAACGTACAAAGGAGTACACGAGGTATCTCTACAGCGTACAAAGGAGTACAAAAGGAATCTCTACAGCGCACAAAGGAGTACAGAAGGAATCTCTACAGCGCACAAAGGACTACAGAAGGTATCTCTACAGCGCACAAAGGAGTACAGAAGGTATCTCTACAGCACACAAAGGAGTACAGGAAATATCTCTAGAACGTACAAAGGAGTACACGAGGTATCTCTACAGCGTACAAAGAAGTACAGAAGGCATCTCTACAGCGCACAAAGGAGTACAGAAAAATCTCTACAGCGCACAAAGGAGTACAGGAAATATCTCTAGAACGTACAAAGGAGTACACGAGGTATCTCTACAGCGCACAAAGGAGTACAGAAGGTATCTCTACAGCGCACAAAGGAGTACCGAAGGTATCTCTACAGCGCACAAAGGAGTACAGGAAATATCTCTAGAACGTACAATGGAGTACACGAAATATCTCTACAGCGCACAAAGGAGTACAGAAGGTATCTCTACAGCGCACAAAGGAGCACAGAAGGTATCTCTACAGCACACAAAGGATTACAGAAGGTATCTCTACAGCGCACAAAGGAGTACAGAAGGTATCTCTACAGCGCACAAAGGAGTACAGAAGGTATCTCTACAGCTCACAAAGGAGTACAGAAGGTATCTCTACAGCGCACAAAGGAGTACAGAAGGTATCTCTACAGCGCACAAAGGAGTACAGGAAATATCTCTAGAACGTACAAAGGAGTACACGAGGTATCTCTACAGCGTACAAAGGAGTACAGAATGTATCTCTACAGCGCACAAAGGAGTACAGAAGGTATCTCTACAGCGCACAAAGGAGAACAGAAGGTATCTCTACAGCGCACAAAGGATTACAGAAGGTATCTCTACAGCGCACAAAGAGTACAGGAAATATCTCTAGAACGTACAAAGGAGTACACGAGGTATCTCTACAGCGTACAAAGGAGTACAGAAGGTATCTCTACAGCGCACAAAGGAGTACAGAAGGTATCTCTACAGCGAACAAAGAAGTACAGAAGGTATCTCTACAGCGCACAAAGGAGTACAGGAAATATCTCTAGAACGTACAAAGGAGTACACGAGGTATCTCTACAGCGTACAAAGGAGTACAGAAGGTATCTCTACAGCGTACAAAGGAGTACAGAAGGTATCTCTACGGCGCACAAAGGAGTACAGAAGGTATCTCTACAGCGCACAAAGGAGTACAGAAGGTATCTCTACAGCGCACAAAGGAGTACAGAAGGTATCTCTACAGCGCACAAAGGAGTACAGGAAATATCTCTAGAACGTACAAAGGAGTACACGAGGTATCTCTACAGCGTACAAAGGAGTACAGAAGGTATCTCTACAGCGCACAGAGGAGTACAGAAGGTATCTCTACAGCGCACAAAGGAGTACAGAAGGTATCTCTACAGCGCACAAAGGAGTACAGAAGGTATCTCTACAGCGTACAAAGGAGTACAGAAGGTATCTCTACAGCGCACAAAGGAGTACAGAAGGTATCTCTACAGCGCACAAAGGAGTACAGGAAATATCTCTAGAACGTACAAAGGAGTACAGGAAATATCTCTAGAACGTACAAAGAAGTACACGAGGTATCGCTACAGCGTAAAAAGGAGTACAGAAGGTATCTCTACAGCGCACAAAGGAGTACAGAAGGTATCTCTACAGCGCACAAAGGAGTACAGAAGGTATCTCTACAGCGCACAAAGGAGTACAAAAGATATCTCTACAGCGCACAAAGGAGTACAGAAGGTATCTCTACAGCTCACAAAAAAGTACAGAAGGTATCTCTACAGCGCACAAAGGAGTACAGAAGGTATCTCTACAGCGTACAAAGGAGTACAGAAGGTATCTCTACAGCGCACAAAGGAGTACAGAAGGTATCTCTACAGCGCACAAAGGAGTAGAGGAAATATCTCTAGAACGTACAAAGGAGTACAGGAAATATCTCTAGAACGTACAAAGGAACACACGAGGTATCTCTACAGCGTACAAAGGAGTACAGAAGGTATCTCTAGAGCGCACAAAGGAGCACAGAAGGTATCTCTACAGCGCACAAAGGAGTACAGAAGGTATCTCTACAGCGCATAAAGGAGTACAGAAGGTATCTCTACAGCGCACAAAGGAGTACAGAAGGTATCTCTACAGCGCACAAAGGAGTACAGGAAATATCTCTAGAACGTACAAAGGAGTACACGAGGTATCTCTACAGCGTACAAAGGAGTACAGAAGGTATCTCTACAGCGCACAAAGGAGTACAGAAGGTATCTCTACTGCGCACAAAGGAGTACAGAAGGTATCTCTACAGCGCACAAAGGAGTACAGAAGGTACCTCTACAGCGCAAAAATGAGTACAGGAAATATCTCTAGAACGTACAAAGGAGTACACGAGGTATCTCTACAGCGTACAAAGGAGTACAAAAGGTATCGCTACAGCGCACAAAGGAGTACAGAAGGTATCTCTACAGCGCACAAAGGAGTACAAAAGGTATCTCTACAGCGCACAAAGGAGTACAGAAGGTATCTCTACAGCGCACAAAGGAGTACAGAAGGTATCTCTACAGCGCACAAAGGAGTACAGGAAATATCTCTAGAACGTACAAAGGAGTACACGAGGTATCTCTACAGCGCACAAAGGAGTACAGAAGGTATCTCTACAGCGCACAAAGGAGTACAGAAGGAATCTCTACAGCGCACAAAGGAGTACAAGAAATATCTCTAGAACGTACAAAGGAGTACACGAGGTATCTCTACAGCGCACAAAGGAGTACAGAAGGTATCTCTACAGCGCACAAAGGAGTACAGAAGGTATCTCTACAGCGCACAAAGGAGTACAGGAAATATCTCTAGAACGTACAAAGGAGTACACGAGGTATCTCTACAGCGCACAAAGGAGTACAGAAGGTATCTCTACAGCGCACAAAGGAGTACAGAAGGTATCTCTACAGCGCACAAAGGAGTACAGAAGGTATCTCTACAGCGCACGAAGGAGTACAGAAGGTATCTCTACAGCGCACAAAGGAGTACAGAAGGTATCTTTACTGCGCACAAAGGAGTACAGAAGGTATCTCTACAGCGCACAAAGGAGTACAGAAGGTATCTCTACAGCGCACTAAGGAGTACAGAAGGTATCTCTACAGCGCACAAAGCTGTACAGAAGGTATCTCTACAGCAAGCAAAGGAGTACAAGAAATATCTCTACAACGTACAAAGGAGTACACGAGGTATCTCTACAGCGTACAAAGGAGTACAGAAGGTATCTCTACAGCGCACAAAAGAGTACAGAAGGTATCTCTACAGCGCACAAAGGAGTACAGAAGGTATCTCTACAGCGCACAAAGGAGTACAGAAGGTATCTCTACAGCGCACAAAGGAGTACAGAAAGTATCTCTACAGCGCACAGAGGAGTACAGGAAATATCTCTAAAACGTACAAAGGAGTACACGAGGTATCTCTACAGCGTACAAAGGAGTACAGAAGGTATCTCTACAGCGCACAAAGGAGTACAGAAGGTATCTCTACAGCGCACAAAGGAGTACAGGAAATATCTCTAGAACGTACAAAGGAGTACACGAGGTATTTCTACAGCGTACAAAGGAGTACAGAAGGTATCTCTACAGCGCACAAAGGAGTACAGAAGGTATCTCTACAGCGTACGAAGGAGTACAGAAGGTATCTCTACAGCGCACAAAGGAGTACAGAAGGTATCTCTACAGGCACAAAGGAGTACGGAAGGTATCTCTACAGCGCACAAAGGAGTACAGAAGGTATTTCTACAGCGCTCAAAGGAGTACAGAAGGTATCTCTACAGCGCACAAAGGAGTACAGAAGGTATCTCTACAGCGCACAAAGGAGTACAGGAAATATCTCTAGAACGTACAGAGGAGTACACGAGGTATCTCTACAGCGTACAAAGGAGTACAGAAGGTATCTCTACAGCGCACAAAGGAGTACAGAAGGTATCTCTACAGCGTACGAAGGAGTACAGAAGGTATCTCTACAGCGCACAAAGGAGTACAGAAGGTATCTCTACAGCGCACAAAGGAGTACAGAAGGTATCTCTACAGCGCACAAACGAGTACAGAAGGTATCTCTACAGCGCACAAAGGAGTACAGAAGGTATCTCTACAGCGCACAAAGAAGTACAGAAGGTATCTCTACAGCGCACAGAGGAGTACAGGAAATATCTCTAGAACGTACAAAGGAGTACACGAGGTATCTCTACAGCGTACAAAGGAGTACAGATGGTATATCTACAGCGCACAAAGGAGTACAGAAGGTATCTCTACAGCGCACAAAGGAGTACAGGAAATATCTCTAGAACGTACAAAGGAGTACACGAGGTATCTCTACAGCGCACAAAGGAGTACAGAAGGTATCTCTACAGCGCACAAAGGAGTACAGAAGGTATCTCTACAGCGCACAAAGGAGTACAGGAAATATCTCTAGAACGTACAAAGGAGTACACGAGGTATCTTTACAGCGCACAAAGGAGTACAGAAGGTATCTCTACAGCGCACAAAGGAGTACAGAAGGTATCTCTACAGCGCACAAAGGAGTACAGAAGGTATCTCTACAGCGCACAAAGGAGTACAGAAGGTATCTCTACAGCGCACAAAGGAGTACAGAAGGTATCTCTACAGCGCACAAAGGAGTACAGTAGGTATCTCTACAGCGCACAAAGGAGTACAGAAGGTATCTCTACAGCGCACAAAGGAGTACAGAAGGTATCTCTACAGCGCACAAAGAAGTACAGAAGGTATCTCTACAGCGCACAAAGGAGTACAGGAAATATCTCTAGAACGTACAAAGGAGTACACGAGGTATCTATACAGCGTACAAAGGAGTACAGAAGGTATCTCTACAGCGCACAAAGGAGTACAGAAGGTATCTCTACAGCGCACAAAGGAGTACAGAAGGTATCTCTACAGCGCACAAAGGAGTACAGAAGGTATCTCTACAGCGCACAAAGGAGTACAGAAGGTATCTCTACAGCGCACAAAGGAGTACAGGAAATATCTCTAGAACGTACAAAGGAGTACACGAGGTATCTCTACAGCGTACAAAGGAGTACAGAAGGTATCTCTACAGCGCACAAAGGAGTACAGAAGGTATCTCTACAGCGCTCAAAGGAGTACAGAAGGTATCTCTACAGCGCACAAAGGAGTACAGAAGGTATCTCTACAGCGCACAAAGGAGTACAGGAAATATCTCTAGAACGTACAAAGGAGTACACGAGGTATCTCTACAGCGTACAAAGGAGTACAGAAGGTATCTCTACAGCGCACAAACTAATACAGAAGGTATCTCTACAGCGCACAGAGGAGTACAGGAAATATCTCTAGAACGTACAAAGGAGTACACGAGGTATCTCTACAGCGCACAAAGGAGTACAGAAGGTATCTCTACAGCGCACAAAGGAGTACAGAAGGTATCTCTACAGCGCACAAAGGAGTACAGGAAATATCTCTAGAACGTAAAAAGGAGTACACGAGGTATCTCTACAGCGCACAAAGGAGTACAGAAGGTATCTCTACAGCGCACAAAGGTGTACAGAAGGTATCTCTACAGCGCACAAAGGAGTACAGAAGGTATCTCTACAGCGCACAAAGGAGTACAGAAGGTATCTCTACAGCGCACAAAGGAGAACAGAAGGTATCTCTACAGCGCACAAAGGAGTACAGAAGGTATCTCTACAGCGCACAAAGGAGTACAGAAGGTGTCTCTACAGCGCACAAAGGAGTACAGAAGGTATCTCTACAGCGCACAAAGGAGTACAGAAGGTATCTCTACAGCGCACAAAGGAGTACAGGAAATATTTCTAGAACGTACAAAGGAGTACACGAGGTATCTCTACAGCGTACAAAGGAGTACAGAAGGTATCTCTACAGCGTACAAAGGAGTACAGAAGGTATCTCTACAGCGCACAAAGGAGTACAGAAGTTATCTCTACAGCGCACAAAGGAGTACAGAAGGTATCTCTACAGCGCACAAAGGAGTACAGGAAATATCTCTAGAACGTACAAAGGAGAACACGAGGTATCTCTACAGCGTACAAAGGAGTACAGAAGGTATCTCTACAGCGTACAAAGGAGTACAGAAGGTATCTCTACAGCGCACAAAGAAGTACAGAAGGTATCTCTACAGTGCACAAAGGAGTACAGAAGGTATCTCTACAGCGCACAAAGGAGTACAGAAGGTATCTCTACAGCGCACAAAGGAGTACAGAAGGTATCTCTACAGCGCACAAAGGAGTACAGAAAGTATCTCTACAGCGCACAAAGGAGTACAGAAGGTATCTCTTTAGCGCACAAAGGAGTACAGGAAATATCTCTAGAACGTACAAAGGAGTACACGAGGTATCTCTACAGCGTACAAAGGAGTACAAAAGGTATCTCTACAGCGCACAAAGGAGTACAGAAGGAATCTTTACAGCGCACAAAGGAGTACAGAAGGTATCTCTACAGCGCACAAAGGAGTACAGAAGGTATCTCTACAGCACACAAAGGAGTACAGGAAATATCTCTAGAACGTACAAAGGAGTACACGAGGTATCTCTACAGCGTACAAAGAAGTACAGAAGGTATCTCTACAGCGCACAAAGGAGTACAGAAGGTATCTCTACAGCGCACAAAAGAGTACAGAAGGTATCTCTACAGCGCACAAAGGAGTACAGAAGGTATCTCTACAGCGCACAAAGGAGTACAGAAGGTATCTCTACAGCGCACAAAGGAGTACAGGAAATATCTCTAGAACGTACAAAGGAGTACACGAGGTATCTCTACAGCGCACAAAGGAGTACAGAAGGTATCTCTACAGCGCACAAAGGAGTACCGAAGGTATCTCTACAGCGCACAAAGGAGTACAGGAAATATCTCTAGAACGTACAAAGGAGTACACGAGGTATCTCTACAGCGCACAAAGGAGTACAGAAGGTATCTCTACAGCGCACAAAGGAGTACAGAAGGTATCTTTACAGCGCACAAAGGAGTACAGAAGGTATCTCTACAGTGCACAAAGGAGTACAGAAGGTATCTCTACAGCGCACAAAGGAGTACAGAAGGTATCTCTACAGCGCACAAAGGAGTACAGAAGGTATCTCTACAGCGCACAAAGGAGTACAGAAGGTATCTCTACAGCGCACAAAGGAGTACAGGAAATATCTCTAGAACGTACAAAGGAGTACACGAGGTATCTCTACAGCGTACAAAGGAGTACAGAAGGTATCTCTACAGCGCACAAAGGAGTACAGAAGGTATCTCTACAGCGCACAAAGGAGAACAGAAGGTATCTCTACAGCGCACAAAGGATTACAGAAGGTATCTCTACAGCGCACAAAGGAGTACAGGAAATATCTCTAGAACGTACAAAGGAGTACACGAGGTATCTCTACAGCGTACAAAGGAGTACAGAAGGTATCTCTACAGCGCACAAAGGAGTACAGAAGGTATCTCTACAGCGCACAAAGGAGTACAGAAGGTATCTCTACAGCGCACAAAGGAGTACAGGAAATATCTCTAGAGCGTACAAAGGAGTACACGAGGTATCTCTACAGCGTACAAAGGAGTACAGAAGGAATCTCTACAGCGTACAAAGGAGTACAGAAGGTATCTCTTCAGCGCACAAAGGAGTACAGAAGGTATCTCTACAGCGCACAAAGGAGTACAGAAGGTATCTCTACAGCGCACAAAGGAGTACAGAAGGTATCTCTACAGCGCACAAAGAAGTACAGGAAATATCTCTAGAACGTACAAAGGTGTACACGAGGTATCTCTACAGCGTACAAAGGAGTACAGAAGGTATCTCTACAGCGCACAGAGGAGTACAGAAGGTATCTCTACAGCTCACAAAGGAGTACAGAAGGTATCTCTACAGCGCACAAAGGAGTACAGAAGGTATCTCTACAGCGTACAAAGGAGTACAGAAGGTATCTCTACAGCGCACAAATGAGTACAGAAGGTATCTCTACAGCACACAAAGGAGTATAGGAAATATCTCTAGAACGTACAAAGGAGTACAGGAAATATCTCTAGAACGTACGAAGAAGTACACGAGGTATCTCTACAGCGTAAAAAGGAGTACAGAAGGTATCTCTACAGCGCACGAAGGAGTACAGAAGGTATCTCTACAGCGCACAAAGGAGTACAGAAGGTATCTCTACAGCGCACAAAGGAGTAAAAAAGATATCTCTACAGCGCACAAAGGAGTACAGAAGGTATCTCTACAGCGCACAAAGGAGTACAGGAAATATCTCTAGAACGTACAAAGGAGTACAGGAAATATCTCTAGAACATACAAAGGAGTACACGAGGTATCTCTACAGCGTACAAAGGAGTACAGAAGGTATCTCTACAGCGCACGAAGGAGTACAGAAGGTATCTCTACAGCGCACAAAGGAGTACAGAAGGTATCTCTACAGCGCACAAAGGAGTAAAAAAGATATCTCTACAGCGCACAAAGGAGTACAGAAGGTATCTCTAAAGCGCACAAAGGAGTACAGGAAATATCTCTAGAACGTACAAAGGAGTACAGGAAATATCTCTAGAACGTACAAAGGAGTACACGAGGTATCTCTACAGCGTACAAAGGAGTACAGAAGGTATCTCTACAGCGCACAAAGGAGTACAGAAGGTATCTCTACAGCGCACAAAGGAGTACAGATGGTATCTCTACAGCGCACAAAGGAGTACAGAAGGTATCTCTACAGCGCACAAAGGAGTACAAAAGGTATCTCTACAGCGCACAAAGGAGTACAGGAAATATCTCTAGAACGTACAAAGGAGTACACGAGGTATCTCTACAGCGTACAAAGGAGTACAGAAGGTATCTCTACAGCGCACAAAGGAGTACAGAAGGTATCTCTACAGCGCACAAAGGAGTACAGAAGGTATCTCTACAGCGCACAAAGGAGTAAAAAAGATATCTCTACAGCGCACAAAGGAGTACAGAAGGTATCTCTACAGCGCACAAAGGAGTACAGGAAATATCTCTAGAACGTACAAAGGAGTACAGGAAATATCTCTAGAACGTACAAAGGAGTACACGAGGTATCTCTACAGCGTACAAAGGAGTACAGAAGGTATCTCTACAGCGCACAAAGGAGTACAGAAGGTATCTCTACAGCGCACAAAGGAGTACAGAAGGTATCTCTACAGCGCACAAAGGAGTACAGAAGGTATCTCTACAGCGCACAAAGGAGTACAGAAGGTACCTCTACAGCGCAAAAATGAGTACAGGAAATATCTCTAGAACGTACAAAGGAGTACACGAGGTATCTCTACAGCGTACAAAGGAGTACAGAAGGTATCGCTACAGCGCACAAAGGAGTACAGAAGGTATCTCTACAGCGCACAAAGGAGTACAGAAGGTATCTCTACAGCGCACAAAGGAGTACAGAAGGTATCTCTACAGCGCACAAAGGAGTACAGAAGGTATCTCTACAGCGCACAAAGGAGTACAGGAAATATCTCTAGAACGTACAAAGGAGTACACGAGGTATCTCTACAGCGCACAAAGGAGTACAGAAGGTATCTCTACAGCGCACAAAGGAGTACAGAAGGTATCTCTACAGCGCACAAAGGAGTACAGGAAATATCTCTAGAACGCACAAAGGAGTACACGAGGTATCTCTACAGCGCACAAAGGAGTACAGAAGGTATCTCTACAGCGCACAGAGGAGTACAGAAGGTATTTCTACAGCGCACAAAGGAGTACAGAAGGTATCTCTACAGCGCACAAAGGAGTACAGAAGGTATCTCTACAGCGCACAAAGGAGTACAGAAGGTATCTCTACAGCGCACAAAGAAGTACAGAAGGTATCTCTACAGCGCACAAAGGAGTACAGAAGGTATCTCTACAGCGCACAAAGGAGTACAGGAAATATCTCTAGAACGTACAAAGGAGTACACGAGGTATCTCTACAGCGTACAAAGGATTACAGAAGGTATCTCTACAGCGCACAAAAGAGTACAGAAGGTATCTCTACAGCGTACGAAGGAGTACAGAAGGTATCTCTACAGCGCACAAAGGAGTACAGAAGGTATCTCTAGAGCGCACAAAGGAGTACAGAAGGTATCTCTACAGCGCACAAAGGAGTACAGAAGGTATCTCTACAGCGCAAAAAGGAGTACAGAAGGTATCTCTACAGCGCACAAAGGAGTACAGAAGGTATCTCTACAGCGCACAAAGGAGTACAGGAAATATCTCTAGAACGTACAAAGGAGTACACGAGTTATCTCTACAGCGTACAAAGGAGTACAGAAGGTATCTCTACAGCGCACAAAGGAGTACAGAAGGTATCTCTACAGCGCACAAAGGAGTCCAGGAAATATCTCTCGAACGTACAAAGGAGTACACGAGGTATCTCTACAGCGCACAAAGGAGTACTGAAGGTATCTCTACAGCGCACAAAGGAGTACAGAAGGTATCTCTACAGCGCACAAAGGAGTACAGGAAATATCTCTAGAACGTACAAAGGAGTACACGAGGTATCTCTACAGCGCACAAAGGAGTACAGAAGGTATCTCTACAGCGCACAAAAGAGTACAGAAGGTATCTCTACAGCGCACAAAGGAGTACAGAAGGTATCTCTACAGCGCACAAAGGAGTACAGAAGGTATCTCTACAGCGCACAAAGGAGTACAGAAGGTATCTTTACAGCGCACAAAGGAGTACAGAAGGTATCTCTACAGCGCACAAAGGAGTACAGAAGGTATCTCTACAGCGCACAAAGGAGTACAGAAGGTATCTCTACAGCGCACAAAGGAGTACAGAAGGTATCTCTACAGCGAGCAAAGGAGTACAGGAAATATCTCTAGAACGTACAAAGGAGTACACGAGGTATCTCTACAGGGTACAAAGGAGTACAGAAGGTATCTCTACAGCGCACAAAGGAGTACAGAAGGTATCTCTACAGCGCACAAAGGAGTACAGGAAATATCTCTAGAACGTACAAAGGAGTACACGAGGTATCTCTACAGCGCACAAAGGAGTACAGAAGGTATCTCTACAGCGCACAAAGGAGTACAGAAGGTATCTCTACAGCGCACAAAGGAGTACAGAAGGTATCTCTACAGCGCACAAAGGAGTACAGAAGGTATCTCTACAGGGCACAAAGGAGTACAGAAGGTATCTCTACAGCGCACAAAGGAGTACAGGAAATATCTCTAGAACGTACAAGGAGTACACGAGGTATCTCTACAGCGTACAAAGGAGTACAGAAGGTATCTCTACAGCGCACAAAGGAGTACAGAAGGTATCTCTACAGCGTACGAAGGAGTACAGAAGGTATCTCTACAGCGCACAAAGGAGTACAGAAGGTTTCTCTACAGCGCACAAAGGAGTACAGAAGGTATCTCTACAGCGCACAAAGGAGTACAGAAGGTATCTCTACAGCGCTCAAAGGAGTACAGAAGGTATCTCTACAGCGCACAAAGGAGTACAGAAGGTATCTCTACAGCGCACAAAGGAGTACAGGAAATATCTCTAGAACGTACAAAGGAGTACACGAGGTATCTCTACAGCGTACAAAGGAGTACAGAAGGTATCTCTACAGCGCACAAAGGAGTACAGAAGGTATCTCTACAGCGTACGAAGGAGTACAGAAGGTATCTCTACAGCGCACAAAGGAGTACAGAAGGTATCTCTACAGCGCACAAAGGTATACAGAAGGTATCTCTACAGCGCACAAAGGAGTACAGGAAGTATCTCTAGAACGTACAAAGGAGTACACGAGGTATCTCTACAGCGTACAAAGGAGTACAGAAGGTATCTCTACAGCGCACAAAAGAGTACAGAAGGTATCTCTACAGCGCACAAAGAAGTACAGAAGGTATCTCTACAGCGCACAAAGAAGTACAGGAAATATCTCTAGAACGTACAAAGGAGTACACGAGGTATCTCTACAGCGCACAAAGGAGTACAGAAGGTATCTCTACAGCGCACAAAGGAGTACAGAAGGTATCTCTACAGCGCACAAAGGAGTACAGAAGGTATCTCTACAGCGCACAAAGGAGTACAGAAGGTATCTCTACAGCGCACAAAGGAGTACAGAAGGTATCTCTACAGCGCACAAAGGAGTACAGGAAATATCTCTAGAACGTACAAAGGAGTACACGAGGTATCTCTACAGCGCACAAAGAAGTACAGAAGGTATCTCTACAGCGCACAAAGGAGTACAGAAGGTATCTCTACTGCGCACAAAGGAGTACAGAAGGTATCTCTACAGCGCACAAAGGAGAACAGAAGGTATCTCTACAGCGCACAAAGGAGTACAGAAGGTATCTCTACAGCGCACAAAGGAGTACAGGTAATATCTCTAGAACGTACAAAGGAGTACACGAGGTATCCCTACAGCGTACAAAGGAGTACAGAAGGTATCTCTACAGCGCACAAAGGAGTACAGAAGGTAACTCTACAGCGCACAAAGGAGTACAGAAGGTATCTCTAGAGCGCACAAAGGAGTACAGAAGGTATCTCTACAGCGCACAAAGGAGTACAGGAAATATCTCTAGAACGTACAAAGGAGTACACGAGGTATCTCTACAGCGTACAAAGGAGTACAGAAGGTATCTCTACAGCGCACAAAGGAGTACAGAAGGTATCTCTACAGCGCACAAAGGAGTACAGGAAATATCTCTAGAACGTACAAAGGAGTACACGAGGTATCTCAACAGCGCACAAAGGAGTACAGAAGGTATCTCTACAGCGCACAAAGGAGTACCGAAGGTATCTCTACAGCGCACAAAGGAGTACAGGAAATATCTCTAGAACGTACAAAGGAGTACACGAGGTATCTCTACAGCGCACAAAGGAGTACAGAAGGTATCTCTACAGCGCACAAAGGAGTACAGAAGGTATCTCTACAGCGCACAAAGGAGTACAGAAGGTATCTCTACAGCGCACAAAGGAGTACAGAAGGTATCTCTACAGCGCACAAAGGAGTACACGAGGTATCTCTACAGCGTACAAAGGAGTACAGAAGGTATCTCTACAGCGCACAAAGGAGTACAGAAGGTATCTCTACAACGCACAAAGGAGAACAGAAGTTATCTCTACAGCGCACAAAGGAGTACAGAAGGTATCTCTACAGCGCACAAAGGAGTACAGGAAATATCTCTAGAACGTACAAAGGAGTACACGAGGTATCTCTACAGCGTACAAAGGAGTACAGAAGGTATCTCTACAGCGCACGAAGGAGTACAGAAGGTATCTCTACAGCGCACAAAGGAGTACAGAAGGTATCTCTACAGCGCACAAAGGAGTACAGGAAATATCTCTAGAACGTACAAAGGAGTACACGAGGTATCTCTACAGCGTACAAAGGAGTACAGAAGGTATCTCTACAGCGTACAAAGGAGTACAGAAGGTATCTCTACAGCGCACAAAGGAGTACAGAAGGAATCTCTACAGCGCACAAAGGAGTACAGAAGGTATCTCTACAGCGCACAAAGGAGTACAGAAGGTATCTCTACAGCGCACAAAGGAGTACAGGAAATATCTCTAGAACGTACAAAAGAGTACACGAGGTATCTCTACAGCGTACAAAGGAGTACAGAAGGTATCTCTACAGCGCACAAAGGAGTACAGAAGGTATCTCTACAGCGCACAAAGGAGTACAGAAGGTATCTCTACAGCGCAAAAAGGAGTACAGAAGGTATCTCTACAGCGTACAAAGGAGTACAGAAGGTATCTCTACAGCGCACAAAGGAGTACAGAAGGTATCTCTACAGCGCACAAAGGAGTACAGGAAATATCTCTAGAACGTACAAAGGAGTACAGGAAATATCTCTAGAACGTACAAAGAAGTACACGAGGTATCTCTACAGCGTAAAAAGGAGTACAGAAGGTATCTCTACAGCGCACAAAGGAGTACAGAAGGTATCTCTACAGCGCACAAAGGAGTACAGAAGGTATCTCTACAGCGCACAAAGGAGTACAAAAGGTATCTCTACAGCGCACAAAGGAGTACAGAAGGTATCTCTACAGCTCAAAAAGGAGTACAGAAGGTATCTCTACAGCGCACAAAGGAGTACAGAAGGTATCTCTACAGCGTACAAAGGAGTACAGAAGGTATCTCTACAGCGCACAAAGAAGTACAGAAGGTATCTCTACAGCGCACAAAGGAGTACAGGAAATATCTCTAGAACGTACAAAGGAGTACAGGAAATATCTCTAGAACGTACAAAGGAGTACACGAGGTATCTCTACAGCGTACAAAGGAGTACAGAAGGTATCTCTACAGCGCACAAAGGAGTACAGAAGGTATCTCTACAGCGCACAAAGGAGTACAGAAGGTATCTCTACAGCGCACAAAGGAGTACAGAAGGTATCTCTACAGCGCACAAAGGAGTACAGAAGGTATCTCTACAGCGCACAAAGGAGTACAGAAGGTATCTCTACAGCGCACAAAGGAGTACATGAAATATCTCTAGAACGTACAAAGGAGTACACGAGGTATCTCTACAGCCTACAAAGGAGTACAGAAGGTATCTCTACAGCGCACAAAGGAGTACAGAAGGTATCTCTACAGCGCACAAAGGAGTGCAGAAGGTATCTCTACAGCGCACAAAGGAGTACAGAAGGTATCTCTACAGCGCACAAATGAGTACAGGAAATATCTCTAGAACGTACAAAGGAGTACACGAGGTATCTCTACAGCGTACAAAGGAGTACAGAAGGTATCGCTACAGCGCACAAAGGAGTACAGAAGGTATCTCTACAGCGCACAAAGGAGTACAGAAGGTATCTCTACAGCGCACAAAGGAGTACAGAAGGTATCTCTACAGCGCACAAAGGAGTACAGAAGGTATCTCTACAGCGCACAAAGGAGTACAGGAAATATCTCTAGGACGTACAAAGGAGTACACGAGGTATCTCTACAGCGCACAAAGGAGTACAGAAGGGATCTCTACAGCGCACAAAGGAGTACAGAAGGTATCTCTACAGCGTACAAAGGAGTAAAGGAAATATCTCTAGAACGTACAAAGGAGTATACGAGGTTTCTCTACAGCGCACAAAGGAGTACAGAAGGTATCGCTACAGCGCACAAAGGAGTACAGAAGGTATCTCTACAGCGCACAAAGGAGTACAGAAGGTATCTCTACAGCGCACAAAGGAGTACAGAAGGTATCTCTACAGCGCACAAAGGAGTACAGAAGGTATCTCTACAGCGCACAAAGGAGTACAGAAGGTATCTCTACAGCGCACAAAGAAGTACAGAAGGTATCTCTACAGCGCACAAAGGAATACAGGAAATATCTCTAGAACGTACAAAGGAGTACACGAGGTATCTCTACAGCGTACAAAGAAGTACAGAAGGTATCTCTACAGCGCACAAAGGAGTACAGAAGGTATCTCTACAGCGTACGAAGGAGTACAGAAGGTATCTCTACAGCGCAAAAAGGAGTACAGAAGGTATCTCTACAGCGCACAAAGGAGTACAAAAGGTATCTCTACAGCGAACGAAGGAGTACAGAAGGTATCTCTACAGCGCACAAAGGAGTACAGAAGGTATCTCTACAGCGCACAAAGGAGTACAGAAGGTATCTCTACAGCGCACAAATGAGTACAGGAAATATCTCTAGAACGTACAAAGGAGTACACGAGGTATCTCTACAGCGTACAAAGGAGTACAGAAGGTATCTCTACAGCGCACAAAGGAGTACAGAAGGTATCTCTATAGCGCACAAAGGAGCCCAGGAAATATCTCTAGAACGTACAAAGGAGTAAACGAGGTATCTCTACAGCGCACAAAGGAGTACTGAAGGTATCTCTACAGCGCACAAAAGAGTACAGAAGGTATCTCTACAGCGCACAAAGGAGTACAGGAAATATCTCTAGAACGTACAAAGGAGTACACGAGGTATCTCTACAGCGCACAAAGGAGTACAGAAGGTATCTCTACAGCGCACAAAGGAGTACAGAAGGTATCTCTACAGCGCACAAAGGAGTACAGAAGGTATCTCTACAGCGCACAAAGGAGTACAGAAGGTATCTCTACAGCGCACAAATGAGTACAGGAAATATCTCTAGAACGTACAAAGGAGTACACGAGGTATCTCTACAGCGTACAAAGGAGTACAGAAGGTATCTCTACAGCGCACAAAGGAGTACAGAAGGTATCTCTACAGCGCACAAAGGAGTCCAGGAAATATCTCTAGAACGTACAAAGGAGTAAACGAGGTATCTCTACAGCGCACAAAGGAGTACTGAAGGTATCTCTACAGCGCACAAAGGAGTACAGAAGGTATCTCTATAGCGCACAAAGGAGTACAGGAAATATCTCTAGAACGTACAAAGGAGTACACGAGGTATCTCTACAGCGCACAAAGGAGTACAGAAGGTATCTCTACAGCGCACAAAGGAGTACAGAAGGTATCTCTACAGCGCACAAAGGAGTACAGAAGGTACCTCTACAGCGCACAAAGGAGTACAGAAGGTATCTCTACAGCGCACAAAGGAGTACAGAAGGTATCTCTACAGCGCACAAAGGAGTACAGAAGGTATCTCTACAGCGCACAAAGGAGTACAGAAGGTATCTCTACAGCGCACAAAGGAGTACAGAAGGTATCTCTACAGCGCACAAAGGAGTACAGAAGGTATCTCTACAGCGCACAAAGGAGTACAGGAAATATCTCTAGAACGTACAAAGGAGTACACGAGGTATCTCTACAGCGTACAAAGGAGTACAGAAGGTATCTCTACAGCGCACAAAGGAGTACAGAAGGTATCTCTACAGCGCACAAAGGAGTACAGAAGGTATCTCTACAGCGCACAAAGGAGTACAGAAGGTATCTCTACAGCGCACAAAGGAGTACAGAAGGTATCTCTACAGCGCACAAAGGAGTACAGGAAATATCTCTAGAACGTACAAAGGAGTACACGAGGTATCTCTACAGCGTACAAAGGAATACAGAAGGTATCTCTACAGCGCACAAAGGAGTACAGAAGGTATCTCTACAGCGCACAAACGAGTACAGAAGGTATCTCTACAGCGCACAAAGGAGTACAGAAGGTATCTCTACAGCGCACAAAGGAGTACAGGAATTATCTCTAGAACGTACAAAGGAGTACACGAGGTATCTCTACAGCGTACAAAGGAGCACAGAAGGTATCTCTACAGCGCACAAAGGAGTACAGAAGGTATCTCTACAGCGTACGAAGGAGTACAGAAGGTATCTCTACAGCGCACAAAGGAGTACAGAAGGTATCTCTACAGCGCACAAAGGAGTACAGAAGGTATCTCTACAGCGCACAAAGGAGTACAGAAGGTATCTCTACAGCGCACAAAGGAGTACAGAAGGTATCTCAACAGCGCACAAAGGAGTACAGAAGGTATCTCTACAACGCACAAAGGAGTACAGGAAATATCTCTAGAACGTACAAAGGAGTACACGAGGTTTCTCTACAGCGTTTGAAGGAGTACAGAAGGTATCTTTACAGCGCACAAAGGAGTACAGAAGGTATCTCTACAGCGCAAAAAGGAGTACAGAAGGTATCTCTACAGCGCACAAAGGAGTACAGGAAATATCTCTAGAACGTACAAAGGAGTACACGAGGTATCTCTACAGCGCACAAAGGAGTACAGAAGGTCTCTCTACAGCGCACAAAGGAGTACAGAAGGTATCTCTACAGCGCACAAAGGAGTACAGAAGGTATCTCTATAGCGCACAAAGGAGTACAGAAGGTATCTCTACAGCGCACAAAGGAGTACAGAAGGTATCTCTACAGCGCACAAAGGAGTACAGAAGGTATCTCTACAGCGCACGAAGGAGTACAGAAGGTATCTCTACAGCACACAAAGGAGTACAGAAGATATCTCTACAGCGCACATAGGAGTACAGAAGGTATCTCTACAGCGCACAAAGGAGTACAAAAGGTATCTCTACAGCGCACAAAGGAGTACAGGAAATATCTCTAGAACGTACAAAGGAGTACACGAGGTATCTCTACTGCGTACAAAGGAGTACAGAAGGTATCTCTACAGCGCACAAAGGAGTACAGAAGGTATCTCTACAGCGTACAAAGGAGTACAGAAGGTATCTCTACAGCGCACAAAGGAGTACAGAAGGTATCTCTACAGCGCACAAAGGAGTACAGAAGGTATCTCTACAGCGCACAAAGGAGTACAGAAGGTATCTCTACAGCGCACAAAGGAGTACAGGAAATATCTCTAGAACGTACAAAGGAGTACACGAGGTATCTCTACAGCGTACAAAGGAATACAGAAGGTATCTCTACAGCGTACAAAGGAGTACAGAAGGTATCTCTACAGCGCACAAAGGAGTACAGAAGGTATCTCTACAGCGCACAAAGGAGTACAGAAGGTATCTCTACAGCGCACAGAGGAGTACAGGAAATATCTCTAGAACGTACAAAGGAGTACACGAGGTATCTCTACAGCGCACAAAGAAGTACAGAAGGTATCTCTACAGCGCACAAAGGAGTACAGAAGGTATCTCTACAGCGCACAAAGGAGTACAGGAAATATCTCTAGAACGTACAAAGGAGTACACGAGGTATCTCTACAGCGCACAAATGAGTACAGAAGGTATCTCTACAGCGCACAAAGGAGTACAGAAGGTATCTCTACAGCGCACAAAGGAGTACAGAAGGTATCTCTACAGCGCAAAAAGGAGTACAGAAGGTATCTCTACAGCGCACAAAGGAGTACAGAAGGTATCTCTACAGCGCACAAAGGAGTACAGAAGGTCTCTCTACAGCGCACAAAGGAGTACAGAAGGTATCTCTACAGCGCACAAAGGAGTACAAGAAATATCTCTAGAACGTACAAAGGAGTACACGAGTTATCTCTACAGCGTACAAAGGAGTACAGAAGGTATCTCTACAGCGCACAAAGGAGTACAGAAGGTATCTCTACAGCGTACAAAGGAGTACAGAAGGTATCTCTACAGCGCACAAAGGAGTACAGAAGGTATCTCTACAGCGCACAAAGGAGTACAGAAGGTATCTCTACAGCGCACAAAGGAGTACAGAAGGTATCGCTACAGCGCACAAAGGAGTACAGGAAATATCTCTAGAACGTACAAAGGAGTACACGAGGTATCTCTACAGCGTACAAAGGAGTACAGAAGGTATCTCTACAGCGTACAAAGGAGTACAGAAGGTATCTCTACAGCGCACAAAGGAGTACAGAAGGTATCTCTACAGCGCACAAAGGAGTACAGAAGGTATCTCTACAGCGCACAAAGGAGTACAGAAGGTATCTCTACAGCGCACAAAGGAGTACAGAAGTTATCTCTACAGCGCACAAAGGAGTACAGGAAATATCTCTAGAACGTACAAAGGAGTACACGAGGTATCTCTAAAGCGCACAAAGAAGTACAGAAGGTATCTCTACAGCGCACAAAGGAGTACAGAAGGTATCTCTACAGCGCACAAAGGAGTACAGAAGGTATCTCTATAGCGCACAAAGGAGTACAGAAGGTATCTCTACAGCGCACAGAGGAGTACAGAAGGTATCTCTACAGCGCACAAAGGAGTACAGAAGGTATCTCTACAGCGCACAAAGGAGTACAGAAGGTATCTCTACAGCACACAAAGGAGTACAGAAGATATCTCTACAGCGCACAAAGGAGTACAGAAGGTATCTCTACAGCGCACAAAGGAGTACAAAAGGTATCTCTACAGCGCACAAAGGAGTACAGGAAATATCTCTAGAACGTACAAAGGAGTACACGAGGGATATCTACAGGGTACAAAGGAGTACAGAAGGTATCTCTACAGCGCACAAAGGAGTACAGAAGGTATCTCTACAGCGTACAAAGGAGTACAGAAGGTATCTCTACAGCGCACAAAGGAGTACAGAAGGTATCTCTACAGCGCACAAAGGAGTACAGAAGGTATCTCTACAGCGCACAAAGGAGTACAGAAGGTATCTCTACAGCGAACAAAGGAGTACAGGAAATATCTCTAGAACGTACGAAGGAGTACACGAGGTATCTCTACAGCGTACAAAGGAGTACAGAAGGTATCTCTACAGCGTACAAAGGAGTACAGAAGGTATCTCTACAGCGCACAAAGGAGTACAGAAGGTATCTCTACAGCGCACAAAGGAGTACAGAAGGTATCTCTACAGCGCACAAAGGAGTACAGAAGGTATCTCTACAGCGCACAAAGGAGTACATTAAATATTTCTAGAACGTACAAAGGAGTACACGAGGTATCTCTACAGCGTACAAAGGAGTACAGAAGGTATCTCTACAGCGCACAAAGGAGTACAGAAGGTATCTCTACAGCGTACAAAGGAGTACAGAAGGTATCTCTACAGCGTACAAAGGAGTACAGAAGGTATCTCTACAGCGCACAAAGGAGTACAGAAGGTATCTCTACAGCGCACAAAGGAGTACAGAAGGTATCTCTACAGCGCACAAAGGAGTACAGAAGGTATCTCTACAGCGCACAAAGGAGTACATTAAATATTTCTAGAACGTACAAAGGAGTACACGAGGTATCTCTACAGCGTACAAAGGAGTACAGAAGGTATCTCTACAGCGCACAAAGGAGTACAGAAGGTATCTCTACAGCGCACAAAGGAGTACAGAAGGTATCTCTACAGCGCACAAATGAGTACAGAAGGTATCTCTACAGCGCACAAAGGAGTACAGAAGGTATCTCTACAGCGCACAAAGGAGTACAGAAGGTATCTCTACAGCGCAAAAAGGAGTACAGAAGGTATCTCTACAGCGCACAAAGGAGTACAGAAGGTATCTCTACAGCGCACAAAGGAGTACAGAAGGTATCTCTACAGCGCACAAAGGAGTACAGAAGGTATCTCTACAGCGCACAAAGGAGTACAAGAAATATCTCTAGAACGTACAAAGGAGTACACGAGTTATCTCTACAGCGTACAAAGGAGTACAGAAGGTATCTCTACAGCGCACAAAGGAGTACAGAAGGTATCTCTACAGCGTACAAAGGAGTACAGAAGGTATCTCTACAGCGCACAAAGGAGTACAGAAGGTATCTCTACAGCGCACAAAGGAGTACAGAAGGTATCTCTACAGCGCACAAAGGAGTACAGAAGGTATCGCTACAGCGCACAAAGGAGTACAGGAAATATCTCTAGAACATACAAAGGAGTACACGAGGTATCTCTACAGCGTACAAAGGAGTACAGAAGGTATCTCTACAGCGTACAAAGGAGTACAGAAGGTATCTCTACAGCGCACAAAGGAGTACAGAAGGTATCTCTACAGCGCACAAAGGAGTACAGAAGGTATCTCTACAGCGCACAAAGGAGTACAGAAGGTATCTCTACAGCGCACAAAGGAGTACAGAAGTTATCTCTACAGCGCACAAAGGAGTACAGGAAATATCTCTAGAACGTACAAAGGAGTACACGAGGTATCTCTACAGCGCACAAAGAAGTACAGAAGGTATCTCTACAGCGCACAAAGGAGTACAGAAGGTATCTCTACAGCGCACAAAGGAGTACAGAAGGTATCTCTATAGCGCACAAAGGAGTACAGAAGGTATCTCTACAGCGTACAAAGGAGTACAGAAGGTATCTCTACAGCGTACAAAGGAGTACAGAAGGTATCTCTACAGCGCACAAAGGAGTACAGAAGGTATCTCTACAGCGCACAAAGGAGTACAGAAGGTATCTCTACAGCGCACAAAGGAGTACAGAAGGTATCTCTACAGCGCACAAAGGAGTACAGAAGTTATCTCTACAGCGCACAAAGGAGTACAGGAAATATCTCTAGAACGTACAAAGGAGTACACGAGGTATCTCTACAGCGCACAAAGAAGTACAGAAGGTATCTCTACAGCGCACAAAGGAGTACAGAAGGTATCTCTACAGCGCACAAAGGAGTACAGAAGGTATCTCTATAGCGCACAAAGGAGTACAGAAGGTATCTCTACAGCGCACAGAGGAGTACAGAAGGTATCTCTACAGCGCACAAAGGAGTACAGAAGGTATCTCTACAGCGCACAAAGGAGTACAGAAGGTATCTCTACAGCACACAAAGGAGTACAGAAGATATCTCTACAGCGCACAAAGGAGTACAGAAGGTATCTCTACAGCGCACAAAGGAGTACAAAAGGTATCTCTACAGCGCACAAAGGAGTACAGGAAATATCTCTAGAACGTACAAAGGAGTACACGAGGGATATCTACAGGGTACAAAGGAGTACAGAAGGTATCTCTACAGCGCACAAAGGAGTACAGAAGGTATCTCTACAGCGTACAAAGGAGTACAGAAGGTATCTCTACAGCGCACAAAGGAGTACAGAAGGTATCTCTACAGCGCACAAAGGAGTACAGAAGGTATCTCTACAGCGCACAAAGGAGTACAGAAGGTATCTCTACAGCGCACAAAGGAGTACATTAAATATTTCTAGAACGTACAAAGGAGTACACGAGGTATCTCTACAGCGTACAAAGGAGTACAGAAGGTATCTCTACAGCGCACAAAGGAGTACAGAAGGTATCTCTACAGCGCACAAAGGAGTACAGAAGGTATCTCTACAGCGCACAAATGAGTACAGAAGGTATCTCTACAGCGCACAAAGGAGTACAGAAGGTATCTCTACAGCGCACAAAGGAGTACAGAAGGTATCTCTACAGCGCAAAAAGGAGTACAGAAGGTATCTCTACAGCGCACAAAGGAGTACAGAAGGTATCTCTACAGCGCACAAAGGAGTACAGAAGGTATCTCTACAGCGCACAAAGGAGTACAGAAGGTATCTCTACAGCGCACAAAGGAGTACAAGAAATATCTCTAGAACGTACAAAGGAGTACACGAGTTATCTCTACAGCGTACAAAGGAGTACAGAAGGTATCTCTACAGCGCACAAAGGAGTACAGAAGGTATCTCTACAGCGTACAAAGGAGTACAGAAGGTATCTCTACAGCGCACAAAGGAGTACAGAAGGTATCTCTACAGCGCACAAAGGAGTACAAGAAATATCTCTAGAACGTACAAAGGAGTACACGAGTTATCTCTACAGCGTACAAAGGAGTACAGAAGGTATCTCTACAGCGTACAAAGGAGTACAGAAGGTATCTCTACAGCGTACAAAGGAGTACAGAAGGTATCTCTACAGCGCACAAAGGAGTACAGAAGGTATCTCTACAGCGCACAAAGGAGTACAGAAGGTATCTCTACAGCGCACAAAGGAGTACAGAAGGTATCTCTACAGCGCACAAAGGAGTACAGAAGTTATCTCTACAGCGCACAAAGGAGTACAGGAAATATCTCTAGAACGTACAAAGGAGTACACGAGGTATCTCTACAGCGCACAAAGAAGTACAGAAGGTATCTCTACAGCGCACAAAGGAGTACAGAAGGTATCTCTACAGCGCACAAAGGAGTACAGAAGGTATCTCTATAGTGCACAAAGGAGTACAGAAGGTATCTCTACAGCGCACAGAGGAGTACAGAAGGTATCTCTACAGCGCACAAAGGAGTACAGAAGGTATCTCTACAGCGCACAAAGGAGTACAGAAGGTATCTCTACAGCACACAAAGGAGTACAGAAGATATCTCTACAGCGCACAAAGGAGTACAGAAGGTATCTCTACAGCGCACAAAGGAGTACAAAAGGTATCTCTACAGCGCACAAAGGAGTACAGGAAATATCTCTAGAACGTACAAAGGAGTACACGAGGGATATCTACAGGGTACAAAGGAGTACAGAAGGTATCTCTACAGCGCACAAAGGAGTACAGAAGGTATCTCTACAGCGTACAAAGGAGTACAGAAGGTATCTCTACAGTGCACAAAGGAGTACAGAAGGTATCTCTACAGCGCACAAAGGAGTACAGAAGGTATCTCTACAGCGCACAAAGGAGTACAGAAGGTATCTCTACAGCGAACAAAGGAGTACAGGAAATATCTCTAGAACGTACAAAGGAGTACACGAGGTATCTCTACAGCGTACAAAGGAGTACAGAAGGTATCTCTACAGCGTACAAAGGAGTACAGAAGGTATCTCTACAGCGCACAAAGGAGTACAGAAGGTATCTCTACAGCGCACAAAGGAGTACAGAAGGTATCTCTACAGCGCACAAAGGAGTACAGAAGGTATCTCTACAGCGCACAAAGGAGTACATTAAATATTTCTAGAACGTACAAAGGAGTACACGAGGTATCCCTACAGCGTACAAAGGAGTACAGAAGGTATCTCTACAGCGCACAAAGGAGTACAGAAGGTATCTCTACAGCGCACAAAGGAGTACAGAAGGTATCTCTACAGCGCACAAAGGAGTACAGAAGGTATCTCTACAGCGTACAAAGGAGTACAGAAGGTATCTCTACAGCGCACAAAAGAGTACAGAAGGTATCTCTACAGCGCCCAAAGTAGTACAGGAAATATCTCTAGAACGTACAAAGGAGTACAGGAAATATCTCTACAGCGCACAAAGGAGTACAGAAGGTATCTCTACAGCGCACAAAGGAGTACAGAAGGTATCTCTACAGCGCACAAAGGAGTACAGAAGGTATCTCTACAGCGCACAAAGGAGTACAGGAAATATCTCTAGAACGTACAGAGGAGTACACGAGGTATCTCTACAGCGTACAAAGGAGTACAGAAGGTATCTCTACAGCGCACAAAGGAGTACAGAAGGTATCTCTACAGCGCACAAAGGAGTACAGAAGGTATCTCTACAGCGCACAAAGGAGTACAGAAGGTATCTCTACAGCGCACAAAGAAGTACAGGAAATATCTCTAGAACGTACAGAGGAGTACAGGAAATATCTCTACAGCGCACGAAGGAGTACAGAAGGTATCTCTACAGCGCACAAAGGAGTACAGAAGGTATCTCTACAGCGCACAAAGGAGTACAGAAGGTATCTCTACAGCGCACAAAGGAGTACAGAAGGTATCTCTACAGCGCACAAAGGAGTACAGAAGGTATCTCTACCGCGCACAAAGGAGTACAGAAGGTATCTCTACAGCGCACAAAGGAGTACAGGAAATATCTCTAGAACGTACAAAGGAGTACAGAAGGTATCTCTACAGCGCACAAAGGAGTACAGAAGGTATCTCTAAAGCGCACAAAGGAGTACAGAAGGTATCTCTACAGCGCACAAAGGAGTACAGGAAATATCTCTAGAACGTACAAAGGAGTACACGAGGTATCTCTACAGCGTACAAAGAAGTACAGAAGGTATCTCTACAGCGCACAAAGGAGTACAGAAGGTATCTCTACAGCGCACAAAGGAGTACAGAAGGTATCTCTACAGCGCACAAAGGAGTACAGAAGGTATCTCTACAGCGTACAAAGGAGTGCAGAAGGTATCTCTACAGCGCACAAAGGAGTACAGAAGGTATCTCTACAGCGCACAAAGGAGTGCAGAAGGTATCTCTACAGCGCACAAAGGAGTACAGAAGGTATCTCTACAGCGCACAAAGGAGTACAGGAAATATCTCTAGAACGTACAAAGGAGTACAGGAAATATCTCTACAGCGCACAAAGGAGTACAGAAGGTATCTTTACAGCGCACAAAGGAGTACAGAAGGTATCTCTACAGCGCACAACGGAGTACAGAAGGTATCTCTACAGCGCACAAAGGAGTACTGAAGGTATCTCTACAGCGCACAAAGGAGTACAGAAGGTATCTCTACAGCGCACAAAGGAGTACAGAAGGTATCTCTACAGCGCACAAAGGAGTACAGGAAATATCTCTAGAACGTTCAAAGGAGTACACGAGGTATTTCTACAGCGTACAAAGGAGTACAGAAGGTATCTCTTCAGCGCACAAAGGAGTACAGAAGGTATCTCTACAGCGCACAAAGGAGTACAGAAGGTATCTCTACAGCGCACAAAGGAGTACAGAAGGTATCTCTACAGCGCCTAAAGGAGTACAGGAAATATCTCTAGAACGTACAAAGGAGTACACGAGGTATCTCTACAGCGTACAAAGGAGTACAGAAGGTATCTCTACAGCGCACAAAGGAGTACAGAAGGTATCTCTACAGCGCACAAAGGAGTACAGAAGGTATCTCTACAGCGCACAAAGGAGTACAGAAGGTATCTCTACAGCGCACAAAGGAGTACAGAAGGTATCTCTACAGCGCACAAAGGAGTACACGAAATATCTCTAGAACGTACAAAGGAGTACACGAGGTATCTCTACAGCGCACAAAGGAGTACAGAAGGTATCTCTACAGCGCACAAAGGAGTACAGAAGGTATCTCTACAGCGCACAAAGGAGTACAGGAAATATCTCTAGAACGTACAAAGGAGTACACGAGGTATCTCTACAGCGCACAAAGGAGTACAGAAGGTATCTCTACAGCGCACAAAGGAGTACAGAAGGTATCTCTACAGCGCACAAAGGAGTACAGAAGGTATCTCTACAGCGCAAAAAGGAGTACAGAAGGTATCTCTACAGCGCACAAAGGAGTACAGAAGGTATCTCTACAGCGCACAAAGGAGTACAGAAGGTATCTCTACAGCGCACAAAGGAGTACAGAAGGTATCTCCACAGCGCACAAAGGAGTACAGGAAATATCTCCAGAAGGTACAAAGGAGTACACGAGGTATCTCTACAGCGTACAAAGGAGTACAGAAGGTATCTCTACAGCGCACAAAGGAGTACAGAAGGTACCTCTACAGCGCACAAAGGAGTACAAGAAATATCTCAAGAACGTACAAAGGAGTACACGAGTTATCTCTACAGCGTACAAAGGAGTACAGAAGGTATCTCTACAGCGTACAAAGGAGTACAGAAGGTATCTCTACAGCGTACAAAGGAGTACAGAAGGTATCTCTACAGCGCACAAAGGAGTACAGAAGGTATCTCTACAGCGCACAAAGGAGTACAGAAGGTATCTCTACAGCGCACAAAGGAGTACAGAAGGTATCGCTACAGCGCACAAAGGAGTACAGGAAATATCTCTAGAACGTACAAAGGAGTACACGAGGTATCTCTACAGCGTACAAAGGAGTACAGAAGGTATCTCTACAGCGTACAAAGGAGTACAGAAGGTATCTCTACAGCGCACAAAGGAGTACAGAAGGTATCTCTACAGCGCACAAAGGAATACAGAAGGTATCTCTACAGCGCACAAAGGAGTACAGAAGGTATCTCTACAGCGCACAAAGGAGTACAGAAGTTATCTCTACAGCGCACAAAGGAGTACAGGAAATATCTCTAGAACGTACAAAGGAGTACACGAGGTATCTCTACAGCGCACAAAGAAGTACAGAAGGTATCTCTACAGCGCACAAAGGAGTACAGAAGGTATCTCTACAGCGCACAAAGGAGTACAGAAGGTATCTCTATAGCGCACAAAGGAGTACAGAAGGTATCTCTACAGCGCACAGAGGAGTACAGAAGGTATCTCTACAGCGCACAAAGGAGTACAGAAGGTATCTCTACAGCGCACAAAGGAGTACAGAAGGTATCTCTACAGCACACAAAGGAGTACAGAAGATATCTCTACAGCGCACAAAGGAGTACAGAAGGTATCTCTACAGCGCACAAAGGAGTACAAAAGGTATCTCTACAGCGCACAAAGGAGTACAGGAAATATCTCTAGAACGTACAAAGGAGTACACGAGGTATCTCTACAGGGTACAAAGGAGTACAGAAGGTATCTCTACAGCGCAAAAAGGAGTACAGAAGGTATCTCTACAGCGTACAAAGGAGTACAGAAGGTATCTCTACAGCGCACAAAGGAGTACAGAAGGTATCTCTACAGCGCACAAAGGAGTACAGAAGGTATCTCTACAGCGCACAAAGGAGTACAGAAGGTATCTCTACAGCGCACAAAGGAGTACATTAAATATTTCTAGAACGTACAAAGGAGTACACGAGGTATCTCTACAGCGTACAAAGGAGTACAGAAGGTATCTCTACAGCGCACAAAGGAGTACAGAAGGTATCTCTACAGCGCACAAAGGAGTACAGAAGGTATCTCTACAGCGCACAAAGGAGTACAGAAGGTATCTCTACAGCGTACAAAGGAGTACAGAAGGTATCTCTACAGCGCACAAAAGAGTACAGAAGGTATCTCTACAGCGCACAAAGTAGTACAGGAAATATCTCTAGAACGTACAAAGGAGTACAGGAAATATCTCTACAGCGCACAAAGGAGTACAGAAGGTATCTCTACAGCGCACAAAGGAGTACAGAAGGTATCTCTACAGCGCACAAAGGAGTACAGAAGGTATCTCTACAGCGCACAAAGGAGTACAGGAAATATCTCTAGAACGTACAGAGGAGTACACGAGGTATCTCTACAGCGTACAAAGGAGTACAGAAGGTATCTCTACAGCGCACAAAGGAGTACAGAAGGTATCTCTACAGCGCACAAAGGAGTACAGAAGGTATCTCTACAGCGCACAAAGGAGTACAGAAGGTATCTCTACAGCGCACAAAGAAGTACAGGAAATATCTCTAGAACGTACAGAGGAGTACAGGAAATATCTCTACAGCGCACGAAGGAGTACAGAAGGTATCTCTACAGCGCACAAAGGAGTACAGAAGGTATCTCTACAGCGCACAAAGGAGTACAGAAGGTATCTCTACAGCGCACAAAGGAGTACAGAAGGTATCTCTACAGCGCACAAAGGAGTACAGAAGGTATCTCTACCGCGCACAAAGGAGTACAGAAGGTATCTCTACAGCGCACAAAGGAGTACAGGAAATATCTCTAGAACGTACAAAGGAGTACAGAAGGTATCTTTACAGCGCACAAAGGAGTACAGAAGGTATCTCTAAAGCGCACAAAGGAGTACAGAAGGTATCTCTACAGCGCACAAAGGAGTACAGGAAATATCTCTAGAACGTACAAAGGAGTACACGAGGTATCTCTACAGCGTACAAAGAAGTACAGAAGGTATCTCTACAGCGCACAAAGGAGTACAGAAGGTATCTCTACAGCGCACAAAGGAGTACAGAAGGTATCTCTACAGCGCACAAAGGAGTACAGAAGGTATCTCTACAGCGTACAAAGGAGTGCAGAAGGTATCTCTACAGCGCACAAAGGAGTACAGAAGGTATCTCTACAGCGCACAAAGGAGTGCAGAAGGTATCTCTACAGCGCACAAAGGAGTACAGAAGGTATCTCTACAGCGCACAAAGGAGTACAGGAAATATCTCTAGAACGTACAAAGGAGTACAGGAAATATCTCTACAGCGCACAAAGGAGTACAGAAGGTATCTTTACAGCGCACAAAGGAGTACAGAAGGTATCTCTACAGCGCACAAAGGAGTACAGAAGGTATCTCTACAGCGCACAAAGGAGTACAGAAGGTATCTCTACAGCGCACAAAGGAGTACAGAAGGTATCTCTACAGCGCACAAAGGAGTACAGAAGGTATCTCTACAGCGCACAAAGGAGTACAGGAAATATCTCTAGAACGTTCAAAGGAGTACACGAGGTATCTCTACAGCGTACAAAGGAGTACAGAAGGTATCTCTTCAGCGCACAAAGGAGTACAGAAGGTATCTCTACAGCGCACAAAGGAGTACAGAAGGTATCTCTACAGCGCACAAAGGAGTACACAAGGTATCTCTACAGCGCCTAAAGGAGTACAGGAAATATCTCTAGAACGTACAAAGGAGTACACGAGGTATCTCTACAGCGTACAAAGGAGTACAGAAGGTATCTCTACAGCGCACAAAGGAGTACAGAAGGTATCTCTACAGCGCACAAAGGAGTACAGAAGGTATCTCTACAGCGCACAAAGGAGTACAGAAGGTATCTCTACAGCGCACAAAGGAGTACAGAAGGTATCTCCACAGCACACAAAGGAGTACAGGAAATATTTCCAGAAGGTACAAAGGAGTACACGAGGTATCTCTACAGCGTACAAAGGAGTACAGAAGGTATCTCTACAGCGCACAAAGGAGTACAGAAGGTATCTCTACAGCGTACAAAGGAGTACAGAAGGTATCTCTACAGCGCACAAAGGAGTACAGAAGGTATCTCTACAGCGCACAAAGGAGTACAGAAGGTATCTCTACAGCGCACAAAGGAGTACAGAAGGTATCGCTACAGCGCACAAAGGAGTACAGGAAATATCTCTAGAACGTACAAAGGAGTACACGAGGTATCTCTACAGCGTACAAAGGAGTACAGAAGGTATCTCTACAGCGCACAAAGGAGTACAGAAGGTATCTCTACAGCGCACAAAGGAGTACAGGAAATATCTCTAGAACGTACAAAGGAGTACACGAGGTATCTCTACAGCGTACAAAGGAGTACAGAAGGTATCTCTACAGCGCACAAAGGAGTACAGAAGGTATCTCTACAGCGTACGAAGGAGTACAGAAGGTTTCTCTACAGCGCACAAAGGAGTACAGAAGGTATCTCTACAGCGCACAAAGGAGTACAGAAGGTATCTCTACAGCGCACAAAGGAGTACAGAAGGTATCTCTACAGCGCACAAAGGAGTACAGAAGGTATCTCAACAGCGCACAAAGGAGTACAGAAGGTATCTCTACAACGCACAAAGGAGTACAGGAAATATCTCTAGAACGTACAAAGGAGTACACGAGGTTTCTCTACAGCGTTTGAAGGAGTACAGAAGGTATCTTTACAGCGCACAAAGGAGTACAGAAGGTATCTCTACAGCGCAAAAAGGAGTACAGAAGGTATCTCTACAGCGCACAAAGGAGTACAGGAAATATCTCTAGAACGTACAAAGGAGTACACGAGGTATCTCTACAGCGCACAAAGGAGTACAGAAGGTATCTCTACAGCGCACAAAGGAGTACAGAAGGTATCTCTACAGCGCACAAAGGAGTACAGAAGGTATCTCTATAGCGCACAAAGGAGTACAGAAGGTATCTCTACAGCGCACAAAGGAGTACAGAAGGTATCTCTACAGCGCACAAAGGAGTACAGAAGGTATTTCTACAGCGCACAAAGGAGTACAGAAGGTATCTCTACAGCACACAAAGGAGTACAGAAGATATCTCTACAGCGCACAAAGGAGTACAGAAGGTATCTCTACAGCGCACAAAGGAGTACAAAAGGTATCTCTACAGCGCACAAAGGAGTACAGGAAATATCTCTAGAACGTACAAAGGAGTACACGAGGTATCTCTACTGCGTACAAAGGAGTACAGAAGGTATCTCTACAGCGCACAAAGGAGTACAGAAGGTATCTCTACAGCGTACAAAGGAGTACAGAAGGTATCTCTACAGCGCACAAAGGAGTACAGAAGGTATCTCTACAGCGCACAAAGGAGTACAGAAGGTATCTCTACAGCGCACAAAGGAGTAGAGAAGGTATCTCTACAGCGCACAAAGGAGTACAGGAAATATCTCTAGAACGTACAAAGGAGTACACGAGGTATCTCTACAGCGTACAAAGGAGTACAGAAGGTATCTCTACAGCGTACAAAGGAGTACAGAAGGTATCTCTACAGCGCACAAAGGAGTACAGAAGGTATCTCTACAGCGCACAAGGGAGTACAGAAGGTATCTCTACAGCGCACAGAGGAGTACAGGAAATATCTCTAGAACGTACAAAGGAGTACACGAGGTATCTCTACAGCGCACAAAGAAGTACAGAAGGTATCTCTACAGCGCACAAAGGAGTACAGAAGGTATCTCTACAGCGCACAAAGGAGTACAGGAAATATCTCTAGAACGTACAAAGGAGTACACGAGGTATCTCTACAGCGCACAAATGAGTACAGAAGGTATCTCTACAGCGCACAAAGGTGTACAGAAGGTATCTCTACAGCGCACAAAGGAGTACAGAAGGTATCTCTACAGCGCAAAAAGGAGTACAGAAGGTATCTCTACAGCGCACAAAGGAGTACAGAAGGTATCTCTACAGCGCACAAAGGAGTACAGAAGGTATCTCTACAGCGCACAAAGGAGTACAGAAGGTATCTCTACAGCGCACAAAGGAGTACAAGAAATATCTCTAGAACGTACAAAGGAGTACACGAGTTATCTCTACAGCGTACAAAGGAGTACAGAAGATATCTCTACAGCGCACAAAGGAGTACAGAAGGTATCTCTACAGCGTACAAAGGAGTACAGAAGGTATCTCTACAGCGCACAAAGGAGTACAGAAGGTATCTCTACAGCGCACAAAGGAGTACAGAAGGTATCTCTACAGCGCACAAAGGAGTACAGAAGGTATCGCTACAGCGCACAAAGGAGTACAGGAAATATCTCTAGAACGTACAAAGGAGTACACGAGGTATCTCTACAGCGTACAAAGGAGTACAGAAGGTATCTCTACAGCGTACAAAGGAGTACAGAAGGTATCTCTACAGCGCACAAAGGAGTACAGAAGGTATCTCTACAGCGCACAAAGGAGTACAGAAGGTATCTCTACAGCGCACAAAGGAGTACAGAAGGTATCTCTACAGCGCACAAAGGAGTACAGAAGTTATCTCTACAGCGCACAAAGGAGTACAGGAAATATCTCTAGAACGTACAAAGGAGTACACGAGGTATCTCTACAGCGCACAAAGAAGTACAGAAGGTATCTCTACAGCGCACAAAGGAGTACAGAAGGTATCTCTACAGCGCACAAAGGAGTACAGAAGGTATCTTTATAGCGCACAAAGGAGTACAGAAGGTATCTCTACAGCGCACAGAGGAGTACAGAAGGTATCTCTACAGCGCACAAAGGAGTACAGAAGGTATCTCTACAGCGCACAAAGGAGTACAGAAGGTATCTCTACAGCACACAAAGGAGTACAGAAGATATCTCTACAGCGCACAAAGGAGTACAGAAGGTATCTCTACAGCGCACAAAGGAGTACAAAAGGTATCTCTACAGCGCACAAAGGAGTACAGGAAATATCTCTAGAACGTACAAAGGAGTACACGAGGTATCTCTACAGGGTACAAAGGAGTACAGAAGGTATCTCTACAGCGCAAAAAGGAGTACAGAAGGTATCTCTACAGCGTACAAAGGAGTACAGAAGGTATCTCTACAGCGCACAAAGGAGTACAGAAGGTATCTCTACAGCGCACAAAGGAGTACAGAAGGTATCTCTACAGCGCACAAAGGAGTACAGAAGGTATCTCTACAGCGCACAAAGGAGTACAGAAGGTATCTCTACAGCGCACAAAGAAGTACAGGAAATATCTCTAGAACGTACAGAGGAGTACAGGAAATATCTCTACAGCGCACGAAGGAGTACAGAAGGTATCTCTACAGCGCACAAAGGAGTACAGAAGGTATCTCTACAGCGCAAAAAGGAGTACAGAAGGTATCTCTACAGCGCACAAAGGAGTACAGAAGGTATCTATACAGCGCACAAAGGAGTACAGAAGGTATCTCTACAGCGCACAAAGGAGTACAGAAGGTATCTATACAGCGCACAAAGGAGTACAGAAGGTATCTCTACAGCGCACAAAGGAGTACAGAAGGTATCTCTACAGCGCACAAAGGAGTACAGGAAATATCTCTAGAACGTACAAAGGAGTACACGAGGTATCTCTACAGCGTACAAAGGAGTACAGAAGGTATCTCTACAGCGCACAAAGGAGTACAGAAGGTATCTCTACAGCGCACAAAGGAGTACAGAAGGTATCTCTACAGCGCACAAAGGAGTACAGAAGGTACCTCTACAGCGCAAAAATGAGTACAGGAAATACCTCTAGAACGTACAAAGGAGTACACGAGGTATCTCTACAGCGTACAAAGGAGTACAGAAGGTATCGCTACAGCGCACAAAGGAGTACAGAAGGTATCTCTACAGCGCACAAAGGAGTACAGAAGGTATCTATACAGCGCACAAAGGAGTACAGAAGGTATCTCTACAGCGCACAAAGGAGTACAGAAGGTATCTCTACAGCGCACAAAGGAGTACAGGAAATATCTCTAGAACGTACAAAGGAGTACACGAGGTATCTCTACAGCGTACAAAGGAGTACAGAAGGTATCTCTACAGCGCACAAAGGAGTACAGAAGGTATCTCTACAGCGCACAAAGGAGTACAGAAGGTATCTCTACAGCGCACAAAGGAGTACAGAAGGTACCTCTACAGCGCAAAAATGAGTACAGGAAATACCTCTAGAACGTACAAAGGAGTACACGAGGTATCTCTACAGCGTACAAAGGAGTACAGAAGGTATCGCTACAGCGCACAAAGGAGTACAGAAGGTATCTCTACAGCGCACAAAGGAGTACAGAAGGTATCTCTACAGCGCACAAAGGAGTACAGAAGGTATCTCTACAGCGCACAAAGGAGTACAGAAGGTATCTCTACAGCGCACAAAGGAGTACAGGAAATATCTCTAGAACGTACAAACGAGTACACGAGGTATCTCTACAGCGTACAAAGGAGTACAGAAGGTATCTCTACAGCGCACAAAGGAGTACAGAAGGTATCTCTACAGCGTACGAAGGAGTACAGAAGGTATCTCTACAGCGCACAAAGGAGTACAGAAGGTATCTCTACAGCGCACAAAGGAGTACAGAAGGTATCTCTACAGCGCACAAAGGAGTACAGAAGGTATCTCTACAGCGCAAAAAGGAGTACAGAAGGTATCTCTACAGCGCACAAAGGAGTACAGAAGGTATCTCTACAGCGCACAAAGGAGTACAGGAAATATCTCTAGAACGTACAAAGGAGTCCAGGAAATATCTCTCGAACGTACAAAGGAGTACACGAGGTATCTCTACAGCGCACAAAGGAGTACTGAAGGTATCTCTACAGCGCACAAAGGAGTACAGAAGGTATCTCTACAGCGCACAAAGGAGTACAGAAGGTATCTCTACAGCGCACAAAGGAGTACAGAAGGTATCTCTACAGCGCACAAAGGAGTACAGAAGGTATCTCTACAGCGCACAAAGGAGTACAGAAGGTATCTCTAGAGCGCACAAAGGAGTACAGAAGGTATCTCTACAGCGCACAAAGGAGTACAGAAGGTATCTCTACAGCGCACAAAGGAGTACAGAAGGTATCTCTACAGCGCACAAAGGAGTACAGAAGGTATCTCTACAGCGAGCAAAGGAGTACAGGAAATATCTCTAGAACGTACAAAGGAGTACACGAGGTATCTCTACAGCGTACAAAGGAGTACAGAAGGTATCTCTACAGCGCACAAAGGAGTACAGAAGGTATCTCTACAGCGCACAAAGGAGTACAGAAGGTATCTCTAGAGAGCACAAAGGAGTACAGAAGGTATCTCTACAGTGCACAAAGGAGTACAGAAGGTATCTCTACAGCGCACAAAGGAGTACAGGAAATATCTCTAGAACGTACGAAGGAGTACACGAGGTATCTCTACAGCGTACAAAGGAGTACAGAAGGTATCTCTACAGCGCACAAAGGAGTACAGAAGGTATCTCTACAGCGCACAAAGGAGTACAGAAGGTATCTCTACAGGGCACAAAGGAGTACAGAAGGTATCTCTACAGCGCACAAAGGAGTACAGGAAATATCTCTAGAACGTACAAAGGAGTACACGAGGTATCTCTACAGCGTACAAAGGAGTACAGAAGGTATCTCTACAGCGCACAAAGGAGTACAGAAGGTATCTCTACAGCGTACGAAGGAGTACAGAAGGTATCTCTACAGCGCACAAAGGAGTACAGAAGGTATCTCTACAGCGCACAAAGGAGTACAGAAGGTATCTCTACAGCGCACAAAGGAGTACAGAAGGTATCTCTACAGCGCTCAAAGGAGTACAGAAGGTATCTCTACAGCGCACAAAGGAGTACAGAAGGTATCTCTACAGCGCACAAAGGAGTACAGGAAATATCTCTAGAACGTACAAAGGAGTACACGAGGTATCTCTACAGCGTACAAAGGAGTACAGAAGGTATCTCTACAGCGCACAAAGGAGTACAGAAGGTATCTCTACAGCGTACGAAGGAGTACAGAAGGTATCTCTAGAGCGCACAAAGGAGTACAGAAGGTATCTCTACAGCGCACAAAGGAGTACAGAAGGTATCTCTACAGCGCACAAACGAGTACAGAAGGTATCTCTACAGCGCACAAAGGAGTACAGAAGGTATCTCTACAGCGCACAAAGAAGTACAGAAGGTATCTCTACAGCGCACAGAGGAGTACAGGAAATATCTCTAGAACGTACAAAGGGGTACACGAGGTATCTCTACAGCGTACAAAGGAGTACAGAAGGTATCTCTACAGCGCACAAAGGAGTACAGAAGGTATCTCTACAGCGCACAAAGGAGTACAGGAAATATCTCTAGAACGTACAAAGAAGTACACGAGGTATCTCTACAGCGCACAAAGGAGTACAGAAGGTATCTCTACAGCGCACAAAGGAGTACAGAAGGTATCTCTACAGCGCACAAAGGAGTACAGGAAATATCTCTAGAACGTACAAAGGAGTACACGAGGTATCTCTACAGCGCACAAAGGAGTACAGAAGGTATCTCTACAGCGCACAAAGGAGTACAGAAGGTATTTCTATAGCGCACAAAGGAGTACAGAAGGTATCTCTACAGCGCACAAAGGAGTACAGAAGGTATCTCTACAGCGCACAAAGGAGTACAGAAGGTATCTCTACAGCGCACAAAGGAGTACAGAAGGTATCTCTACAGCGCACAAAGGAGTACAGAAGGTATCTCTACAGCGCACAAAGGAGTACAGAAGGTATCTCTACAGCGCACAAAGAAGTACAGAAGGTATCTCTACAGCGCACGAAGGAGTACAGGAAATATCTCTAGAACGTACAAAGGAGTACACGAGGTATCTATACAGCGTACAAAGGAGTACAGAAGGTATCTCTACAGCGCACAAAGGAGTACAGAAGGTATCTCTACAGCGCACAAAGGAGTACAGAAGGTATCTCTACAGCGCACAAAGGAGTACACAAGGTATCTCTAGAGCGCACAAAGGAGTACAGAAGGTATCTCTACAGCGCACAAAGGAGTACAGGAAATATCTCTAGAACGTACAAAGGAGTACACGAGGTATCTCTAAAGCGTACAAAGGAGTACAGAAGGTGTCTCTACAGCGCACAAAGGAGTACAGAAGGTATCTCTACAGCGCACAAAGGAGTGCAGAAGGTATCTCTACAGCGCACAAAGGAGTACAGAAGGTATCTCTACAGCGCACAAAGGAGTACAGAAGGTATCTCTACAGCGCACAAAGGAGTACAGGAAATATCTCTAGAACGTACAAAGGAGTACACGAGGTATCTCTACAGCGTACAAAGGAGTACAGAAGGTATCTCTAAAGCGCACAAAGGAATACAGAAGGTATCTCTACAGCGCACAGAGGAGTACAGGAAATATCTCTAGAACGTACAAAGGAGTACACGAGGTATCTCTACAGCGCACAAAGGAGTACAGAAGGTATCTCTACAGCGCACAAAGGAGTACAGAAGGTATCTCTACAGCGCACAAAGGAGTACAGGAAATATCTCTAGAACGTACAAAGGAGTACACGAGGTATCTCTACAGCGCACAAAGGAGTACAGAAGGTATCTCTACAGCGCACAAAGGAGTACAGAAGGTATCTCTACAGCGCACAAAGGAGTACAGAAGGTATCTCTACAGCGCACAAAGGAGTACAGAAGGTATCTCTACAGCGCACAAAGGAGAACAGAAGGGATCTCTACAGCGCACAAAGGAGTACAGAAGGTATCTCTACAGCGCACAAAGGAGTACAGAAGGTATCTCTACAGCGCACAAAGGAGTACAGAAGGTATCTCTACAGCGCACAAAGGAGTACAGGAAATGTCTCTAGAACGTACAAAGGAGTACACGAGGTATCTCTACAGCGTACAAAGGAGTACAGAAGGTATCTCTACAGCGTACAAAGGAGTACAGAAGGTATCTCTACAGCGCACAAAGGAGTACAGAAGGTATCTCTACAGCGCACAAAGGAGTACAGAAGGTATCTCTACAGCGCACAAAGGAGTACAGGAAATATCTCTAGAACGTACAAAGGAGTACACGAGGTATCTCTACAGCGTACGAAGGAGTACAGAAGGTATCTCTACAGCGTACAAAGGAGTACAGAAGGTATCTCTACAGCGCACAAAGAAGTACAGAAGGTATCTCTACAGTGCACAAAGAAGTACAGAAGGTATCTCTACAGCGCACAAAGGAGTACAGAAGGTATCTCTACAGCGCACAAAGGAGTACAGAAGGTATCTCTACAGCGCACAAAGGAGTACAGAAGGTATCTCTACAGCGCACAAAGGAGTACAGAAGGTATCTCTACAGCGCACAAAGGAGTACAGGAAATATCTCTAGAACGTACAAAGGAGTACACGAGGTATCTCTACAGCGTACAAAGGAGTACAAAAGGAATCTCTACAGCGCACAAAGGAGTACAGAAGGAATCTCTACAGCGCACAAAGGAGTACAGAAGGTATCTCTACAGCGCACAAAGGAGTACAGAAGGTATCTCTACAGCGCACAAAGGAGTACAGAAGGTATCTCTACAGCGCACAAAGGAGTACCGAAGGTATCTCTACAGCGCACAAAGGAGTACAGGAAATATCTCTAGAACGTACAAAGGAGTACACGAAATATCTCTACAGCGCACAAAGGAGTACAGAAGGTATCTCTACAGCGCACAAAGGAGCACAGAAGGTATCTCTACAGCACACAAAGGATTACAGAAGGTATCTCTACAGCGCACAAAGGAGTACAGAAGGTATCTCTACAGCGCACAAAGGAGTACAGAAGGTATCTCTACAGCGCACAAAGGAGTACAGAAGGTATCTCTACAGCGCACAAAGGAGTACAGAAGGTATCTCTACAGCGCACAAAGGAGTACAGGAAATATCTCTAGAACGTACAAAGGAGTACACGAGGTATCTCTACAGCGTACAAAGGAGTACAGAATGTATCTCTACAGCGCACAAAGGAGTACAGAAGGTATCTCTACAGCGCACAAAGGAGAACAGAAGGTATCTCTACAGCGCACAAAGGATTACAGAAGGTATCTCTACAGCGCACAAAGAGTACAGGAAATATCTCTAGAACGTACAAAGGAGTACACGAGGTATCTCTACAGCGTACAAAGGAGTACAGAAGGTATCTCTACAGCGCACAAAGGAGTACAGAAGGTATCTCTACAGCGAACAAAGGAGTACAGAAGGTATCTCTACAGCGCACAAAGGAGTACAGGAAATATCTCTAGAACGTACAAAGGAGTACACGAGGTATCTCTACAGCGTACAAAGGAGTACAGAAGGTATCTCTACAGCGTACAAAGGAGTACAGAAGGTATCTCTACGGCGCACAAAGGAGTACAGAAGGTATCTCTACAGCGCACAAAGGAGTACAGAAGGTATCTCTACAGCGCACAAAGGAGTACAGAAGGTATCTCTACAGCGCACAAAGGAGTACAGGAAATATCTCTAGAACGTACAAAGGAGTACACGAGGTATCTCTACAGCGTACAAAGGAGTACAGAAGGTATCTCTACAGCGCACAGAGGAGTACAGAAGGTATCTCTACAGCGCACAAAGGAGTACAGAAGGTATCTCTACAGCGCACAAAGGAGTACAGAAGGTATCTCTACAGCGTACAAAGGAGTACAGAAGGTATCTCTACAGCGCACAAAGGAGTACAGAAGGTATCTCTACAGCGCACAAAGGAGTACAGGAAATATCTCTAGAACGTACAAAGGAGTACAGGAAATATCTCTAGAACGTACAAAGAAGTACACGAGGTATCGCTACAGCGTAAAAAGGAGTACAGAAGGTATCTCTACAGCGCACAAAGGAGTACAGAAGGTATCTCTACAGCGCACAAAGGAGTACAAAAGATATCTCTACAGCGCACAAAGGAGTACAGAAGGTATCTCTACAGCTCACAAAGGAGTACAGAAGGTATCTCTACAGCGCACAAAGGAGTACAGAAGGTATCTCTACAGCGTACAAAGGAGTACAGAAGGTATCTCTACAGCGCACAAAGGAGTACAGAAGGTATCTCTACAGCGCACAAAGGAGTAGAGGAAATATCTCTAGAACGTACAAAGGAGTACAGGAAATATCTCTAGAACGTACAAAGGAACACACGAGGTATCTCTACAGCGTACAAAGGAGTACAGAAGGTATCTCTAGAGAGCACAAAGGAGCACAGAAGGTATCTCTACAGCGCACAAAGGAGTACAGAAGGTATCTCTACAGCGCATAAAGGAGTACAGAAGGTATCTCTACAGCGCACAAAGGAGTACAGAAGGTATCTCTACAGCGCACAAAGGAGTACAGGAAATATCTCTAGAACGTACAAAGGAGTACACGAGGTATCTCTACAGCGTACAAAGGAGTACAGAAGGTATCTCTACAGCGCACAAAGGAGTAAAGAAGGTATCTCTTCTGCGCACAAAGGAGTACAGAAGGTATCTCTACAGCGCACAAAGGAGTACAGAAGGTACCTCTACAGCGCAAAAATGAGTACAGGAAATATCTCTAGAACGTACAAAGGAGTACACGAGGTATCTCTACAGCGTACAAAGGAGTACAAAAGGTATCGCTACAGCGCACAAAGGAGTACAGAAGGTATCTCTACAGCGCACAAAGGAGTACAAAAGGTATCTCTACAGCGCACAAAGGAGTACAGAAGGTATCTCTACAGCGCACAAAGGAGTACAGAAGGTATCTCTACAGCGCACAAAGGAGTACAGGAAATATCTCTAGAACGTACAAAGGAGTACACGAGGTATCTCTACAGCGCACAAAGGAGTACAGAAGGTATCTCTACAGCGCACAAAGGAGTACAGAAGGTATCTCTACAGCGCACAAAGGAGTACAAGAAATATCTCTAGAACGTACAAAGGAGTACACGAGGTATCTCTACAGCGCACAAAGGAGTACAGAAGGTATCTCTACAGCGCACAAAGGAGTACAGAAGGTATTTCTACAGCGCACAAAGGAGTACAGAAGGTATCTCTACAGCGCACAATGGAGTACAGAAGGTATCTCTACAGCGCACAAAGGAGTACAGAAGGTATCTCTACAGCGCACAAAGAAGTACAGAAGGTATCTCTACAGCGCACAAAGGAGTACAGAAGGTATCTCTACAGCGCACAAAGGAGTACAGGAAATATCTCTAGAACGTACAAAGGAGTACACGAGGTATCTCTACAGCGCACAAAGGAGTACAGAAGGTATCTCTACAGCGCACAAAGGAGTACAGAAGGTATCTCTACAGCGCACAAAGGAGTACAGAAGGTATCTCTACAGCGCACGAAGGAGTACAGAAGGTATCTCTACAGCGCACAAAGGAGTACAGAAGGTATCTTTACTGCGCACAAAGGAGTACAGAAGGTATCTCTACAGCGCACAAAGGAGTACAGAAGGTATCTCTACAGCGCACTAAGGAGTACAGAAGGTATCTCTACAGCGCACAAAGCTGTACAGAAGGTATCTCTAGAGCAAGCAAAGGAGTACAAGAAATATCTCTACAACGTACAAAGGAGTACACGAGGTATCTCTACAGCGTACAAAGGAGTACAGAAGGTATCTCTACAGCGCACAAAAGAGTACAGAAGGTATCTCTACAGCGCACAAAGGAGTACAGAAGGTATCTCTACAGCGCACAAAGGAGTACAGAAGGTATCTCTACAGCGCACAAAGGAGTACAGAAAGTATCTCTACAGCGCACAGAGGAGTACAGGAAATATCTCTAGAACGTACAAAGGAGTACACGAGGTATCTCTACAGCGTACAAAGGAGTACAGAAGGTATCTCTACAGCGCACAAAGGAGTACAGAAGGTATCTCTACAGCGCACAAAGGAGTACAGGAAATATCTCTAGAACGTACAAAGGAGTACACGAGGTATTTCTACAGCGTACAAAGGAGTACAGAAGGTATCTCTACAGCGCACAAAGGAGTACAGAAGGTATCTCTACAGCGTACGAAGGAGTACAGAAGGTATCTCTACAGCGCACAAAGGAGTACAGAAGGTATCTCTACAGCGCACAAAGGAGTACAGGAAATATCTCTAGAACGTACAAAGGAGTACACGAGGTATCTCTACAGCGCACAAAGGAGTACAGAAGGTATCTCTACAGCGCACAAAGGAGTACAGAAGGTATCTCTACAGCGCACAAAGGAGTACAGGAAATATCTCTAGAACGTACAAAGGAGTACACGAGGTATCTTTACAGCGCACAAAGGAGTACAGAAGGTATCTCTACAGCGCACAAAGGAGTACAGAAGGTATCTCTACAGCGCACAAAGGAGTACAGAAGGTATCTCTACAGCGCACAAAGGAGTACAGAAGGTATCTCTACAGCGCACAAAGGAGTACAGAAGGTATCTCTACAGCGCACAAAGGAGTACAGTAGGTATCTCTACAGCGCACAAAGGAGTACAGAAGGTATCTCTACAGCGCACAAAGGAGTACAGAAGGTATCTCTACAGCGCACAAAGAAGTACAGAAGGTATCTCTACAGCGCACAAAGGAGTACAGGAAATATCTCTAGAACGTACAAAGGAGTACACGAGGTATCTATACAGCGTACAAAGGAGTACAGAAGGTATCTCTACAGCGCACAAAGGAGTACAGAAGGTATCTCTACAGCGCACAAAGGAGTACAGAAGGTATCTCTACAGCGCACAAAGGAGTACAGAAGGTATCTCTACAGCGCACAAAGGAGTACAGAAGGTATCTCTACAGCGCACAAAGGAGTACAGGAAATATCTCTAGAACGTACAAAGGAGTACACGAGGTATCTCTACAGCGTACAAAGGAGTACAGAAGGTATCTCTACAGCGCACAAAGGAGTACAGAAGGTATCTCTACCGCGCTCAAAGGAGTACAGAAGGTATCTCTACAGCGCACAAAGGAGTACAGAAGGTATCTCTACAGCGCACAAAGGAGTACAGGAAATATCTCTAGAACGTACAAAGGAGTACACGAGGTATCTCTACAGCGTACAAAGGAGTACAGAAGGTATCTCTACCGCGCACAAACTAATACAGAAGGTATCTCTACAGCGCACAGAGGAGTACAGGAAATATCTCTAGAACGTACAAAGGAGTACACGAGGTATCTCTACAGCGCACAAAGGAGTACAGAAGGTATCTCTACAGCGCACAAAGGAGTACAGAAGGTATCTCTACAGCGCACAAAGGAGTACAGGAAATATCTCTAGAACGTAAAAAGGAGTACACGAGGTATCTCTACAGCGCACAAAGGAGTACAGAAGGTATCTCTACAGCGCACAAAGGTGTACAGAAGGTATCTCTACAGCGCACAAAGGAGTACAGAAGGTATCTCTACAGCGCACAAAGGAGTACAGAAGGTATCTCTACAGCGCACAAAGGAGAACAGAAGGTATCTCTACAGCGCACAAAGGAGTACAGAAGGTATCTCTACAGCGCACAAAGGAGTACAGAAGGTGTCTCTACAGCGCACAAAGGAGTACAGAAGGTATCTCTACAGCGCACAAAGGAGTACAGAAGGTATCTCTACAGCGCACAAAGGAGTACAGGAAATATTTCTAGAACGTACAAAGGAGTACACGAGGTATCTCTACAGCGTACAAAGGAGTACAGAAGGTATCTCTACAGCGTACAAAGGAGTACAGAAGGTATCTCTACAGCGCACAAAGGAGTACAGAAGTTATCTCTACAGCGCACAAAGGAGTACAGAAGGTATCTCTACAGCGCACAAAGGAGTACAGGAAATATCTCTAGAACGTACAAAGGAGAACACGAGGTATCTCTACAGCGTACAAAGGAGTACAGAAGGTATCTCTACAGCGTACAAAGGAGTACAGAAGGTATCTCTACAGCGCACAAAGAAGTACAGAAGGTATCTCTACAGTGCACAAAGGAGTACAGAAGGTATCTCTACAGCGCACAAAGGAGTACAGAAGGTATCTCTACAGCGCACAAAGGAGTACAGAAGGTATCTCTACAGCGCACAAAGGAGTACAGAAAGTATCTCTACAGCGCACAAAGGAGTACAGAAGGTATCTCTTTAGCGCACAAAGGAGTACAGGAAATATCTCTAGAACGTACAAAGGAGTACACGAGGTATCTCTACAGCGTACAAAGGAGTACAAAAGGTATCTCTACAGCGCACAAAGGAGTACAGAAGGAATCTTTACAGCGCACAAAGGAGTACAGAAGGTATCTCTAAAGCGCACAAAGGAGTACAGAAGGTATCTCTACAGCACACAAAGGAGTACAGGAAATATCTCTAGAACGTACAAAGGAGTACACGAGGTATCTCTACAGCGTACAAAGAAGTACAGAAGGTATCTCTACAGCGCACAAAGGAGTACAGAAGGTATCTCTACAGCGCACAAAAGAGTACAGAAGGTATCTCCACAGCGCACAAAGGAGTACAGAAGGTATCTCTACAGCGCACAAAGGAGTACAGAAGGTATCTCTACAGCGCACAAAGGAGTACAGGAAATATCTCTAGAACGTACAAAGGAGTACACGAGGTATCTCTACAGCGCACAAAGGAGTACAGAAGGTATCTCTACAGCGCACAAAGGAGTACCGAAGGTATCTCTACAGCGCACAAAGGAGTACAGGAAATATCTCTAGAACGTACAAAGGAGTACACGAGGTATCTCTACAGCGCACAAAGGAGTACAGAAGGTATCTCTACAGCGCACAAAGGAGTACAGAAGGTATCTTTACAGCGCACAAAGGAGTACAGAAGGTATCTCTACAGCGCACAAAGGAGTACAGAAGGTATCTCTACAGCGCACAAAGGAGTACAGAAGGTATCTCTACAGCGCACAAAGGAGTACAGAAGGTATCTCTACAGCGCACAAAGGAGTACAGAAGGTATCTCTACAGCGCACAAAGGAGTACTGGAAATATCTCTAGAACGTACAAAGGAGTACACGAGGTATCTCTACAGCGTACAAAGGAGTACAGAAGGTATCTCTACAGCGCACAAAGGAGTACAGAAGGTATCTCTACAGCGCACAAAGGAGAACAGAAGGTATCTCTACAGCGCACAAAGGATTACAGAAGGTATCTCTACAGCGCACAAAGGAGTACAGGAAATATCTCTAGAACGTACAAAGGAGTACACGAGGTATCTCTACAGCGTACAAAGGAGTACAGAAGGTATCTCTACAGCGCACAAAGGAGTACAGAAGGTATCTCTACAGCGCACAAAGGAGTACAGAAGGTATCTCTACAGCGCACAAAGGAGTACAGGAAATATCTCTAGAGCGTACAAAGGAGTACACGAGGTATCTCTACAGCGTACAAAGGAGTACAGAAGGAATCTCTACAGCGTACAAAGGAGTACAGAAGGTATCTCTACAGCGCACAAAGGAGTACAGAAGGTATCTCTACAGCGCACAAAGGAGTACAGAAGGTATCTCTACAGCGCACAAAGGAGTACAGAAGGTATCTCTACAGCGCACAAAGAAGTACAGGAAATATCTCTAGAACGTACAAAGGTGTACACGAGGTATCTCTACAGCGTACAAAGGAGTACAGAAGGTATCTCTACAGCGCACAGAGGAGTACAGAAGGTATCTCTACAGCTCACAAAGGAGTACAGAAGGTATCTCTACAGCGCACAAAGGAGTACAGAAGGTATCTCTACAGCGTACAAAGGAGTACAGAAGGTATCTCTACAGCGCACAAAGGAGTACAGAAGGTATCTCTACAGCACACAAAGGAGTATAGGAAATATCTCTAGAACGTACAAAGGAGTACAGGAAATATCTCTAGAACGTACGAAGAAGTACACGAGGTATCTCTACAGCGTAAAAAGGAGTACAGAAGGTATCTCTACAGCGCACGAAGGAGTACAGAAGGTATCTCTACAGCGCACAAAGGAGTACAGAAGGTATCTCTACAGCGCACAAAGGAGTAAAAAAGATATCTCTACAGCGCACAAAGGAGTACAGAAGGTATCTCTACAGCGCACAAAGGAGTACAGGAAATATCTCTAGAACGTACAAAGGAGTACAGGAAATATCTCTAGAACATACAAAGGAGTACACGAGGTATCTCTACAGCGTACAAAGGAGTACAGAAGGTATCTCTACAGCGCACGAAGGAGTACAGAAGGTATCTCTACAGCGCACAAAGGAGTACAGAAGGTATCTCTACAGCGCACAAAGGAGTAAAAAAGATATCTCTACAGCGCACAAAGGAGTACAGAAGGTATCTCTAAAGCGCACAAAGGAGTACAGGAAATATCTCTAGAACGTACAAAGGAGTACAGGAAATATCTCTAGAACGTACAAAGGAGTACACGAGGTATCTCTACAGCGTACAAAGGAGTACAGAAGGTATCTCTACAGCGCACAAAGGAGTACAGAAGGTATCTCTACAGTGCACAAAGGAGTACAGAAGGTATCTCTACAGCGCACAAAGGAGTACAGAAGGTATCTCTACAGCGCACAAAGGAGTACAAAAGGTATCTCTACAGCGCACAAAGGAGTACAGGAAATATCTCTAGAACGTACAAAGGAGTACACGAGGTATCTCTACAGCGTACAAAGGAGTACAGAAGGTATCTCTACAGCGCACAAAGGAGTACAGAAGGTATCTCTACAGCGCACAAAGGAGTACAGAAGGTATCTCTACAGCGCACAAAGGAGTAAAAAAGATATCTCTACAGCGCACAAAGGAGTACAGAAGGTATCTCTACAGCGCACAAAGGAGTACAGGAAATATCTCTAGAACGTACAAAGGAGTACAGGAAATATCTCTAGAACGTACAAAGGAGTACACGAGGTATCTCTACAGCGTACAAAGGAGTACAGAAGGTATCTCTACAGCGCACAAAGGAGTACAGAAGGTATCTCTACAGCGCACAAAGGAGTACAGAAGGTATCTCTACAGCGCACAAAGGAGTACAGAAGGTATCTCTACAGCGCACAAAGGAGTACAGAAGGTACCTCTACAGCGCAAAAATGAGTACAGGAAATATCTCTAGAACGTACAAAGGAGTACACGAGGTATCTCTACAGCGTACAAAGGAGTACAGAAGGTATCGCTACAGCGCACAAAGGAGTACAGAAGGTATCTCTACAGCGCACAAAGGAGTACAGAAGGTATCTCTACAGCGCACAAAGGAGTACAGAAGGTATCTCTACAGCGCACAAAGGAGTACAGAAGGTATCTCTACAGCGCACAAAGGAGTACAGGAAATATCTCTAGAACGTACAAAGGAGTACACGAGGTATCTCTACAGCGCACAAAGGAGTACAGAAGGTATCTCTACAGCGCACAAAGGAGTACAGAAGGTGTCTCTACAGCGCACAAAGGAGTACAGGAAATATCTCTAGAACGCACAAAGGAGTACACGAGGTATCTCTACAGCGCACAAAGGAGTACAGAAGGTATCTCTACAGCGCACAGAGGAGTACAGAAGGTATTTCTACAGCGCACAAAGGAGTACAGAAGGTATCTCTACAGCGCACAAAGGAGTACAGAAGGTATCTCTACAGCGCACAAAGGAGTACAGAAGGTATCTCTACAGCGCACAAAGAAGTACAGAAGGTATCTCTACAGCGCACAAAGGAGTACAGAAGGTATCTCTACAGCGCACAAAGGAGTACAGGAAATATCTCTAGAACGTACAAAGGAGTACACGAGGTATCTTTACAGCGCACAAAGGAGTACAGAAGGTATCTCTACAGCGCACAAAGGAGTACAGAAGGTATCTCTACAGCGCACAAAGGAGTACAGAAGGTATCTCTACAGCGCACAAAGGAGTACAGAAGGTATCTCTACAGCGCACAAAGGAGTACAGAAGGTATCTCTACAGCGCACAAAGGAGTACAGTAGGTATCTCTACAGCGCACAAAGGAGTACAGAAGGTATCTCTACAGCGCACAAAGGAGTACAGAAGGTATCTCTACAGCGCACAAAGAAGTACAGAAGGTATCTCTACAGCGCACAAAGGAGTACAGGAAATATCTCTAGAACGTACAAAGGAGTACACGAGGTATCTATACAGCGTACAAAGGAGTACAGAAGGTATCTCTACAGCGCACAAAGGAGTACAGAAGGTATCTCTACAGCGCACAAAGGAGTACAGAAGGTATCTCTACAGCGCACAAAGGAGTACAGAAGGTATCTCTACAGCGCACAAAGGAGTACAGAAGGTATCTCTACAGCGCACAAAGGAGTACAGGAAATATCTCTAGAACGTACAAAGGAGTACACGAGGTATCTCTACAGCGTACAAAGGAGTACAGAAGGTATCTCTACAGCGCACAAAGGAGTACAGAAGGTATCTCTACAGCGCTCAAAGGAGTACAGAAGGTATCTCTACAGCGCACAAAGGAGTACAGAAGGTATCTCTACAGCGCACAAAGGAGTACAGGAAATATCTCTAGAACGTACAAAGGAGTACACGAGGTATCTCTACAGCGTACAAAGGAGTACAGAAGGTATCTCTACAGCGCACAAACTAATACAGAAGGTATCTCTACAGCGCACAGAGGAGTACAGGAAATATCTCTAGAACGTACAAAGGAGTACACGAGGTATCTCTACAGCGCACAAAGGAGTACAGAAGGTATCTCTACAGGGCACAAAGGAGTACAGAAGGTATCTCTACAGCGCACAAAGGAGTACAGGAAATATCTCTAGAACGTAAAAAGGAGTACACGAGGTATCTCTACAGCGCACAAAGGAGTACAGAAGGTATCTCTACAGCGCACAAAGGTGTACAGAAGGTATCTCTACAGCGCACAAAGGAGTACAGAAGGTATCTCTACAGCGCACAAAGGAGTACAGAAGGTATCTCTACAGCGCACAAAGGAGAACAGAAGGTATCTCTACAGCGCACAAAGGAGTACAGAAGGTATCTCTACAGCGCACAAAGGAGTACAGAAGGTGTCTCTACAGCGCACAAAGGAGTACAGAAGGTATCTCTACAGCGCACAAAGGAGTACAGAAGGTATCTCTACAGCGCACAAAGGAGTACAGGAAATATTTCTAGAACGTACAAAGGAGTACACGAGGTATCTCTACAGCGTACAAAGGAGTACAGAAGGTATCTCTACAGCGTACAAAGGAGTACAGAAGGTATCTCTACAGCGCACAAAGGAGTACAGAAGTTATCTCTACAGCGCACAAAGGAGTACAGAAGGTATCTCTACAGCGCACAAAGGAGTACAGGAAATATCTCTAGAACGTACAAAGGAGAACACGAGGTATCTCTACAGCGTACAAAGGAGTACAGAAGGTATCTCTACAGCGTACAAAGGAGTACAGAAGATATCTCTACAGCGCACAAAGAAGTACAGAAGGTATCTCTACAGTGCACAAAGGAGTACAGAAGGTATCTCTACAGCGCACAAAGGAGTACAGAAGGTATCTCTACAGCGCACAAAGGAGTACAGAAGGTATCTCTACAGCGCACAAAGGAGTACAGAAAGTATCTCTACAGCGCACAAAGGAGTACAGAAGGTATCTCTTTAGCGCACAAAGGAGTACAGGAAATATCTCTAGAACGTACAAAGGAGTACACGAGGTATCTCTACAGCGTACAAAGGAGTACAAAAGGTATCTCTACAGCGCACAAAGGAGTACAGAAGGAATCTTTACAGCGCACAAAGGAGTACAGAAGGTATCTCTACAGCGCACAAAGGAGTACAGAAGGTATCTCTACAGCACACAAAGGAGTACAGGAAATATCTCTAGAACGTACAAAGGAGTACACGAGGTATCTCTACAGCGTACAAAGAAGTACAGAAGGTATCTCTACAGCGCACAAAGGAGTACAGAAGGTATCTCTACAGCGCACAAAAGAGTACAGAAGGTATCTCCACAGCGCATAAAGGAGTACAGAAGGTATCTCTACAGCGCACAAAGGAGTACAGAAGGTATCTCTACAGCGCACAAGGGAGTACAGGAAATATCTCTAGAACGTACAAAGGAGTACACGAGGTATCTCTACAGCGCACAAAGGAGTACAGAAGGTATCTCTACAGCGCACAAAGGAGTACCGAAGGTATCTCTACAGCGCACAAGGGAGTACAGGAAATATCTCTAGAACGTACAAAGGTGTACACGAGGTATCTCTACAGCGTACAAAGGAGTACAGAAGGTATCTCTACAGCGCACAGAGGAGTACAGAAGGTATCTCTACAGCTCACAAAGGAGTACAGAAGGTATCTCTACAGCGCACAAAGGAGTACAGAAGGTATCTCTACAGCGTACAAAGGAGTACAGAAGGTATCTCTACAGCGCACAAAGGAGTACAGAAGGTATCTCTACAGCACACAAAGGAGTATAGGAAATATCTCTAGAACGTACAAAGGAGTACAGGAAATATCTCTAGAACGTACGAAGAAGTACACGAGGTATCTCTACAGCGTAAAAAGGAGTACAGAAGGTATCTCTACAGCGCACGAAGGAGTACAGAAGGTATCTCTACAGCGCACAAAGGAGTACAGAAGGTATCTCTACAGCGCACAAAGGAGTAAAAAAGATATCTCTACAGCGCACAAAGGAGTACAGAAGGTATCTCTTCAGCGCACAAAGGAGTACAGGAAATATCTCTAGAACGTACAAAGGAGTACAGGAAATATCTCTAGAACATACAAAGGAGTACACGAGGTATCTCTACAGCGTACAAAGGAGTACAGAAGGTATCTCTACAGCGCACGAAGGAGTACAGAAGGTATCTCTACAGCGCACAAAGGAGTACAGAAGGTATCTCTACAGCGCACAAAGGAGTAAAAAAGATATCTCTACAGCGCACAAAGGAGTACAGAAGGTATCTCTAAAGCGCACAAAGGAGTACAGGAAATATCTCTAGAACGTACAAAGGAGTACAGGAAATATCTCTAGAACGTACAAAGGAGTACACGAGGTATCTCTACAGCGTACAAAGGAGTTCAGAAGGTATCTCTTCAGCGCACAAAGGAGTACAGAAGGTATCTCTACAGCGCACAAAGGAGTACAGAAGGTATCTCTACAGCGCACAATGGAGTACAGAAGGTATCTCTACAGCGCACAAAGGAGTACAAAAGGTATCTCTACAGCGCACAAAGGAGTACAGGAAATATCTCTAGAACGTACAAAGGAGTACACGAGGTATCTCTACAGCGTACAAAGGAGTACAGAAGGTATCTCTACAGCGCACAAAGGAGTACAGAAGGTATCTCTACAGCGCACAAAGGAGTACAGAAGGTATCTCTACAGCGCACAAAGGAGTAAAAAAGATATCTCTACAGCGCACAAAGGAGTACAGAAGGTATCTCTACAGCGCACAAAGGAGTACAGGAAATATCTCTAGAACGTACAAAGGAGTACAGGAAATATCTCTAGAACGTACAAAGGAGTACACGAGGTATCTCTACAGCGTACAAAGGAGTACAGAAGGTATCTCTACAGCGCACAAAGGAGTACAGAAGGTATCTCTACAGCGCACAAAGGAGTACAGAAGGTATCTCTACAGCGCACAAAGGAGTACAGAAGGTATCTCTACAGCGCACAAAGGAGTACAGAAGGTACCTCTACAGCGCAAAAATGAGTACAGGAAATATCTCTAGAACGTACAAAGGAGTACACGAGGTATCTCTACAGCGTACAAAGGAGTACAGAAGGTATCGCTACAGCGCACAAAGGAGTACAGAAGGTATCTCTACAGCGCACAAAGGAGTACAGAAGGTATCTCTACAGCGCACAAAGGAGTACAGAAGGTATCTCTACAGCGCACAAAGGAGTACAGAAGGTATCTCTACAGCGCACAAAGGAGTACAGGAAATATCTCTAGAACGTACAAAGGAGTACACGAGGTATCTCTACAGCGCACAAAGGAGTACAGAAGGTATCTCTACAGCGCACAAAGGAGTACAGAAGGTATCTCTACAGCGCACAAAGGAGTACAGGAAATATCTCTAGAACGCACAAAGGAGTACACGAGGTATCTCTACAGCGCACAAAGGAGTACAGAAGGTATCTCTACAGCGCACAGAGGAGTACAGAAGGTATTTCTACAGCGCACAAAGGAGTACAGAAGGTATCTCTACAGCGCACAAAGGAGTACAGAAGGTATCTCTACAGCGCACAAAGGAGTACAGAAGGTATCTCTACAGCGCACAAAGAAGTACAGAAGGTATCTCTACAGCGCACAAAGGAGTACAGAAGGTATCTCTACAGCGCACAAAGGAGTACAGGAAATATCTCTAGAACGTACAAAGGAGTACACGAGGTATCTCTACAGCGTACAAAGGATTACAGAAGGTATCTCTACAGCGCAAAAAGGAGTACAGAAGGTATCTCTACAGCGTACGAAGGAGTACAGAAGGTATCTCTACAGCGCACAAAGGAGTACAGAAGGTATCTCTAGAGCGCACAAAGGAGTACAGAAGGTATCTCTACAGCGCACAAAGGAGTACAGAAGGTATCTCTACAGCGCAAAAAGGAGTACAGAAGGTATCTCTACAGCGCACAAAGGAGAACAGAAGGTATCTCTACAGCGCACAAAGGAGTACAGGAAATATCTCTAGAACGTACAAAGGAGTACACGAGTTATCTCTACAGCGTACAAAGGAGTACAGAAGGTATCTCTACAGCGCACAAAGGAGTACAGAAGGTATCTCTACAGCGCACAAAGGAGTCCAGGAAATATCTCTCGAACGTACAAAGGAGTACACGAGGTATCTCTACAGCGCACAAAGGAGTACTGAAGGTATCTCTACAGCGCACAAAGGAGTACAGAAGGTATCTCTACAGCGCACAAAGGAGTACAGGAAATATCTCTAGAACGTACAAAGGAGTACACGAGGTATCTCTACAGCGCACAAAGGAGTACAGAAGGTATCTCTACAGCGCACAAAAGAGTACAGAAGGTATCTCTACAGCGCACAAAGGAGTACAGAAGGTATCTCTACAGCGCACAAAGGAGTACAGAAGGTATCTCTACAGCGCACAAAGGAGTACAGAAGGTATCTTTACAGCGCACAAAGGAGTACAGAAGGTATCTCTACAGCGCACAAAGGAGTACAGAAGGTATCTCTACAGCGCACAAAGGAGTACAGAAGGTATCTCTACAGCGCACAAAGGAGTACAGAAGGTATCTCTACAGCGAGCAAAGGAGTACAGGAAATATCTCTAGAACGTACAAAGGAGTACACGAGGTATCTCTACAGGGTACAAAGGAGTACAGAAGGTATCTCTACAGCGCACAAAGGAGTACAGAAGGTATCTCTACAGCGCACAAAGGAGTACAGGAAATATCTCTAGAACGTACAAAGGAGTACACGAGGTATCTCTACAGCGCACAAAGGAGTACAGAAGGTATCTCTACAGCGCACAAAGGAGTACAGAAGGTATCTCTACAGCGCACAAAGGAGTACAGAAGGTATCTCTACAGCGCACAAAGGAGTACAGAAGGTATCTCTACAGGGCACAAAGGAGTACAGAAGGTATCTCTACAGCGCACAAAGGAGTACAGGAAATATCTCTAGAACGTACAAAGGAGTACACGAGGTATCTCTACAGCGTACAAAGGAGTACAGAAGGTATCTCTACAGCGCACAAAGGAGTACAGAAGGTATCTCTACAGCGTACGAAGGAGTACAGAAGGTATCTCTACAGCGCACAAAGGAGTACAGAAGGTATCTCTACAGCGCACAAAGGAGTACAGAAGGTATCTCTACAGCGCACAAAGGAGTACAGAAGGTATCTCTACAGCGCTCAAAGGAGTACAGAAGGTATCTCTACAGCGCACAAAGGAGTACAGAAGGTATCTCTACAGCGCACAAAGGAGTACAGGAAATATCTCTAGAACGTACAAAGGAGTACACGAGGTATCTCTACAGCGTACAAAGGAGTACAGAAGGTATCTCTACAGCGCACAAAGGAGTACAGAAGGTATCTCTACAGCGTACGAAGGAGTACAGAAGGTATCTCTACAGCGCACAAAAGAGTACAGAAGGTATCTCTACAGCGCACAAAGAAGTACAGAAGGTATCTCTACAGCGCACAAAGAAGTACAGGAAATATCTCTAGAACGTACAAAGGAGTACACGAGGTATCTCTACAGCGCACAAAGGAGTACAGAAGGTATCTCTACAGCGCACAAAGGAGTACAGAAGGTATCTCTACAGCGCACAAAGGAGTACAGAAGGTATCTCTACAGCGCACAAAGGAGTACAGAAGGTATCTCTACAGCGCACAAAGGAGTACAGAAGGTATCTCTACAGCGCACAAAGGAGTACAGGAAATATCTCTAGAACGTACAAAGGAGTACACGAGGTATCTCTACAGCGCACAAAGAAGTACAGAAGGTATCTCTACAGCGCACAAAGGAGTACAGAAGGTATCTCTACTGCGCACAAAGGAGTACAGAAGGTATCTCTACAGCGCACAAAGGAGAACAGAAGGTATCTCTACAGCGCACAAAGGAGTACAGAAGGTATCTCTACAGCGCACAAAGGAGTACAGGTAATATCTCTAGAACGTACAAAGGAGTACACGAGGTATCCCTACAGCGTACAAAGGAGTACAGAAGGTATCTCTACAGCGCACAAAGGAGTACAGAAGGTAACTCTACAGCGCACAAAGGAGTACAGAAGGTATCTCTAGAGCGCACAAAGGAGTACAGAAGGTATCTCTACAGCGCACAAAGGAGTACAGGAAATATCTCTAGAACGTACAAAGGAGTACACGAGGTATCTCTACAGCGTACAAAGGAGTACAGAAGGTATCTCTACAGCGCACAAAGGAGTACAGAAGGTATCTCTACAGCGCACAAAGGAGTACAGGAAATATCTCTAGAACGTACAAAGGAGTACACGAGGTATCTCTACAGCGCACAAAGAAGTACAGAAGGTATCTCTACAGCGCACAAAGGAGTACCGAAGGTATCTCTACAGCGCACAAAGGAGTACAGGAAATATCTCTAGAACGTACAAAGGAGTACACGAGGTATCTATACAGCGCACAAAGGAGTACAGAAGGTATCTCTACAGCGCACAAAGGAGTACAGAAGGTATCTCTACAGCGCACAAAGGAGTACAGAAGGTATCTCTACAGCGCACAAAGGAGTACAGAAGGTATCTCTACAGCGCACAAAGGAGTACACGAGGTATCTCTACAGCGTACAAAGGAGTACAGAAGGTATCTCTACAGCGCACAAAGGAGTACAGAAGGTATCTCTACAACGCACAAAGGAGAACAGAAGTTATCTCTACAGCGCACAAAGGAGTACAGAAGGTATCTCTACAGCGCACAAAGGAGTACAGGAAATATCTCTAGAACGTACAAAGGAGTACACGAGGTATCTCTACAGCGTACAAAGGAGTACAGAAGGTATCTCTACAGCGCACAAAGGAGTACAGAAGGTATCTCTACAGCGCACAAAGGAGTACAGAAGGTATCTCTACAGCGCACAAAGGAGTACAGGAAATATCTCTAGAACGTACAAAGGAGTACACGAGGTATCTCTACAGCGTACACAGGAGTACAGAAGGTATCTCTACAGCGTACAAAGGAGTACAGAAGGTATCTCTACAGCGCACAAAGGAGTACAGAAGGAATCTCTACAGCGCACAAAGGAGTACAGAAGGTATCTCTACAGCGCACAAAGGAGTACAGAAGGTATCTCTACAGCGCACAAAGGAGTACAGGAAATATCTCTAGAACGTACAAAAGAGTACACGAGGTATCTCTACAGCGTACAAAGGAGTACAGAAGGTATCTCTACAGCGCACAAAGGAGTACAGAAGGTATCTCTACAGCGCACAAAGGAGTACAGAAGGTATCTCTACAGCGCAAAAAGGAGTACAGAAGGTATCTCTACAGCGTACAAAGGAGTACAGAAGGTATCTCTACAGCGCACAAAGGAGTACAGAAGGTATCTCTACAGCGCACAAAGGAGTACAGGAAATATCTCTAGAACGTACAAAGGAGTACAGGAAATATCTCTAGAACGTACAAAGAAGTACACGAGGTATCTCTACAGCGTAAAAAGGAGTACAGAAGGTATCTCTACAGCGCACAAAAGAGTACAGAAGGTATCTCTACAGCGCACAAAGGAGTACAGAAGGTATCTCTACAGCGCACAAAGGAGTACAAAAGGTATCTCTACAGCGCACAAAGGAGTACAGAAGGTATCTCTACAGCTCAAAAAGGAGTACAGAAGGTATCTCTACAGCGCACAAAGGAGTACAGAAGGTATCTCTACAGCGTACAAAGGAGTACAGAAGGTATCTCTACAGCGCACAAAGAAGTACAGAAGGTATCTCTACAGCGCACAAAGGAGTACAGGAAATATCTCTAGAACGTACAAAGGAGTACAGGAAATATCTCTAGAACGTACAAAGGAGTACACGAGGTATCTCTACAGCGTACAAAGGAGTACAGAAGGTATCTCTACAGCGCACAAAGGAGTACAGAAGGTATCTCTACAGCGCACAAAGGAGTACAGAAGGTATCTCTACAGCGCACAAAGGAGTACAGAAGGTATCTCTACAGCGCACAAAGGAGTACAGAAGGTATCTCTACAGCGCACAAAGGAGTACAGAAGGTATCTCTACAGCGCACAAAGGAGTACATGAAATATCTCTAGAACGTACAAAGGAGTACACGAGGTATCTCTACAGCCTACAAAGGAGTACAGAAGGTATCTCTACAGCGCACAAAGGAGTACAGAAGGTATCTCTACAGCGCACAAAGGAGTGCAGAAGGTATCTCTACAGCGCACAAAGGAGTACAGAAGGTATCTCTACAGCGCACAAATGAGTACAGGAAATATCTCTAGAACGTACAAAGGAGTACACGAGGTATCTCTACAGCGTACAAAGGAGTACAGAAGGTATCGCTACAGCGCACAAAGGAGTACAGAAGGTATCTCTACAGCGCACAAAGGAGTACAGAAGGTATCTCTACAGCGCACAAAGGAGTACAGAAGGTATCTCTACAGCGCACAAAGGAGTACAGAAGGTATCTCTACAGCGCACAAAGGAGTACAGGAAATATCTCTAGGACGTACAAAGGAGTACACGAGGTATCTCTACAGCGCACAAAGGAGTACAGAAGGGATCTCTACAGCGCACAAAGGAGTACAGAAGGTATCTCTACAGCGTACAAAGGAGTAAAGGAAATATCTCTAGAACGTACAAAGGAGTATACGAGGTTTCTCTACAGCGCACAAAGGAGTACAGAAGGTATCGCTACAGCGCACAAAGGAGTACAGAAGGTATCTCTACAGCGCACAAAGGAGTACAGAAGGTATCTCTACAGCGCACAAAGGAGTACAGAAGGTATCTCTACAGCGCACAAAGGAGTACAGAAGGTATCTCTACAGCGCACAAAGGAGTACAGAAGGTATCTCTACAGCGCACAAAGAAGTACAGAAGGTATCTCTACAGCGCACAAAGGAATACAGGAAATATCTCTAGAACGTACAAAGGAGTACACGAGGTATCTCTACAGCGTACAAAGAAGTACAGAAGGTATCTCTACAGCGCACAAAGGAGTACAGAAGGTATCTCTACAGCGTACGAAGGAGTACAGAAGGTATCTCTACAGCGCAAAAAGGAGTACAGAAGGTATCTCTACAGCGCACAAAGGAGTACAAAAGGTATCTCTACAGCGAACGAAGGAGTACAGAAGGTATCTCTACAGCGCACAAAGGAGTACAGAAGGTATCTCTACAGCGCACAAAGGAGTACAGAAGGTATCTCTACAGCGCACAAATGAGTACAGGAAATATCTCTAGAACGTACAAAGGAGTACACGAGGTATCTCTACAGCGTACAAAGGAGTACAGAAGGTATCTCTACAGCGCACAAAGGAGTACAGAAGGTATCTCTACAGCGCACAAAGGAGCCCAGGAAATATCTCTAGAACGTACAAAGGAGTAAACGAGGTATCTCTACAGCGCACAAAGGAGTACTGAAGGTATCTCTACAGCGCACAAAAGAGTACAGAAGGTATCTCTACAGCGCACAAAGGAGTACAGGAAATATCTCTAGAACGTACAAAGGAGTACACGAGGTATCTCTACAGCGCACAAAGGAGTACAGAAGGTATCTCTACAGCGCACAAAGGAGTACAGAAGGTATCTCTACAGCGCACAAAGGAGTACAGAAGGTACGTCTACAGCGCACAAAGGAGTACAGAAGGTATCTCTACAGCGCACAAAGGAGTACAGAAGGTATCTCTACAGCGCACAAAGGAGTACAGAAGGTATCTCTACAGCGCACAAAGGAGTACAGAAGGTATCTCTACAGCGCACAAAGGAGTACAGAAGGTATCTCTACAGCGCACAAAGGAGTACAGAAGGTATCTCTACAGCGCACAAATGAGTACAGGAAATATCTCTAGAACGTACAAAGGAGTACACGAGGTATCTCTACAGCGTACAAAGGAGTACAGAAGGTATCTCTACAGCGCACAAAGGAGTACAGAAGGTATCTCTACAGCGCACAAAGGAGTCCAGGAAATATCTCTAGAACGTACAAAGGAGTAAACGAGGTATCTCTACAGCGCACAAAGGAGTACTGAAGGTATCTCTACAGCGCACAAAGGAGTACAGAAGGTATCTCTATAGCGCACAAAGGAGTACAGGAAATATCTCTAGAACGTACAAAGGAGTACACGAGGTATCTCTACAGCGCACAAAGGAGTACAGAAGGTATCTCTACAGCGCACAAAGGAGTACAGAAGGTATCTCTACAGCGCACAAAGGAGTACAGAAGGTACCTCTACAGCGCACAAAGGAGTACAGAAGGTATCTCTACAGCGCACAAAGGAGTACAGAAGGTATCTCTACAGCGCACAAAGGAGTACAGAAGGTATCTCTACAGCGCACAAAGGAGTACAGAAGGTATCTCTACAGCGCACAAAGGAGTACAGAAGGTATCTCTACAGCGCACAAAGGAGTACAGAAGGTATCTCTACAGCGCACAAAGGAGTACAGGAAATATCTCTAGAACGTACAAAGGAGTACACGAGGTATCTCTACAGCGTACAAAGGAGTACAGAAGGTATCTCTACAGCGCACAAAGGAGTACAGAAGGTATCTCTACAGCGCACAAAGGAGTACAGAAGGTATCTCTACAGCGCACAAAGGAGTACAGAAGGTATCTCTACAGCGCACAAAGGAGTACAGAAGGTATCTCTACAGCGCACAAAGGAGTACAGGAAATATCTCTAGAACGTACAAAGGAGTACACGAGGTATCTCTACAGCGTACAAAGGAATACAGAAGGTATCTCTACAGCGCACAAAGGAGTACAGAAGGTATCTCTACAGCGCACAAACGAGTACAGAAGGTATCTCTACAGCGCACAAAGGAGTACAGAAGGTATCTCTACAGCGCACAAAGGAGTACAGGAAATATCTCTAGAACGTACAAAGGAGTACACGAGGTATCTCTACAGCGTACAAAGGAGTACAGAAGGTATCTCTACAGCGCACAAAGGAGTACAGAAGGTATCTCTACAGCGTACGAAGGAGTACAGAAGGTATCTCTACAGCGCACAAAGGAGTACAGAAGGTATCTCTACAGCGCACAAAGGAGTACAGAAGGTATCTCTACAGCGCACAAAGGAGTACAGAAGGTATCTCTACAGCGCACAAAGGAGTACAGAAGGTATCTCAACAGCGCACAAAGGAGTACAGAAGGTATCTCTACAACGCACAAAGGAGTACAGGAAATATCTCTAGAACGTACAAAGGAGTACACGAGGTTTCTCTACAGCGTTTGAAGGAGTACAGAAGGTATCTTTACAGCGCACAAAGGAGTACAGAAGGTATCTCTACAGCGCAAAAAGGAGTACAGAAGGTATCTCTACAGCGCACAAAGGAGTACATGAAATATCTCTAGAACGTACAAAGGAGTACACGAGGTATCTCTACAGCGCACAAAGGAGTACAGAAGGTCTCTCTACAGCGCACAAAGGAGTACAGAAGGTATCTCTACAGCGCACAAAGGAGTACAGAAGGTATCTCTATAGCGCACAAAGGAGTACAGAAGGTATCTCTACAGCGCACAAAGGAGTACAGAAGGTATCTCTACAGCGCACAAAGGAGTACAGAAGGTATCTCTACAGCGCACAAAGGAGTACAGAAGGTATCTCTACAGCACACAAAGGAGTACAGAAGATATCTCTACAGCGCACATAGGAGTACAGAAGGTATCTCTACAGCGCACAAAGGAGTACAAAAGGTATCTCTACAGCGCACAAAGGAGTACAGGAAATATCTCTAGAACGTACAAAGGAGTACACGAGGTATCTCTACTGCGTACAAAGGAGTACAGAAGGTATCTCTACAGCGCACAAAGGAGTACAGAAGGTATCTCTACAGCGTACAAAGGAGTACAGAAGGTATCTCTACAGCGCACAAAGGAGTACAGAAGGTATCTCTACAGCGCACAAAGGAGTACAGAAGGTATCTCTACAGCGCACAAAGGAGTACAGAAGGTATCTCTACAGCGCACAAAGGAGTACAGGAAATATCTCTAGAACGTACAAAGGAGTACACGAGGTATCTCTACAGCGTACAAAGGAATACAGAAGGTATCTCTACAGCGTACAAAGGAGTACAGAAGGTATCTCTACAGCGCACAAAGGAGTACAGAAGGTATCTCTACAGCGCACAAAGGAGTACAGAAGGTATCTCTACAGCGCACAGAGGAGTACAGGAAATATCTCTAGAACGTACAAAGGAGTACACGAGGTATCTCTACAGCGCACAAAGAAGTACAGAAGGTATCTCTACAGCGCACAAAGGAGTACAGAAGGTATCTCTACAGCGCACAAAGGAGTACAGGAAATATCTCTAGAACGTACAAAGGAGTACACGAGGTATCTCTACAGCGCACAAATGAGTACAGAAGGTATCTCTACAGCGCACAAAGGAGTACAGAAGGTATCTCTACAGCGCACAAAGGAGTACAGAAGGTATCTCTACAGCGCAAAAAGGAGTACAGAAGGTATCTCTACAGCGCACAAAGGAGTACAGAAGGTATCTCTACAGCGCACAAAGGAGTACAGAAGGTATCTCTACAGCGCACAAAGGAGTACAGAAGGTATCTCTACAGCGCACAAAGGAGTACAAGAAATATCTCTAGAACGTACAAAGGAGTACACGAGTTATCTCTACAGCGTACAAAGGAGTACAGAAGGTATCTCTACAGCGCACAAAGGAGTACAGAAGGTATCTCTACAGCGTACAAAGGAGTACAGAAGGTATCTCTACAGCGCACAAAGGAGTACAGAAGGTATCTCTACAGCGCACAAAGGAGTACAGAAGGTATCTCTACAGCGCACAAAGGAGTACAGAAGGTATCGCTACAGCGCACAAAGGAGTACAGGAAATATCTCTAGAACGTACAAAGGAGTACACGAGGTATCTCTACAGCGTACAAAGGAGTACAGAAGGTATCTCTACAGCGTACAAAGGAGTACAGAAGGTATCTCTACAGCGCACAAAGGAGTACAGAAGGTATCTCTACAGCGCACAAAGGAGTACAGAAGGTATCTCTACAGCGCACAAAGGAGTACAGAAGGTATCTCTACAGCGCACAAAGGAGTACAGAAGTTATTTCTACAGCGCACAAAGGAGTACAGGAAATATCTCTAGAACGTACAAAGGAGTACACGAGGTATCTCTACAGCGCACAAAGAAGTACAGAAGGTATCTCTACAGCGCACAAAGGAGTACAGAAGGTATCTCTACAGCGCACAAAGGAGTACAGAAGGTATCTCTATAGCGCACAAAGGAGTACAGAAGGTATCTCTACAGCGCACAGAGGAGTACAGAAGGTATCTCTACAGCGCACAAAGGAGTACAGAAGGTATCTCTACAGCGCACAAAGGAGTACAGAAGGTATCTCTACAGCACACAAAGGAGTACAGAAGATATCTCTACAGCGCACAAAGGAGTACAGAAGGTATCTCTACAGCGCACAAAGGAGTACAAAAGGTATCTCTACAGCGCACAAAGGAGTACAGGAAATATCTCTAGAACGTACAAAGGAGTACACGAGGGATATCTACAGGGTACAAAGGAGTACAGAAGGTATCTCTACAGCGCACAAAGGAGTACAGAAGGTATCTCTACAGCGTACAAAGGAGTACAGAAGGTATCTCTACAGCGCACAAAGGAGTACAGAAGGTATCTCTACAGCGCACAAAGGAGTACAGAAGGTATCTCTACAGCGCACAAAGGAGTACAGAAGGTATCTCTACAGCGAACAAAGGAGTACAGGAAATATCTCTAGAACGTACGAAGGAGTACACGAGGTATCTCTACAGCGTACAAAGGAGTACAGAAGGTATCTCTACAGCGTACAAAGGAGTACAGAAGGTATCTCTACAGCGCACAAAGGAGTACAGAAGGTATCTCTACAGCGCACAAAGGAGTACAGAAGGTATCTCTACAGCGCACAAAGGAGTACAGAAGGTATCTCTACAGCGCACAAAGGAGTACATTAAATATTTCTAGAACGTACAAAGGAGTACACGAGGTATCTCTACAGCGTACAAAGGAGTACAGAAGGTATCTCTACAGCGCACAAAGGAGTACAGAAGGTATCTCTACAGCGTACAAAGAAGTACAGAAGGTATCTCTACAGCGTACAAAGGAGTACAGAAGGTATCTCTACAGCGCACAAACGAGTACAGAAGGTATCTCTACAGCGCACAAAGGAGTACAGAAGGTATCTCTACAGCGCACAAAGGAGTACAGAAGGTATCTCTACAGCGCACAAAGGAGTACATTAAATATTTCTAGAACGTACAAAGGAGTACACGAGGTATCTCTACAGCGTACAAAGGAGTACAGAAGGTATCTCTACAGCGCACAAAGGAGTACAGAAGGTATCTCTACAGCGCACAAAGGAGTACAGAAGGTATCTCTACAGCGCACAAATGAGTACAGAAGGTATCTCTACAGCGCACAAAGGAGTACAGAAGGTATCTCTACAGCGCACAAAGGAGTACAGAAGGTATCTCTACAGCGCAAAAAGGAGTACAGAAGGTATCTCTACAGCGCACAAAGGAGTACAGAAGGTATCTCTACAGCGCACAAAGGAGTACAGAAGGTATCTCTACAGCGCACAAAGGAGTACAGAAGGTATCTCTACAGCGCACAAAGGAGTACAAGAAATATCTCTAGAACGTACAAAGGAGTACACGAGTTATCTCTACAGCGTACAAAGGAGTACAGAAGGTATCTCTACAGCGCACAAAGGAGTACAGAAGGTATCTCTACAGCGTACAAAGGAGTACAGAAGGTATCTCTACAGCGCACAAAGGAGTACAGAGGGTATCTCTACAGCGCACAAAGGAGTACAGAAGGTATCTCTACAGCGCACAAAGGAGTACAGAAGGTATCGCTACAGCGCACAAAGGAGTACAGGAAATATCTCTAGAACGTACAAAGGAGTACACGAGGTATCTCTACAGCGTACAAAGGAGTACAGAAGGTATCTCTACAGCGTACAAAGGAGTACAGAAGGTATCTCTACAGCGCACAAAGGAGTACAGAAGGTATCTCTACAGCGCACAAAGGAGTACAGAAGGTATCTCTACAGCGCACAAAGGAGTACAGAAGGTATCTCTACAGCGCACAAAGGAGTACAGAAGTTATCTCTACAGCGCACAAAGGAGTACAGGAAATATCTCTAGAACGTACAAAGGAGTACACGAGGTATCTCTACAGCGCACAAAGAAGTACAGAAGGTATCTCTACAGCGCACAAAGGAGTACAGAAGGTATCTCTACAGCGCACAAAGGAGTACAGAAGGTATCTCTATAGCGCACAAAGGAGTACAGAAGGTATCTCTACAGCGCACAGAGGAGTACAGAAGGTATCTCTACAGCGCACAAAGGAGTACAGAAGGTATCTCTACAGCGCACAAAGGAGTACAGAAGGTATCTCTACAGCACACAAAGGAGTACAGAAGATATCTCTACAGCGCACAAAGGAGTACAGAAGGTATCTCTACAGCGCACAAAGGAGTACAAAAGGTATCTCTACAGCGCACAAAGGAGTACAGGAAATATCTCTAGAACGTACAAAGGAGTACACGAGAGATATCTACAGGGTACAAAGGAGTACAGAAGGTATCTCTACAGCGCACAAAGGAGTACAGAAGGTATCTCTACAGCGTACAAAGGAGTACAGAAGGTATCTCTACAGCGCACAAAGGAGTACAGAAGGTATCTCTACAGCGCACAAAGGAGTACAGAAGGTATCTCTACAGCGCACAAAGGAGTACAGAAGGTATCTCTACAGCGAACAAAGGAGTACAGGAAATATCTCTAGAACGTACAAAGGAGTACACGAGGTATCTCTACAGCGTACAAAGGAGTACAGAAGGTATCTCTACAGCGTACAAAGGAGTACAGAAGGTATCTCTACAGCGCACAAAGGAGTACAGAAGGTATCTCTACAGCGCACAAAGGAGTACAGAAGGTATCTCTACAGCGCACAAAGGAGTACAGAAGGTATCTCTACAGCGCACAAAGGAGTACAGAAGTTATCTCTACAGCGCACAAAGGAGTACAGGAAATATCTCTAGAACGTACAAAGGAGTACACGAGGTATCTCTACAGCGCACAAAGAAGTACAGAAGGTATCTCTACAGCGCACAAAGGAGTACAGAAGGTATCTCTACAGCGCACAAAGGAGTACAGAAGGTATCTCTATAGCGCACAAAGGAGTACAGAAGGTATCTCTACAGCGCACAGAGGAGTACAGAAGGTATCTCTACAGCGCACAAAGGAGTACAGAAGGTATCTCTACAGCGCACAAAGGAGTACAGAAGGTATCTCTACAGCACACAAAGGAGTACAGAAGATATCTCTACAGCGCACAAAGGAGTACAGAAGGTATCTCTACAGCGCACAAAGGAGTACAAAAGGTATCTCTACAGCGCACAAAGGAGTACAGGAAATATCTCTAGAACGTACAAAGGAGTACACGAGGGATATCTACAGGGTACAAAGGAGTACAGAAGGTATCTCTACAGCGCACAAAGGAGTACAGAAGGTATCTCTACAGCGTACAAAGGAGTACAGAAGGTATCTCTACAGCGCACAAAGGAGTACAGAAGGTATCTCTACAGCGCACAAAGGAGTACAGAAGGTATCTCTACAGCGCACAAAGGAGTACAGAAGGTATCTCTACAGCGAACAAAGGAGTACAGGAAATATCTCTAGAACGTACGAAGGAGTACACGAGATATCTCTACAGCGTACAAAGGAGTACAGAAGGTATCTCTACAGCGTACAAAGGAGTACAGAAGGTATCTCTACAGCGCACAAAGGAGTACAGAAGGTATCTCTACAGCGCACAAAGGAGTACAGAAGGTATCTCTACAGCGCACAAAGGAGTACAGAAGGTATCTCTACAGCGCACAAAGGAGTACATTAAATATTTCTAGAACGTACAAAGGAGTACACGAGGTATCTCTACAGCGTACAAAGGAGTACAGAAGGTATCTCTACAGCGCACAAAGGAGTACAGAAGGTATCTCTACAGCGTACAAAGAAGTACAGAAGGTATCTCTACAGCGTACAAAGGAGTACAGAAGGTATCTCTACAGCGCACAAAGGAGTACAGAAGGTATCTCTACAGCGCACAAAGGAGTACAGAAGGTATCTCTACAGCGCACAAAGGAGTACAGAAGGTATCTCTACAGCGCACAAAGGAGTACATTAAATATTTCTAGAACGTACAAAGGAGTACACGAGGTATCTCTACAGCGTACAAAGGAGTACAGAAGGTATCTCTACAGCGCACAAAGGAGTACAGAAGGTATCTCTACAGCGCACAAAGGAGTACAGAAGGTATCTCTACAGCGCACAAATGAGTACAGAAGGTATCTCTACAGCGCACAAAGGAGTACAGAAGGTATCTCTACAGCGCACAAAGGAGTACAGAAGGTATCTCTACAGCGCAAAAAGGAGTACAGAAGGTATCTCTACAGCGCACAAAGGAGTACAGAAGGTATCTCTACAGCGCACAAAGGAGTACAGAAGGTATCTCTACAGCGCACAAAGGAGTACAGAAGGTATCTCTACAGCGCACAAAGGAGTACAAGAAATATCTCTAGAACGTACAAAGGAGTACACGAGTTATCTCTACAGCGTACAAAGGAGTACAGAAGGTATCTCTACAGCGCACAAAGGAGTACAGAAGGTATCTCTACAGCGTACAAAGGAGTACAGAAGGTATCTCTACAGCGCACAAAGGAGTACAGAAGGTATCTCTACAGCGCACAAAGGAGTACAGAAGGTATCTCTACAGCGCACAAAGGAGTACAGAAGGTATCGCTACAGCGCACAAAGGAGTACAGGAAATATCTCTAGAACGTACAAAGGAGTACACGAGGTATCTCTACAGCGTACAAAGGAGTACAGAAGGTATCTCTACAGCGTACAAAGGAGTACAGAAGGTATCTCTACAGCGCACAAAGGAGTACAGAAGGTATCTCTACAGCGCACAAAGGAGTACAGAAGGTATCTCTACAGCGCACAAAGGAGTACAGAAGGTATCTCTACAGCGCACAAAGGAGTACAGAAGTTATCTCTACAGCGCACAAAGGAGTACAGGAAATATCTCTAGAACGTACAAAGGAGTACACGAGGTATCTCTACAGCGCACAAAGAAGTACAGAAGGTATCTCTACAGCGCACAAAGGAGTACAGAAGGTATCTCTACAGCGCACAAAGGAGTACAGAAGGTATCTCTATAGCGCACAAAGGAGTACAGAAGGTATCTCTACAGCGCACAGAGGAGTACAGAAGGTATCTCTACAGCGCACAAAGGAGTACAGAAGGTATCTCTACAGCGCACAAAGGAGTACAGAAGGTATCTCTACAGCACACAAAGGAGTACAGAAGATATCTCTACAGCGCACAAAGGAGTACAGAAGGTATCTCTACAGCGCACAAAGGAGTACAAAAGGTATCTCTACAGCGCACAAAGGAGTACAGGAAATATCTCTAGAACGTACAAAGGAGTACACGAGGGATATCTACAGGGTACAAAGGAGTACAGAAGGTATCTCTACAGCGCACAAAGGAGTACAGAAGGTATCTCTACAGCGTACAAAGGAGTACAGAAGGTATCTCTACAGCGCACAAAGGAGTACAGAAGGTATCTCTACAGCGCACAAAGGAGTACAGAAGGTATCTCTACAGCGCACAAAGGAGTACAGAAGGTATCTCTACAGCGAACAAAGGAGTACAGGAAATATCTCTAGAACGTACAAAGGAGTACACGAGGTATCTCTACAGCGTACAAAGGAGTACAGAAGGTATCTCTACAGCGTACAAAGGAGTACAGAAGGTATCTCTACAGCGCACAAAGGAGTACAGAAGGTATCTCTACAGCGCACAAAGGAGTACAGAAGGTATCTCTACAGCGCACAAAGGAGTACAGAAGGTATCTCTACAGCGCACAAAGGAGTACATTAAATATTTCTAGAACGTACAAAGGAGTACACGAGGTATCTCTACAGCGTACAAAGGAGTACAGAAGGTATCTCTACAGCGCACAAAGGAGTACAGAAGGTATCTCTACAGCGCACAAAGGAGTACAGAAGGTATCTCTACAGCGCACAAAGGAGTACAGAAGGTATCTCTACAGCGTACAAAGGAGTACAGAAGGTATCTCTACAGCGCACAAAAGAGTACAGAAGGTATCTCTACAGCGCCCAAAGTAGTACAGGAAATATCTCTAGAACGTACAAAGGAGTACAGGAAATATCTCTACAGCGCACAAAGGAGTACAGAAGGTATCTCTACAGCGCACAAAGGAGTACAGAAGGTATCTCTACAGCGCACAAAGGAGTACAGAAGGTATCTCTACAGCGCACAAAGGAGTACAGGAAATATCTCTAGAACGTACAGAGGAGTACACGAGGTATCTCTACAGCGTACAAAGGAGTACAGAAGGTATCTCTACAGCGCACAAAGGAGTACAGAAGGTATCTCTACAGCGCACAAAGGAGTACAGAAGGTATCTCTACAGCGCACAAAGGAGTACAGAAGGTATCTCTACAGCGCACAAAGAAGTACAGGAAATATCTCTAGAACGTACAGAGGAGTACAGGAAATATCTCTACAGCGCACGAAGGAGTACAGAAGGTATCTCTACAGCGCACAAAGGAGTACAGAAGGTATCTCTACAGCGCACAAAGGAGTACAGAAGGTATCTCTACAGCGCACAAAGGAGTACAGAAGGTATCTCTACAGCGCACAAAGGAGTACAGAAGGTATCTCTACCGCGCACAAAGGAGTACAGAAGGTATCTCTACAGCGCACAAAGGAGTACAGGAAATATCTCTAGAACGTACAAAGGAGTACAGAAGGTATCTCTACAGCGCACAAAGGAGTACAGAAGGTATCTCTAAAGCGCACAAAGGAGTACAGAAGGTATCTCTACAGCGCACAAAGGAGTACAGGAAATATCTCTAGAACGTACAAAGGAGTACACGAGGTATCTCTACAGCGTACAAAGAAGTACAGAAGGTATCTCTACAGCGCACAAAGGAGTACAGAAGGTATCTCTACAGCGCACAAAGGAGTACAGAAGGTATCTCTACAGCGCACAAAGGAGTACAGAAGGTATCTCAACAGCGTACAAAGGAGTGCAGAAGGTATCTCTACAGCGCACAAAGGAGTACAGAAGGTATCTCTACAGCGCACAAAGGAGTGCAGAAGGTATCTCTACAGCGCACAAAGGAGTACAGAAGGTATCTCTACAGCGCACAAAGGAGTACAGGAAATATCTCTAGAACGTACAAAGGAGTACAGGAAATATCTCTACAGCGCACAAAGGAGTACAGAAGGTATCTTTACAGCGCACAAAGGAGTACAGAAGGTATCTCTACAGCGCACAACGGAGTACAGAAGGTATCTCTACAGCGCACAAAGGAGTACTGAAGGTATCTCTACAGCGCACAAAGGAGTACAGAAGGTATCTCTACAGCGCACAAAGGAGTACAGAAGGTATCTCTACAGCGCACAAAGGAGTACAGGAAATATCTCTAGAACGTTCAAAGGAGTACACGAGGTATTTCTACAGCGTACAAAGGAGTACAGAAGGTATCTCTTCAGCGCACAAAGGAGTACAGAAGGTATCTCTACAGCGCACAAAGGAGTACAGAAGGTATCTCTACAGCGCACAAAGGAGTACAGAAGGTATCTCTACAGCGCCTAAAGGAGTACAGGAAATATCTCTAGAACGTACAAAGGAGTACACGAGGTATCTCTCCAGCGTACAAAGGAGTACAGAAGGTATCTCTACAGCGCACAAAGGAGTACAGAAGGTATCTCTACAGCGCACAAAGGAGTACAGAAGGTATCTCTACAGCGCACAAAGGAGTACAGAAGGTATCTCTACAGCGCACAAAGGAGTACAGAAGGTATCTCTACAGCGCACAAAGGAGTACAAATATCTCTAGAACGTACAAAGGAGTACACGAGGTATCTCTACAGCGCACAAAGGAGTACAGAAGGTATCTCTACAGCGCACAAAGGAGTACAGAAGGTATCTCTACAGCGCACAAAGGAGTACAGGAAATATCTCTAGAACGTACAAAGGAGTACACGAGGTATCTCTACAGCGCACAAAGGAGTACAGAAGGTATCTCTACAGCGCACAAAGGAGTACAGAAGGTATCTCTACAGCGCACAAAGGAGTACAGAAGGTATCTCTACAGCGCAAAAAGGAGTACAGAAGGTATCTCTACAGCGCACAAAGGAGTACAGAAGGTATCTCTACAGCGCACAAAGGAGTACAGAAGGTATCTCTACAGCGCACAAAGGAGTACAGAAGGTATCTCCACAGCGCACAAAGGAGTACAGGAAATATCTCCAGAAGGTACAAAGGAGTACACGAGGTATCTCTACAGCGTACAAAGGAGTACAGAAGGTATCTCTACAGCGCACAAAGGAGTACAGAAGGTACCTCTACAGCGCACAAAGGAGTACAAGAAATATCTCTAGAACGTACAAAGGAGTACACGAGTTATCTCTACAGCGTACAAAGGAGTACAGAAGGTATCTCTACAGCGCACAAAGGAGTACAGAAGGTATCTCTACAGCGTACAAAGGAGTACAGAAGGTATCTCTACAGCGCACAAAGGAGTACAGAAGGTATCTCTACAGCGCACAAAGGAGTACAGAAGGTATCTCTACAGCGCACAAAGGAGTACAGAAGGTATCGCTACAGCGCACAAAGGAGTACAGGAAATATCTCTAGAACGTACAAAAGGAGTACAGACGAGGTATCTCTACAGCGTACAAAGGAGTACAGAAGGTATCTCTACAGCGTACAATGGAGTACAGAAGGTATCTCTACAGCGCACAAAGGAGTACAGAAGGTATCTCTACAGCGCACAAAGGAGTACAGAAGGTATCTCTACAGCGCACAAAGGAGTACAGAAGGTATCTCTACAGCGCACAAAGGAGTACAGAAGTTATCTCTACAGCGCACAAAGGAGTACAGGAAATATCTCTAGAACGTACAAAGGAGTACACGAGGTATCTCTACAGCGCACAAAGAAGTACAGAAGGTATCTCTACAGCGCACAAAGGAGTACAGAAGGTATCTCTACAGCGCACAAAGGAGTACAGAAGGTATCTCTATAGCGCACAAAGGAGTACAGAAGGTATCTCTACAGCGCACAGAGGAGTACAGAAGGTATCTCTACAGCGCACAAAGGAGTACAGAAGGTATCTCTACAGCGCACAAAGGAGTACAGAAGGTATCTCTACAGCACACAAAGGAGTACAGAAGATATCTCTACAGCGCACAAAGGAGTACAGAAGGTATCTCTACAGCGCACAAAGGAGTACAAAAGGTATCTCTACAGCGCACAAAGGAGTACAGGAAATATCTCTAGAACGTACAAAGGAGTACACGAGGTATCTCTACAGGGTACAAAGGAGTACAGAAGGTATCTCTACAGCGCAAAAAGGAGTACAGAAGGTATCTCTACAGCGTACAAAGAAGTACAGAAGGTATCTCTACAGCGCACAAAGGAGTACAGAAGGTATCTCTACAGCGCACAAAGGAGTACAGAAGGTATCTCTACAGCGCACAAAGGAGTACAGAAGGTATCTCTACAGCGCACAAAGGAGTACATTAAATATTTCTAGAACGTACAAAGGAGTACACGAGGTATCTCTACAGCGTACAAAGGAGTACAGAAGGTATCTCTACAGCGCACAAAGGAGTACAGAAGGTATCTCTACAGCGCACAAAGGAGTACAGAAGGTATCTCTACAGCGCACAAAGGAGTACAGAAGGTATCTCTACAGCGTACAAAGGAGTACAGAAGGTATCTCTACAGCGCACAAAAGAGTACAGAAGGTATCTCTACAGCGCACAAAGTAGTACAGGAAATATCTCTAGAACGTACAAAGGAGTACAGGAAATATCTCTACAGCGCACAAAGGAGTACAGAAGGTATCTCTACAGCGCACAAAGGAGTACAGAAGGTATCTCTACAGCGCACAAAGGAGTACAGAAGGTATCTCTACAGCGCACAAAGGAGTACAGGAAATATCTCTAGAACGTACAGAGGAGTACACGAGGTATCTCTAAAGCGTACAAAGGAGTTCAGAAGGTATCTCTACAGCGCACAAAGGAGTACAGAAGGTATCTCTACAGCGCACAAAGGAGTACAGAAGGTATCTCTACAGCGCACAAAGGAGTACAGAAGGTATCTCTACAGCGCACAAAGAAGTACAAGAAATATCTCTAGAACGTACAGAGGAGTACAGGAAATATCTCTACAGCGCACGAAGGAAAATATCTCTACAGCGCACGAAGGAGTACAGAAGGTATCTCTACAGCGCACAAAGGAGTACAGAAGGTATCTCTACAGCGCACAAAGGAGTACAGAAGGTATCTCTACAGCGCACAAAGGAGTACAGAAGGTATCTCTACAGCGCACAAAGGAGTACAGAAGGTATCTCTACAGCGCACAAAGGAGTACAGAAGGTATCTCTACAGCGAACAAAGGAGTACAGAATATCTCTAGAACGAAGAGTACCTAGAGTATCTCTACACCGTACAAAGGAGTACAGAAGGTATCTCTACAGCGTACAAAGGAGTACAGAAGGTATCTCTACAGCGCACAAAGGAGTACAGAAGGTATCTCTACAGCGCACAAAGGAGTACAGAAGGTATCTCTACAGCGCACAAAGGAGTACAGAAGGTATCTCTACAGCGCACAAAGGAGTATTTCTAGAACGTACAAAGGAGTACACGAGGTATCTCTACAGCGTACAAAGGAGTACAGAAGGTATCTCTACAGCGCACAAAGGAGTACAGAAGGTATCTCTACAGCGTACAAAGAAGTACAGAAGGTATCTCTACAGCGTACAAAGGAGTACAGAAGGTATCTCTACAGCGCACAAAGGAGTACAGAAGGTATCTCTACAGCGCACAAAGGAGTACAGAAGGTATCTCTACAGCGCACAAAGGAGTACAGAAGGTATCTCTACAGCGCACAAAGGAGTACATTAAATATTTCTAGAACGTACAAAGGAGTACACGAGGTATCTCTACAGCGTACAAAGGAGTACAGAAGGTATCTCTACAGCGCACAAAGGAGTACAGAAGGTATCTCTACAGCGCACAAAGGAGTACAGAAGGTATCTCTACAGCGCACAAATGAGTACAGAAGGTATCTCTACAGCGCACAAAGGAGTACAGAAGGTATCTCTACAGCGCACAAAGGAGTACAGAAGGTATCTCTACAGCGCAAAAAGGAGTACAGAAGGTATCTCTACAGCGCACAAAGGAGTACAGAAGGTATCTCTACAGCGCACAAAGGAGTACAGAAGGTATCTCTACAGCGCACAAAGGAGTACAGAAGGTATCTCTACAGCGCACAAAGGAGTACAAGAAATATCTCTAGAACGTACAAAGGAGTACACGAGTTATCTCTACAGCGTACAAGAGAGAAGGTATCTCAACAGCGCACAAAGGAGTACAGAAGGTATCTCTACAGCGTACAAAGGAGTACAGAAGGTATCTCTACAGCGCACAAAGGAGTACAGAAGGTATCTCTACAGCGCACAAAGGAGTACAGAAGGTATCTCTACAGCGCACAAAGGAGTACAGAAGGTATCTCTACAGCGCACAAAGGAGTACAGAAGGTATCTCCACAGCGCACAAGGAGTACAGGAAATCTCCAGAAGGTACAAAGAGTACACGAGGTATCTCTACAGCGTACAAAGGAGTACAGAAGGTATCTCTACAGCGCACAAAGGAGTACAGAAGGTACCTCTACAGCGCACAAAGGAGTACAAGAAATATCTCTAGAACGTACAAAGGAGTACACGAGTTATCTCTACAGCGTACAAAGGAGTACAGAAGGTATCTCTACAGCGCACAAAGGAGTACAGAAGGTATCTCTACAGCGTACAAAGGAGTACAGAAGGTATCTCTACAGCGCACAAAGGAGTACAGAAGGTATCTCTACAGCGCACAAAGGAGTACAGAAGGTATCTCTACAGCGCACAAAGGAGTACAGAAGGTATCGCTACAGCGCACAAAGGAGTACAGGAAATATCTCTAGAACGTACAAAGGAGTACACGAGGTATCTCTACAGCGTACAAAGGAGTACAGAAGGTATCTCTACAGCGTACAATGGAGTACAGAAGGTATCTCTACAGCGCACAAAGGAGTACAGAAGGTATCTCTACAGCGCACAAAGGAGTACAGAAGGTATCTCTACAGCGCACAAAGGAGTACAGAAGGTATCTCTACAGCGCACAAAGGAGTACAGAAGTTATCTCTACAGCGCACAAAGGAGTACAGGAAATATCTCTAGAACGTACAAAGGAGTACACGAGGTATCTCTACAGCGCACAAAGAAGTACAGAAGGTATCTCTACAGCGCACAAAGGAGTACAGAAGGTATCTCTACAGCGCACAAAGGAGTACAGAAGGTATCTCTATAGCGCACAAAGGAGTACAGAAGGTATCTCTACAGCGCACAGAGGAGTACAGAAGGTATCTCTACAGCGCACAAAGGAGTACAGAAGGTATCTCTACAGCGCACAAAGGAGTACAGAAGGTATCTCTACAGCACACAAAGGAGTACAGAAGATATCTCTACAGCGCACAAAGGAGTACAGAAGGTATCTCTACAGCGCACAAAGGAGTACAAAAGGTATCTCTACAGCGCACAAAGGAGTACAGGAAATATCTCTAGAACGTACAAAGGAGTACACGAGGTATCTCTACAGGGTACAAAGGAGTACAGAAGGTATCTCTACAGCGCAAAAAGGAGTACAGAAGGTATCTCTACAGCGTACAAAGAAGTACAGAAGGTATCTCTACAGCGCACAAAGGAGTACAGAAGGTATCTCTACAGCGCACAAAGGAGTACAGAAGGTATCTCTACAGCGCACAAAGGAGTACAGAAGGTATCTCTACAGCGCACAAAGGAGTACATTAAATATTTCTAGAACGTACAAAGGAGTACACGAGGTATCTCTACAGCGTACAAAGGAGTACAGAAGGTATCTCTACAGCGCACAAAGGAGAACAGAAGGTATCTCTACAGCGCACAAAGGAGTACAGAAGGTATCTCTACAGCGCACAAAGGAGTACAGAAGGTATCTCTACAGCGTACAAAGGAGTACAGAAGGTATCTCTACAGCGCACAAAAGAGTACAGAAGGTATCTCTACAGCGCACAAAGTAGTACAGGAAATATCTCTAGAACGTACAAAGGAGTACAGGAAATATCTCTACAGCGCACAAAGGAGTACAGAAGGTATCTCTACAGCGCACAAAGGAGTACAGAAGGTATCTCTACAGCGCACAAAGGAGTACAGAAGGTATCTCTACAGCGCACAAAGGAGTACAGGAAATATCTCTAGAACGTACAGAGGAGTACACGAGGTATCTCTAAAGCGTACAAAGGAGTTCAGAAGGTATCTCTACAGCGCACAAAGGAGTACAGAAGGTATCTCTACAGCGCACAAAGGAGTACAGAAGGTATCTCTACAGCGCACAAAGGAGTACAGAAGGTATCTCTACAGCGCACAAAGAAGTACAAGAAATATCTCTAGAACGTACAGAGGAGTACAGGAAATATCTCTACAGCGCACGAAGGAGTACAGAAGGTATCTCTACAGCGCACAAAGGAGTACAGAAGGTATCTCTACAGCGCACAAAGGAGTACAGAAGGTATCTCTACAGCGCACAAAGGAGTACAGAAGGTATCTCTACAGCGCACAAAGGAGTACAGAAGGTATCTCTACAGCGCACAAAGGAGTACAGAAGGTATCTCTACAGCGAACAAAGGAGTACAGGAAATATCTCTAGAACGTACGAAGGAGTACACGAGGTATCTCTACACCGTACAAAGGAGTACAGAAGGTATCTCTACAGCGTACAAAGGAGTACAGAAGGTATCTCTACAGCGCACAAAGGAGTACAGAAGGTATCTCTACAGCGCACAAAGGAGTACAGAAGGTATCTCTACAGCGCACAAAGGAGTACAGAAGGTATCTCTACAGCGCACAAAGGAGTACATTAAATATTTCTAGAACGTACAAAGGAGTACACGAGGTATCTCTACAGCGTACAAAGGAGTACAGAAGGTATCTCTACAGCGCACAAAGGAGTACAGAAGGTATCTCTACAGCGTACAAAGAAGTACAGAAGGTATCTCTACAGCGTACAAAGGAGTACAGAAGGTATCTCTACAGCGCACAAAGGAGTACAGAAGGTATCTCTACAGCGCACAAAGGAGTACAGAAGGTATCTCTACAGCGCACAAAGGAGTACAGAAGGTATCTCTACAGCGCACAAAGGAGTACATTAAATATTTCTAGAACGTACAAAGGAGTACACGAGGTATCTCTACAGCGTACAAAGGAGTACAGAAGGTATCTCTACAGCGCACAAAGGAGTACAGAAGGTATCTCTACAGCGCACAAAGGAGTACAGAAGGTATCTCTACAGCGCACAAATGAGTACAGAAGGTATCTCTACAGCGCACAAAGGAGTACAGAAGGTATCTCTACAGCGCACAAAGGAGTACAGAAGGTATCTCTACAGCGCAAAAAGGAGTACAGAAGGTATCTCTACAGCGCACAAAGGAGTACAGAAGGTATCTCTACAGCGCACAAAGGAGTACAGAAGGTATCTCTACAGCGCACAAAGGAGTACAGAAGGTATCTCTACAGCGCACAAAGGAGTACAAGAAATATCTCTAGAACGTACAAAGGAGTACACGAGTTATCTCTACAGCGTACAAAGGAGTACAGAAGGTATCTCTACAGCGCACAAAGGAGTACAGAAGGTATCTCTACAGCGTACAAAGGAGTACAGAAGGTATCTCTACAGCGCACAAAGGAGTACAGAAGGTATCTCTACAGCGCACAAAGGAGTACAGAAGGTATCTCTACAGCGCACAAAGGAGTACAGAAGGTATCGCTACAGCGCACAAAGGAGTACAGGAAATATCTCTAGAACGTACAAAGGAGTACACGAGGTATCTCTACAGCGTACAAAGGAGTACAGAAGGTATCTCTACAGCGTACAAAGGAGTACAGAAGGTATCTCTACAGCGCACAAAGGAGTACAGAAGGTATCTCTACAGCGCACAAAGGAGTACAGAAGGTATCTCTACAGCGCACAAAGGAGTACAGAAGGTATCTCTACAGCGCACAAAGGAGTACAGAAGTTATCTCTACAGCGCACAAAGGAGTACAGGAAATATCTCTAGAACGTACAAAGGAGTACACGAGGTATCTCTACAGCGCACAAAGAAGTACAGAAGGTATCTCTACAGCGCACAAAGGAGTACAGAAGGTATCTCTACAGCGCACAAAGGAGTACAGAAGGTATCTCTATAGCGCACAAAGGAGTACAGAAGGTATCTCTACAGCGCACAGAGGAGTACAGAAGGTATCTCTACAGCGCACAAAGGAGTACAGAAGGTATCTCTACAGCGCACAAAGGAGTACAGAAGGTATCTCTACAGCACACAAAGGAGTACAGAAGATATCTCTACAGCGCACAAAGGAGTACAGAAGGTATCTCTACAGCGCACAAAGGAGTACAAAAGGTATCTCTACAGCGCACAAAGGAGTACAGGAAATATCTCTAGAACGTACAAAGGAGTACACGAGGGATATCTACAGGGTACAAAGGAGTACAGAAGGTATCTCTACAGCGCACAAAGGAGTACAGAAGGTATCTCTACAGCGTACAAAGGAGTACAGAAGGTATCTCTACAGCGCACAAAGGAGTACAGAAGGTATCTCTACAGCGCACAAAGGAGTACAGAAGGTATCTCTACAGCGCACAAAGGAGTACAGAAGGTATCTCTACAGCGAACAAAGGAGTACAGGAAATATCTCTAGAACGTACAAAGGAGTACACGAGGTATCTCTACAGCGTACAAAGGAGTACAGAAGGTATCTCTACAGCGTACAAAGGAGTACAGAAGGTATCTCTACAGCGCACAAAGGAGTACAGAAGGTATCTCTACAGCGCACAAAGGAGTACAGAAGGTATCTCTACAGCGCACAAAGGAGTACAGAAGGTATCTCTACAGCGCACAAAGGAGTACATTAAATATTTCTAGAACGTACAAAGGAGTACACGAGGTATCTCTACAGCGTACAAAGGAGTACAGAAGGTATCTCTACAGCGCACAAAGGAGTACAGAAGGTATCTCTACAGCGCACAAAGGAGTACAGAAGGTATCTCTACAGCGCACAAAGGAGTACAGAAGGTATCTCTACAGCGTACAAAGGAGTACAGAAGGTATCTCTACAGCGCACAAAAGAGTACAGAAGGTATCTCTACAGAGCCCAAAGTAGTACAGGAAATATCTCTAGAACGTACAAAGGAGTACAGGAAATATCTCTACAGCGCACAAAGGAGTACAGAAGGTATCTCTACAGCGCACAAAGGAGTACAGAAGGTATCTCTACAGCGCACAAAGGAGTACAGAAGGTATCTCTACAGCGCACAAAGGAGTACAGGAAATATCTCTAGAACGTACAGAGGAGTACACGAGGTATCTCTACAGCGTACAAAGGAGTACAGAAGGTATCTCTACAGCGCACAAAGGAGTACAGAAGGTATCTCTACAGCGCACAAAGGAGTACAGAAGGTATCTCTACAGCGCACAAAGGAGTACAGAAGGTATCTCTACAGCGCACAAAGAAGTACAGGAAATATCTCTAGAACGTACAGAGGAGTATAGGAAATATCTCTACAGCGCACGAAGGAGTACAGAAGGTATCTCTACAGCGCACAAAGGAGTACAGAAGGTATCTCTACAGCGCACAAAGGAGTACAGAAGGTATCTCTACAGCGCACAAAGGAGTACAGAAGGTATCTCTACAGCGCACAAAGGAGTACAGAAGGTATCTCTACCGCGCACAAAGGAGTACAGAAGGTATCTCTACAGCGCACAAAGGAGTACAGGAAATATCTCTAGAACGTACAAAGGAGTACAGAAGGTATCTCTACAGCGCACAAAGGAGTACAGAAGGTATCTCTAAAGCGCACAAAGGAGTACAGAAGGTATCTCTACAGCGCACAAAGGAGTACAGGAAATATCTCTAGAACGTACAAAGGAGTACACGAGGTATCTCTACAGCGTACAAAGAAGTACAGAAGGTATCTCTACAGCGCACAAAGGAGTACAGAAGGTATCTCTACAGCGCACAAAGGAGTACAGAAGGTATCTCTACAGCGCACAAAGGAGTACAGAAGGTATCTCTACAGCGTACAAAGGAGTGCAGAAGGTATCTCTACAGCGCACAAAGGAGTACAGAAGGTATCTCTACAGCGCACAAAGGAGTGCAGAAGGTATCTCTACAGCGCACAAAGGAGTACAGAAGGTATCTCTACAGCGCACAAAGGAGTACAGGAAATATCTCTAGAACGTACAAAGGAGTACAGGAAATATCTCTACAGCGCACAAAGGAGTACAGAAGGTATCTTTACAGCGCACAAAGGAGTACAGAAGGTATCTCTACAGCGCACAACGGAGTACAGAAGGTATCTCTACAGCGCACAAAGGAGTACTGAAGGTATCTCTACAGCGCACAAAGGAGTACAGAAGGTATCTCTACAGCGCACAAAGGAGTACAGAAGGTATCTCTACAGCGCACAAAGGAGTACAGGAAATATCTCTAGAACGTTCAAAGGAGTACACGAGGTATTTCTACAGCGTACAAAGGAGTACAGAAGGTATCTCTTCAGCGCACAAAGGAGTACAGAAGGTATCTCTACAGCGCACAAAGGAGTACAGAAGGTATCTCTACAGCGCACAAAGGAGTACAGAAGGTATCTCTACAGCGCCTAAAGGAGTACAGGAAATATCTCTAGAACGTACAAAGGAGTACACGAGGTATCTCTACAGCGTACAAAGGAGTACAGAAGGTATCTCTACAGCGCACAAAGGAGTACAGAAGGTATCTCTACAGCGCACAAAGGAGTACAGAAGGTATCTCTACAGCGCACAAAGGAGTACAGAAGGTATCTCTACAGCGCACAAAGGAGTACAGAAGGTATCTCTACAGCGCACAAAGGAGTACACGAAATATCTCTAGAACGTACAAAGGAGTACACGAGGTATCTCTACAGCGCACAAAGGAGTACAGAAGGTATCTCTACAGCGCACAAAGGAGTACAGAAGGTATCTCTACAGCGCACAAAGGAGTACAGGAAATATCTCTAGAACGTACAAAGGAGTACACGAGGTATCTCTACAGCGCACAAAGGAGTACAGAAGGTATCTCTACAGCGCACAAAGGAGTACAGAAGGTATCTCTACAGCGCACAAAGGAGTACAGAAGGTATCTCTACAGCGCAAAAAGGAGTACAGAAGGTATCTCTACAGCGCACAAAGGAGTACAGAAGGTATCTCTACAGCGCACAAAGGAGTAAAGAAGGTATCTCTACAGCGCACAAAGGAGTACAGAAGGTATCTCCACAGCGCACAAAGGAGTACAGGAAATATCTCCAGAAGGTACAAAGGAGTACACGAGGTATCTCTACAGCGTACAAAGGAGTACAGAAGGTATCTCTACAGCGCACAAAGGAGTACAGAAGGTGCCTCTACAGCGCACAAAGGAGTACAAGAAATATCTCTAGAACGTACAAAGGAGTACACGAGTTATCTCTACAGCGTACAAAGGAGTACAGAAGGTATCTCTACAGCGCACAAAGGAGTACAGAAGGTATCTCTACAGCGTACAAAGGAGTACAGAAGGTATCTCTACAGCGCACAAAGGAGTACAGAAGGTATCTCTACAGCGCACAAAGGAGTACAGAAGGTATCTCTACAGCGCACAAAGGAGTACAGAAGGTATCGCTACAGCGCACAAAGGAGTACAGGAAATATCTCTAGAACGTACAAAGGAGTACACGAGGTATCTCTACAGCGTACAAAGGAGTACAGAAGGTATCTCTACAGCGTACAATGGAGTACAGAAGGTATCTCTACAGCGCACAAAGGAGTACAGAAGGTATCTCTACAGCGCACAAAGGAGTACAGAAGGTATCTCTACAGCGCACAAAGGAGTACAGAAGGTATCTCTACAGCGCACAAAGGAGTACAGAAGTTATCTCTACAGCGCACAAAGGAGTACAGGAAATATCTCTAGAACGTACAAAGGAGTACACGAGGTATCTCTACAGCGCACAAAGAAGTACAGAAGGTATCTCTACAGCGCACAAAGGAGTACAGAAGGTATCTCTACAGCGCACAAAGGAGTACAGAAGGTATCTCTATAGCGCACAAAGGAGTACAGAAGGTATCTCTACAGCGCACAGAGGAGTACAGAAGGTATCTCTACAGCGCACAAAGGAGTACAGAAGGTATCTCTACAGCGCACAAAGGAGTACAGAAGGTATCTCTACAGCACACAAAGGAGTACAGAAGATATCTCTACAGCGCACAAAGGAGTACAGAAGGTATCTCTACAGCGCACAAAGGAGTACAAAAGGTATCTCTACAGCGCACAAAGGAGTACAGGAAATATCTCTAGAACGTACAAAGGAGTACACGAGGTATCTCTACAGGGTACAAAGGAGTACAGAAGGTATCTCTACAGCGCAAAAAGGAGTACAGAAGGTATCTCTACAGCGTACAAAGGAGTACAGAAGGTATCTCTACAGCGCACAAAGGAGTACAGAAGGTATCTCTACAGCGCACAAAGGAGTACAGAAGGTATCTCTACAGCGCACAAAGGAGTACAGAAGGTATCTCTACAGCGCACAAAGGAGTACATTAAATATTTCTAGAACGTACAAAGGAGTACACGAGGTATCTCTACAGCGTACAAAGGAGTACAGAAGGTATCTCTACAGCGCACAAAGGAGTACAGAAGGTATCTCTACAGCGCACAAAGGAGTACAGAAGGTATCTCTACAGCGCACAAAGGAGTACAGAAGGTATCTCTACAGCGTACAAAGGAGTACAGAAGGTATCTCTACAGCGCACAAAAGAGTACAGAAGGTATCTCTACAGCGCACAAAGTAGTACAGGAAATATCTCTAGAACGTACAAAGGAGTACAGGAAATATCTCTACAGCGCACAAAGGAGTACAGAAGGTATCTCTACAGCGCACAAAGGAGTACAGAAGGTATCTCTACAGCGCACAAAGGAGTACAGAAGGTATCTCTACAGCGCACAAAGGAGTACAGGAAATATCTCTAGAACGTACAGAGGAGTACACGAGGTATCTCTACAGCGTACAAAGGAGTACAGAAGGTATCTCTACAGCGCACAAAGGAGTACAGAAGGTATCTCTACAGCGCACAAAGGAGTACAGAAGGTATCTCTACAGCGCACAAAGGAGTACAGAAGGTATCTCTACAGCGCACAAAGAAGTACAGGAAATATCTCTAGAACGTACAGAGGAGTACAGGAAATATCTCTACAGCGCACGAAGGAGTACAGAAGGTATCTCTACAGCGCACAAAGGAGTACAGAAGGTATCTCTACAGCGCACAAAGGAGTACAGAAGGTATCTCTACAGCGCACAAAGGAGTACAGAAGGTATCTCTACAGCGCACAAAGGAGTACAGAAGGTATCTCTACCGCGCACAAAGGAGTACAGAAGGTATCTCTACAGCGCACAAAGGAGTACAGGAAATATCTCTAGAACGTACAAAGGAGTACAGAAGGTATCTTTACAGCGCACAAAGGAGTACAGAAGGTATCTCTAAAGCGCACAAAGGAGTACAGAAGGTATCTCTACAGCGCACAAAGGAGTACAGGAAATATCTCTAGAACGTACAAAGGAGTACACGAGGTATCTCTACAGCGTACAAAGAAGTACAGAAGGTATCTCTACAGCGCACAAAGGAGTACAGAAGGTATCTCTACAGCGCACAAAGGAGTACAGAAGGTATCTCTACAGGGCAAAAAGGAGTACAGAAGGTATCTCTACAGCGTACAAAGGAGTGCAGAAGGTATCTCTACAGCGCACAAAGGAGTACAGAAGGTATCTCTACAGCGCACAAAGGAGTGCAGAAGGTATCTCTACAGCGCACAAAGGAGTACAGAAGGTATCTCTACAGCGCACAAAGGAGTACAGGAAATATCTCTAGAACGTACAAAGGAGTACAGGAAATATCTCTACAGCGCACAAAGGAGTACAGAAGGTATCTTTACAGCGCACAAAGGAGTACAGAAGGTATCTCTACAGCGCACAAAGGAGTACAGAAGGTATCTCTACAGCGCACAAAGGAGTACAGAAGGTATCTCTACAGCGCACAAAGGAGTACAGAAGGTATCTCTACAGCGCACAAAGGAGTACAGAAGGTATCTCTACAGCGCACAAAGGAGTACAGGAAATATCTCTAGAACGTTCAAAGGAGTACACGAGGTATCTCTACAGCGTACAAAGGAGTACAGAAGGTATCTCTTCAGCGCACAAAGGAGTACAGAAGGTATCTCTACAGCGCACAAAGGAGTACAGAAGGTATCTCTACAGCGCACAAAGGAGTACACAAGGTATCTCTACAGCGCCTAAAGGAGTACAGGAAATATCTCTAGAACGTACAAAGGAGTACACGAGGTATCTCTACAGCGTACAAAGGAGTACAGAAGGTATCTCTACAGCGCACAAAGGAGTACAGAAGGTATCTCTACAGCGCACAAAGGAGTACAGAAGGTATCTCTACAGCGCACAAAGGAGTACAGAAGGTATCTCTACAGCGCACAAAGGAGTACAGAAGGTATCTCCACAGCACACAAAGGAGTACAGGAAATATCTCCAGAAGGTACAAAGGAGTACACGAGGTATCTCTACAGCGTACAAAGGAGTACAGAAGGTATCTCTACAGCGCACAAAGGAGTACAGAAGGTATCTCTACAGCGTACAAAGGAGTACAGAAGGTATCTCTACAGCGCACAAAGGAGTACAGAAGGTATCTCTACAGCGCACAAAGGAGTACAGAAGGTATCTCTACAGCGCACAAAGGAGTACAGAAGGTATCGCTACAGCGCACAAAGGAGTACAGGAAATATCTCTAGAACGTACAAAGGAGTACACGAGGTATCTCTACAGCGTACAAAGGAGTACAGAAGGTATCTATACAGCGCACAAAGGAGTACAGAAGGTATCTCTACAGCGCACAAAGGAGTACAGGAAATATCTCTAGAACGTACAAAGGAGTACACGAGGTATCTCTACAGCGTACAAAGGAGTACAGAAGGTATCTCTACAGCGCACAAAGGAGTACAGAAGGTATCTCTACAGCGTACGAAGGAGTACAGAAGGTATCTCTACAGCGCACAAAGGAGTACAGAAGGTATCTCTACAGCGCACAAAGGAGTACAGAAGGTATCTCTACAGCGCACAAAGGAGTACAGAAGGTATCTCTACAGCGCACAAAGGAGTACAGAAGGTATCTCAACAGCGCACAAAGGAGTACAGAAGGTATCTCTACAACGCACAAAGGAGTACAGGAAATATCTCTAGAACGTACAAAGGAGTACACGAGGTTTCTCTACAGCGTTTGAAGGAGTACAGAAGGTATCTTTACAGCGCACAAAGGAGTACAGAAGGTATCTCTACAGCGCAAAAAGGAGTACAGAAGGTATCTCTACAGCGCACAAAGGAGTACAGGAAATATCTCTAGAACGTACAAAGGAGTACACGAGGTATCTCTACAGCGCACAAAGGAGTACAGAAGGTATCTCTACAGCGCACAAAGGAGTACAGAAGGTATCTCTACATCGCACAAAGGAGTACAGAAGGTATCTCTATAGCGCACAAAGGAGTACAGAAGGTATCTCTACAGCGCACAAAGGAGTACAGAAGGTATCTCTACAGCGCACAAAGGAGTACAGAAGGTATTTCTACAGCGCACAAAGGAGTACAGAAGGTATCTCTACAGCACACAAAGGAGTACAGAAGATATCTCTACAGCGCACAAAGGAGTACAGAAGGTATCTCTACAGCGCACAAAGGAGTACAAAAGGTATCTCTACAGCGCACAAAGGAGTACAGGAAATATCTCTAGAACGTACAAAGGAGTACACGAGGTATCTCTACTGCGTACAAAGGAGTACAGAAGGTATCTCTACAGCGCACAAAGGAGTACAGAAGGTATCTCTACAGCGTACAAAGGAGTACAGAAGGTATCTCTACAGCGCACAAAGGAGTACAGAAGGTATCTCTACAGCGCACAAAGGAGTACAGAAGGTATCTCTACAGCGCACAAAGGAGTACAGAAGGTATCTCTACAGCGCACAAAGGAGTACAGGAAATATCTCTAGAACGTACAAAGGAGTACACGAGGTATCTCTACAGCGTACAAAGGAGTACAGAAGGTATCTCTACAGCGTACAAAGGAGTACAGAAGGTATCTCTACAGCGCACAAAGGAGTACAGAAGGTATCTCTACAGCGCACAAAGGAGTACAGAAGGTATCTCTACAGCGCACAAAGGAGTACAGAAGGTATCTCTACAGCGCACAAAGGAGTACAGAAGGTATCTCTACAGCGCACAAAGAAGTACAGGAAATATCTCTAGAACGTACAGAGGAGTACAGGAAATATCTCTACAGCGCACGAAGGAGTACAGAAGGTATCTCTACAGCGCACAAAGGAGTACAGAAGGTATCTCTACAGCGCACAAAGGAGTACAGAAGGTATCTCTACAGCGCACAAAGGAGTACAGAAGGTATCTCTACAGCGCACAAAGGAGTACAGAAGGTATCTCTACCGCGCACAAAGGAGTACAGAAGGTATCTCTACAGCGCACAAAGGAGTACAGGAAATATCTCTAGAACGTACAAAGGAGTACAGAAGGTAACTCTACAGCGCACAAAGGAGTACAGAAGGTATCTCTAAAGCGCACAAAGGAGTACAGAAGGTATCTCTACAGCGCACAAAGGAGTACAGGAAATATCTCTAGAACGTACAAAGGAGTACACGAGGTATCTCTACAGCGTACAAAGAAGTACAGAAGGTATCTCTACAGCGCACAAAGGAGTACAGAAGGTATCTCTACAGCGCACAAAGGAGTACAGAAGGTATCTCTACAGCGCACAAAGGAGTACAGAAGGTATCTCTACAGCGCACAAAGGAGTACAGAAGGTATCTCAACAGCGCACAAAGGAGTACAGAAGGTATCTCTACAACGCACAAAGGAGTGCAGAAGGTATCTCTACAGCGCACAAAGGAGTACAGAAGGTATCTCTACAGCGCACAAAGGAGTACAGGAAATATCTCTAGAACGTACAAAGGAGTACAGGAAATATCTCTACAGCGCACAAAGGAGTACAGAAGGTATCTTTAAAGCGCACAAAGGAGTACAGAAGGTATCTCTACAGCGCACAAAGGAGTACAGAAGGTATCTTTACAGCGCACAAAGGAGTACAGAAGGTATCTCTACAGCGCACAAAGGAGTACAGAAGGTATCTCTACAGCGCACAAATAAGTACAGAAGGTATCTCTACAGCGCACAAAGGAGTACAGGAAATATCTCTAGAACGTTCAAAGGAGTACACGAGGTATCTCTACAGCGTACAAAGGAGTACAGAAGGTATCTCTTCAGCGCACAAAGGAGTACAGAAGGTATCTCTACAGCGCACAAAGGAGTACAGAAGGTATCTCTACAGCGCACAAAGGAGTACAGAAGGTATCTCTACAGCGCCTAAAGGAGTACAGGAAATATCTCTAGAACGTACAAAGGAGTACACGAGGTATCTCTACAGCGTACAAAGGTGTACAGAAGGTATCTCTACAGCGCACAAAGGAGTACAGAAGGTATCTCTACAGCGCACAAAGGAGTACAGAAGGTATCTCTACAGCGCACAAAGGAGTACAGAAGGTATCTCTACAGCGCACAAAGGAGTACAGAAGGTATCTCTACAGCGCACAAAGGAGTACAGGAAATATCTCTAGAACGTACAAAGGAGTACACGAGGTATCTCTACAGCGCACAAAGGAGTACAGAAGGTATCTCTACAGCGCACAAAGGAGTACAGAAGGTATCTCTACAGCGCACAAAGGAGTACAGGAAATATCTCTAGAACGTACAAAGGAGTACACGAGGTATCTCTACAGCGCACAAAGGAGTACAGAAGGTATCTCTACAGCGCACAAAGGAGTACAGAAGGTATCTCTACAGCGCACAAAGGAGTACAGAAGGTATCTCTACAGCGCAAAAAGGAGTACAGAAGGTATCTCTACAGCGCACAAAGGAGTACAGAAGGTATCTCTACAGCGCACAAAGGAGTACAGAAGGTATCTCTACAGCGCACAAAGGAGTACAGAAGGTATCTCCACAGCGCACAAAGGAGTACAGGAAATATCTCCAGAAGGTACAAAGGAGTACACGAGGTATCTCTACAGCGCACAAAGGAGTACAGAAGGTATCTCTACAGCGCACAAAGGAGTACAGAAGGTATCGCTACAGCGCACAAAGGAGTACAGGAAATATCTCTAGAACGTACAAAGGAGTACACGAGGTATCTCTACAGCGTACAAAGGAGTACAGAAGGTATCTCTACAGCGTACAAAGAAGTACAGAAGGTATCTCTACAGCGCACAAAGGAGTACAGAAGGTATCTCTACAGCGCACAAAGGAGTACAGAAGGTATTTCTACAGCGCACAAAGGAGTACAGAAGGTATCTCTACAGCGCACAAAGGAGTACAGAAGTTATCTCTACAGCGCACAAAGGAGTTCAGGAAATATCTCTAGAACGTACAAAGGAGTACACGAGGTATCTCTACTGCGCACAAAGGAGTACAGAAGGTATCTCTACAGCGCACACAGGAGTACAGAAGGTATCTCTACAGCGCACAAAGGAGTACAGAAAATATCTCTAGAACGTACAAAGGAGTACACGAGGTATCTCTACAGTGCACGAAGGAGTACAGAAGGTATCTCTACAGCGCACAAAGGAGTACAGAAGGTATCTCTACAGCGTACAAAGTAGTACAGAAGGTATCTCAACAGCGTACAAAGGAGTACAGAAGGTATCTCTACAGCGCACAAAGGAGTACAGAAGGTATCTTTACAGCGCACAAAGGAGTACAGAAGGTATCTCTACAGCGCACAAAGGAGTACAGAAGGTATCTCTACAGCGCACAAAGGAGTACAGGAAATATCTCTAGAACGTACAAAGGAGTACACGAGATATCTCTACAGCGTACAAAGGAGTACAGAAGGTATCTCTACAGCGCACAAAAGAGTACAGAAGGTATCTCTACAGCGCACAAAGGAGTACAGAAGGTATCTCTACAGCGCACAAAGGAGTACAGAAGGTATCTCTACAGCGTACAAAGGAGTACACGAGGTATCTCTACAGCGCACAAAGGAGTGAAGAAGGTATCTCTACAGCGCACAAAGGAGTACAGAAGGTATCTCTACTGCGCACAAAGGAGTACAGAAGGTATCTCTACAGCGCACAAAGGAGTACACGAGGTATCTCTACAGCGCACAAAGGAGTACAGAAGGTATCTCTACAGCGCACAAAGGAGTACAGAAGGTATCTCCACAGCGCACAAAGGAGTACAGGAAATATCTCTAGAACGTACAAAGGAGTACAGGAAATATCTCTACAGCGCACAAAGGAGTACAGAAGGTATCTCTACAGCGCACAAAGGAGTACAGAAGGTATCTCTACAGCGCACAAAGGAGTACAGAAGGTATCTCTACAGCGCACAAAGGAGTACAGAAGGTATCTCTACAGCGCACAAAGGAGTACAGAAGGTATCTCTACAGCGCACAAAGGAGTACAGAAGGTATCTCTACAGCGCACAAAGGAGTACAGGAAATATCTCTAGAACGTTTAAAGGAGTACACGAGGTATCTCTACAGCGTACAAAGGAGTACAGAAGGTATCTCTACAGCGCACAAAGGAGTACAGAAGGTATCTCTACAGCGCACAAAGGAGTACAGAAGGTATCTCTACAGCGCACAAAGGAGTACAGAAGGTATCTCTACAGCGCCTAAAGGAGTACAGGAAATATCTCTAGAACGTACAAAGGAGTACACGAGGTATCTTTACAGCGTACAAAGGAGTACAGAAGGTATCTCTACAGCGCACAAAGGAGTACAGAAGGTATCTCTACAGCGCACAAAGGAGTACAGAAGGTATCTCTACAGCGCACAAAGGAGTACAGAAGGTATCTCTACAGCGCACAAAGGAGTACAGAAGGTATCTCTACAGCGCACAAAGGAGTACAGGAAATATCTCTAAAACGTACAAAATAGTACACGAGGTATCTCTACAGCGCACAAAGGAGTACAGGAAATATCTCTAGAACGTACAAAGGAGTACACGAGGTATCTCTACAGCGTACAAAGGAGTACAGAAGGTATCTCTACAGCGCACAAAGGAGTACAGAAGGTATCTCTACAGCGTACAAAGGAGTACAGAAGGTATCTCTACAGCGCACAAAGGAGTACAGAAGGTATCTCTACAGCGCACAGAGGAGTACAGAAGGTATCTCTACAGCGCACAAAGGAGTACAGAAGGTATCGCTACAGCGCACAAAGGAGTACAGGAAATATCTCTAGAACGTACAAAGGAGTACACGAGGTATCTCTACAGCGTACAAAGGAGTACAGAAGGTATCTCTACAGCGTACAAAGGAGTACAGAAGGTATCTCTACAGCGCACAAAGGAGTACAGAAGGTATCTCTACAGCGCACAAAGGAGTACAGAAGGTTTCTCTACAGCGCACAAAGGAGTACAGAAGGTATCTCTACAACGCACAAAGGAGTACAGAAGTTATCTCTACAGCGCACAAAGGAGTTCAGGAAATATCTCTAGAACGTACAAAGGAGTACACGAGGTATCTCTACAGCGCACAAAGGAGTACAGAAGGTATCTCTACAGCGCACAAAGGAGTACAGAAGGTATCTCTACAGCGCACAAAGGAGTACAGAAAATATCTCTAGAACGTACAAAGGAGTACACGAGGTATCTCTACAGCGCACGAAGGAGTACAGAAGGTATCTCTACAGCGCACAAAGGAGTACAGAAGGTATCTCTACAGCGTACAAAGGAGTACAGAAGGTATCTCAACAGCGTACAAAGGAGTACAGAAGGTATCTCTACAGCGCACAAAGGAGTACAGAAGGTATCTTTACAGCGCACAAAGGAGTACAGAAGGTATCTCTACAGCGCACAAAGGAGTACAGAAGGTATCTCTACAGCGCACAAAGGAGTACAGGAAATATCTCTAGAACGTACAAAGGAGTACACGAGGTATCTCTACAGCGTACAAAGGAGTACAGAAGGTATCTCTACAGCGCACAAAAGAGTACAGAAGGTATCTCTACAGCGCACAAAGGAGTACAGAAGGTATCTCTACAGCGCACAAAGGAGTACAGAAGGTAACTCTACAGCGTACAAAGGAGTACACGAGGTATCTCTACAGCGCACAAAGGAGTACAGCAGGTGTCTCTACAGCGCACAAAGGAGTACAGAAGGTATCTCTACAGCGCACAAAGGAGTACAGGAAATATCTCTAGAACGTACAAAGGAGTACACGAGGTATCTCTACAGCGCACAAAGAAGTACAGAAGGTATCTCTACAGCGCACAAAGGAGTACAGAAGGTATCTCTACAGCGCACAAAGGAGTACAGAAGGTATCTCTACAGCGTACAAAGGAGTACACGAGGTATCTCTACAGCGCACAAAGGAGTACAGAAGGTATCTCTACAGCGCACAAAGGAGTACAGAAGGTATCTCTACAGCGCACAAAGGAGTACAGAAGGTATCTCTACAGCGTACAAAGGAGTACAGAAGGTATCTCTACAGCGCACAAAGGAGTACAGAAGGTATCTTTACAGCGCACAAAGGAGTACAGAAGGTATCTCTACAGCGCACAAAGGAGTACAGAAGGTATCTCTACAGCGCACAAAGGAGTACAGGAAATATCTCTAGAACGTACAAAGGAGTACACGAGGTATCTCTACAGCGTACAAAGGAGTACAGAAGGTATCTCTACAGCGCACAAAAGAGTACAGAAGGTATCTCTACAGCGCACAAAGGAGTACAGAAGGTATCTCTACAGCGCACAAAGGAGTACAGAAGGTAACTCTACAGCGTACAAAGGAGTACACGAGGTATCTCTACAGCGCACAAAGGAGTACAGCAGGTGTCTCTACAGCGCACAAAGGAGTACAGAAGGTATCTCTACAGCGCACAAAGGAGTACAGGAAATATCTCTAGAACGTACAAAGGAGTACACGAGGTATCTCTACAGCGCACAAAGAAGTACAGAAGGTATCTCTACAGCGCACAAAGGAGTACAGAAGGTATCTCTACAGCGCACAAAGGAGTACAGAAGGTATCTCTACAGCGTACAAAGGAGTACACGAGGTATCTCTACAGCGCACAAAGGAGTACAGAAGGTATCTCTACAGCGCACAAAGGAGTACAGAAGGTATCTCTACAGCGCACAAAGGAGTACAGAAGGTATCTCTACAGCGCACAAAGGAGTACAGAAGGTATCTCTACAGCGCACAAAGGAGTACAGAAGGTATCTCTACAGCGCACAAAGGAGTACAGGAAATATCTCTGGAACGTACAAAGGAGTACACGAGGTATCTCTACAGCGCACAAAGGAGTACAGAAGGTATCTCTACAGCGCACAAAGGAGTACAGAAGGTATCTCTACAGCGCACAAAGGAGTACAGGAAATATCTCTAGAACGTACAAAGGAGTACACGAGGTATCTCTACAGCGCACAAAGGAGTACAGAAGGTATTTCTACAGCGCACAAAGGAGTACAGAAGGTATCTCTACAGCGCACAAAGGAGTACAGAAGGTATCTCTACAGCGCACAAAGGAGTACAGAAGGTATCTCTACAGCGCACAAAGGAGTACAGAAGGTATCTCTACAGCGCACAAAGGAGTACAGAAGGTATCTCTACAGCGCACAAAGGAGTACAGAAGGTATCTCTACAGCGCAAAAAGGAGTAGAGGAAATATCTCTAGAACGTACAAAGGAGTACACGAGGTATCTCTACAGCGTACAAAGGAGTACAGAAGGTATCTCTACAGCGTACAAAGGAGTACAGAAGGTATATCTACAGCGCACAAAGGAGTACAGAAGGTATCTCTACAGCGTACAAAGGAGTACAGAAGCATCTCTACAGCGCACAAAGGAGTACAGAAGGTATTTCTACAGCGCACAAAGGAGTACAGAAGGTATCTCTACAGCGCACAAAGGAGTACAGAAGTTATCTCTACAGCGCACAAAGGAGTACGGGAAATATCTCTAGAACGTACAAAGGAGTACACGAGGTATCTCTACAGCGTACAAAGGAGTACAGAAGGTATCTCTACAGCGCACAAAGGAGTACAGAAGGTATCTCTACAGCGCACAAAAGAGTACAGAAGGTATCTCTACAGCGCACAAAGGAGTACAGAAGGTATCTCTACAGCGTACAAAGGAGTACACGAGGTATCTCTACAGCGCACAAAGGAGTACAGAAGGTATCTCTACAGCGCACAAAGGAGTACAGAAGGTATCTCTACAGCGCACAAAGGAGTACAGGAAATATCTCTAGAACGTACAAAGGAGTACACGAGGTATCTCTACAGCGCACAAAGGAGTACAGAAGGTATCTCTACAGCGCACAAAGGAGTACAGAAGGTATCTTTACAGCGCACAAAGGAGTACAGAAGGTATCTCTACAGCGCACAAAGGAGTACAGAAGGTATCTCTACAGCGCACAAAGGAGTACAGAAGGTATCTCTACAGCGCACAAAGGAGTACAGAAGGTATCTCTACAGCGCACAAAGGAGTACAGAAGGTATCTCTACAGCGCACAAAGAAGTACAGGAAATATCTCTATAACGTACAAAGGAGTACACGAGGTATCTCTACAGCGTATAAAGGAGTACAGAAGGTATCTCTACAGCGCACAAAGGAGTACAGAAGGTATATCTACAGCGCACAAAGGAGTACAGAAGGTATCTCTACAGCGCACAAAGGAGTACAGAAGGTATCTCTACAGCGCACAAAGGAGTACAGGAAATATCTCTAGAACGTACAAAGGAGTACACGAGGTATCTCTACAGCGTACAAAGGAGTACAGAAGGTATCTCTACAGGGTACAAAGGAGTACAGAAGGTATCTCTACAGCGCACAAAGGAGTACAGAAGGTATCTCTACAGCGCACAAAGGAGTACAGAAGGTATCTCAACAGCGCACAAAGGAGTACAGAAGGTATCTCTACAGCGCACAAAGTAGTACAGGAAATATCTCTAGAACGTACAAAGGAGTACACGAGGTATCTCTACAGCGTACAAAGGAGTAAAGAAGGTATCTCTACAGCGCACAAAGGAGTACAGAAGGTATCTCTACAGCGCACAAAGGAGTACAGAAGGTATCTCTACAGCGCACAAAGGAGTACAGGAAATATCTCTAGAACGTACAAAGGAGTACACGAGGTATCTCTACAGCGCACAAAGGAGTACAGAAGGTATATCTACAGCGCACAAAGGAGTACAGAAGGTATCTCTACAGCGCACAAAGGAGTACAGAAGGTATCTCTACAGCGCACAAAGGAGTACAGGAAATATCTCTAGAACGTACAAAGGAGTACACGAGGTATCTCTACAGCGTACAAAGGAGTACAGAAGGTATCTCTACAGCGTACAAAGGAGTACAGAAGGTATCTCTACAGCGCACAAAGGAGTACAGAAGGTATCTCTACAGCGCACAAAGGAGTACAGAAGGTATCTCTACAGCGCACAAAGGAGTACAGAAGGTATCTCTACAGCGCACAAAGTAGTACAGGAAATATCTCTAGAACGTACAAAGGAGTACACGAGGTATCTCTACAGCGTACAAAGGAGTACAGAAGGTATCTCTACAGCGCACAAAGGAGTACAGAAGGTATCTCTACAGCGCACAAAGGAGTACAGAAGGTATCTCTACAGCGCACAAAGGAGTACAGGAAATATCTCTAGAACGTACAAAGGAGTACACGAGGTATCTCTACAGCGCACAAAGGAGTACAGAAGGTATCTCTACAGCGCACAAAGGAGTACAGAAGGTATCTCTACAGCGCACAAAGGAGTACAGAAGGAATCTCTACAGCGCACAAAGGAGTACAGAAGGTATCTCTACAGCGCACAAAGGAGTACAGAAGGTATCTCTACAGCGCACAAAGGAGTACAGGAAATATCTCTAGAACGTACAAAGGAGTACACGAGGTATCTCTACAGCGTACAAAGGAGTACAGAAGGTATCTCTACAGCGCACAAAGGAGTACAGAAGGTATCTCTACAGCGCATAAAGGAGTACAGAAGGTATCTCTACAGCGCACAAAGGAGTACAGAAGGTATCTCTACAGCGCACAAAGGAGTACAGAAGGTATCTCTACAGCGCACAAAGGAGTACAGGAAATATCTCTAGAACGTACAAAGGAGTACACGAGGTATCTCTACAGCGTACAAAGGAGTACAGAAGGTATCTCTACAGCGCCTAAAGGAGTACAGAAGGTATCTCTACAGCGCACAAAGGAGTACAGAAGGTATCTCTACAGCGCACAAAGGAGTACAGAAGGTATCTCTACAGCGCACAAAGGAGTACAGGAAATATCTCTAGAACGTACAAAGGAGTACACGAGGTATCTCTACAGCGTACAAAGGAGTACAGAAGGTATCTCTACAGCGCACAAAGGAGTACAGAAGGTATCTCTACAGCGCACAAAGGAGTACAGGAAATATCTCTAGAACGTACAAAGGAGTACACGAGGTATCTCTACAGCGCACAAAGGAGTACAGAAGGTATCTCTACAGCGCACAAAGGAGTACAGGAAATATCTCTAGAACGTACAAAGGAGTACACGAGGTATCTCTACAGCGCACAAAGGAGTACAGAAGGTATCTCTACAGCGCACAAAGGAGTACAGAAGGTATCTCTACAGCGCACAAAGGAGTACAGGAAATATCTCTAGAACGTACAAAGGAGTACACGAGGTATCTCTACAGCGCACAAAGGAGTACAGAAGGTATCTCTACAGCGCACAAAGGAGTACAGAAGGTATCTCTACAGCGCACAAAGGAGTACAGAAGGTATCTCTACAGCGCAAAAAGGAGTACAGAAGGTATCTCTACAGCGCACAAAGGAGTACAGAAGGTATCTCTACAGCGCACAAAGGAGTACAGAAGGTATCTCTACAGCGCACAAAGGAGTACAGAAGGTATCTCCACAGCGCACAAAGGAGTACAGGAAATATCTCCAGAAGGTACAAAGGAGTACACGAGGTATCTCTACAGCGTACAAAGGAGTACAGAAGGTATCTCTACAGCGCACAAAGGAGTACAGAAGGTATCTCTACAGCGTACAAAGGAGTACAGAAGGTATCTCTACAGCGCACAAAGGAGTACAGAAGGTATCTCTACAGCGCACAAAGGAGTACAGAAGGTATCTCTACAGCGCACAAAGGAGTACAGAAGGTATCGCTACAGCGCACAAAGGAGTACAGGAAATATCTCTAGAACGTACAAAGGAGTACACGAGGTATCTCTACAGCGTACAAAGGAGTACAGAAGGTATCTCTACAGCGTACAAAGAAGTACAGAAGGTATCTCTACAGCGCACAAAGGAGTACAGAAGGTATCTCTACAGCGCACAAAGGAGTACAGAAGGTATCTCTACAGCGCACAAAGGAGTACAGAAGGTATCTCTACAGCGCACAAAGGAGTACAGAAGTTATCTCTACAGCGCACAAAGGAGTTCAGGAAATATCTCTAGAACGTACAAAGAAGTACACGAGGTATCTCTACAGCGCACAAAGGAGTACAGAAGGTATCTCTACAGCGCACACAGGAGTACAGAAGGTATCTCTACAGCGCACAAAGGAGTACAGAAAATATCTCTAGAACGTACAAAGGAGTACACGAGGTATCTCTACAGCGCACGAAGGAGTACAGAAGGTATCTCTACAGCGCACAAAGGAGTACAGAAGGTATCTCTACAGCGTACAAAGTAGTACAGAAGGTATCTCAACAGCGTACAAAGGAGTACAGAAGGTATCTCTACAGCGCACAAAGGAGTACAGAAGGTATCTTTACAGCGCACAAAGGAGTACAGAAGGTATCTCTACAGCGCACAAAGGAGTACAGAAGGTATCTCTACAGCGCACAAAGGAGTACAGGAAATATCTCTAGAACGTACAAAGGAGTACACGAGGTATCTCTACAGCGTACAAAGGAGTACAGAAGGTATCTCTACAGCGCACAAAGGAGTACAGAAGGTATCTCTACAGCGCACAAAGGAGTACAGAAGGTATCTCTACAGCGTACAAAGGAGTACACGAGGTATCTCTACAGCGCACAAAGGAGTACAGAAGGTATCTCTACAGCGCACAAAGGAGTACAGAAGGTATCTCTACAGCGCACAAAGGAGTACAGAAGGTATCTCTACAGCGCACAAAGGAGTACACGAGGTATCTCAACAGCGCACAAAGGAGTACAGAAGGTATCTCTACAGCGCACAAAGGAGTACAGAAGGTATCTCTACAGCGCACAAAGGAGTACAGGAAATATCTCTAGAACGTACAAAGGAGTACAGGAAATATCTCTACAGCGCACAAAGGAGTACAGAAGGTATCTCTACAGCGCACAAAGGAGTACAGAAGGTATCTCTACAGCGCACAAAGGAGTACAGAAGGTATCTCTACAGCGCACAAAGGAGTACAGAAGGTATCTCTACAGCGCACAAAGGAGTACAGAAGGTATCTCTACAGCGCACAAAGGAGTACAGAAGGTATCTCTACAGCGCACAAAGGAGTACAGGAAATATCTCTAGAACGTTTAAAGGAGTACACGAGGTATCTCTACAGCGTACAAAGGAGTACAGAAGGTATCTCTACAGCGCACAAAGGAGTACAGAAGGTATCTCTACAGCGCACAAAGGAGTACAGGAAATATCTCTAGAACGTACAAAGGAGTACAGGAAATATCTCTACAGCGCACAAAGGAGTACAGAAGGTATCTCTACAGCGCACAAAGGAGTACAGAAGGTATCTCTACAGCGCACAAAGGAGTACAGAAGGTATCTCTACAGCGCACAAAGGAGTACAGAAGGTATCTCTACAGCGCACAAAGGAGTACAGAAGGTATCTCTAGAGCGCACAAAGGAGTACAGAAGGTATCTCTACAGCGCACAAAGGAGTACAGGAAATATCTCTAGAACGTTTAAAGGAGTACACGAGGTATCTCTACAGCGTACAAAGGAGTACAGAAGGTATCTCTACAGCGCACAAAGGAGTACAGAAGGTATCTCTACAGCGCACAAAGGAGTACAGAAGGTATCTCTACAGCGCACAAAGGAGTACAGAAGGTATCTCTACAGCGCCTAAAGGAGTACAGGAAATATCTCTAGAACGTACAAAGGAGTACACGAGGTATCTTTACAGCGTACAAAGGAGTACAGAAGGTATCTCTACAGCGCACAAAGGAGTACAGAAGGTATCTCTACAGCGCACAAAGGAGTACAGAAGGTATCTCTACAGCGCACAAAGGAGTACAGAAGGTATCTCTACAGCGCACAAAGGAGTACAGAAGGTATCTCTACAGCGCACAAAGGAGTACAGGAAATATCTCTAGAACGTACAAAATAGTACACGAGGTATCTCTACAGCGCACAAAGGAGTACAGGAAATATCTCTAGAACGTACAAAGGAGTACACGAGGTATCTCTACAGCGTACAAAGGAGTACAGAAGGTATCTCTACAGCGCACAAAGGAGTACAGAAGGTATCTCTACAGCGTACAAAGGAGTACAGAAGGTATCTCTACAGCGCACAAAGGAGTACAGAAGGTATCTCTACAGCGCACAGAGGAGTACAGAAGGTATCTCTACAGCGCACAAAGGAGTACAGAAGGTATCGCTACAGCGCACAAAGGAGTACAGGAAATATCTCTAGAACGTACAAAGGAGTACACGAGGTATCTCTACAGCGTACAAAGGAGAACAGAAGGTATCTCTACAGCGTACAAAGGAGTACAGAAGGTATCTCTACAGCGCACAAAGGAGTACAGAAGGTATCTCTACAGCGCACAAAGGAGTACAGAAGGTTTCTCTACAGCGCACAAAGGAGTACAGAAGGTATCTCTACAACGCACAAAGGAGTACAGAAGTTATCTCTACAGCGCACAAAGGAGTTCAGGAAATATCTCTAGAACGTACAAAGGAGTACACGAGGTATCTCTACAGCGCACAAAGGAGTACAGAAGGTATCTCTACAGCGCACAAAGGAGTACAGAATGTATCTCTACAGCGCACAAAGGAGTACAGAAAATATCTCTAGAACGTACAAAGGAGTACACGAGGTATCTCTACAGCGCACGAAGGAGTACAGAAGGTATCTCTACAGCGCACAAAGGAGTACAGAAGGTATCTCTACAGCGTACAAAGGAGTACAGAAGGTATCTCAACAGCGTACAAAGGAGTACAGAAGGTATCTCTACAGCGCACAAAGGAGTACAGAAGGTATCTTTACAGCGCACAAAGGAGTACAGAAGGTATCTCTACAGCGCACAAAGGAGTACAGAAGGTATCTTTACAGCGCACAAAGGAGTACAGGAAATATCTCTAGAACGTACAAAGGAGTACACGAGGTATCTCTACAGCGTACAAAGGAGTACAGAAGGTATCTCTACAGCGCACAAAAGAGTACAGAAGGTATCTCTACAGCGCACAAAGGAGTACAGAAGGTATCTCTACAGCGCACAAAGGAGTACAGAAGGTAACTCTACAGCGTACAAAGGAGTACACGAGGTATCTCTACAGCGCACAAAGGAGTACAGCAGGTGTCTCTACAGCGCACAAAGGAGTACAGAAATAATCTCTACAGCGCACAAAGGAGTACAGGAAATATCTCTAGAACGTACAAAGGAGTACACGAGGTATCTCTACAGCGCACAAAGAAGTACAGAAGGTATCTCTACAGCGCACAAAGGAGTACAGAAGGTATCTCTACAGCGCACAAAGGAGTACAGAAGGTATCTCTACAGCGTACAAAGGAGTACACGAGGTATCTCTACAGCGCACAAAGGAGTACAGAAGGTATCTCTACAGCGCACAAAGGAGTACAGAAGGTATCTCTACAGCGCACAAAGGAGTACAGAAGGTATCTCTACAGCGTACAAAGGAGTACAGAAGGTATCTCTACAGCGCACAAAGGAGTACAGAAGGTATCTTTACAGCGCACAAAGGAGTACAGAAGGTATCTCTACAGCGCACAAAGGAGTACAGAAGGTATCTCTACAGCGCACAAAGGAGTACAGGAAATATCTCTAGAACGTACAAAGGAGTACACGAGGTATCTCTACAGCGTACAAAGGAGTACAGAAGGTATCTCTACAGCGCACAAAAGAGTACAGAAGGTATCTCTACAGCGCACAAAGGAGTACAGAAGGTATCTCTACAGCGCACAAAGGAGTACAGAAGGTAACTCTACAGCGTACAAAGGAGTACACGAGGTATCTCTACAGCGCACAAAGGAGTACAGCAGGTGTCTCTACAGCGCACAAAGGAGTACAGAAGGTATCTCTACAGCGCACAAAGGAGTACAGGAAATATCTCTAGAACGTACAAAGGAGTACACGAGGTATCTCTACAGCGCACAAAGAAGTACAGAAGGTATCTCTACAGCGCACAAAGGAGTACAGAAGGTATCTCTACAGCGTACAAAGGAGTACAGAAGGTAACTCTACAGCGTACAAAGGAGTACACGAGGTATCTCTACAGCGCACAAAGGAGTACAGCAGGTGTCTCTACAGCGCACAAAGGAGTACAGAAGGTATCTCTACAGCGCACATAGGAGTACAGGAAATATCTCTAGAACGTACAAAGGAGTACACGAGGTATCTCTACAGCGCACAAAGAAGTACAGAAGGTATCTCTACAGCGCACAAAGGAGTACAGAAGGTATCTCTACAGCGCACAAAGGAGTACAGAAGGTATCTCTACAGCGTACAAAGGAGTACACGAGGTATCTCTACAGCGCACAAAGGAGTACAGAAGGTATCTCTACAGCGCACAAAGGAGTACAGAAGGTATCTCTACAGCGCACAAAGGAGTACACAAGGTATCTCTACAGCGTACAAAGGAGTACAGAAGGTATCTCTACAGCGCACAAAGGAGTACAGAAGGTATCTTTACAGCGCACAAAGGAGTACAGAAGGTATCTCTACAGCGCACAAAGGAGTACAGAAGGTATCTCTTCAGCGCACAAAGGAGTACAGGAAATATCTCTAGAACGTACAAAGGAGTACACGAGGTATCTCTACAGCGTACAAAGGAGTACAGAAGGTATCTCTACAGCGCACAAAAGAGTACAGAAGGTATCTCTACAGCGCACAAAGGAGTACAGAAGGTATCTCTACAGCGCACAAAGGAGTACAGAAGGTAACTCTACAGCGTACAAAGGAGTACACGAGGTATCTCTACAGCGCACAAAGGAGTACAGCAGGTGTCTCTACAGCGCACAAAGGAGTACAGAAGGTATCTCTACAGCGCACAAAGGAGTACAGGAAATATCTCTAGAACGTACAAAGGAGTACACGAGGTATCTCTACAGCGCACAAAGAAGTACAGAAGGTATCTCTACAGCGCACAAAGGAGTACAGAAGGTATCTCTACAGCGCACAAAGGAGTACAGAAGGTATCTCTACAGCGTACAAAGGAGTACACGAGGTATCTCTACAGCGCACAAAGGAGTACAGAAGGTATCTCTACAGCGCACAAAGGAGTACAGAAGGTATCTCTACAGCGCACAAAGGAGTACAGAAGGTATCTCTACAGCGCACAAAGGAGTACAGAAGGTATCTCTACAGCGCACAAAGGAGTACAGAAGGTATCTCTACAGCGCACAAAGGAGTACAGGAAATATCTCTGGAACGTACAAAGGAGTACACGAGGTATCTCTACAGCGCACAAAGGAGTACAGAAGGTATCTCTACAGCGCACAAAGGAGTACAGAAGGTATCTCTACAGCGCACAAAGGAGTACAGGAAATATCTCTAGAACGTACAAAGGAGTACACGAGGTATCTCTACAGCGCACAAAGGAGTACAGAAGGTATTTCTACAGCGCACAAAGGAGTACAGAAGGTATCTCTACAGCGCACAAAGGAGTACAGAAGGTATCTCTACAGCGCACAAAGGAGTACAGAAGGTATCTCTACAGCGCACAAAGGAGTACAGAAGGTATCTCTACAGCGCACAAAGGAGTACAGAAGGTATCTCTACAGCGCACAAAGGAGTACAGAAGGTATCTCTACAGCGCAAAAAGGAGTAGAGGAAATATCTCTAGAACGTACAAAGGAGTACACGAGGTATCTCTACAGCGTACAAAGGAGTACAGAAGGTATCTCTACAGCGTACAAAGGAGTACAGAAGGTATATCTACAGCGCACAAAGGAGTACAGAAGGTATCTCTACAGCGTACAAAGGAGTACAGAAGCATCTCTACAGCGCACAAAGGAGTACAGAAGGTATCTCTACAGCGCACAAAGGAGTACAGAAGGTATCTCTACAGCGCACAAAGGAGTACAGAAGGTATCTCTACAGCGCAAAAAGGAGTAGAGGAAATATCTCTAGAACGTACAAAGGAGTACACGAGGTATCTCTACAGCGTACAAAGGAGTACAGAAGGTATCTCTACAGCGCACAAAGGAGTACAGAAGGTATCTCTACAGCGCACAAAGGAGTACAGAAGGTATCTCAACAGCGCACAAAGGAGTACAGAGGGTATCTCTACAGCGCACAAAGTAGTACAGGAAATATCTCTAGAACGTACAAAGGAGTACACGAGGTATCTCTACAGCGTACAAAGGAGTAAAGAAGGTATCTCTACAGCGCACAAAGGAGTACAGAAGGTATCTCTACAGCGCACAAAGGAGTACAGAAGGTATCTCTACAGCGCACAAAGGAGTACAGGAAATATCTCTAGAACGTACAAAGGAGTACACGAGGTATCTCTACAGCGCACAAAGGAGTACAGAAGGTATATCTACAGCGCACAAAGGAGTACAGAAGGTATCTCTACAGCGCACAAAGGAGTACAGAAGGTATCTCTACAGCGCACAAAGGAGTACAGGAAATATCTCTAGAACGTACAAAGGAGTACACGAGGTATCTCTACAGCGTACAAAGGAGTACAGAAGGTATCTCTACAGCGTACAAAGGAGTACAGAAGGTATCTCTACAGCGCACAAAGGAGTACAGAAGGTATCTCTACAGCGCACAAAGGAGTACAGAAGGTATCTCTACAGCGCACAAAGGAGTACAGAAGGTATCTCTACAGCGCACAAAGTAGTACAGGAAATATCTCTAGAACGTACAAAGGAGTACACGAGGTATCTCTACAGCGTACAAAGGAGTACAGAAGGTATCTCTACAGCGCACAAAGGAGTACAGAAGGTATCTCTACAGCGCACAAAGGAGTACAGAAGGTATCTCTACAGCGCACAAAGGAGTACAGGAAATATCTCTAGAACGTACAAAGGAGTACACGAGGTATCTCTACAGCGCACAAAGGAGTACAGAAGGTATCTCTACAGCGCACAAAGGAGTACAGAAGGTATCTCTACAGCGCACAAAGGAGTACAGAAGGTATCTCTACAGCGCACAAAGGAGTACAGAAGGTATCTCTACAGCGCACAAAGGAGTACAGAAGGTATCTCTACAGCGCACAAAGGAGTACAGGAAATATCTCTAGAACGTACAAAGGAGTACACGAGGTATCTCTACAGCGTACAAAGGAGTACAGAAGGTATCTCTACAGCGCACAAAGGAGTACAGAAGGTATCTCTACAGCGCATAAAGGAGTACAGAAGGTATCTCTACAGCGCACAAAGGAGTACAGAAGGTATCTCTACAGCGCACAAAGGAGTACAGAAGGTATCTCTACAGCGCACAAAGGAGTACAGGAAATATCTCTAGAACGTACAAAGGAGTACACGAGGTATCTCTACAGCGTACAAAGGAGTACAGAAGGTATCTCTACAGCGCCTAAAGGAGTACAGAAGGTATCTCTACAGCGCACAAAGGAGTACAGAAGGTATCTCTACAGCGCACAAAGGAGTACAGAAGGTATCTCTACAGCGCACAAAGGAGTACAGGAAATATCTCTAGAACGTACAAAGGAGTACACGAGGTATCTCTACAGCGTACAAAGGAGTACAGAAGGTATCTCTACAGCGCACAAAGGAGTACAGAAGGTATCTCTACAGCGCACAAAGGAGTACAGGAAATATCTCTAGAACGTACAAAGGAGTACACGAGGTATCTCTACAGCGCACAAAGGAGTACAGAAGGTATCTCTACAGCGCACAAAGGAGTACAGAAGGTATCTCTACAGCGCACAAAGGAGTACAGGAAATATCTCTAGAACGTACAAAGGAGTACACGAGGTATCTCTACAGCGCACAAAGGAGTACAGAAGGTATCTCTACAGCGCACAAAGGAGTACAGAAGGTATCTCTACAGCGCACAAAGGAGTACAGAAGGTATCTCTACAGCGCACAAAGGAGTACAGAAGGTATCTCTACAGCGCACAAAGGAGTACAGAAGGTATCTCTACAGCGCACAAAGGAGTACAGAAGGTATCTCTACAGCGTACAAAGGATTACAGAAGGTATCTCTACAGCGCACAAAGGAGTACAGATGGTATCTCTACAGCGCACAAACGAGTACAGGAAATATCTCTAGAACGTACATAGGAGTACAGGAAATATCTCTACAGCGCACAAAGGAGTACAGAAGGTATCTCTACAGCGCACAAAGGAGTACAGAAGGTATCTCTACAGCGCACAAAGGAGTCCAGAAGGTATCTCTACAGCGCACAAAGGAGTACAGAAGGTATCTCTACAGCGCACAAAGGAGTACAGAAGGTATCTCTACAGCGCACAAAGGAGTACAGAAGGTATCTCTACAGCGCACAAAGGAGTACAGGAAATATCTCTAGAACGTACAAAGGAGTACAAGAGGTATCTCTACAGCGTACAAAGGAGTACAGAAGGTATCTCTACAGCACACAAAGGAGTACAGAAGGTATCTCTACAGCGCACAAAGGAGTACAGAAGGTATCTCTACAGCGCACAAAGGAGTACAGGAAATATCTCTAGAACGTACAAAGGAGTACACGAGGTATCTCTACAGCGTACAAAGGAGTACAGAAGGTATCTCTACAGCGCACAAAGGAGTACAGAAGGTATCTCTACAGCGCACAAAGGAGTACAGAAGGTATCTCTACAGCGCACAAAGGAGTACAGAAGGTATCTCTACAGCGCACAAAGGAGTACAGAAGGTATCTCTACAGCGCACAAAGGAGTAAAGGAAATATCTCTAGAACGTACAAAGGAGTACACGAGGTATCTCTACAGCGCACAAAGGAGAACAGAAGGTATCTCTACAGCGCACAAAAGAGTACAGAAGGTATCTCTACAGCGCACAAAGGAGTACGGGAAATATCTCTAGAGCGTACAAAGGAGTACACGAGGTATCTCTACAGCGCACAAAGGAGTACAGAAGGTATCTCTACAGCGCACAAAGGAGTACAGAAGGTATCTCTACAGCGCACAAAGGAGTACAGAGGGTATCTCTACAGCGCAAAAAGGAGTACAGAAGGTATCTCTACAGCGCACAAAGGAGTACAGAAGGTATCTCTACAGCGCACAAAGGAGTACAGAAGGTATCTCTACAGCGCACAAAGGAGTACAGAAGGTATCTCTACAGCGCACAAAGGAGTACAGGAAATATCTCTAGAACGTACAAAGGAGTACACGAGGTATCTCTACAGCGTACAAAGGAGTACGGAAGGTATCTCTACAGCGCACAAAGGCGTACAGAAGGTATCTCTACAGCGTACAAAGAAGTACAGAAGGTATCTCTACAGCGCACAAAGGAGTACAGAAGGTATCTCTACAGCGCACAAAGGAGTACAGAAGGTATCTCTACAGCGCACAAAGGAGTACAGAAGGTATCTCTACAGCGCACAAAGGAGTACAGGAAATATCTCTAGAACGTACAAAGGAGTATACGAGGTATCTCTACAGCGTACAAAGGAGTACAGAAGGTATCTCTACAGCGTACAAAGGAGTACAGAAGGTATCTCTACAGCGCACAAAGGAGTACAGAAGGTATCTCTACAGCGCACAAAGGAGTACAGAAGGTATCTCTACAGCGCACAAAGGAGTACAGAAGGTATCTCTACAGCGGACAAAGGAGTACAGAAGGTATCTCTACAGCGCACAAAGGAGTACAGGAAATATCTCTAGAACGTACAAAGGAGTACACGAGGTATCTCTACAGCGCACAAAGGAGTACAGAAGGTATCTCTACAGCGCACAAAGAAGTACAGAAAATATCTCTAGAACGTACAAAGGAGTACACGCGGTATCTTTACAGCGCACAAAGGAGTACAGAAGGTATCTCTACAGCGCACAAAGGAGTACAGAAGGTATCTCTACAGCGTACAAAGGAGTACAAAAGGTATCTCAACAGCGTACAAAGGAGTACAGAAGGTTTCTCTACAGCGCACAAAGGAGTACAGAAGGTATCTTTACAGCGCACAAAGGAGTACAGAAGGTATCTCTACAGCGCACAAAGGAGTACAGAAGGTATCTCTAAAGCGCACAAAGGAGTACAGGAAATATCTCTAGAACGTACAAAGGAGTACACGAGGTATCTCTACAGCGTACAAAGGAGTACAGAAGGTATCTCTACAGCGTAAAAAAGAGTACAGAAGGTATCTCTACAGCGCACAAAGGAGTACAGAAGGTATCTCTACAGCGCACAAAGGAGTACAGAAGGTATCTCTACAGCGTACAAAGGAGTACACGAGGTATCTCTACAGCGCACAAAGGAGTACAGAAGGTATCTCTACAGCGCACAAAGGAGTACAGAAGGTATCTCTACAGCGCACAAAGGAGTACAGGAAATATCTCTAGAACGTACAAAGGAGTACACGAGGTATCTCTACAGCGCACAAAGAAGTACAGAAGGTATCTCTACAGCGCACAAAGGAGTACAGAAGGAATCTCTACAGCGCACAAAGGAGTACAGAAGGTATCTCTACAGCGTACAAAGGAGTACACGAGGTATCTCTACAGCGCACAAAGGAGTACAGAAGGTATCTCTACAGCGCACACAGGAGTACAGAAGGTATCTCTACAGCGCACAAAGGAGTACAGAAGGTATCTCTACAGCGCACAAAGGAGTACAGAAGGTATCTCTACAGCGCACAAAGGAGTACAGAAGGTATCTCTACAGCGCACAAAGGAGTACAGAAGGTATCTCTACAGCGCACAAAGGAGTACAGAAGGTATCTCTGCAGCGCACAAAGGAGTACAGAAGGTATCTCTACAGCGCACAAAGGAGTACAGAAGGTATCTCTACAGCGCGCGAAGGAGTACAGAAGGTATCTCTACAGCGCACAAAGGAGTACAGAAGGTATCTCTACAGCGCACAAAGGAGTACAGGAAATATCTCTAGAACGTACAAAGGAGTACACGAGGTATCTCTACAGCGTACAAAGGAGTACAGAAGGTATCTCTACAGCGCACAAAGGAGTACAGAAGGTATCTCTACAGCGCACAAAGGAGTACAGAAGGTATCTCTACAGCGCACAAAGGAGTACAGAAGGTATCTCTACAGCGCACAAAGGAGTACAGGAAATATCTCTAGAACGTACAAAGAAGTACACGAGGTATCTCTACAGCGTACAAAGGAGTACAGATGGTATCTCTACAGCGCTCAAAGGAGTACAGAAGGTATCTCTACAGCGCACAAAGGAGTACAGAAGGTATCTCTACAGCGCACAAAGGAGTACAGGAAATATCTCAAGAACGTGCAAAGGAGTACAGAAGGTATCTCTACAGCGTACAAAGGAGTACAGAAGGTATCTCTACAGCGCACAAAGGAGTACAGAAGGTATCTCTACAGCGCACAAAGGAGTACAGAAGGTATCTCTACAGCTCACAAAGGAGTACAGAAGGTATCTCTACAGCGCACAAAGGAGTACAGGAAATATCTCTAGAACGTACAAAGGAGTACACGATGTATCTCTACAGCGTACAAAGGAGTACAGAAGGTATCTCTACAGCGCACAAAGGAGTACAGAAGGTATCTCTACAGCGCACAAAGGAGTACAGAAGGTATCTCTACAGCGCACAAAGGAGTACAGAAGGTATCTCTACAGCGTACAAAGGAGTACACGAGGTATCTCTACAGCGCACAAAGGAGTACAGAAGGTATCTCTACAGCGCACAAAGGAGTACAGAAGGTATCTCTACAGCGCACAAAGGAGTACAGAAGGTATCTCTACAGCGCACAAAGAAGTACAGGAAATATCTCTAGAACGTACAAAGGAGTACACGAGGTATCTCTACAGCGTACAAAGGAGTACAGAAGGTATCTCTACAGCGCACAAAGGAGTACAGAAGGTATCTCTACAGCGCACAAAGGAGTACAGAAGGTATCTCTACAGCACACAAAGGAGTACAGAAGGTATCTCTACAGCGCACAAAGGAGTACAGGAAATATCTCTAGAACGTACAAAGGAGTACACGAGGTATCTCTACAGCGTACAAAGGAGTACAGAAGGTATCTCTACAGCGCACAAAGGAGTACAGAAGGTATCTCTACAGCGCACAAAGGAGTACAGGAAATATCTCTAGAACGTACAAAGGAGTACACGAGGTATCTCTACAGCGCACAAAGGAGTACAGAAGGTATCTCTACAGCGCACAAAGGAGTACCGAAGGTATCTCTACTGCGCACAAAGGAGTACAGGAAATATCTCTAGAACGTACAAAGGAGTACACGAGGTATCTCTACAGCGCACAAAGGAGTACAGAAGGTATCTCTACAGCGCACAAAGGAGTACAGAAGGTATCTCTACAGCGCACAAAGGAGTACAGAAGGTATCTCTACAGCGCACAAAGGAGTACAGAAGGTATCTCTACAGCGCACAAAGGAGTACAGAAGGTATCTCTACAGCGCACAAAGGAGTACAGAAGGTATCTCTACAGCGCACAAAGGAGTACAGAAGGTATCTCTACAGCGCACAAAGGAGTACAGGAAATATCTCTAGAACGTACAAAGGAGTACACGAGGTATCTCTACAGCGTACAAAGGAGTACAGAAGGTATCTCTACAGCGCACAAAGGAGTACAGAAGGTATCTCTACAGCGCACAAAGGAGAACAGAAGGTATCTCTACAGCGCACAAAGGATTACAGAAGGTATCTCTACAGCGCACAAAGGAGTACAGGAAATATCTCTAGAACGTACAAAGGAGTACACGAGGTATCTCTACAGCGTACAAAGGAGTACAGAAGGTATCTCTACAGCGCACAAAGGAGTACAGAAGGTATCTCTACAGCGCACAAAGGAGTACAGAAGGTATCTCTACAGCGCACAAAGGAGTACAGGAAATATCTCTAGAACGTACAAAGGAGTACACGAGGTATCTCTACAGCGTACAAAGGAGTACAGAAGGTATCTCTACAGCGTACAAAGGAGTACAGAAGGTATCTCTACAGCGCACAAAGGAGTACAGAAGGTATCTCTACAGCGCACAAAGGAGTACAGAAGGTATCTCTACAGCGCACAAAGGAGTACAGAAGGTATCTCTACAGCGCACAAAGGAGTACAGGAAATATCTCTAGAACGTACAAAGGAGTACACGAGGTATCTCTACAGCGTACAAAGAAGTACAGAAGGTATCTCTACAGCGCACAGAGGAGTACAGAAGGTATCTCTACAGCGCACAAAGGAGTACAGAAGGTATCTCTACAGCGCACAAAGGAGTACAGAAGGTATCTCTACAGCGTACAAAGGAGTACAGAAGGTATCTCTACAGCGCACAAAGGAGTACAGAAGGTATCTCTACAGCGCACAAAGGAGTACAGGAAATATCTCTAGAACGTACAAAGGAGTACAGGAAATATCTCTAGAACGTACAAAGAAGTACACGAGGTATCTCTACAGCGTAAAAAGGAGTACAGAAGGTATCTCTACAGCGCACAAAGGAGTACAGAAGGTATCTCTACAGCGCACAAAGGAGTACAGAAGGTATCTCTACAGCGCACAAAGGAGTACAAAAGATATCTCTACAGCGCACAAAGGAGTACAGAAGGTATCTCTACAGCTCACAAAGAAGTACAGAAGGTATCTCTACAGCGCACAAAGGAGTACAGAAGGTATCTCTACAGCGTACAAAGGAGTACAGAAGGTATCTCTACAGCGCACAAAGGAGTACAGAAGGTATCTCTACAGCGCACAAAGGAGTACAGGAAATATCTCAAGAACGTACATAAGAGTAGAGGAAATATCTCTAGAACGTACAAAGGAGTACACGTGGTATCTCTACAGCGTACAAAGGAGTACAGAAGGTATCTCTACAGCGCACAAAGGAGTACAGAAGGTATCTCTACAGCGCACAAAGGAGTACAGAAGGTATCTCTACAGCGCACAAAGGAGTACAGAAGGTATCTCTACAGCGCACAAAGGAGTACAGAAGGTATCTCTACAGCGCACAAAGGAGTACAGAAGGTACCTCTACAGCGCACAAAGGAGTACAGGAAATATCTCTAGAACGTACAAAGGAGTACACGAGGTATCTCTACAGCGTACAAAGGAGTACAGAAGGTATCTCTACAGCGCACAAAGGAGTACAGAAGGTATCTCTACAGCGCACGAAGGAGTACAGAAGGTATCTCTACAGCGCACAAAGGAGTACAGAAGGTACCTCTACAGCGCAAAAATGAGTACAGGAAATACCTCTAGAACGTACAAAGGAGTACACGAGGTATCTCTACAGCGTACAAAGGAGTACAGAAGGTATCGCTACAGCGCACAAAGGAGTACAGAAGGTATCTCTACAGCGCACAAAGGAGTACAGAAGGTATCTCTACAGCGCACAAAGGAGTACAGAAGGTATCTCTACAGCGCACAAAGGAGTACAGAAGGTATCTCTACAGCGCACAAAGGAGTACAGGAAATATCTCTAGAACGTACAAACGAGTACACGAGGTATCTCTACAGCGTACAAAGGAGTACAGAAGGTATCTCTACAGCGCACAAAGGAGTACAGAAGGTATCTCTACAGCGTACGAAGGAGTACAGAAGGTATCTCTACAGCGCACAAAGGAGTACAGAAGGTATCTCTACAGCGCACAAAGGAGTACAGAAGGTATCTCTACAGCGCACAAAGGAGTACAGAAGGTATCTCTACAGCGCAAAAAGGAGTACAGAAGGTATCTCTACAGCTCACAAAGGAGTACAGAAGGTATCTCTACAGCGCACAAAGGAGTACAGGAAATATCTCTAGAACGTACAAAGGAGGACACGAGGTATCTCTACAGCGTACAAAGGAGTACAGAAGGTATCTCTACAGCGCACAAAGGAGTACAGAAGGTATCTCTACAGCGCACAAAGGAGTCCAGGAAATATCTCTCGAACGTACAAAGGAGTACACGAGGTATCTCTACAGCGCACAAAGGAGTACTGAAGGTATCTCTACAGCGCACAAAGGAGTACAGAAGGTATCTCTACAGCGCACAAAGGAGTACAGGAAATATCTCTAGAACGTACAAAGGAGTACACGAGGTATCTCTACAGCGTACAAAGGAGTACAGAAGGTATCTCTACAGCGCACAAAGGAGTACAGAAGGTATCTCTACAGCGCACAAAGGAGTACAGAAGGTATCTCTACAGCGCACAAAGGAGTACAGAAGGTATCTCTACAGTGCACAAAGGAGTACAGAAGGTATCTCTACAGCGCACAAAGGAGTACAGGAAATATCTCTAGAACGTACAAAGGAGTACACGAGGTATCTCTACAGCGTACAAAGGAGTACAGAAGGTATCTCTACAGCGCACAAAGGAGTACAGAAGGTATCTCTACAGCGCACAAAGGAGTACAGAAGGTATCTCTACAGGGCACAAAGGAGTACAGAAGGTATCTCTACAGCGCACAAAGGAGTACAGGAAATATCTCTAGAACGTACAAAGGAGTACACGAGGTATCTCTACAGCGTACAAAGGAGTACAGAAGGTATCTCTACAGCGCACAAAGGAGTACAGAAGGTATCTCTACAGCGTACGAAGGAGTACAGAAGGTATCTCTACAGCGCACAAAGGAGTACAGAAGGTATCTCTACAGCGCACAAAGGAGTACAGAAGGTATCTCTACAGCGCACAAAGGAGTACAGAAGGTATCTCTACAGCGCTCAAAGGAGTACAGAAGGTATCTCTACAGCGCACAAAGGAGTACAGAAGGTATCTCTACAGCGCACAAAGGAGTACAGGAAATATCTCTAGAACGTACAAAGGAGTACACGAGGTATCTCTACAGCGTACAAAGGAGTACAGAAGGTATCTCTACAGCGCACAAAGGAGTACAGAAGGTATCTCTACAGCGTACGAAGGAGTACAGAAGGTATCTCTAGAGCGCACAAAGGAGTACAGAAGGTATCTCTACAGCGCACAAAGGAGTACAGAAGGTATCTCTACAGCGCACAAACGAGTACAGAAGGTATCTCTACAGCGCACAAAGGAGTACAGAAGGTATCTCTACAGCGCACAAAGAAGTACAGAAGGTATCTCTACAGCGCACAGAGGAGTACAGGAAATATCTCTAGAACGTACAAAGGAGTACACGAGGTATCTCTACAGCGTACAAAGGAGTACAGAAGGTATCTCTACAGCGCACAAAGGAGTACAGAAGGTATCTCTACAGCGCACAAAGGAGTACAGGAAATATCTCTAGAACGTACAAAGAAGTACACGAGGTATCTCTACAGCGCACAAAGGAGTACAGAAGGTATCTCTACAGCGCACAAAGGAGTACAGAAGGTATCTCTACAGCGCACAAAGGAGTACAGGAAATATCTCTAGAACGTACAAAGGAGTACACGAGGTATCTCTACAGCGCACAAAGGAGTACAGAAGGTATCTCTACAGCGCGCAAAGGAGTACAGAAGGTATCTCTATAGCGCACAAAGGAGTACAGAAGGTATCTCTACAGCGCACAAAGGAGTACAGAAGGTATCTCTACAGCGCACAAAGGAGTACAGAAGGTATCTCTACAGCGCACAAAGGAGTACAGAAGGTATCTCTACAGCGCACAAAGGAGTACAGAAGGTATCTCTACAGCGCACAAAGGAGTACAGAAGGTATCTCTACAGCGCACAAAGAAGTACAGAAGGTATCTCTACAGCGCACAAAGGAGTACAGGAAATATCTCTAGAACGTACAAAGGAGTACACGAGGTATCTATACAGCGTACAAAGGAGTACAGAAGGTATCTCTACAGCGCACAAAGGAGTACAGAAGGTATCTCTACAGCGCACAAAGGAGTACAGAAGGTATCTCTACAGCGCACAAAGGAGTACAGAAGGTATCTCTAGAGCGCACAAAGGAGTACAGAAGGTATCTCTACAGCGCACAAAGGAGTACAGGAAATATCTCTAGAACGTACAAAGGAGTACACGAGGTATCTCTACAGCGTACAAAGGAGTACAGAAGGTATCTCTACAGCGCACAAAGGAGTACAGAAGGTATCTCTACAGCGCACAAAGGAGTACAGAAGGTATCTCTACAGCGCACAAAGGAGTACAGAAGGTATCTCTACAGCGCACAAAGGAGTACAGGAAATATCTCTAGAACGTACAAAGGAGTACACGAGGTATCTCTACAGCGTACAAAGGAGTACAGAAGGTATCTCTAAAGCGCACAAAGGAATACAGAAGGTATCTCTACAGCGCACAGAGGAGTACAGGAAATATCTCTAGAACGTACAAAGGAGTACACGAGGTATCTCTACAGCGCACAAAGGAGTACAGAAGGTATCTCTACAGCGCACAAAGGAGTACAGAAGGTATCTCTACAGCGCACAAAGGAGTACAGGAAATATCTCTAGAACGTACAAAGGAGTACACGAGGTATCTCTACAGCGCACAAAGGAGTACAGAAGGTATCTCTACAGCGCACAAAGGATTACAGAAGGTATCTCTACAGCGCACAAAGGAGTACAGAAGGTATCTCTACAGCGCACAAAGGAGTACAGAAGGTATCTCTACAGCGCACAAAGGAGAACAGAAGGTATCTCTACAGCGCACAAAGGAGTACAGAAGGTATCTCTACAGCGCACAAAGGAGTACAGAAGGTATCTCTACAGCGCACAAACGAGTACAGAAGGTATCTCTACAGCGCACAAAGGAGTACAGAAGGTATCTCTACAGCGCACAAAGGAGTACAGGAAATATCTCTAGAACGTACAAAGGAGTACACGAGGTATCTCTACAGCGTACAAAGGAGTACAGAAGGTATCTCTACAGCGTACAAAGGAGTACAGAAGGTATCTCTACAGCGCACAAAGGAGTACAGAAGGTATCTCTACAGCGCACAAAGGAGTACAGAAGGTATCTCTACAGCGCACAAAGGAGTACAGGAAATATCTCTAGAACGTACAAAGGAGTACACGAGGTATCTCTACAGCGTACAAAGGAGTACAGAAGGTATCTCTACAGCGCACAAAGGAGTACAGAAGGTATCTCTACAGCGCACAAAGGAGTACAGAAGGTATCTCTACAGGGCACAAAGGAGTACAGAAGGTATCTCTACAGCGCACAAAGGAGTACAGGAAATATCTCTAGAACGTACAAAGGAGTACACGAGGTATCTCTACAGCGTACAAAGGAGTACAGAAGGTATCTCTACAGCGCACAAAGGAGTACAGAAGGTATCTCTACAGCGTACGAAGGAGTACAGAAGGTATCTCTACAGCGCACAAAGGAGTACAGAAGGTATCTCTACAGCGCACAAAGGAGTACAGAAGGTATCTCTACAGCGCACAAAGGAGTACAGAAGGTATCTCTACAGCGCTCAAAGGAGTACAGAAGGTATCTCTACAGCGCACAAAGGAGTACAGAAGGTATCTCTACAGCGCACAAAGGAGTACAGGAAATATCTCTAGAACGTACAAAGGAGTACACGAGGTATCTCTACAGCGTACAAAGGAGTACAGAAGGTATCTCTACAGCGCACAAAGGAGTACAGAAGGTATCTCTACAGCGTACGAAGGAGTACAGAAGGTATCTCTAGAGCGCACAAAGGAGTACAGAAGGTATCTCTACAGCGCACAAAGGAGTACAGAAGGTATCTCTACAGCGCACAAACGAGTACAGAAGGTATCTCTACAGCGCACAAAGGAGTACAGAAGGTATCTCTACAGCGCACAAAGAAGTACAGAAGGTATCTCTACAGCGCACAGAGGAGTACAGGAAATATCTCTAGAACGTACAAAGGAGTACACGAGGTATCTCTACAGCGTACAAAGGAGTACAGAAGGTATCTCTACAGCGCACAAAGGAGTACAGAAGGTATCTCTACAGCGCACAAAGGAGTACAGGAAATATCTCTAGAACGTACAAAGAAGTACACGAGGTATCTCTACAGCGCACAAAGGAGTACAGAAGGTATCTCTACAGCGCACAAAGGAGTACAGAAGGTATCTCTACAGCGCACAAAGGAGTACAGGAAATATCTCTAGAACGTACAAAGGAGTACACGAGGTATCTCTACAGCGCACAAAGGAGTACAGAAGGTATCTCTACAGCGCGCAAAGGAGTACAGAAGGTATCTCTATAGCGCACAAAGGAGTACAGAAGGTATCTCTACAGCGCACAAAGGAGTACAGAAGGTATCTCTACAGCGCACAAAGGAGTACAGAAGGTATCTCTACAGCGCACAAAGGAGTACAGAAGGTATCTCTACAGCGCACAAAGGAGTACAGAAGGTATCTCTACAGCGCACAAAGGAGTACAGAAGGTATCTCTACAGCGCACAAAGAAGTACAGAAGGTATCTCTACAGCGCACAAAGGAGTACAGGAAATATCTCTAGAACGTACAAAGGAGTACACGAGGTATCTATACAGCGTACAAAGGAGTACAGAAGGTATCTCTACAGCGCACAAAGGAGTACAGAAGGTATCTCTACAGCGCACAAAGGAGTACAGAAGGTATCTCTACAGCGCACAAAGGAGTACAGAAGGTATCTCTAGAGCGCACAAAGGAGTACAGAAGGTATCTCTACAGCGCACAAAGGAGTACAGGAAATATCTCTAGAACGTACAAAGGAGTACACGAGGTATCTCTACAGCGTACAAAGGAGTACAGAAGGTATCTCTACAGCGCACAAAGGAGTACAGAAGGTATCTCTACAGCGCACAAAGGAGTACAGAAGGTATCTCTACAGCGCACAAAGGAGTACAGAAGGTATCTCTACAGCGCACAAAGGAGTACAGGAAATATCTCTAGAACGTACAAAGGAGTACACGAGGTATCTCTACAGCGTACAAAGGAGTACAGAAGGTATCTCTAAAGCGCACAAAGGAATACAGAAGGTATCTCTACAGCGCACAGAGGAGTACAGGAAATATCTCTAGAACGTACAAAGGAGTACACGAGGTATCTCTACAGCGCACATAGGAGTACAGAAGGTATCTCTACAGCGCACAAAGGAGTACAGAAGGTATCTCTACAGCGCACAAAGGAGTACAGGAAATATCTCTAGAACGTACAAAGGAGTACACGAGGTATCTCTACAGCGCACAAAGGAGTACAGAAGGTATCTCTACAGCGCACAAAGGATTACAGAAGGTATCTCTACAGCGCACAAAGGAGTACAGAAGGTATCTCTACAGCGCACAAAGGAGTACAGAAGGTATCTCTACAGCGCACAAAGGAGAACAGAAGGTATCTCTACAGCGCACAAAGGAGTACAGAAGGTATCTCTACAGCGCACAAAGGAGTACAGAAGGTATCTCTACAGCGCACAAACGAGTACAGAAGGTATCTCTACAGCGCACAAAGGAGTACAGAAGGTATCTCTACAGCGCACAAAGGAGTACAGGAAATATCTCTAGAACGTACAAAGGAGTACACGAGGTATCTCTACAGCGTACAAAGGAGTACAGAAGGTATCTCTACAGCGTACAAAGGAGTACAGAAGGTATCTCTACAGCGCACAAAGGAGTACAGAAGGTATCTCTACAGCGCACAAAGGAGTACAGAAGGTATCTCTACAGCGCACAAAGGAGTACAGGAAATATCTCTAGAACGTACAAAGGAGTACACGAGGTATCTCTACAGCGTACGAAGGAGTACAGAAGGTATCTCTACAGCGTACAAAGGAGTACAGAAGGTATCTCTACAGCGCACAAAGAAGTACAGAAGGTATCTCTACAGTGCACAAAGGAGTACAGAAGGTATCTCTACAGCGCACAAAGGAGTACAGAAGGTATCTCTACAGCGCACAAAGGAGTACAGAAGGTATCTCTACAGCGCACAAAGGAGTACAGAAGGTATCTCTACAGCGCACAAAGGAGTACAGAAGGTATCTCTACAGCGCACAAAGGAGTACAGGAAATATCTCTAGAACGTACAAAGGAGTACACGAGGTATCTCTACAGCGTACAAAGGAGTACAAAAGGTATCTCTACAGCGCACAAAGGAGTACAGAAGGAATCTCTACAGCGCACAAAGGAGTACAGAAGGTTTCTCTACAGCGCACAAAGGAGTACAGAAGGTATCTCTACAGCACACAAAGGAGTACAGGAAATATCTCTAGAACGTACAAAGGAGTACACGAGGTATCTCTACAGCGTACAAAGAAGTACAGAAGGTATCTCTACAGCGCACAAAGGAGTACAGAAAAATCTCTACAGCGCACAAAAGAGTACAGAAGGTATCTCTACAGCGCACAAAGGAGTACAGAAGGTATCTCTACAGCGCACAAAGGAGTACAGAAGGTATCTCTACAGCGCACAAAGGAGTACAGGAAATATCTCTAGAACGTACAAAGGAGTACACGAGGTATCTCTACAGCGCACAAAGGAGTACAGAAGGTATCTCTACAGCGCACAAAGAAGTACCGAAGGTATCTCTACAGCGCACAAAGGAGTACAGGAAATATCTCTAGAACGTACAAAGGAGTACACGAAATATCTCTACAGCGCACAAAGGAGTACAGAAGGTATCTCTACAGCGCACAAAGGAGCACAAAAGGTATCTCTACAGCGCTTAAAGGATTACAGAAGGTATCTCTACAGCGCACAAAGGAGTACAGAAGGTATCCCTACAGCGCACAAAGGAGTACAGAAGGTATCTCTACAGCGCACAAAGGAGTACAGAAGGTATCTCTACAGCGCACAAAGGAGTACAGAAGGTATCTCTACAGCGCACAAAGGAGTACAGGAAATATCTCTAGAACGTACAAAGGAGTACACGAGGTATCTCTACAGCGTACAAAGGAGTACAGAAGGTATCTCTACAGCGCACAAAGGAGTACAGAAGGTATCTCTACAGCGCACAAAGGAGAACAGAAGGTATCTCTACAGCGCACAAAGGATTACAGAAGGTATCTCTACAGCGCACAAAGGAGTACAGGAAATATCTCTAGAACGTACAAAGGAGTACACGAGGTATCTCTACAGCGTACAAAGGAGTACAGAAGGTATCTCTACAGCGCACAAAGGAGTACAGAAGGTATCTCTACAGCGAACAAAGGAGTACAGAAGGTATCTCTACAGCGCACAAAGGAGTACAGGAAATATCTCTAGAACGTACAAAGGAGTACACGAGGTATCTCTACAGCGTACAAAGGAGTACAGAAGGTATCTCTACAGCGTACAAAGGAGTACAGAAGGTATCTCTACGGCGCACAAAGGAGTACAGAAGGTATCTCTACAGCGCACAAAGGAGTACAGAAGGTATCTCTACAGCGCACAAAGGAGTACAGAAGGTATCTCTACAGCGCACAAAGGAGTACAGGAAATATCTCTAGAACGTACAAAGGAGTACACGAGGTATCTCTACAGCGTACAAAGGAGTACAGAAGGTATCTCTACAGCGCACAGAGGAGTACAGAAGGTATCTCTACAGCGCACAAAGGAGTACAGAAGGTATCTCTACAGCGCACAAAGGAGTACAGAAGGTATCTCTACAGCGTACAAAGGAGTACAGAAGGTATCTCTACAGCGCACAAAGGAGTACAGAAGGTATCTCTACAGCGCACAAAGGAGTACAGGAAATATCTCTAGAACGTACAAAGGAGTACAGGAAATATCTCTAGAACGTACAAAGAAGTACACGAGGTATCGCTACAGCGTAAAAAGGAATACAGAAGGTATCTCTACAGCGCACAAAGGAGTACAGAAGGTATCTCTACAGCGCACAAAGGAGTACAGAAGGTATCTCTACAGCGCACAAAGGAGTACAAAAGATATCTCTACAGCGCACGAAGGAGTACAGAAGGTATCTCTACAGCTCACAAAGGAGTACAGAAGGTATCTCTACAGCGCACAAAGGAGTACAGAAGGTATCTCTACAGCGTACAAAGGAGTACAGAAGGTATCTCTACAGCGCACAAAGGAGTACAGAAGGTATCTCTACAGCGCACAAAGGAGTAGAGGAAATATCTCTAGAACGTACAAAGGAGTACAGGAAATATCTCTAGAACGCACAAAGGAGAACACGAGGTATCTCTACAGCGTACAAAGGAGTACAGAAGGTATCTCTACAGCGCACAAAGGAGTACAGAAGGTATCTCTACAGCGCACAAAGGAGTACAGAAGGTATCTCTACAGCGCACAAAGGAGTACAGAAGGTACCTCTACAGCGCACAAAGGAGTCCAGAAGGTATCTCTACAGCGCACAAAGGAGTACAGGAAATATCTCTAGAACGTACAAAGGAGTACACGAGGTATCTCTACAGCGTACAAAGGAGTACAGAAGGTATCTCTAAAGCGCACAAAGGAATACAGAAGGTATCTCTACAGCGCACAGAGGAGTACAGGAAATATCTCTAGAACGTACAAAGGAGTACACGAGGTATCTCTACAGCGCACAAAGGAGTACAGAAGGTATCTCTACAGCGCACAAAGGAGTACAGAAGGTATCTCTACAGCGCACAAAGGAGTACAGGAAATATCTCTAGAACGTACAAAGGAGTACACGAGGTATCTCTACAGCGCACAAAGGAGTACAGAAGGTATCTCTACAGCGCACAAAGGATTACAGAAGGTATCTCTACAGCGCACAAAGGAGTACAGAAGGTATCTCTACAGCGCACAAAGGAGTACAGAAGGTATCTCTACAGCGCACAAAGGAGTACAGGAAATATCTCTAGAACGTACAAAGGAGTACACGAGGTATCTCTACAGCGCACAAAGGAGTACAGAAGGTATCTCTACAGCGCGCAAAGGAGTACAGAAGGTATCTCTATAGCGCACAAAGGAGTACAGAAGGTATCTCTACAGCGCACAAAGGAGTACAGAAGGTATCTCTACAGCGCACAAAGGAGTACAGAAGGTATCTCTACAGCGCACAAAGGAGTACAGAAGGTATCTCTACAGCGCACAAAGGAGTACAGAAGGTATCTCTACAGCGCACAAAGGAGTACAGAAGGTATCTCTACAGCGCACAAAGAAGTACAGAAGGTATCTCTACAGCGCACAAAGGAGTACAGGAAATATCTCTAGAACGTACAAAGGAGTACACGAGGTATCTATACAGCGTACAAAGGAGTACAGAAGGTATCTCTACAGCGCACAAAGGAGTACAGAAGGTATCTCTACAGCGCACAAAGGAGTACAGAAGGTATCTCTACAGCGCACAAAGGAGTACAGAAGGTATCTCTAGAGCGCACAAAGGAGTACAGAAGGTATCTCTACAGCGCACAAAGGAGTACAGGAAATATCTCTAGAACGTACAAAGGAGTACACGAGGTATCTCTACAGCGTACAAAGGAGTACAGAAGGTATCTCTACAGCGCACAAAGGAGTACAGAAGGTATCTCTACAGCGCACAAAGGAGTACAGAAGGTATCTCTACAGCGCACAAAGGAGTACAGAAGGTATCTCTACAGCGCACAAAGGAGTACAGGAAATATCTCTAGAACGTACAAAGGAGTACACGAGGTATCTCTACAGCGTACAAAGGAGTACAGAAGGTATCTCTAAAGCGCACAAAGGAATACAGAAGGTATCTCTACAGCGCACAGAGGAGTACAGGAAATATCTCTAGAACGTACAAAGGAGTACACGAGGTATCTCTACAGCGCACAAAGGAGTACAGAAGGTATCTCTACAGCGCACAAAGGAGTACAGAAGGTATCTCTACAGCGCACAAAGGAGTACAGGAAATATCTCTAGAACGTACAAAGGAGTACACGAGGTATCTCTACAGCGCACAAAGGAGTACAGAAGGTATCTCTACAGCGCACAAAGGATTACAGAAGGTATCTCTACAGCGCACAAAGGAGTACAGAAGGTATCTCTACAGCGCACAAAGGAGTACAGAAGGTATCTCTACAGCGCACAAAGGAGAACAGAAGGTATCTCTACAGCGCACAAAGGAGTACAGAAGGTATCTCTACAGCGCACAAAGGAGTACAGAAGGTATCTCTACAGCGCACAAACGAGTACAGAAGGTATCTCTACAGCGCACAAAGGAGTACAGAAGGTATCTCTACAGCGCACAAAGGAGTACAGGAAATATCTCTAGAACGTACAAAGGAGTACACGAGGTATCTCTACAGCGTACAAAGGAGTACAGAAGGTATCTCTACAGCGTACAAAGGAGTACAGAAGGTATCTCTACAGCGCACAAAGGAGTACAGAAGGTATCTCTACAGCGCACAAAGGAGTACAGAAGGTATCTCTACAGCGCACAAAGGAGTACAGGAAATATCTCTAGAACGTACAAAGGAGTACACGAGGTATCTCTACAGCGTACGAAGGAGTACAGAAGGTATCTCTACAGCGTACAAAGGAGTACAGAAGGTATCTCTACAGCGCACAAAGAAGTACAGAAGGTATCTCTACAGTGCACAAAGGAGTACAGAAGGTATCTCTACAGCGCACAAAGGAGTACAGAAGGTATCTCTACAGCGCACAAAGGAGTACAGAAGGTATCTCTACAGCGCACAAAGGAGTACAGAAGGTATCTCTACAGCGCACAAAGGAGTACAGAAGGTATCTCTACAGCGCACAAAGGAGTACAGGAAATATCTCTAGAACGTACAAAGGAGTACACGAGGTATCTCTACAGCGTACAAAGGAGTACAAAAGGTATCTCTACAGCGCACAAAGGAGTACAGAAGGAATCTCTACAGCGCACAAAGGAGTACAGAAGGTATCTCTACAGCGCACAAAGGAGTACAGAAGGTATCTCTACAGCACACAAAGGAGTACAGGAAATATCTCTAGAACGTACAAAGGAGTACACGAGGTATCTCTACAGCGTACAAAGAAGTACAGAAGGTATCTCTACAGCGCACAAAGGAGTACAGAAAAATCTCTACAGCGCACAAAAGAGTACAGAAGGTATCTCTACAGCGCACAAAGGAGTACAGAAGGTATCTCTACAGCGCACAAAGGAGTACAGAAGGTATCTCTACAGCGCACAAAGGAGTACAGGAAATATCTCTAGAACGTACAAAGGAGTACACGAGGTATCTCTACAGCGCACAAAGGAGTACAGAAGGTATCTCTACAGCGCACAAAGAAGTACCGAAGGTATCTCTACAGCGCACAAAGGAGTACAGGAAATATCTCTAGAACGTACAAAGGAGTACACGAAATATCTCTACAGCGCACAAAGGAGTACAGAAGGTATCTCTACAGCGCACAAAGGAGCACAAAAGGTATCTCTACAGCGCTTAAAGGATTACAGAAGGTATCTCTACAGCGCACAAAGGAGTACAGAAGGTATCCCTACAGCGCACAAAGGAGTACAGAAGGTATCTCTACAGCGCACAAAGGAGTACAGAAGGTATCTCTACAGCGCACAAAGGAGTACAGAAGGTATCTCTACAGCGCACAAAGGAGTACAGGAAATATCTCTAGAACGTACAAAGGAGTACACGAGGTATCTCTACAGCGTACAAAGGAGTACAGAAGGTATCTCTACAGCGCACAAAGGAGTACAGAAGGTATCTCTACAGCGCACAAAGGAGAACAGAAGGTATCTCTACAGCGCACAAAGGATTACAGAAGGTATCTCTACAGCGCACAAAGGAGTACAGGAAATATCTCTAGAACGTACAAAGGAGTACACGAGGTATCTCTACAGCGTACAAAGGAGTACAGAAGGTATCTCTACAGCGCACAAAGGAGTACAGAAGGTATCTCTACAGCGAACAAAGGAGTACAGAAGGTATCTCTACAGCGCACAAAGGAGTACAGGAAATATCTCTAGAACGTACAAAGGAGTACACGAGGTATCTCTACAGCGTACAAAGGAGTACAGAAGGTATCTCTACAGCGTACAAAGGAGTACAGAAGGTATCTCTACGGCGCACAAAGGAGTACAGAAGGTATCTCTACAGCGCACAAAGGAGTACAGAAGGTATCTCTACAGCGCACAAAGGAGTACAGAAGGTATCTCTACAGCGCACAAAGGAGTACAGGAAATATCTCTAGAACGTACAAAGGAGTACACGAGGTATCTCTACAGCGTACAAAGGAGTACAGAAGGTATCTCTACAGCGCACAGAGGAGTACAGAAGGTATCTCTACAGCGCACAAAGGAGTACAGAAGGTATCTCTACAGCGCACAAAGGAGTACAGAAGGTATCTCTACAGCGTACAAAGGAGTACAGAAGGTATCTCTACAGCGCACAAAGGAGTACAGAAGGTATCTCTACAGCGCACAAAGGAGTACAGGAAATATCTCTAGAACGTACAAAGGAGTACAGGAAATATCTCTAGAACGTACAAAGAAGTACACGAGGTATCGCTACAGCGTAAAAAGGAATACAGAAGGTATCTCTACAGCGCACAAAGGAGTACAGAAGGTATCTCTACAGCGCACAAAGGAGTACAGAAGGTATCTCTACAGCGCACAAAGGAGTACAAAAGATATCTCTACAGCGCACGAAGGAGTACAGAAGGTATCTCTACAGCTCACAAAGGAGTACAGAAGGTATCTCTACAGCGCACAAAGGAGTACAGAAGGTATCTCTACAGCGTACAAAGGAGTACAGAAGGTATCTCTACAGCGCACAAAGGAGTACAGAAGGTATCTCTACAGCGCACAAAGGAGTAGAGGAAATATCTCTAGAACGTACAAAGGAGTACAGGAAATATCTCTAGAACGTACAAAGGAGAACACGAGGTATCTCTACAGCGTACAAAGGAGTACAGAAGGTATCTCTACAGCGCACAAAGGAGTACAGAAGGTATCTCTACAGCGCACAAAGGAGTACAGAAGGTATCTCTACAGCGCACAAAGGAGTACAGAAGGTACCTCTACAGCGCACAAAGGAGTCCAGAAGGTATCTCTACAGCGCACAAAGGAGTACAGGAAATATCTCTAGAACGTACAAAGGAGTACACGAGGTATCTCTACAGCGTACAAAGGAGTACAGAAGGTATCTCTAAAGCGCACAAAGGAATACAGAAGGTATCTCTACAGCGCACAGAGGAGTACAGGAAATATCTCTAGAACGTACAAAGGAGTACACGAGGTATCTCTACAGCGCACAAAGGAGTACAGAAGGTATCTCTACAGCGCACAAAGGAGTACAGAAGGTATCTCTACAGCGCACAAAGGAGTACAGGAAATATCTCTAGAACGTACAAAGGAGTACACGAGGTATCTCTACAGCGCACAAAGGAGTACAGAAGGTATCTCTACAGCGCACAAAGGATTACAGAAGGTATCTCTACAGCGCACAAAGGAGTACAGAAGGTATCTCTACAGCGCACAAAGGAGTACAGAAGGTATCTCTACAGCGCACAAAGGAGAACAGAAGGTATCTCTACAGCGCACAAAGGAGTACAGAAGGTATCTCTACAGCGCACAAAGGAGTACAGAAGGTATCTCTACAGCGCACAAACGAGTACAGAAGGTATCTCTACAGCGCACAAAGGAGTACAGAAGGTATCTCTACAGCGCACAAAGGAGTACAGGAAATATCTCTAGAACGTACAAAGGAGTACACGAGGTATCTCTACAGCGTACAAAGGAGTACAGAAGGTATCTCTACAGCGTACAAAGGAGTACAGAAGGTATCTCTACAGCGCACAAAGGAGTACAGAAGGTATCTCTACAGCGCACAAAGGAGTACAGAAGGTATCTCTACAGCGCACAAAGGAGTACAGGAAATATCTCTAGAACGTACAAAGGAGTACACGAGGTATCTCTACAGCGTACGAAGGAGTACAGAAGGTATCTCTACAGCGTACAAAGGAGTACAGAAGGTATCTCTACAGCGCACAAAGAAGTACAGAAGGTATCTCTACAGTGCACAAAGGAGTACAGAAGGTATCTCTACAGCGCACAAAGGAGTACAGAAGGTATCTCTACAGCGCACAAAGGAGTACAGAAGGTATCTCTACAGCGCACAAAGGAGTACAGAAGGTATCTCTACAGCGCACAAAGGAGTACAGAAGGTATCTCTACAGCGCACAAAGGAGTACAGGAAATATCTCTAGAACGTACAAAGGAGTACACGAGGTATCTCTACAGCGTACAAAGGAGTACAAAAGGTATCTCTACAGCGCACAAAGGAGTACAGAAGGAATCTCTACAGCGCACAAAGGAGTACAGAAGGTATCTCTACAGCGCACAAAGGAGTACAGAAGGTATCTCTACAGCACACAAAGGAGTACAGGAAATATCTCTAGAACGTACAAAGGAGTACACGAGGTATCTCTACAGCGTACAAAGAAGTACAGAAGGTATCTCTACAGCGCACAAAGGAGTACAGAAAAATCTCTACAGCGCACAAAAGAGTACAGAAGGTATCTCTACAGCGCACAAAGGAGTACAGAAGGTATCTCTACAGCGCACAAAGGAGTACAGAAGGTATCTCTACAGCGCACAAAGGAGTACAGGAAATATCTCTAGAACGTACAAAGGAGTACACGAGGTATCTCTACAGCGCACAAAGGAGTACAGAAGGTATCTCTACAGCGCACAAAGAAGTACCGAAGGTATCTCTACAGCGCACAAAGGAGTACAGGAAATATCTCTAGAACGTACAAAGGAGTACACGAAATATCTCTACAGCGCACAAAGGAGTACAGAAGGTATCTCTACAGCGCACAAAGGAGCACAAAAGGTATCTCTACAGCGCTTAAAGGATTACAGAAGGTATCTCTACAGCGCACAAAGGAGTACAGAAGGTATCCCTACAGCGCACAAAGGAGTATAGAAGGTATCTCTACAGCGCACAAAGGAGTACAGAAGGTATCTCTACAGCGCACAAAGGAGTACAGAAGGTATCTCTACAGCGCACAAAGGAGTACAGGAAATATCTCTAGAACGTACAAAGGAGTACACGAGGTATCTCTACAGCGTACAAAGGAGTACAGAAGGTATCTCTACAGCGCACAAAGGAGTACAGAAGGTATCTCTACAGCGCACAAAGGAGAACAGAAGGTATCTCTACAGCGCACAAAGGATTACAGAAGGTATCTCTACAGCGCACAAAGGAGTACAGGAAATATCTCTAGAACGTACAAAGGAGTACACGAGGTATCTCTACAGCGTACAAAGGAGTACAGAAGGTATCTCTACAGCGCACAAAGGAGTACAGAAGGTATCTCTACAGCGAACAAAGGAGTACAGAAGGTATCTCTACAGCGCACAAAGGAGTACAGGAAATATCTCTAGAACGTACAAAGGAGTACACGAGGTATCTCTACAGCGTACAAAGGAGTACAGAAGGTATCTCTACAGCGTACAAAGGAGTACAGAAGGTATCTCTACGGCGCACAAAGGAGTACAGAAGGTATCTCTACAGCGCACAAAGGAGTACAGAAGGTATCTCTACAGCGCACAAAGGAGTACAGAAGGTATCTCTACAGCGCACAAAGGAGTACAGGAAATATCTCTAGAACGTACAAAGGAGTACACGAGGTATCTCTACAGCGTACAAAGGAGTACAGAAGGTATCTCTACAGCGCACAGAGGAGTACAGAAGGTATCTCTACAGCGCACAAAGGAGTACAGAAGGTATCTCTACAGCGCACAAAGGAGTACAGAAGGTATCTCTACAGCGTACAAAGGAGTACAGAAGGTATCTCTACAGCGCACAAAGGAGTACAGAAGGTATCTCTACAGCGCACAAAGGAGTACAGGAAATATCTCTAGAACGTACAAAGGAGTACAGGAAATATCTCTAGAACGTACAAAGAAGTACACGAGGTATCGCTACAGCGTAAAAAGGAATACAGAAGGTATCTCTACAGCGCACAAAGGAGTACAGAAGGTATCTCTACAGCGCACAAAGGAGTACAGAAGGTATCTCTACAGCGTACAAAGGAGTACAGAAGGTATCTCTACAGCGCACAAAGGAGTACAGAAGGTATCTCTACAGCGCACAAAGGAGTAGAGGAAATATCTCTAGAACGTACAAAGGAGTACAGGAAATATCTCTAGAACGTACAAAGGAGAACACGAGGTATCTCTACAGCGTACAAAGGAGTACAGAAGGTATCTCTACAGCGCACAAAGGAGTACAGAAGGTATCTCTACAGCGCACAAAGGAGTACAGAAGGTATCTCTACAGCGCACAAAGGAGTACAGAAGGTACCTCTACAGCGCACAAAGGAGTCCAGAAGGTATCTCTACAGCGCACAAAGGAGTACAGGAAATATCTCTAGAACGTACAAAGGAGTACACGAGGTATCTCTACAGCGTACAAAGGAGTACAGAAGGTATCTCTACAGCGCACAAAGGAGTACAGAAGGTATCTCTACAGCGCACAAAGGAGTACAGAAGGTATCTCTACAGCGCACAAAGGAGTACAGAAGGTACCTGTACAGCGCAAAAATGAGTACAGGAAATATCTCTAGAACGTACAAAGGAGTACACGAGGTATCTCTACAGCGTACAAAGGAGTACAAAAGGTATCGCTACAGCGCACAAAGGAGTACAGAAGGTATCTCTACAGCGCACAAAGGAGTACAAAAGGTATCTCTACAGCGCACAAAGGAGTACAGAAGGTATCTCTACAGCGCACAAAGGAGTACAGAAGGTATCTCTACAGCGCACGAAGGAGTACAGGAAATATCTCTAGAACGTACAAAGGAGTACACGAGGTATCTCTACAGCGCACAAAGGAGTACAGAAAGTATCTCTACAGCGCACAAAGGAGTACAGAAGGTATCTCTACAGCGCACAAAGGAGTACAAGAAATATCTCTAGAACGTACAAAGGAGTACACGAGGTATCTCTACAGCGCACAAAGGAGTACAGAAGGTATCTCTACAGCGCACAAAGGAGTACAGAAGGTATTTCTACAGCGCACAAAGGAGTACAAAAGGTATCTCTACAGCGCACAATGGAGTACAGAAGGTATCTCTACAGCGCACAAAGGAGTACAGAAGGTATCTCTACAGCGCACAAAGAAGTACAGAAGGTATCTCTACAGCGCACAAAGGAGTACAGAAGGTATCTCTACAGCGCACAAAGGAGTACAGGAAATATCTCTAGAACGTACAAAGGAGTACACGAGGTATCTCTACAGCGTACAAAGGAGTACAGAAGGTATCTCTACAGCGCACAAAGGAGTACAGAAGGTATCTCTACAGCGTACGAAGGAGTACAGAAGGTATCTCTACAGCGCACAAAGGAGTACAGAAGGTATCTCTACAGCGCACAAAGGAGTACAGAAGGTATCTCTACAGCGCACAAAGGAGTACAGAAGGTATCTCTACAGCGCAAAAAGGAGTACAGAAGGTATCTCTACAGCGCCCAAAGGAGTACAGAAGGTATCTCTACAGCGCACAAAGGAGTACAGGAAATATCTCTAGAACGTACAAAGGAGTACACGAGGTATCTCTACAGCGTACAAAGGAGTACAGAAGGTATCTCTACAGCGCACAAAGGAGTACAGAAGGTATCTCTACAGCGCACAAAGGAGTCCAGGAAATATCTCTCGAACGTACAAAGGAGTACACGAGGTATCTCTACAGCGCACAAAGGAGTACTGAAGGTATCTCTACAGCGCACAAAGGAGTACAGAAGGTATCTCTACAGCGCACAAAGGAGTACAGGAAATATCTCTAGAACGTACAAAGGAGTACACGAGGTATCTCTACAGCGCACAAAGGAGTACAGAAGGTATCTCTACAGCGCACAAAGGAGTACAGAAGGTATCTCTACAGCGCACAAAGGAGTACAGAAGGTATCTCTACAGCGCACGAAGGAGTACAGAAGGTATCTCTACAGCGCACAAAGGAGTACAGAAGGTATCTCTACAGCGCACAAAGGAGTACAGAAGGTATCTCTACAGCGCACAAAGGAGTACAGAAGGTATCTCTACAGCTCACAAAGGAGTACAGAAGGTATCTCTACAACGCACAAAGGAGTACAGGAAATATCTCTAGAACGTACAAAGGAGTACACGATGTATCTCTACAGCGTACAAAGGAGTACAGAAGGTATCTCTACAGCGCACAAAGGAGTACAGAAGGTATCTCTACAGCGCACAAAGGAGTACAGAAGGTATCTCTACAGCGCACAAAGGAGTACAGAAGGTATCTCTACAGCGTACAAAGGAGTACACGAGGTATCTCTACAGCGCACAAAGGAGTACAGAAGGTATCTCTACAGCGCACAAAGGAGTACAGAAGGTATCTCTACAGCGCACAAAGGAGTACAGAAGGTATCTCTACAGCGCACAAAGAAGTACAGGAAATATCTCTAGAACGTACAAAGGAGTACACGAGGTATCTCTACAGCGTACAAAGGAGTACAGAAGGTATCTCTACAGCGCACAAAGGAGTACAGAAGGTATCTCTACAGCGCACAAAGGAGTACAGAAGGTATCTCTACAGCGCACAAAGGAGTACAGAAGGTATCTCTACAGCGCACAAAGGAGTACAGGAAATATCTCTAGAACGTACAAAGGAGTACACGAGGTATCTCTACAGCGTACAAAGGAGTACAGAAGGTATCTCTACAGCGCACAAAGGAGTACAGAAGGTATCTCTACAGCGCACAAAGGAGTACAGGAAATATCTCTAGAACGTACAAAGGAGTACACGAGGTATCTCTACAGCGCACAAAGGAGTACAGAAGGTATCTCTACAGCGCACAAAGGAGTACCGAAGGTATCTCTACAGCGCACAAAGGAGTACAGGAAATATCTCTAGAACGTACAAAGGAGTACACGAGGTATCTCTACAGCGCACAAAGGAGTACAGAAGGTATCTCTACAGCGCACAAAGGAGTACAGAAGGTATCTCTACAGCGCACAAAGGAGTACAGAAGGTATCTCTACAGCGCACAAAGGAGTACAGAAGGTATCTCTACAGCGCACAAAGGAGTACAAAGGTATCTCTACAGCGCACAAAGGAGTACAGAAGGTATCTCTACAGCGCACAAAGGAGTACAGAAGGTATCTCTACAGCGCACAAAGGAGTACAGGAAATATCTCTAGAACGTACAAAGGAGTACACGAGGTATCTCTACAGCGTACAAAGGAGTACAGAAAGTATCTCTACAGCGCACAAAGGAGTACAGAAGGTATCTCTACAGCGCACAAAGGAGAACAGAAGGTATCTCTACAGCGCACAAAGGATTACAGAAGGTATCTCTACAGCGCACAAAGGATTACAGAAGGTATCTCTACAGCGCACAAAGGAGTACAGGAAATATCTCTAGAACGTACAAAGGAGTACACGAGGTATCTCTACTGCGTACAAAGGAGTACAGAAGGTATCTCTACAGCGCACAAAGGAGTACAGAAGGTATCTCTACAGCGCACAAAGGAGTACAGAAGGTATCTCTACAGCGCACAAAGGAGTACAGGAAATATCTCTAGAACGTACAAAGGAGTACACGAGGTATCTCTACAGCGTACAAAGGAGTACAGAAGGTATCTCTACAGCGTACAAAGGAGTACAGAAGGTATCTCTACAGCGCACAAAGGAGTACAGAAGGTATCTCTACAGCGCACAAAGGAGTACAGAAGGTATCTCTACAGCGCACAAAGGAGTACAGAAGGTATCTCTACAGCGCACAAAGGAGTACAGGAAATATCTCAAGAACGTACAAAGGAGTACACGAGGTATCTCTACAGCGTACAAAGGAGTACAGAAGGTATCTCTACAGCGCACAGAGGAGTACAGAAGGTATCTCTACAGCGCACAAAGGAGTACAGAAGGTATCTCTACAGCGCACAAAGGAGTACAGAAGGTATCTCTACAGCGTACAAAGGAGTACAGAAGGTATCTCTACAGCGCACAAAGGAGTACAGAAGGTATCTCTACAGCGCACAAAGGAGTACAGGAAATATCTCTAGAACGTACAAAGGAGTACAGGAAATATCTCTAGAACGTACAAAGAAGTACACGAGGTATCTCTACAGCGTAAAAAGGAGTACAGAAGGTATCTCTACAGCGCACAAAGGAGTACAGAAGGTATCTCTACAGCGCACAAAGGAGTACAGAAGGTATCTCTACAGCGCACAAAGGAGTACAAAAGATATCTCTACAGCGCACAAAGGAGTACAGAAGGTATCTCTACAGCTCACAAAGGAGTACAGAAGGTATCTCTACAGCGCACAAAGGAGTACAGAAGGTATCTCTACAGCGTACAAAGGAGTACAGAAGGTATCTCTACAGCGCACAAAGGAGTACAGAAGGTATCTCTACAGCGCACAAAGGAGTACAGGAAATATCTCAAGAACGTACATAAGAGTACAGGAAATATCTCTAGAACGTACAAAGGAGTACACGTGGTATCTCTACAGCGTACAAAGGAGTACAGAAGGTATCTCTACAGCGCACAAAGGAGTACAGAAGGTATCTCTACAGCGCACAAAGGAGTACAGAAGGTATCTCTACAGCGCACAAAGGAGTACAGAAGGTATCTCTACAGCGCACAAAGGAGTACAGAAGGTATCTCTACAGCGCACAAAGGAGTACAGAAGGTACCTCTACAGCGCACAAAGGAGTACAGGAAATATCTCTAGAACGTACAAAGGAGTACACGACGTATCTCTACAGCGTACAAAGGAGTACAGAAGGTATCTCTACAGCGCACAAAGGAGTACAGAAGGTATCTCTACAGCGCACAAAGGAGTACAGAAGGTATCTCTACAGCGCACAAAGGAGTACAGAAGGTACCTCTACAGCGCAAAAATGAGTACAGGAAATACCTCTAGAACGTACAAAGGAGTACACGAGGTATCTCTACAGCGTACAAAGGAGTACAGAAGGTATCGCTACAGCGCACAAAGGAGTACAGAAGGTATCTCTACAGCGCACAAAGGAGTACAGAAGGTATCTCTACAGCGCACAAAGGAGTACAGAAGGTATCTCTACAGCGCACAAAGGAGTACAGAAGGTATCTCTACAGCGCACAAAGGAGTACAGGAAATATCTCTAGAACGTACAAACGAGTACACGAGGTATCTCTACAGCGTACAAAGGAGTACAGAAGGTATCTCTACAGCGCACAAAGGAGTACAGAAGGTATCTCTACAGCGTACGAAGGAGTACAGAAGGTATCTCTACAGCGCACAAAGGAGTACAGAAGGTATCTCTACAGCGCACAAAGGAGTACAGAAGGTATCTCTACAGCGCACAAAGGAGTACAGAAGGTATCTCTACAGCGCACAAAGGAGTACAGAAGGTATCTCTACAGCGCACAAAGGAGTACAGAAGGTATCTCTACAGCGCACAAAGGAGTACAGAAGGTATCTCTACAGCGCACAAAGGAGTACAGAAGGTATCTCTACAGCGCACAAAGGAGTACAGAAGGTATCTCTACAGCGCACAAAGGAGTACAGGAAATATCTCTAGAACGTACAAAGGAGTACACGAGGTATCTCTACAGCGTACAAAGGAGTACAGAAAGTATCTCTACAGCGCACAAAGGAGTACAGAAGGTATCTCTACAGCGCACAAAGGAGAACAGAAGGTATCTCTACAGCGCACAAAGGATTACAGAAGGTATCTCTACAGCGCACAAAGGATTACAGAAGGTATCTCTACAGCGCACAAAGGAGTACAGGAAATATCTCTAGAACGTACAAAGGAGTACACGAGGTATCTCTACAGCGTACAAAGGAGTACAGAAGGTATCTCTACAGCGCACAAAGGAGTACAGAAGGTATCTCTACAGCGCACAAAGGAGTACAGAAGGTATCTCTACAGCGCACAAAGGAGTACAGGAAATATCTCTAGAACGTACAAAGGAGTACACGAGGTATCTCTACAGCGTACAAAGGAGTACAGAAGGTATCTCTACAGCGTACAAAGGAGTACAGAAGGTATCTCTACAGCGCACAAAGGAGTACAGAAGGTATCTCTACAGCGCACAAAGGAGTACAGAAGGTATCTCTACAGCGCACAAAGGAGTACAGAAGGTATCTCTACAGCGCACAAAGGAGTACAGGAAATATCTCAAGAACGTACAAAGGAGTACACGAGGTATCTCTACAGCGTACAAAGGAGTACAGAAGGTATCTCTACAGCGCACAGAGGAGTACAGAAGGTATCTCTACAGCGCACAAAGGAGTACAGAAGGTATCTCTACAGCGCACAAAGGAGTACAGAAGGTATCTCTACAGCGTACAAAGGAGTACAGAAGGTATCTCTACAGCGCACAAAGGAGTACAGAAGGTATCTCTACAGCGCACAAAGGAGTACAGGAAATATCTCTAGAACGTACAAAGGAGTACAGGAAATATCTCTAGAACGTACAAAGAAGTACACGAGGTATCTCTACAGCGTAAAAAGGAGTACAGAAGGTATCTCTACAGCGCACAAAGGAGTACAAAAGATATCTCTACAGCGCACAAAGGAGTACAGAAGGTATCTCTACAGCTCACAAAGGAGTACAGAAGGTATCTCTACAGCGCACAAAGGAGTACAGAAGGTATCTCTACAGCGTACAAAGGAGTACAGAAGGTATCTCTACAGCGCACAAAGGAGTACAGAAGGTATCTCTACAGCGCACAAAGGAGTACAGGAAATATCTCAAGAACGTACATAAGAGTACAGGAAATATCTCTAGAACGTACAAAGGAGTACACGTGGTATCTCTACAGCGTACAAAGGAGTACAGAAGGTATCTCTACAGCGCACAAAGGAGTACAGAAGGTATCTCTACAGCGCACAAAGGAGTACAGAAGGTATCTCTACAGCGCACAAAGGAGTACAGAAGGTATCTCTACAGCGCACAAAGGAGTACAGAAGGTATCTCTACAGCGCACAAAGGAGTACAGAAGGTACCTCTACAGCGCACAAAGGAGTACAGGAAATATCTCTAGAACGTACAAAGGAGTACACGAGGTATCTCTACAGCGTACAAAGGAGTACAGAAGGTATCTCTACAGCGCACAAAGGAGTACAGAAGGTATCTCTACAGCGCACAAAGGAGTACAGAAGGTATCTCTACAGCGCACAAAGGAGTACAGAAGGTACCTCTACAGCGCAAAAATGAGTACAGGAAATACCTCTAGAACGTACAAAGGAGTACACGAGGTATCTCTACAGCGTACAAAGGAGTACAGAAGGTATCGCTACAGCGCACAAAGGAGTACAGAAGGTATCTCTACAGCGCACAAAGGAGTACAGAAGGTATCTCTACAGCGCACAAAGGAGTACAGAAGGTATCTCTACAGCGCACAAAGGAGTACAGAAGGTATCTCTACAGCGCACAAAGGAGTACAGGAAATATCTCTAGAACGTACAAACGAGTACACGAGGTATCTCTACAGCGTACAAAGGAGTACAGAAGGTATCTCTACAGCGCACAAAGGAGTACAGAAGGTATCTCTACAGCGTACGAAGGAGTACAGAAGGTATCTCTACAGCGCACAAAGGAGTACAGAAGGTATCTCTACAGCGCACAAAGGAGTACAGAAGGTATCTCTACAGCGCACAAAGGAGTACAGAAGGTATCTCTACAGCGCAAAAAGGAGTACAGAAGGTATCTCTACAGCGCACAAAGGAGTACAGAAGGTATCTCTACAGCGCACAAAGGAGTACAGGAAATATCTCTAGAACGTACAAAGGAGTACACGAGGTATCTCTACAGCGTACAAAGGAGTACAGAAGGTATCTCTACAGCGCACAAAGGAGTACAGAAGGTATCTCTACAGCGCACAAAGGAGTCCAGGAAATATCTCTCGAACGTACAAAGGAGTACACGAGGTATCTCTACAGCGCACAAAAGAGTACTGAAGGTATCTCTACAGCGCACAAAGGAGTACAGAAGGTATCTCTACAGCGCACAAAGGAGTACAGGAAATATCTCTAGAACGTACAAAGGAGTACACGAGGTATCTCTACAGCGCACAAAGGAGTACAGAAGGTATCTCTACAGCGCACAAAGGAGTACAGAAGGTATCTCTACAGCGCACAAAGGAGTACAGAAGGTATCTCTACAGCGCACAAAGGAGTACAGAAGGTATCTCTACAGCGCACAAAGGAGTACAGAAGGTATCTCTACAGCGCACAAAGGAGTACAGAAGGTATCTCTACAGCGCACAAAGGAGTACAGAAGGTATCTCTACAGCGCACAAAGGAGTACAGAAGGTATCTCTACAGCGCACAAAGGAGTACAGAAGGTATCTCTACAGCGAGCAAAGGAGTACAGGAAATATCTCTAGAACGTACAAAGGAGTACACGAGGTATCTCTACAGCGTACAAAGGAGTACAGAAGGTATCTCTACAGCGCACAAAGGAGTACAGAAGGTATCTCTACAGCGCACAAAGGAGTACAGAAGGTATCTCTACAGCGCACAAAGGAGTACAGAAGGTATCTCTACAGTGCACAAAGGAGTACAGAAGGTATCTCTACAGCGCACAAAGGAGTACAGGAAATATCTCTAGAACGTACAAAGGAGTACACGAGGTATCTCTACAGCGTACAAAGGAGTACAGAAGGTATCTCTACAGCGCACAAAGGAGTACAGAAGGTATCTCTACAGCGCACAAAGGAGTACAGAAGGTATCTCTACAGGGCACAAAGGAGTACAGAAGGTATCTCTACAGCGCACAAAGGAGTACAGGAAATATCTCTAGAACGTACAAAGGAGTACACGAGGTATCTCTACGGCGTACAAAGGAGTACAGAAGGTATCTCTACAGCGCACAAAGGAGTACAGAAGGTATCTCTACAGCGTACGAAGGAGTACAGAAGGTATCTCTACAGCGCACAAAGGAGTACAGAAGGTATCTCTACAGCGCACAAAGGAGTACAGAAGGTATCTCTACAGCGCACAAAGGAGTACAGAAGGTATCTCTACAGCGCTCAAAGGAGTACAGAAGGTATCTCTACAGCGCACAAAGGAGTACAGAAGGTATCTCTACAGCGCACAAAGGAGTACAGGAAATATCTCTAGAACGTACAAAGGAGTACACGAGGTATCTCTACAGCGTACAAAGGAGTACAGAAGGTATCTCTACAGCGCACAAAGGAGTACAGAAGGTATCTCTACAGCGTACGAAGGAGTACAGAAGGTATCTCTAGAGCGCACAAAGGAGTACAGAAGGTATCTCTACAGCGCACAAAGGAGTACAGAAGGTATCTCTACAGCGCACAAACGAGTACAGAAGGTATCTCTACAGCGCACAAAGGAGTACAGAAGGTATCTCTACAGCGCACAAAGAAGTACAGAAGGTATCTCTACAGCGCACAAAGGAGTACAGGAAATATCTCTAGAACGTACAAAGGAGTACACGAGGTATCTCTACAGCGTACAAAGGAGTACAGAAGGTATCTCTAAAGCGCACAAAGGAATACAGAAGGTAACTCTACAGCGCACAGAGGAGTACAGGAAATATCTCTAGAACGTACAAAGGAGTACACGAGGTATCTCTACAGCGCACAAAGGAGTACAGAAGGTATCTCTACAGCGCACAAAGGAGTACAGAAGGTATCTCTACAGCGCACAAAGGAGTACAGGAAATATCTCTAGAACGTACAAAGGAGTACACGAGGTATCTCTACAGCGCACAAAGGAGTACAGAAGGTATCTCTACAGCGTACAGAGGAGTACAGAAGGTATCTCTACAGCGCACAAAGGAGTACAGAAGGTATCTCTACAGCGCACAAAGGAGTACAGAAGGTATCTCTACAGCGCACAAAGGAGTACAGGAAATATCTCTAGAACGTACAAAGGAGTACACGAGGTATCTCTACAGCGTACGAAGGAGTACAGAAGGTATCTCTACAGCGTACAAAGGAGTACAGAAGGTATATCTACAGCGCACAAAGAAGTACAGAAGGTATCTCTACAGTGCACAAAGGAGTACAGAAGGTATCTCTACAGCGCACAAAGGAGTACAGAAGGTATCTCTACAGCGCACAAAGGAGTACAGAAGGTATCTCTACAGCGCACAAAGGAGTACAGAAGGTATCTCTACAGCGCACAAAGGAGTACAGAAGGTATCTCTACAGCGCACAAAGGAGTACAGGAAATATCTCTAGAACGTACAAAGGAGTACACGAGGTATCTCTACAGCGTACAAAGGAGTACAAAAGGTATCTCTACAGCGCACAAAGGAGTACAGAAGGAATCTCTACAGCGCACAAAGGAGTACAGAAGGTATCTCTACAGCGCACAAAGGAGTACAGAAGGTATCTCTACAGCACAAAAAGGAGTACAGGAAATATCTCTAGAACGTACAAAGGAGTACACGAGGTATCTCTACAGCGTACAAAGAAGTACAGAAGGTATCTCTACAGCGCACAAAGGAGTACAGAAGGTATCTCTACAGCGCACAAAGGAGTACAGAAGGTATCTCTACAGCGCACAAAGGAGTACAGAAGGTATCTCTACAGCGCACAAAGGAGTACAGAAGGTATCTCTACAGCGCACAAAGGAGTACAGGAAATATCTCTAGAACGTACAAAGGAGTACACGAGGTATCTCTACAGCGTACAAAGGAGTACAGAAAGTATCTCTACAGCGCACAAAGGAGTACAGAAGGTATCTCTACAGCGCACAAAGGAGAACAGAAGGTATCTCTACAGCGCACAAAGGATTACAGAAGGTATCTCTACAGCGCACAAAGGATTACAGAAGGTATCTCTACAGCGCACAAAGGAGTACAGGAAATATCTCTAGAACGTACAAAGGAGTACACGAGGTATCTCTACAGCGTACAAAGGAGTACAGAAGGTATCTCTACAGCGCACAAAGGAGTACAGAAGGTATCTCTACAGCGCACAAAGGAGTACAGAAGGTATCTCTACAGCGCACAAAGGAGTACAGGAAATATCTCTAGAACGTACAAAGGAGTACACGAGGTATCTCTACAGCGTACAAAGGAGTACAGAAGGTATCTCTACAGCGTACAAAGGAGTACAGAAGGTATCTCTACAGCGCACAAAGGAGTACAGAAGGTATCTCTACAGCGCACAAAGGAGTACAGAAGGTATCTCTACAGCGCACAAAGGAGTACAGAAGGTATCTCTACAGCGCACAAAGGAGTACAGGAAATATCTCAAGAACGTACAAAGGAGTACACGAGGTATCTCTACAGCGTACAAAGGAGTACAGAAGGTATCTCTACAGCGCACAGAGGAGTACAGAAGGTATCTCTACAGCGCACAAAGGAGTACAGAAGGTATCTCTACAGCGCACAAAGGAGTACAGAAGGTATCTCTACAGCGTACAAAGGAGTACAGAAGGTATCTCTACAGCGCACAAAGGAGTACAGAAGGTATCTCTACAGCGCACAAAGGAGTACAGGAAATATCTCTAGAACGTACAAAGGAGTACAGGAAATATCTCTAGAACGTACAAAGAAGTACACGAGGTATCTCTACAGCGTAAAAAGGAGTACAGAAGGTATCTCTACAGCGCACAAAGGAGTACAGAAGGTATCTCTACAGCGCACAAAGGAGTACAGAAGGTATCTCTACAGCGCACAAAGGAGTACAAAAGATATCTCTACAGCGCACAAAGGAGTACAGAAGGTATCTCTACAGCTCACAAAGGAGTACAGAAGGTATCTCTACAGCGCACAAAGGAGTACAGAAGGTATCTCTACAGCGTACAAAGGAGTACAGAAGGTATCTCTACAGCGCACAAAGGAGTACAGAAGGTATCTCTACAGCGCACAAAGGAGTACAGGAAATATCTCAAGAACGTACATAAGAGTACAGGAAATATCTCTAGAACGTACAAAGGAGAACACGTGGTATCTCTACAGCGTACAAAGGAGTACAGAAGGTATCTCTACAGCGCACAAAGGAGTACAGAAGGTATCTCTACAGCGCACAAAGGAGTACAGAAGGTATCTCTACAGCGCACAAAGGAGTACAGAAGGTATCTCTACAGCGCACAAAGGAGTACAGAAGGTATCTCTACAGCGCACAAAGGAGTACAGAAGGTACCTCTACAGCGCACAAAGGAGTACAGGAAATATCTCTAGAACGTACAAAGGAGTACACGAGGTATCTCTACAGCGTACAAAGGAGTACAGAAGGTATCTCTACAGCGCACAAAGGAGTACAGAAGGTATCTCTACAGCGCACAAAGGAGTACAGAAGGTATCTCTACAGCGCACAAAGGAGTACAGAAGGTACCTCTACAGCGCAAAAATGAGTACAGGAAATACCTCTAGAACGTACAAAGGAGTACACGAGGTATCTCTACAGCGTACAAAGGAGTACAGAAGGTATCGCTACAGCGCACAAAGGAGTACAGAAGGTATCTCTACAGCGCACAAAGGAGTACAGAAGGTATCTCTACAGCGCACAAAGGAGTACAGAAGGTATCTCTACAGCGCACAAAGGAGTACAGAAGGTATCTCTACAGCGCACAAAGGAGTACAGGAAATATCTCTAGAACGTACAAACGAGTACACGAGGTATCTCTACAGCGTACAAAGGAGTACAGAAGGTATCTCTACAGCGCACAAAGGAGTACAGAAGGTATCTCTACAGCGTACGAAGGAGTACAGAAGGTATCTCTACAGCGCACAAAGGAGTACAGAAGGTATCTCTACAGCGCACAAAGGAGTACAGAAGGTATCTCTACAGCGCACAAAGGAGTACAGAAGGTATCTCTACAGCGCAAAAAGGAGTACAGAAGGTATCTCTACAGCGCACAAAGGAGTACAGAAGGTATCTCTACAGCGCACAAAGGAGTACAGGAAATATCTCTAGAACGTACAAAGGAGTACACGACGTATCTCTACAGCGTACAAAGGAGTACAGAAGGTATCTCTACAGCGCACAAAGGAGTACAGAAGGTATCTCTACAGCGCACAAAGGAGTCCAGGAAATATCTCTCGAACGTACAAAGGAGTACACGAGGTATCTCTACAGCGCACAAAAGAGTACTGAAGGTATCTCTACAGCGCACAAAGGAGTACAGAAGGTATCTCTACAGCGCACAAAGGAGTACAGGAAATATCTCTAGAACGTACAAAGGAGTACACGAGGTATCTCTACAGCGCACAAAGGAGTACAGAAGGTATCTCTACAGCGCACAAAGGAGTACAGAAGGTATCTCTACAGCGCACAAAGGAGTACAGAAGGTATCTCTACAGCGCACAAAGGAGTACAGAAGGTATCTCTACAGCGCACAAAGGAGTACAGAAGGTATCTCTACAGCGCACAAAGGAGTACAGAAGGTATCTCTACAGCGCACAAAGGAGTACAGAAGGTATCTCTACAGCGCACAAAGGAGTACAGAAGGTATCTCTACAGCGCACAAAGGAGTACAGAAGGTATCTCTACAGCGAGCAAAGGAGTACAGGAAATATCTCTAGAACGTACAAAGGAGTACACGAGGTATCTCTACAGCGTACAAAGGAGTACAGAAGGTATCTCTACAGCGCACAAAGGAGTACAGAAGGTATCTCTACAGCGCACAAAGGAGTACAGAAGGTATCTCTACAGCGCACAAAGGAGTACAGAAGGTATCTCTACAGTGCACAAAGGAGTACAGAAGGTATCTCTACAGCGCACAAAGGAGTACAGGAAATATCTCTAGAACGTACAAAGGAGTACACGAGGTATCTCTACAGCGTACAAAGGAGTACAGAAGGTATCTCTACAGCGCACAAAGGAGTACAGAAGGTATCTCTACAGCGCACAAAGGAGTACAGAAGGTATCTCTACAGGGCACAAAGGAGTACAGAAGGTATCTCTACAGCGCACAAAGGAGTACAGGAAATATCTCTAGAACGTACAAAGGAGTACACGAGGTATCTCTACAGCGTACAAAGGAGTACAGAAGGTATCTCTACAGCGCACAAAGGAGTACAGAAGGTATCTCTACAGCGTACGAAGGAGTACAGAAGGTATCTCTACAGCGCACAAAGGAGTACAGAAGGTATCTCTACAGCGCACAAAGGAGTACAGAAGGTATCTCTACAGCGCACAAAGGAGTACAGAAGGTATCTCTACAGCGCTCAAAGGAGTACAGAAGGTATCTCTACAGCGCACAAAGGAGTACAGAAGGTATCTCTACAGCGCACAAAGGAGTACAGGAAATATCTCTAGAACGTACAAAGGAGTACACGAGGTATCTCTACAGCGTACAAAGGAGTACAGAAGGTATCTCTACAGCGCACAAAGGAGTACAGAAGGAATCTCTACAGCGTACGAAGGAGTACAGAAGGTATCTCTAGAGCGCACAAAGGAGTACAGAAGGTATCTCTACAGCGCACAAAGGAGTACAGAAGGTATCTCTACAGCGCACAAACGAGTACAGAAGGTATCTCTACAGCGCACAAAGGAGTACAGAAGGTATCTCTACAGCGCACAAAGAAGTACAGAAGGTATCTCTACAGCGCACAGAGGAGTACAGGAAATATCTCTAGAACGTACAAAGGAGTACACGAGGTATCTCTACAGCGTACAAAGGAGTACAGAAGGTATCTCTACAGCGCACAAAGGAGTACAGAAGGTATCTCTACAGCGCACAAAGGAGTACAGGAAATATCTCTAGAACGTACAAAGAAGTACACGAGGTATCTCTACAGCGCACAAAGGAGTACAGAAGGTATCTCTACAGCGCACAAAGGAGTACAGAAGGTATCTCTACAGCGCACAAAGGAGTACAGGAAATATCTCTAGAACGTACAAAGGAGTACACGAGGTATCTCTACAGCGCACAAAGGAGTACAGAAGGTATCTCTACAGCGCGCAAAGGAGTACAGAAGGTATCTCTATAGCGCACAAAGGAGTACAGAAGGTATCTCTACAGCGCACAAAGGAGTACAGAAGGTATCTCTACAGCGCACAAAGGAGTACAGAAGGTATCTCTACAGCGCACAAAGGAGTACAGAAGGTATCTCTACAGCGCACAAAGGAGTACAGAAGGTATCTCTACAGCGCACAAAGGAGTACAGAAGGTATCTCTACAGCGCACAAAGAAGTACAGAAGGTATCTCTACAGCGCACAAAGGAGTACAGGAAATATCTCTAGAACGTACAAAGGAGTACACGAGGTATCTATACAGCGTACAAAGGAGTACAGAAGGTATCTCTACAGCGCACAAAGGAGTACAGAAGGTATCTCTACAGCGCACAAAGGAGTACAGAAGGTATCTCTACAGCGCACAAAGGAGTACAGAAGGTATCTCTAGAGCGCACAAAGGAGTACAGAAGGTATCTCTCCAGCGAACAAAGGAGTACAGGAAATATCTCTAGAACGTACAAAGGAGTACACGAGGTATCTCTACAGCGTACAAAGGAGTACAGAAGGTATCTCTACAGCGCACAAAGGAGTACAGAAGGTATCTCTACAGCGCACAAAGGAGTTCAGAAGGTATCTCTACAGCGCACAAAGGAGTACAGAAGGTATCTCTACAGCGCACATAGGAGTACAGGAAATATCTCTAGAACGTACAAAGGAGTACACGAGGTATCTCTACAGCGTACAAAGGAGTACAGAAGGTATCTCTAAAGCGCACAAAGGAATACAGAAGGTAACTCTACAGCGCACAGAGGAGTACAGGAAATATCTCTAGAACGTACAAAGGAGTACACGAGGTATCTCTACAGCGCACAAAGGAGTACAGAAGGTATCTCTACAGCGCACAAAGGAGTACAGAAGGTATCTCTACAGCGCACAAAGGAGTACAGGAAATATCTCTAGAACGTACAAAGGAGTACACGAGGTATCTCTACAGCGCACAAAGGAGTACAGAAGGTATCTCTACAGCGCACAAAGGATTACAGAAGGTATCTCTACAGCGCACAAAGGAGTACAGAAGGTATCTCTACAGCGCACAAAGGAGTACAGAAGGTATCTCTACAGCGCACAAAGGAGAACAGAAGGTATCTCTACAGCGCACAAAGGAGTACAGAAGGTATCTCTACAGCGCACAAAGGAGTACAGAAGGTATCTCTACAGCGCACAAACGAGTACAGAAGGTATCTCTACAGCGCACAAAGGAGTACAGAAGGTATCTCTACAGCGCACAAAGGAGTACAGGAAATACCTCTAGAACGTACAAAGGAGTACACGAGGTATCTCTACAGCGTACAAAGGAGTACAGAAGGTATCTCTACAGCGTACAAAGGAGTACAGAAGGTATCTCTACAGCGCACAAAGGAGTACAGAAGGTATCTCTACAGCGCACAAAGGAGTACAGAAGGTATCTCTACAGCGCACAAAGGAGTACAGGAAATATCTCTAGAACGTACAAAGGAGTACACGAGGTATCTCTACAGCGTACGAAGGAGTACAGAAGGTATCTCTACAGCGTACAAAGGAGTACAGAAGGTATCTCTACAGCGCACAAAGAAGTACAGAAGGTATCTCTACAGTGCACAAAGGAGTACAGAAGGTATCTCTACAGCGCACAAAGGAGTACAGAAGGTATCTCTACAGCGCACAAAGGAGTACAGAAGGTATCTCTACAGCGCACAAAGGAGTACAGAAGGTATCTCTACAGCGCACAAAGGAGTACAGAAGGTATCTCTACAGCGCACAAAGGAGTACAGGAAATATCTCTAGAACGTACAAAGGAGTACACGAGGTATCTCTACAGCGTACAAAGGAGTACAAAAGGTATCTCTACAGCGCACAAAGGAGTACAGAAGGAATCTCTACAGCGCACAAAGGAGTACAGAAGGTATCTCTACAGCGCACAAAGGAGTACAGAAGGTATCTCTACAGCACACAAAGGAGTACAGGAAATATCTCTAGAACGTACAAAGGAGTACACGAGGTATCTCTACAGCGTACAAAGAAGTACAGAAGGTATCTCTACAGCGCACAAAGGAGTACAGAAAAATCTCTACAGCGCACAAAAGAGTACAGAAGGTATCTCTACAGCGCACAAAGGAGTACAGAAGGTATCTCTACAGCGCACAAAGGAGTACAGAAGGTATCTCTACAGCGCACAAAGGAGTACAGGAAATATCTCTAGAACGTACAAAGGAGTACACGAGGTATCTCTACAGCGCACAAAGGAGTACAGAAGGTATCTCTACAGCGCACAAAGGAGTACCGAAGGTATCTCTACAGCGCACAAAGGAGTACAGGAAATATCTCTAGAACGTACAAAGGAGTACACGAAATATCTCTACAGCGCACAAAGGAGTACAGAAGGTATCTCTACAGCGCACAAAGGAGCACAGAAGGTATCTCTACAGCGCACAAAGGATTACAGAAGGTATCTCTACAGCGCACAAAGGAGTACAGAAGGTATCTCTACAGCGCACAAAGGAGTACAGAAGGTATCTCTACAGCGCACAAAGGAGTACAGAAGGTATCTCTACAGCGCACAAAGGAGTACAGAAGGTATCTCTACAGCGCACAAAGGAGTACAGGAAATATCTCTAGAACGTACAAAGGAGTACACGAGGTATCTCTACAGCGTACAAAGGAGTACAGAAGGTATCTCTACAGCGCACAAAGGAGTACAGAAGGTATCTCTACAGCGCACAAAGGAGAACAGAAGGTATCTCTACAGCGCACAAAGGATTACAGAAGGTATCTCTACAGCGCACAAAGGAGTACAGGAAATATCTCTAGAACGTACAAAGGAGTACACGAGGTATCTCTACAGCGTACAAAGGAGTACAGAAGGTATCTCTACAGCGCACAAAGGAGTACAGAAGGTATCTCTACAGCGAACAAAGGAGTACAGAAGGTATCTCTACAGCGCACAAAGGAGTACAGGAAATATCTCTAGAACGTACAAAGGAGTACACGAGGTATCTCTACAGCGTACAAAGGAGTACAGAAGGTATCTCTACAGCGTACAAAGGAGTACAGAAGGTATCTCTACGGCGCACAAAGGAGTACAGAAGGTATCTCTACAGCGCACAAAGGAGTACAGAAGGTATCTCTACAGCGCACGAAGGAGTACAGAAGGTATCTCTACAGCGCACAAAGGAGTACAGGAAATATCTCTAGAACGTACAAAGGAGTACACGAGGTATCTCTACAGCGTACAAAGGAGTACAGAAGGTATCTCTACAGCGCACAGAGGAGTACAGAAGGTATCTCTACAGCGCACAAAGGAGTACAGAAGGTATCTCTACAGCGCACAAAGGAGTACAGAAGGTATCTCTACAGCGTACAAAGGAGTACAGAAGGTATCCCTACAGCGCACAAAGGAGTACAGAAGGTATCTCTACAGCGCACAAAGGAGTACAGGAAATATCTCTAGAACGTACAAAGGAGTACAGGAAATATCTCTAGAACGTACAAAGAAGTACACGAGGTATCGCTACAGCGTAAAAAGGAATACAGAAGGTATCTCTACAGCGCACAAAGGAGTACAGAAGGTATCTCTACAGCGCACAAAGGAGTACAGAAGGTATCTCTACAGCGCACAAAGGAGTACAAAAGATATTTCTACAGCGCACAAAGGAGTACAGAAGGTATCTCTACAGCTCACAAAGGAGTACAGAAGGTATCTCTACAGCGCACAAAGGAGTACAGAAGGTATCTCTACAGCGTACAAAGGAGTACAGAAGGTATCTCTACAGCGCACAAAGGAGTACAGAAGGTATCTCTACAGCGCACAAAGGAGTAGAGGAAATATCTCTAGAACGTACAAAGGAGTACAGGAAATATCTCTAGAACGTACAAAGGAGTACACGAGGTATCTCTACAGCGTACAAAGGAGTACAGAAGGTATCTCTACAGCGCACAAAGGAGTACAGAAGGTATCTCTACAGCGCACAAAGGAGTACAGAAGGTATCTCTACAGCGCACAAAGGAGTACAGAAGGTATCTCTACAGCGCACAAAGGAGTACAGAAGGTATCTCTACAGCGCACAAAGGAGTACAGAAGGTATCTCTACAGCGCACAAAGGAGTACAGAAGGTATCTCTACAGCGCACAAAGGAGAACAGAAGGTATCTCTACAGCGCACAAAGGAGTACAGAAGGTATCTCTACAGCGCACAAAGGAGTACAGAAGGTATCTCTACAGCGCACAAACGAGTACAGAAGGTATCTCTACAGCGCACAAAGGAGTACAGAAGGTATCTCTACAGCGCACAAAGGAGTACAGGAAATACCTCTAGAACGTACAAAGGAGTACACGAGGTATCTCTACAGCGTACAAAGGAGTACAGAAGGTATCTCTACAGCGTACAAAGGAGTACAGAAGGTATCTCTACAGCGCACAAAGGAGTACAGAAGGTATCTCTACAGCGCACAAAGGAGTACAGAAGGTATCTCTACAGCGCACAAAGGAGTACAGGAAATATCTCTAGAACGTACAAAGGAGTACACGAGGTATCTCTACAGCGTACGAAGGAGTACAGAAGGTATCTCTACAGCGTACAAAGGAGTACAGAAGGTATCTCTACAGCGCACAAAGAAGTACAGAAGGTATCTCTACAGTGCACAAAGGAGTACAGAAGGTATCTCTACAGCGCACAAAGGAGTACAGAAGGTATCTCTACAGCGCACAAAGGAGTACAGAAGGTATCTCTACAGCGCACAAAGGAGTACAGAAGGTATCTCTACAGCGCACAAAGGAGTACAGAAGGTATCTCTACAGCGCACAAAGGAGTACAGGAAATATCTCTAGAACGTACAAAGGAGTACACGAGGTATCTCTACAGCGTACAAAGGAGTACAAAAGGTATCTCTACAGCGCACAAAGGAGTACAGAAGGAATCTCTACAGCGCACAAAGGAGTACAGAAGGTATCTCTACAGCGCACAAAGGAGTACAGAAGGTATCTCTACAGCACACAAAGGAGTACAGGAAATATCTCTAGAACGTACAAAGGAGTACACGAGGTATCTCTACAGCGTACAAAGAAGTACAGAAGGTATCTCTACAGCGCACAAAGGAGTACAGAAAAATCTCTACAGCGCACAAAAGAGTACAGAAGGTATCTCTACAGCGCACAAAGGAGTACAGAAGGTATCTCTACAGCGCACAAAGGAGTACAGAAGGTATCTCTACAGCGCACAAAGGAGTACAGGAAATATCTCTAGAACGTACAAAGGAGTACACGAGGTATCTCTACAGCGCACAAAGGAGTACAGAAGGTATCTCTACAGCGCACAAAGGAGTACCGAAGGTATCTCTACAGCGCACAAAGGAGTACAGGAAATATCTCTAGAACGTACAAAGGAGTACACGAAATATCTCTACAGCGCACAAAGGAGTACAGAAGGTATCTCTACAGCGCACAAAGGAGCACAGAAGGTATCTCTACAGCGCACAAAGGATTACAGAAGGTATCTCTACAGCGCACAAAGGAGTACAGAAGGTATCTCTACAGCGCACAAAGGAGTACAGAAGGTATCTCTACAGCGCACAAAGGAGTACAGAAGGTATCTCTACAGCGCACAAAGGAGTACAGAAGGTATCTCTACAGCGCACAAAGGAGTACAGGAAATATCTCTAGAACGTACAAAGGAGTACACGAGGTATCTCTACAGCGTACAAAGGAGTACAGAAGGTATCTCTACAGCGCACAAAGGAGTACAGAAGGTATCTCTACAGCGCACAAAGGAGAACAGAAGGTATCTCTACAGCGCACAAAGGATTACAGAAGGTATCTCTACAGCGCACAAAGGAGTACAGGAAATATCTCTAGAACGTACAAAGGAGTACACGAGGTATCTCTACAGCGTACAAAGGAGTACAGAAGGTATCTCTACAGCGCACAAAGGAGTACAGAAGGTATCTCTACAGCGAACAAAGGAGTACAGAAGGTATCTCTACAGCGCACAAAGGAGTACAGGAAATATCTCTAGAACGTACAAAGGAGTACACGAGGTATCTCTACAGCGTACAAAGGAGTACAGAAGGTATCTCTACAGCGTACAAAGGAGTACAGAAGGTATCTCTACGGCGCACAAAGGAGTACAGAAGGTATCTCTACAGCGCACAAAGGAGTACAGAAGGTATCTCTACAGCGCACAAAGGAGTACAGAAGGTATCTCTACAGCGCACAAAGGAGTACAGGAAATATCTCTAGAACGTACAAAGGAGTACACGAGGTATCTCTACAGCGTACAAAGGAGTACAGAAGGTATCTCTACAGCGCACAGAGGAGTACAGAAGGTATCTCTACAGCGCACAAAGGAGTACAGAAGGTATCTCTACAGCGCACAAAGGAGTACAGAAGGTATCTCTACAGCGTACAAAGGAGTACAGAAGGTATCTCTACAGCGCACAAAGGAGTACAGAAGGTATCTCTACAGCGCACAAAGGAGTACAGGAAATATCTCTAGAACGTACAAAGGAGTACAGGAAATATCTCTAGAACGTACAAAGAAGTACACGAGGTATCGCTACAGCGTAAAAAGGAATACAGAAGGTATCTCTTCAGCGCACAAAGGAGTACAGAAGGTATCTCTACAGCGCACAAAGGAGTAGAGGAAATATCTCTAGAACGTACAAAGGAGTACAGGAAATATCTCTAGAACGTACAAAGGAGTACACGAGGTATCTCTACAGCGTACAAAGGAGTACAGAAGGTATCTCTACAGCGCACAAAGGAGTACAGAAGGTATCTCTACAGCGCACAAAGGAGTACAGAAGGTATCTCTACAGCGCACAAAGGAGTACAGAAGGTATCTCTACAGCGCACAAAGGAGTACAGAAGGTATCTCTACAGCGCACAAAGGAGTACAGAAGGTATCTCTACAGCGCACAAAGGAGTACAGAAGGTATCTCTACAGCGCACAAAGGAGAACAGAAGGTATCTCTACAGCGCACAAAGGAGTACAGAAGGTATCTCTACAGCGCACAAAGGAGTACAGAAGGTATCTCTACAGCGCACAAACGAGTACAGAAGGTATCTCTACAGCGCACAAAGGAGTACAGAAGGTATCTCTACAGCGCACAAAGGAGTACAGGAAATACCTCTAGAACGTACAAAGGAGTACACGAGGTATCTCTACAGCGTACAAAGGAGTACAGAAGGTATCTCTACAGCGTACAAAGGAGTACAGAAGGTATCTCTACAGCGCACAAAGGAGTACAGAAGGTATCTCTACAGCGCACAAAGGAGTACAGAAGGTATCTCTACAGCGCACAAAGGAGTACAGGAAATATCTCTAGAACGTACAAAGGAGTACACGAGGTATCTCTACAGCGTACGAAGGAGTACAGAAGGTATCTCTACAGCGTACAAAGGAGTACAGAAGGTATCTCTACAGCGCACAAAGAAGTACAGAAGGTATCTCTACAGTGCACAAAGGAGTACAGAAGGTATCTCTACAGCGCACAAAGGAGTACAGAAGGTATCTCTACAGCGCACAAAGGAGTACAGAAGGTATCTCTACAGCGCACAAAGGAGTACAGAAGGTATCTCTACAGCGCACAAAGGAGTACAGAAGGTATCTCTACAGCGCACAAAGGAGTACAGGAAATATCTCTAGAACGTACAAAGGAGTACACGAGGTATCTCTACAGCGTACAAAGGAGTACAAAAGGTATCTCTACAGCGCACAAAGGAGTACAGAAGGAATCTCTACAGCGCACAAAGGAGTACAGAAGGTATCTCTACAGCGCACAAAGGAGTACAGAAGGTATCTCTACAGCACACAAAGGAGTACAGGAAATATCTCTAGAACGTACAAAGGAGTACACGAGGTATCTCTACAGCGTACAAAGAAGTACAGAAGGTATCTCTACAGCGCACAAAGGAGTACAGAAAAATCTCTACAGCGCACAAAAGAGTACAGAAGGTATCTCTACAGCGCACAAAGGAGTACAGAAGGTATCTCTACAGCGCACAAAGGAGTACAGAAGGTATCTCTACAGCGCACAAAGGAGTACAGGAAATATCTCTAGAACGTACAAAGGAGTACACGAGGTATCTCTACAGCGCACAAAGGAGTACAGAAGGTATCTCTACAGCGCACAAAGGAGTACCGAAGGTATCTCTACAGCGCACAAAGGAGTACAGGAAATATCTCTAGAACGTACAAAGGAGTACACGAAATATCTCTACAGCGCACAAAGGAGTACAGAAGGTATCTCTACAGCGCACAAAGGAGCACAGAAGGTATCTCTACAGCGCACAAAGGATTACAGAAGGTATCTCTACAGCGCACAAAGGAGTACAGAAGGTATCTCTACAGCGCACAAAGGAGTACAGAAGGTATCTCTACAGCGCACAAAGGAGTACAGAAGGTATCTCTACAGCGCACAAAGGAGTACAGAAGGTATCTCTACAGCGCACAAAGGAGTACAGGAAATATCTCTAGAACGTACAAAGGAGTACACGAGGTATCTCTACAGCGTACAAAGGAGTACAGAAGGTATCTCTACAGCGCACAAAGGAGTACAGAAGGTATCTCTACAGCGCACAAAGGAGAACAGAAGGTATCTCTACAGCGCACAAAGGATTACAGAAGGTATCTCTACAGCGCACAAAGGAGTACAGGAAATATCTCTAGAACGTACAAAGGAGTACACGAGGTATCTCTACAGCGTACAAAGGAGTACAGAAGGTATCTCTACAGCGCACAAAGGAGTACAGAAGGTATCTCTACAGCGAACAAAGGAGTACAGAAGGTATCTCTACAGCGCACAAAGGAGTACAGGAAATATCTCTAGAACGTACAAAGGAGTACACGAGGTATCTCTACAGCGTACAAAGGAGTACAGAAGGTATCTCTACAGCGTACAAAGGAGTACAGAAGGTATCTCTACGGCGCACAAAGGAGTACAGAAGGTATCTCTACAGCGCACAAAGGAGTACAGAAGGTATCTCTACAGCGCACAAAGGAGTACAGAAGGTATCTCTACAGCGCACAAAGGAGTACAGGAAATATCTCTAGAACGTACAAAGGAGTACACGAGGTATCTCTACAGCGTACAAAGGAGTACAGAAGGTATCTCTACAGCGCACAGAGGAGTACAGAAGGTATCTCTACAGCGCACAAAGGAGTACAGAAGGTATCTCTACAGCGCACAAAGGAGTACAGAAGGTATCTCTACAGCGTACAAAGGAGTACAGAAGGTATCTCTACAGCGCACAAAGGAGTACAGAAGGTATCTCTACAGCGCACAAAGGAGTACAGGAAATATCTCTAGAACGTACAAAGGAGTACAGGAAATATCTCTAGAACGTACAAAGAAGTACACGAGGTATCGCTACAGCGTAAAAAGGAATACAGAAGGTATCTCTTCAGCGCACAAAGGAGTACAGAAGGTATCTCTACAGCGCACAAAGGAGTACAGAAGGTATCTCTACAGCGCACAAAGGAGTACAAAAGATATTTCTACAGCGCACAAAGGAGTACAGAAGGTATCTCTACAGCTCACAAAGGAGTACAGAAGGTATCTCTACAGCGCACAAAGGAGTACAGAAGGTATCTCTACAGCGTACAAAGGAGTACAGAAGGTATCTCTACAGCGCACAAAGGAGTACAGAAGGTATCTCTACAGCGCACAAAGGAGTAGAGGAAATATCTCTAGAACGTACAAAGGAGTACAGGAAATATCTCTAGAACGTACAAAGGAGTACACGAGGTATCTCTACAGCGTACAAAGGAGTACAGAAGGTATCTCTACAGCGCACAAAGGAGTACAGAAGGTATCTCTACAGCGCACAAAGGAGTACAGAAGGTATCTCTACAGCGCACAAAGGAGTACAGAAGGTATCTCTACAGCGCACAAAGGAGTACAGAAGGTATCTCTACAGCGCACAAAGGAGTACAGGAAATATCTCTAGAACGTACAAAGGAGTACACGAGGTATCTCTACAGCGTACAAAGGAGTACAGAAGGTATCTCTACAGCGCACAAAGGAGTACAGAAGGTATCTCTACAGCGCACAAAGGAGTACAGAAGGTATCTCTACAGCGCACAAAGGAGTACAGAAGGTACCTGTACAGCGCAAAAATGAGTACAGGAAATATCTCTAGAACGTACAAAGGAGTACACGAGGTATCTCTACAGCGTACAAAGGAGTACAAAAGGTATCGCTACAGCGCACAAAGGAGTACAGAAGGTATCTCTACAGCGCACAAAGGAGTACAAAAGGTATCTCTACAGCGCACAAAGGAGTACAGAAGGTATCTCTACAGCGCACAAAGGAGTACAGAAGGTATCTCTACAGCGCACAAAGGAGTACAGGAAATATCTCTAGAACGTACAAAGGAGTACACGAGGTATCTCTACAGCGCACAAAGGAGTACAGAAGGTATCTCTACAGCGCACAAAGGAGTACAGAAGGTATCTCTACAGCGCACAAAGGAGTACAAGAAATATCTCTAGAACGTACAAAGGAGTACACGAGGTATCTCTACAGCGCACAAAGGAGTACAGAAGGTATCTCTACAGCGCACAAAGGAGTACAGAAGGTATTTCTACAGCGCACAAAGGAGTACAAAAGGTATCTCTACAGCGCACAATGGAGTACAGAAGGTATCTCTACAGCGCACAAAGGAGTACAGAAGGTATCTCTACAGCGCACAAAGAAGTACAGAATGTATCTCTTCAGCGCACAAAGGAGTACAGAAGGTATCTCTACAGCGCACAAAGGAGTACAGGAAATATCTCTAGAACGTACAAAGGAGTACACGAGGTATCTCTACAGCGTACAAAGGAGTACAGAAGGTATCTCTACAGCGCACAAAGGAGTACAGAAGGTATCTCTACAGCGTACGAAGGAGTACAGAAGGTATCTCTACAGCGCACAAAGGAGTACAGAAGGTATCTCTACAGCGCACAAAGGAGTACAGAAGGTATCTCTACAGCGCACAAAGGAGTACAGAAGGTATCTCTACAGCGCACAAAGGAGTACCGAAGGTATCTCTACAGCGCACAAAGGAGTACAGGAAATATCTCTAGAACGTACAAAGGAGTACACGAAATATCTCTACAGCGCACAAAGGAGTACAGAAGGTATCTCTACAGCGCACAAAGGAGCACAGAAGGTATCTCTACAGCGCACAAAGGATTACAGAAGGTATCTCTACAGCGCACAAAGGAGTACAGAAGGTATCTCTACAGCGCACAAAGGAGTACAGAAGGTATCTCTACAGCGCACAAAGGAGTACAGAAGGTATCTCTACAGCGCACAAAGGAGTACAGAAGGTATCTCTACAGCGCACAAAGGAGTACAGGAAATATCTCTAGAACGTACAAAGGAGTACACGAGGTATCTCTACAGCGTACAAAGGAGTACAGAAGGTATCTCTACAGCGCACAAAGGAGTACAGAAGGTATCTCTACAGCGCACAAAGGAGAACAGAAGGTATCTCTACAGCGCACAAAGGATTACAGAAGGTATCTCTACAGCGCACAAAGGAGTACAGGAAATATCTCTAGAACGTACAAAGGAGTACACGAGGTATCTCTACAGCGTACAAAGGAGTACAGAAGGTATCTCTACAGCGCACAAAGGAGTACAGAAGGTATCTCTACAGCGAACAAAGGAGTACAGAAGGTATCTCTACAGCGCACAAAGGAGTACAGGAAATATCTCTAGAACGTACAAAGGAGTACACGAGGTATCTCTACAGCGTACAAAGGAGTACAGAAGGTATCTCTACAGCGTACAAAGGAGTACAGAAGGTATCTCTACGGCGCACAAAGGAGTACAGAAGGTATCTCTACAGCGCACAAAGGAGTACAGAAGGTATCTCTACAGCGCACAAAGGAGTACAGAAGGTATCTCTACAGCGCACAAAGGAGTACAGGAAATATCTCTAGAACGTACAAAGGAGTACACGAGGTATCTCTACAGCGTACAAAGGAGTACAGAAGGTATCTCTACAGCGCACAGAGGAGTACAGAAGGTATCTCTACAGCGCACAAAGGAGTACAGAAGGTATCTCTACAGCGCACAAAGGAGTACAGAAGGTATCTCTACAGCGTACAAAGGAGTACAGAAGGTATCTCTACAGCGCACAAAGGAGTACAGAAGGTATCTCTACAGCGCACAAAGGAGTACAGGAAATATCTCTAGAACGTACAAAGGAGTACAGGAAATATCTCTAGAACGTACAAAGAAGTACACGAGGTATCGCTACAGCGTAAAAAGGAATACAGAAGGTATCTCTTCAGCGCACAAAGGAGTACAGAAGGTATCTCTACAGCGCACAAAGGAGTACAGAAGGTATCTCTACAGCGCACAAAGGAGTACAAAAGATATTTCTACAGCGCACAAAGGAGTACAGAAGGTATCTCTACAGCTCACAAAGGAGTACAGAAGGTATCTCTACAGCGCACAAAGGAGTACAGAAGGTATCTCTACAGCGTACAAAGGAGTACAGAAGGTATCTCTACAGCGCACAAAGGAGTACAGAAGGTATCTCTACAGCGCACAAAGGAGTAGAGGAAATATCTCTAGAACGTACAAAGGAGTACAGGAAATATCTCTAGAACGTACAAAGGAGTACACGAGGTATCTCTACAGCGTACAAAGGAGTACAGAAGGTATCTCTACAGCGCACAAAGGAGTACAGAAGGTATCTCTACAGCGCACAAAGGAGTACAGAAGGTATCTCTACAGCGCACAAAGGAGTACAGAAGGTATCTCTACAGCGCACAAAGGAGTACAGAAGGTATCTCTACAGCGCACAAAGGAGTACAGGAAATATCTCTAGAACGTACAAAGGAGTACACGAGGTATCTCTACAGCGTACAAAGGAGTACAGAAGGTATCTCTACAGCGCACAAAGGAGTACAGAAGGTATCTCTACAGCGCACAAAGGAGTACAGAAGGTATCTCTACAGCGCACAGAGGAGTACAGAAGGTACCTGTACAGCGCAAAAATGAGTACAGGAAATATCTCTAGAACGTACAAAGGAGTACACGAGGTATCTCTACAGCGTACAAAGGAGTACAAAAGGTATCGCTACAGCGCACAAAGGAGTACAGAAGGTATCTCTACAGCGCACAAAGGAGTACAAAAGGTATCTCTACAGCGCACAAAGGAGTACAGAAGGTATCTCTACAGCGCACAAAGGAGTACAGAAGGTATCTCTACAGCGCACAAAGGAGTACAGGAAATATCTCTAGAACGTACAAAGGAGTACACGAGGTATCTCTACAGCGCACAAAGGAGTACAGAAGGTATCTCTACAGCGCACAAAGGAGTACAGAAGGTATCTCTACAGCGCACAAAGGAGTACAAGAAATATCTCTAGAACGTACAAAGGAGTACACGAGGTATCTCTACAGCGCACAAAGGAGTACAGAAGGTATCTCTACAGCGCACAAAGGAGTACAGAAGGTATTTCTACAGCGCACAAAGGAGTACAAAAGGTATCTCTACAGCGCACAATGGAGTACAGAAGGTATCTCTACAGCGCACAAAGGAGTACAGAAGGTATCTCTACAGCGCACAAAGAAGTACAGAATGTATCTCTTCAGCGCACAAAGGAGTACAGAAGGTATCTCTACAGCGCACAAAGGAGTACAGGAAATATCTCTAGAACGTACAAAGGAGTACACGAGGTATCTCTACAGCGTACAAAGGAGTACAGAAGGTATCTCTACAGCGCACAAAGGAGTACAGAAGGTATCTCTACAGCGTACGAAGGAGTACAGAAGGTATCTCTACAGCGCACAAAGGAGTACAGAAGGTATCTCTACAGCGCACAAAGGAGTACAGAAGGTATCTCTACAGCGCACAAAGGAGTACAGAAGGTATCTCTACAGCGCAAAAAGGAGTACAGAAGGTATCTCTACAGCGCACAAAGGAGTACAGAAGGTATCTCTACAGCGCACAAAGGAGTACAGGAAATATCTCTAGAACGTACAAAGGAGTACACGAGGTATCTCTACAGCGTACAAAGGAGTACAGAAGGTATCTCTACAGCGCACAAAGGAGTACAGAAGGTATCTCTACAGCGCACAAAGGAGTCCAGGAAATATCTCTCGAACGTACAAAGGAGTACACGAGGTATCTCTACAGCGCACAAAGGAGTACTGAAGGTATCTCTACAGCGCACAAAGGAGTACAGAAGGTATCTCTACAGCGCACAAAGGAGTACAGGAAATATCTCTAGAACGTACAAAGGAGTACACGAGGTATCTCTACAGCGCACAAAGGAGTACAGAAGGTATCTCTACAGCGCACAAAGGAGTACAGAAGGTATCTCTACAGCGCACAAAGGAGTACAGAAGGTATCTCTACAGCGCACGAAGGAGTACAGAAGGTATCTCTACAGCGCACAAAGGAGTACAGAAGGTATCTTTACTGCGCACAAAGGAGTACAGAAGGTATCTCTACAGCGCACAAAGGAGTACAGAAGGTATCTCTACAGCGCACAAAGGAGTACAGAAGGTATCTCTACAGCGCACAAAGGTGTACAGAAGGTATCTCTACAGCGAGCAAAGGAGTACAGGAAATATCTCTAGAACGTACAAAGGAGTACACGAGGTATCTCTACAGCGTACAAAGGAGTGCAGAAGGTATCTCTACAGCGCACAAAGGAGTACAGAAGGTATCTCTACAGCGCACAAAGGAGTACAGAAGGTATCTCTACAGCGCACAAATGAGTACAGAAGGTATCTCTACAGCGCACAAAGGAGTACAGGAAATATCTCTAGAACGTACAAAGGAGTACACGAGGTATCTCTACAGCGTACAAAGGAGTACAGAAGGTATCTCTACAGCGCACAAAGGAATACAGAAGGTATCTCTAAAGCGCACAGAGGAGTACAGGAAATATCTCTAGAACGTACAAAGGAGTACACGAGGTATCTCTACAGCGCACAAAGGAGTACAGAAGGTACCTCTACAGCGCACAAAGGAGTACAGAAGGTATCTCTACAGCGCACAAAGGAGTACAGGAAATATCTCTAGAACGTACAAAGGAGTACACGAGGTATCTCTACAGCGCACAAAGGAGTACAGAAGGTATCTCTACAGCGCACAAAGGAGTACAGAAGGTATCTCTACAGCGCACAAAGGAGTACAGAAGGTATCTCTACAGCGCACAAAGGAGTACAGAAGGTATCTCTACAGCGCACAAAGGAGAACAGAAGGTATCTCTACAGCGCACAAAGGAGTACAGAAGGTATCTCTACAGCGCACAAAGGAGTACAGAAGGTATCTCTACAGCGCACAAAGGAGTACAGAAGGTATCTCTACAGCGCACAAAGGAGTACAGAAGGTATCTCTACAGCGCACAAAGGAGTACAGGAAATATCTCTAGAACGTACATAGGAGTACACGAGGTATCTCAACAGCGTACAAAGGAGTACAGAAGGTATCTCTACAGCGCACAAAGGAGTACAGAAGGTATCTCTACAGCGCACAAAGGAGTACAGAAGGTATCTCTACAGCGCACAAAGGAGTACAGGAAATATCTCTAGAACGTACAGAGAAGTACACGAGGTATCTCTACAGCGTACAAAGGAGTACAGAAGGTATCTCTACAGCGCTCAAAGGAGTACAGAAGGTATCTCTACAGCGCACAAAGGAGTACAGAAGGTATCTCTACAGCGCACAAAGGAGTACAGGAAATATCTCAAGAACGTACAAAGGAGTACACGAGGTATCTCTACAGCGTGCAAAGGAGTATAGAAGGTATCTCTACAGCGTACAAAGGAGTACAGAAGGTATCTCTACAGCGCACAAAGGAGTACAAAAGGTATCTCTACAGCGCACAAAGGAGTACAGAAGGTATCTCTTCAGCGCACAAAGGAGTAGAGAAGGTATCTCTACAGCGCACAAAGGAGTACAGGAAATATCTCTAGAACGTACAAAGGAGTACACGAGGTATCTCTACAGCGTACAAAGGAGTACAGAAGGTATCTCTACAGCGCACAAAGGAGTACAGAAGGTATCTCTACAGCGCACGAAGGAGTACAGAAGGTATCTCTACAGCGCACAAAGGAGTACAGAAGGTATCTCTACAGCGTACAAAGGAGTACACGAGGTATCTCTACAGCGCACAAAGGAGTACAGAAGGTATCTCTACAGCGCACAAAGGAGTACAGAAGGTATCTCTACAGCGCACAAAGGAGTACAGAAGGTATCTCTACAGCGCACAAAGAAGTACAGGAAATATCTCTAGAACGTACAAAGGAGTACACGAGGTATCTCTACAGCGTACAAAGGAGTACAGAAGGTATCTCTACAGCGCACAAAGGAGTACAGAAGGTATCTCTACAGCGCACAAAGGAGTACAGAAGGTATCTCTACAGCGCACAAAGGAGTACAGAAGGTATCTCTACAGCGCACAAAGGAGTACAGGAAATATCTCTAGAACGTACAAAGGAGTACACGAGGTATCTCTACAGCGTACAAAGGAGTACAGAAGGTATCTCTACAGCGCACAAAGGAGTACAGAAGGTATCTCTACAGCGCACAAAGGAGTACAGGAAATATCTCTAGAACGTACAAAGGAGTACACGAGGTATCTCTACAGCGCACAAAGGAGTACAGAAGGTATCTCCACAGCGCACAAAGGAGTACCGAAGGTATCTCTACAGCGCACAAAGGAGTACAGGAAATATCTCTAGAACGTACAAAGGAGTACACGAGGTACCTCTACAGCGCACAAAGGAGTACAGAAGGTATCTCTACAGCGCACAAAGGAGTACAGAAGGTATCTCTACAGCGCACAAAGGAGTACAGAAGGTATCTCTACAGCGCACAAAGGAGTACAGAAGGTATCTCTACAGCGCACAAAGGAGTACAGAACGTATCTCTACAGCGCACAAAGGAGTACAGAAGGTATCTCTACAGCGCACAAAGGAGTACAGAAGGTATCTCTACAGCGCACAAAGGAGTACAGGAAATATCTCTAGAACGTACAAAGGAGTACACGAGGTATCTCTACAGCGTACAAAGGAGTACAGAAGGTATCTCTACAGAGCTCAAAGGAGTACAGAAGGTATCTCTACAGCGCACAAAGGAGAACAGAAGGTATCTCTACAGCGCACAAAGGATTACAGAAGGTATCTCTACAGCGCACAAAGGAGTACAGGAAATATCTCTAGAACGTACAAAGGAGTACACGAGGTATCTCTACAGCGTACAAAGGAGTACAGAAGGTATCTCTACAGCGCACAAAGGAGTACAGAAGGTATCTCTACAGCGCACAAAGGAGTACAGAAGGTATCTCTACAGCGCACAAAGGAGTACAGGAAATATCTCTAGAACGTACAAAGGAGTACACGAGGTATCTCTACAGCGTACAAAGGAGTACAGAAGGTATCTCTACAGCGTACAAAGGAGTACAGAAGGTATCTCTACAGCGCACAAAGGAGTACAGAAGGTATCTCTACAGCGCACAAAGGAGTACAGAAGGTATCTCTACAGCGCACAAAGGAGTACAGAAGGTATCTCTACAGCGCACAAAGGAGTACAGGAAATATCTCTAGAACGTACAAAGGAGTACACGAGGTATCTCTACAGCGTACAAAGGAGTACAGAAGGTATCTCTACAGCGCACAAAGGAGTACAGAAGGTATCTCTACAGCGCACAAAGGAGAACAGAAGGTATCTCTACAGCGCACAAAGGATTACAGAAGGTATCTCTACAGCGCACAAAGGAGTACAGGAAATATCTCTAGAACGTACAAAGGAGTACACGAGGTATCTCTACAGCGTACAAAGGAGTACAGAAGGTATCTCTACAGCGCACAAAGGAGTACAGAAGGTATCTCTACAGCGAACAAAGGAGTACAGAAGGTATCTCTTCAGCGCACAAAGGAGTACAGGAAATATCTCTAGAACGTACAAAGGAGTACACGAGGTATCTCTACAGCGTACAAAGGAGTACAGAAGGTATCTCTACAGCGTACAAAGGAGTACAGAAGGTATCTCTACGGCGCACAAAGGAGTACAGAAGGTATCTCTACAGCGCACAAAGGAGTACAGAAGGTATCTCTACAGCGCACAAAGGAGTACAGAAGGTATCTCTACAGCGCACAAAGGAGTACAGGAAATATCTCTAGAACGTACAAAGGAGTACACGAGGTATCTCTACAGCGTACAAAGGAGTACAGAAGGTATCTCTACAGCGCACAGAGGAGTACAGAAGGTATCTCTACAGCGCACAAAGGAGTACAGAAGGTATCTCTACAGCGCACAAAGGAGTACAGAAGGTATCTCTACAGCGTACAAAGGAGTACAGAAGGTATCTCTACAGCGCACAAAGGAGTACAGAAGGTATCTCTACAGCGCACAAAGGAGTACAGGAAATATCTCTAGAACGTACAAAGGAGTACAGGAAATATCTCTAGAACGTACAAAGAAGTACACGAGGTATCGCTACAGCGTAAAAAGGAATACAGAAGGTATCTCTACAGCGCACAAAGGAGTACAGAAGGTATCTCTACAGCGCACAAAGGAGTACAGAAGGTATCTCTACAGCGCACAAAGGAGTACAAAAGATATTTCTACAGCGCACAAAGGAGTACAGAAGGTATCTCTACAGCTCACAAAGGAGTACAGAAGGTATCTCTACAGCGCACAAAGGAGTACAGAAGGTATCTCTACAGCGTACAAAGGAGTACAGAAGGTATCTCTACAGCGCACAAAGGAGTACAGAAGGTATCTCTACAGCGCACAAAGGAGTAGAGGAAATATCTCTAGAACGTACAAAGGAGTACAGGAAATATCTCTAGAACGTACAAAGGAGTACACGAGGTATCTCTACAGCGTACAAAGGAGTACAGAAGGTATCTCTACAGCGCACAAAGGAGTACAGAAGGTATCTCTACAGCGCACAAAGGAGTACAGAAGGTATCTCTACAGCGCACAAAGGAGTACAGAAGGTATCTCTACAGCGCACAAAGGAGTACAGAAGGTATCTCTACAGCGCACAAAGGAGTACAGGAAATATCTCTAGAACGTACAAAGGAGTACACGAGGTATCTCTACAGCGTACAAAGGAGTACAGAAGGTATCTCTACAGCGCACAAAGGAGTAGAGAAGGTATCTCTACAGCGCACAAAGGAGTACAGAAGGTATCTCTACAGCGCACAAAGGAGTACAGAAGGTACCTGTACAGCGCAAAAATGAGTACAGGAAATATCTCTAGAACGTACAAAGGAGTACACGAGGTATCTCTACAGCGTACAAAGGAGTACAAAAGGTATCGCTACAGCGCACAAAGGAGTACAGAAGGTATCTCTACAGCGCACAAAGGAGTACAAAAGGTATCTCTACAGCGCACAAAGGAGTACAGAAGGTATCTCTAGAGCGCACAAAGGAGTACAGAAGGTATCTCTACAGCGCACAAAGGAGTACAGGAAATATCTCTAGAACGTACAAAGGAGTACACGAGGTATCTCTACAGCGCACAAAGGAGTACAGAAGGTATCTCTACAGCGCACAAAGGAGTACAGAAGGTATCTCTACAGCGCACAAAGGAGTACAAGAAATATCTCTAGAACGTACAAAGGAGTACACGAGGTATCTCTACAGCGCACAAAGGAGTACAGAAGGTATCTCTACAGCGCACAAAGGAGTACAGAAGGTATTTCTACAGCGCACAAAGGAGTACAAAAGGTATCTCTACAGCGCACAATGGAGTACAGAAGGTATCTCTACAGCGCACAAAGGAGTACAGAAGGTATCTCTACAGCGCACAAAGAAGTACAGAATGTATCTCTACAGCGCACAAAGGAGTACAGAAGGTATCTCTACAGCGCACAAAGGAGTACAGGAAATATCTCTAGAACGTACAAAGGAGTACACGAGGTATCTCTACAGCGTACAAAGGAGTACAGAAGGTATCTCTACAGCGCACAAAGGAGTACAGAAGGTATCTCTACAGCGTACGAAGGAGTACAGAAGGTATCTCTACAGCGCACAAAGGAGTACAGAAGGTATCTCTACAGCGCACAAAGGAGTACAGAAGGTATCTCTACAGCGCACAAAGGAGTACAGAAGGTATCTCTACAGCGCACAAAGGAGTACAGAAGGTATCTCTACAGCGCACAAAGGAGTACAGAAGGTATCTCTACAGCGCAAAAAGGAGTACAGAAGGTATCTCTACAGCGCACAAAGGAGTACAGAAGGTATCTCTACAGCGCACAAAGGAGTCCAGGAAATATCTCTCGAACGTACAAAGGAGTACACGAGGTATCTCTACAGCGCACAAAGGAGTACTGAAGGTATCTCTACAGCGCACAAAGGAGTACAGAAGGTATCTCTACAGCGCACAAAGGAGTACAGGAAGTATCTCTAGAACGTACAAAGGAGTACACGAGGTATCTCTACAGCGCACAAAGGAGTACAGAAGGTATCTCTACAGCGCACAAAGGAGTACAGAAGGTATCTCTACAGCGCACAAAGGAGTACAGAAGGTATCTCTACAGCGCACGAAGGAGTACAGAAGGTATCTCTACAGCGCACAAAGGAGTACAGAAGGTATCTTTACTGCGCACAAAGGAGTACAGAAGGTATCTCTACAGCGCACAAAGGAGTACAGAAGGTATCTCTACAGCGCACAAAGGAGTACAGAAGGTATCTCTACAGCGCACAAAGGTGTACAGAAGGTATCTCTACAGCGAGCAAAGGAGTACAGGAAATATCTCTAGAACGTACAAAGGAGTACACGAGGTATCTCTACAGCGTACAAAGGAGTACAGAAGGTATCTCTACAGCGCACAAAGGAGTACAGAAGGTATCTCTACAGCGCACAAAGGAGTACAGAAGGTATCTCTACAGCGCACAAATGAGTACAGAAGGTATCTCTACAGCGCACAAAGGAGTACAGGAAATATCTCTAGAACGTACAAAGGAGTACACGAGGTATCTCTACAGCGTACAAAGGAGTACAGAAGGTATCTCTACAGCGCACAAAGGAATACAGAAGGTATCTCTAAAGCGCACAGAGGAGTACAGGAAATATCTCTAGAACGTACAAAGGAGTACACGAGGTATCTCTACAGCGCACAAAGGAGTACAGAAGGTACCTCTACAGCGCACAAAGGAGTACAGAAGGTATCTCTACAGCGCACAAAGGAGTACAGGAAATATCTCTAGAACGTACAAAGGAGTACACGAGGTATCCCTACAGCGCACAAAGGAGTACAGAAGGTATCTCTACAGCGCACAAAGGAGTACAGAAGGTATCTCTACAGCGCACAAAGGAGTACAGAAGGTATCTCTACAGCGCACAAAGGAGTACAGAAGGTATCTCTACAGCGCACAAAGGAGAACAGAAGGTATCTCTACAGCGCACAAAGGAGTACAGAAGGTATCTCTACAGCGCACAAAGGAGTACAGAAGGTATCTCTACAGCGCACAAAGGAGTACAGAAGGTATCTCTACAGCGCACAAAGGAGTACAGAAGGTATCTCTACAGCGCACAAAGGAGTACAGGAAATATCTCTAGAACGTACAAAGGAGTACACGAGGTATCTCTACAGCGTACAAAGGAGTACAGAAGGTATCTCTACAGCGCACAGAGGAGTACAGAAGGTATCTCTACAGCGCACAAAGGAGTACAGAAGGTATCTCTACAGCGCACAAAGGAGTACAGAAGGTATCTCTACAGCGTACAAAGGAGTACAGAAGGTATCTCTACAGCGCACAAAGGAGTACAGAAGGTATCTCTACAGCGCACAAAGGAGTACAGGAAATATCTCTAGAACGTACAAAGGAGTACAGGAAATATCTCTAGAACGTACAAAGAAGTACACGAGGTATCGCTACAGCGTAAAAAGGAATACAGAAGGTATCTCTACAGCGCACAAAGGAGTACAGAAGGTATCTCTACAGCGCACAAAGGAGTACAGAAGGTATCTCTACAGCGCACAAAGGAGTACAAAAGATATTTCTACAGCGCACAAAGGAGTACAGAAGGTATCTCTACAGCTCACAAAGGAGTACAGAAGGTATCTCTACAGCGCACAAAGGAGTACAGAAGGTATCTCTACAGCGTACAAAGGAGTACAGAAGGTATCTCTACAGCGCACAAAGGATTACAGAAGGTATCTCTACAGCGCACAGAGGAGTAGAGGGAATATCTCTAGAACGTACAAAGGAGTACAGGAAATATCTCTAGAACGTACAAAGGAGTACACGAGGTATCTCTACAGCGTACAAAGGAGTACAGAAGGTATCTCTACAGCGCACAAAGGAGTACAGAAGGTATCTCTACAGCGCACAAAGGAGTACAGAAGGTATCTCTACAGCGCACAAAGGAGTACAGAAGGTATCTCTACAGCGCACAAAGGAGTACAGAAGGTATCTCTACAGCGCACAAAGGAGTACGAGGCCTGTCGAAAAAGTATCCGACCTTTGGCCAGAAAAAATACTTCAACAACCTGACGGGGTTGGGACCCTAATCCCCTTCAAAGTAGGCTCCTTGTGCTTCCACACACTTAGCCCACCGATCCTTCCACTGCCGGAAACACCTCTGAAAGTCTTCTTTTGGAATGGTGTTCAGCTCTGTCGTCGCGTTCCGCATTATCTCTTCTCTACTCTCAAAACGGGATCCTTTCAGTGGTGTCTTCAATTTTGGAAACAACCAGAAGTCGCAAGGAGCCAGGTCTGGAGAGTAGGGAGGTTGGCGAACGGTCGTAATTCCATGTTTGGCCAAGAAATTGCGGATCAAATGGGATGAATGTGCGGGCGCGTTGTCGTGATGCAAGTGCCAGTTGTTCGCAGTCCACATGTCTGGTCTTTTGCGCCGAACTGCATCACGAAGTCGCCGGAGAACATCCTGATAGTACTCCTTTGTCACTGTTTGTCCTTCCGGTGCGTATTCGTGATGCAAAACTCCACGGACATCAAAGAAAACAGTCAGCATCACCTTGATTGATTTCGCTTCGCACCAGAAAGCGACGACGGAGCTGAACACTATTCCAAAAGAAGACTTCCACAGGTGTTTCCAGCAGTGGAAGGATCGGTGGGCTAAGTGTGTACAAGCACAAGGGGCCTACTTTGAAGGGGATTAGGGTCCCAACTCCGTCAGGTATTCGAAATATTTTTTCTGGCCAAAAGTCGGATACTTTTTAGACAGGCCTCGTACAGGAAATATCTCTAGAACGTACAAAGGAGTACACGAGGTATCTCTACAGCGTACAAAGGAGTACAGAAGGTATCTCTACAGCGCACAAAGGAGTACAGAAGGTATCTCTACAGCGCACAAAGGAGTACAGAAGGTTTCTCTACAGCGCACAAAGGAGTACAGAAGGTACCTGTACAGCGCAAAAATGAGTACAGGAAATATCTCTAGAACGTACAAAGGAGTACACGAGGTATCTCTACAGCGTACAAAGGAGTGCAAAAGGTATCGCTACAGCGCACAAAGGAGTACAGAAGGTATCTCTACAGCGCACAAAGGAGTACAAAAGGTATCTCTACAGCGCACAAAGGAGTACAGAAGGTATCTCTACAGCGCACAAAGGAGTACAGAAGGTATCTCTACAGCGCACAAAGGAGTACAGGAAATATCTCTAGAACGTACAAAGGAGTACACGAGGTATCTCTACAGCGCACAAAGGAGTACAGAAGGTATCTCTACAGCGCACAAAGGAGTACAGAAGGTATCTCTACAGCGCACAAAGGAGTACAAGAAATATCTCTAGAACGTACAAAGGAGTACACGAGGTATCTCTACAGCGCACAAAGGAGTACAGAAGGTATCTCTACAGCGCACAAAGGAGTACAGAAGATATTTCTACAGCGCACAAAGGAGTACAAAAGGTATCTCTACAGCGCACAATGGAGTACAGAAGGTATCTCTACAGCGCACAAAGGAGTACAGAAGGTATCTCTACAGCGCACAAAGAAGTACAGAATGTATCTCTACAGCGCACAAAGGAGTACAGAAGGTATCTCTACAGCGCACAAAGGAGTACAGGAAATATCTCTAGAACGTACAAAGGAGTACACGAGGTATCTCTACAGCGTACAAAGGAGTACAGAAGGTATCTCTACAGCGCACAAAGGAGTACAGAAGGTATCTCTACAGCGTACGAAGGAGTACAGAAGGTATCTCTACAGCGCACAAAGGAGTACAGAAGGTATCTCTACAGCGCACAAAGGAGTACAGAAGGTATCTCTACAGCGCACAAAGGAGTACAGAAGGTATCTCTACAGCGCAAAAAGGAGTACAGAAGGTATCTCTACAGCGCACAAAGGAGTACAGAAGGTATCTCTACAGCGCACAAAGGAGTACAGGAAATATCTCTAGAACGTACAAAGGAGTACACGAGGTATCTCTACAGCGTACAAAGGAGTACAGAAGGTATCTCTACAGCGCACAAAGGAGTACAGAAGGTATCTCTACAGCGCACAAAGGAGTCCAGGAAATATCTCTCGAACGTACAAAGGAGTACACGAGGTATCTCTACAGCGCACAAAGGAGTACTGAAGGTATCTCTACAGCGCACAAAGGAGTACAGAAGGTATCTCTACAGCGCACAAAGGAGTACAGGAAATATCTCTAGAACGTACAAAGGAGTACACGAGGTATCTCTACAGCGCACAAAGGAGTACAGAAGGTATCTCTACAGCGCACAAAGGAGTACAGAAGGTATCTCTACAGCGCACAAAGGAGTACAGAAGGTATCTCTAAAGCGCACGAAGGAGTACAGAAGGTATCTCTACAGCGCACAAAGGAGTACAGAAGGCATCTTTACTGCGCACAAAGGAGTACAGAAGGTATCTCTACAGCGCACAAAGGAGTACAGAAGGTATCTCTACAGCGCACAAAGGAGTACAGAAGGTATCTCTACAGCGCACAAAGGTGTACAGAAGGTATCTCTACAGCGAGCAAAGGAGTACAGGAAATATCTCTAGAACGTACAAAGGAGTACACGAGGTATCTCTACAGCGTACAAAGGAGTACAGAAGGTATCTCTACAGCGCACAAAGGAGTACAGAAGGTATCTCTACAGCGCACAAAGGAGTACAGAAGGTATCTCTACAGCGCACAAATGAGTACAGAAGGTATCTCTACAGCGCACAAAGGAGTACAGGAAATATCTCTAGAACGTACAAAGGAGTACACGAGGTATCTCTACAGCGTACAAAGGAGTACAGAAGGTATCTCTACAGCGCACAAAGGAATACAGAAGGTATCTCTAAAGCGCACAGAGGAGTACAGGAAATATCTCTAGAACGTACAAAGGAGTACACGAGGTATCTCTACAGCGCACAAAGGAGTACAGAAGGTACCTCTACAGCGCACAAAGGAGTACAGAAGGTATCTCTACAGCGCACAAAGGAGTACAGGAAATATCTCTAGAACGTACAAAGGAGTACACGAGGTATCTCTACAGCGCACAAAGGAGTACAGAAGGTATCTCTACAGCGCACAAAGGAGTACAGAAGGTATCTCTACAGCGCACAAAGGAGTACAGAAGGTATCTCTACAGCGCACAAAGGAGTACAGAAGGTATCTCTACAGCGCACAAAGGAGAACAGAAGGTATCTCTACAGCGCACAAAGGAGTACAGAAGGTACCTCTACAGCGCACAAAGGAGTACAGAAGGTATCTCTACAGCGCACAAAGGAGTACAGAAGGTATCTCTACAGCGCACAAAGGAGTACAGAAGGTATCTCTACAGCGCACAAAGGAGTACAGGAAATATCTCTAGAACGTACAAAGGAGTACACGAGGTATCTCAACAGCGTACAAAGGAGTACATAAGGTATCTCTACAGCGCACAAAGGAGTACAGAAGGTATCTCTACAGCGCACAAAGGAGTACAGAAGGTATCTCTACAGCGCACAAAGGAGTACAGGAAATATCTCTAGAACGTACAGAGAAGTACACGAGGTATCTCTACAGCGTACAAAGGAGTACAGAAGGTATCTCTACAGCGCTCAAAGGAGTACAGAAGGTATCTCTACAGCGCACAAAGGAGTACAGAAGGTATCTCTACAGCGCACAAAGGAGTACAGGAAATATCTCAAGAACGTACAAAGGAGTACACGAGGTATCTCTACAGCGTGCAAAGGAGTATAGAAGGTATCTCTACAGCGTACAAAGGAGTACAGAAGGTATCTCTACAGCGCACAAAGGAGTACAAAAGGTATCTCTACAGCGCACAAAGGAGTACAGAAGGTATCTCTTCAGCGCACAAAGGAGTACAGAAGGTATCTCTACAGCGCACAAAGGAGTACAGGAAATATCTCTAGAACGTACAAAGGAGTACACGAGGTATCTCTACAGCGTACAAAGGAGTACAGAAGGTATCTCTACAGCGCACAAAGGAGTACAGAAGGTATCTCTACAGCGCACGAAGGAGTACAGAAGGTATCTCTACAGCGCACAAAGGAGTACAGAAGGTATCTCTACAGCGTAAAAAGGAGTACACGAGGTATCTCTACAGCGCACAAAGGAGTACAGAAGGTATCTCTACAGCGCACAAAGGAGTACAGAAGGTATCTCTACAGCGCACAAAGGAGTACAGAAGGTATCTCTACAGCGCACAAAGAAGTACAGGAAATATCTCTAGAACGTACAAAGGAGTACACGAGGTATCTCTACAGCGTACAAAGGAGTACAGAAGGTATCTCTACAGCGCACAAAGGAGTACAGAAGGAATCTCTACAGCGCACAAAGGAGTACAGAAGGTATCTCTACAGCGCACAAAGGAGTACAGAAGGTATCTCTACAGCGCACAAAGGAGTACAGGAAATATCTCTAGAACGTACAAAGGAGTACACGAGGTATCTCTACAGCGTACAAAGGAGTACAGAAGGTATCTCTACAGCGCACAAAGGAGTACAGAAGGTATCTCTACAGCGCACAAAGGAGTACAGGAAATATCTCTAGAACGTACAAAGGAGTACACGAGGTATCTCTACAGCGCACAAAGGAGTACAGAAGGTATCTCTACAGCGCACAAAGGAGTACCGAAGGTATCTCTACAGCGCACAAAGGAGTACAGGAAATATCTCTAGAACGTACAAAGGAGTACACGAGGTATCTCTACAGCGCACAAAGGAGTACAGAAGGTATCTCTACAGCGCACAAAGGAGTACAGAAGGTATCTCTACAGCGCACAAAGGAGTACAGAAGGTATCTCTACAGCGCACAAAGGAGTACAGAAGGTATCTCTACAGCGCACAAAGGAGTACAGAACGTATCTCTACAGCGCACAAAGGAGTACAGAAGGTATCTCTACAGCGCACAAAGGAGTACAGAAGGTATCTCTACAGCGCACAAAGGAGTACAGGAAATATCTCTAGAACGTACAAAGGAGTACACGAGGTATCTCTACAGCGTACAAAGGAGTACAGAAGGTATCTCTACAGAGCACAAAGGAGTACAGAAGGTATCTCTACAGCGCACAAAGGAGAACAGAAGGTATCTCTACAGCGCACAAAGGATTACAGAAGGTATCTCTACAGCGCACAAAGGAGTACAGGAAATATCTCTAGAACGTACAAAGGAGTACACGAGGTATCTCTACAGCGTACAAAGGAGTACAGAAGGTATCTCTACAGCGCACAAAGGAGTACAGAAGGTATCTCTACAGCGCACAAAGGAGTACAGAAGGTATCTCTACAGCGCACAAAGGAGTACAGGAAATATCTCTAGAACGTACAAAGGAGTACACGAGGTATCTCTACAGCGTACAAAGGAGTACAGAAGGTATCTCTACAGCGTACAAAGGAGTACAGAAGGTATCTCTACAGCGCACAAAGGAGTACAGAAGGTATCTCTACAGCGCACAAAGGAGTACAGAAGGTATCTCTACAGCGCACAAAGGAGTACAGAAGGTATCTCTACAGCGCACAAAGGAGTACAGGAAATATCTCTAGAACGTACAAAGGAGTGCACGAGGTATCTCTACAGCGTACAAAGGAGTACAGAAGGTATCTCTACAGCGCACAAAGGAGTACAGAAGGTATCTCTACAGCGCACAAAGGAGAACAGAAGGTATCTCTACAGCGCACAAAGGATTACAGAAGGTATCTCTACAGCGCACAAAGGAGTACAGGAAATATCTCTAGAACGTACAAAGGAGTACACGAGGTATCTCTACAGCGTACAAAGGAGTACAGAAGGTATCTCTACAGCGCACAAAGGAGTACAGAAGGTATCTCTACAGCGAACAAAGGAGTACAGAAGGTATCTCTACAGCGCACAAAGGAGTACAGGAAATATCTCTAGAACGTACAAAGGAGTACACGAGGTATCTCTACAGCGTACAAAGGAGTACAGAAGGTATCTCTACAGCGTACAAAGGAGTACAGAAGGTATCTCTACGGCGCACAAAGGAGTACAGAAGGTATCTCTACAGCGCACAAAGGAGTACAGAAGGTATCTCTACAGCGCACAAAGGAGTACAGAAGGTATCTCTACAGCGCACAAAGGAGTACAGGAAATATCTCTAGAACGTACAAAGGAGTACACGAGGTATCTCTACAGCGTACAAAGGAGTACAGAAGGTATCTCTACAGCGCACAGAGGAGTACAGAAGGTATCTCTACAGCGCACAAAGGAGTACAGAAGGTATCTCTACAGCGCACAAAGGAGTACAGAAGGTATCTCTACAGCGTACAAAGGAGTACAGAAGGTATCTCTACAGCGCACAAAGGAGTACAGAAGGTATCTCTACAGCGCACAAAGGAGTACAGGAAATATCTCTAGAACGTACAAAGGAGTACAGGAAATATCTCTAGAACGTACAAAGAAGTACACGAGGTATCGCTACAGCGTAAAAAGGAATACAGAAGGTATCTCTACAGCGCACAAAGGAGTACAGAAGGTATCTCTACAGCGCACAAAGGAGTACAGAAGGTATCTCTACAGCGCACAAAGGAGTACAAAAGATATTTCTACAGCGCACAAAGGAGTACAGAAGGTATCTCTACAGCTCACAATGGAGTACAGAAGGTATCTCTACAGCGCACAAAGGAGTACAGAAGGTATCTCTACAGCGTACAAAGGAGTACAGAAGGTATCTCTACAGCGCACAAAGGAGTACAGAAGGTATCTCTACAGCGCACAAAGGAGTAGAGGAAATATCTCTAGAACGTACAAAGGAGTACAGGAAATATCTCTAGAACGTACAAAGGAGTACACGAGGTATCTCTACAGCGTACAAAGGAGTACAGAAGGTATCTCTACAGCGCACAAAGGAGTACAGAAGGTATCTCTACAGCGCACAAAGGAGTACAGAAGGTATCTCTACAGCGCACAAAGGAGTACAGAAGGTATCTCTACAGCTCACAAAGGAGTACAGAAGGTATCTCTACAGCGCACAAAGGAGTACAGGAAATATCTCTAGAACGTACAAAGGAGTACACGAGGTATCTCTACAGCGTACAAAGGAGTACAGAAGGTATCTCTACAGCGCACAAAGGAGTAGAGAAGGTATCTCTACAGCGCACAAAGGAGTACAGAAGGTATCTCTACAGCGCACAAAGGAGTACAGAAGGTACCTGTACAGCGCAAAAATGAGTACAGGAAATATCTCTAGAACGTACAAAGGAGTACACGAGGTATCTCTACAGCGTACAAAGGAGTACAAAAGGTATCGCTACAGCGCACAAAGGAGTACAGAAGGTATCTCTACAGCGCACAAAGGAGTACAAAAGGTATCTCTACAGCGCACAAAGGAGTACAGAAGGTATCTCTACAGCGCACAAAGGAGTACAGAAGGTATCTCTACAGCGCACAAAGGAGTACAGGAAATATCTCTAGAACGTACAAAGGAGTACACGAGGTATCTCTACAGCGCACAAAGGAGTACAGAAGGTATCTCTACAGCGCACAAAGGAGTACAGAAGGTATCTCTACAGCGCACAAAGGAGTACAAGAAATATCTCTAGAACGTACAAAGGAGTACACGAGGTATCTCTACAGCGCACAAAGGAGTACAGAAGGTATCTCTACAGCGCACAAAGGAGTACAGAAGGTATTTCTACAGCGCACAAAGGAGTACAAAAGGTATCTCTACAGCGCACAATGGAGTACAGAAGGTATCTGTACAGCGCACAAAGGAGTACAGAAGGTATCTCTACAGCGCACAAAGAAGTACAGAATGTATCTCTACAGCGCACAAAGGAGTACAGAAGGTATCTCTACAGCGCACAAAGGAGTACAGGAAATATCTCTAGAACGTACAAAGGAGTACACGAGGTATCTCTACAGCGTACAAAGGAGTACAGAAGGTATCTCTACAGCGCACAAAGGAGTACAGAAGGTATCTCTACAGCGTACGAAGGAGTACAGAAGGTATCTCTACAGCGCACAAAGGAGTACAGAAGGTATCTCTACAGCGCACAAAGGAGTACAGAAGGTATCTCTACAGCGCACAAAGGAGTACAGAAGGTATCTCTACAGCGCAAAAAGGAGTACAGAAGGTATCTCTACAGCGCACAAAGGAGTACAGAAGGTATCTCTACAGCGCACAAAGGAGTACAGGAAATATCTCTAGAACGTACAAAGGAGTACACGAGGTATCTCTACAGCGTACAAAGGAGTACAGAAGGTATCTCTACAGCGCACAAAGGAGTACAGAAGGTATCTCTACAGCGCACAAAGGAGTCCAGGAAATATCTCTCGAACGTACAAAGGAGTACACGAGGTATCTCTACAGCGCACAAAGGAGTACTGAAGGTATCTCTACAGCGCACAAAGGAGTACAGAAGGTATCTCTACAGCGCACAAAGGAGTACAGGAAATATCTCTAGAACGTACAAAGGAGTACACGAGGTATCTCTACAGCGCACAAAGGAGTACAGAAGGTATCTCTACAGCGCACAAAGGAGTACAGAAGGTATCTATACAGCGCACAAAGGAGTACAGAAGGTATCTCTACAGCGCACGAAGGAGTACAGAAGGTATCTCTACGGCGCACAAAGGAGTACAGAAGGTATCTTTACTGCGCACAAAGGAGTACAGAAGGTATCTCTACAGCGCACAAAGGAGTACAGAAGGTATCTCTACAGCGCACAAAGGAGTACAGAAGGTATCTCTACAGCGCACAAAGGTGTACAGAAGGTATCTCTACAGCGAGCAAAGGAGTACAGGAAATATCTCTAGAACGTACAAAGGAGTACACGAGGTATCTCTACAGCGTACAAAGGAGTACAGAAGGTATCTCTACAGCGCACAAAGGAGTACAGAAAGTATCTCTACAGCGCACAAAGGAGTACAGAAGGTATCTCTACAGCGCACAAATGAGTACAGAAGGTATCTCTACAGCGCACAAAGGAGTACAGGAAATATCTCTAGAACGTACAAAGGAGTACACGAGGTATCTCTACAGCGTACAAAGGAGTACAGAAGGTATCTCTACAGCGCACAAAGGAATACAGAAGGTATCTCTAAAGCGCACAGAGGAGTACAGGAAATATCTCTAGAACGTACAAAGGAGTACACGAGGTATCTCTACAGCGCACAAAGGAGTACAGAAGGTACCTCTACAGCGCACAAAGGAGTACAGAAGGTATCTCTACAGCGCACAAAGGAGTACAGGAAATATCTCTAGAACGTACAAAGGAGTACACGAGGTATCTCTACAGCGCACAAAGGAGTACAGAAGGTATCTCTACAGCGCACAAAGGAGTACAGAAGGTATCTCTACAGCGCACAAAGGAGTACAGAAGGTATCTCTACAGCGCACAAAGGAGTACAGAAGGTATCTCTACAGCGCACAAAGGAGAACAGAAGGTATCTCTACAGCGCACAAAGGAGTACAGAAGGTATCTCTACAGCGCACAAAGGAGTACAGAAGGTATCTCTACAGCGCACAAAGGAGTACAGAAGGTATCTCTACAGCGCACAAAGGAGTACAGAAGGTATCTCTACAGCGCACAAAGGAGTACAGGAAATATCTCTAGAACGTACAAAGGAGTACACGAGGTATCTCTACAGCGTACAAAGGAGTACAGAAGGTATCTCTACAGCGCACAAAGGAGTACAGAAGGTATCTCTACAGCGCACAAAGGAGTACAGAAGGTATCTCTACAGCGCACAAAGGAGTACAGGAAATATCTCTAGAACGTACAGAGAAGTACACGAGGTATCTCTACAGCGTACAAAGGAGTACAGAAGGTATCTCTACAGCGCTCAAAGGAGTACAGAAGGAATCTCTACAGCGCACAAAGGAGTACAGAAGGTATCTCAACAGCGCACAAAGGAGTACAGGAAATATCTCAAGAACGTACAAAGGAGTACACGAGGTATCTCTACAGCGTGCAAAGGAGTATAGAAGGTATCTCTACAGCGTACAACGGAGTACAGAAGGTATCTCTACAGCGCACAAAGGAGTACAAAAGGTATCTCTACAGCGCACAAAGGAGTACAGAAGGTATCTCTTCAGCGCACAAAGGAGTACAGAAGGTATCTCTACAGCGCACAAAGGAGTACAGGAAATATCTCTAGAATGTACAAAGGAGTACACGAGGTATCTCTACAGCGTACAAAGGAGTACAGAAGGTATCTCTACAGCGCACAAAGGAGTACAGAAGGTATCTCTACAGCGCACAAAGGAGTACAGAAGGTATCTCTACAGCGCACAAAGGAGTACAGAAGGTATCTCTACAGCGTACAAAGGAGTACACGAGGTATCTCTACAGCGCACAAAGGAGTACAGAAGGTATCTCTACAGCGCACAAAGGAGTACAGAAGGTATCTCTACAGCGCACAAAGGAGTACAGAAGGTATCTCTACAGCGCACAAAGAAGTACAGGAAATATCTCTAGAACGTACAAAGGAGTACACGAGGTATCTCTACAGCGTACAAAGGAGTACAGAAGGTATCTCTACAGCGCACAAAGGAGTACAGAAGGTATCTCTACAGCGCACAAAGGAGTACAGAAGGTATCTCTACAGCGCACAAAGGAGTACAGAAGGTATCTCTACAGCGCACAAAGGAGTACAGGAAATATCTCTAGAACGTACAAAGGAGTACACGAGGTATCTCTACAGCGTACAAAGGAGTACAGAAGGTATCTCTACAGCGCACAAAGGAGTACAGAAGGTATCTCTACAGCGCACAAAGGAGTACAGGAAATATCTCTAGAACGTACAAAGGAGTACACGAGGTATCTCTACAGCGCACAAAGGAGTACAGAAGGTATCTCTACAGCGCACAAAGGAGTACCGAAGGTATCTCTACAGCGCACAAAGGAGTACAGGAAATATCTCTAGAACGTACAAAGGAGTACACGAGGTATCTCTACAGCGCACAAAGGAGTACAGAAGGTATCTCTACAGCGCACAAAGGAGTACAGAAGGTATCTCTACAGCGCACAAAGGAGTACAGAAGGTATCTCTACAGCGCACAAAGGAGTACAGAAGGTATCTCTACAGCGCACAAAGGAGTACAGAACGTATCTCTACAGCGCACAAAGGAGTACAGAAGGTATCTCTACAGCGCACAAAGGAGTACAGAAGGTATCTCTACAGCGCACAAAGGAGTACAGGAAATATCTCTAGAACGTACAAAGGAGTACACGAGGTATCTCTACAGCGTACAAAGGAGTACAGAAGGTATCTCTACAGAGCACAAAGGAGTACAGAAGGTATCTCTACAGCGCACAAAGGAGAACAGAAGGTATCTCTACAGCGCACAAAGGATTACAGAAGGTATCTCTACAGCGCACAAAGGAGTACAGGAAATATCTCTAGAACGTACAAAGGAGTACACGAGGTATCTCTACAGCGCACAAAGGAGTACAGAAGGTATCTCTACAGCGCACAAAGGATTACAGAAGGTATCTCTACAGCGCACAAAGGAGTACAGGAAATATCTCTAGAACGTACAAAGGAGTACACGAGGTATCTCTACAGCATACAAAGGAGTACAGAAGGTATCTCTACAGCGTACAAAGGAGTACAGAAGGTATCTCTACAGCGCACAAAGGAGTACAGAAGGTATCTCTACAGCGCACAAAGGAGTACAGAAGGTATCTCTACAGCGCACAAAGGAGTACAGAAGGTATCTCTACAGCGCACAAAGGAGTACAGGAAATATCTCTAGAACGTACAAAGGAGTACACGAGGTATGTCTACAGCGTACAAAGGAGTACAGAAGGTATCTCTACAGCGCACAGAGGAGTACAGAAGGTATCTCTACAGCGCACAAAGGAGTACAGAAGGTATCTCTACAGCGCACAAAGGAGTACAGAAGGTATCTCTACAGCGTACAAAGGAGTACAGAAGGTATCTCTACAGCGCACAAAGGAGTACAGAAGGTATCTCTACAGCGCACAAAGGAGTACAGGAAATATCTCTAGAACGTACAAAGGAGTACAGGAAATATCTCTAGAACGTACAAAGAAGTACACGAGGTATCTCTACAGCGTAGAAAGGAGTACAGAAGGTATCTCTACAGCGCACAAAGGAGTACAGAAGGTATCTCTACAGCGCACAAAGGAGTACAGAAGGTATCTCTACAGCGCACAAAGGAGTACAAAAGATACCTCTACAGCGCACAAAGGAGTACAGAAGGTATCTCTACAGCTCACAAAGGAGTACAGAAGGTATCTCTACAGCGCACAAAGGAGTACAGAAGGTATCTCTACAGCGTACAAAGGAGTACAGAAGGTATCTCTACAGCGCACAAAGGAGTACAGAAGGTATCTCTACAGCGCACAAAGGAGTACAGGAAATATCTCTAGAACGTACAAAAGAGTACAGGAAATATCTCTAGAACGTACAAAGGAGTACACGAGGTATCTCTACAGCGTACAAAGGAGTACAGAAGGTATCTCTACAGTGCACAAAGGAGTACAGAAGGTATCTCTACAGCGCACAAAGGAGTACAGAAGGTATCTCTACAGCGCACAAAGGAGTACAGAAGGTATCTCTACAGCGCACAAAGGAGTACAGAAGGTATCTCTACAGCGCACAAAGGAGTACAGGAAATATCTCTAGAACGTACAAAGGAGTACACGAGGTATCTCTACAGCGTACAAAGGAGTACAGAAGGTATCTCTACAGCGCACAAAGGAGTACAGAAGGTATCCCTACAGCGCACAAAGGAGTACAGAAGGTATCTCTACAGCGCACAAAGGAGTACAGAAGGTACCTCTACAGCGCAAAAATGAGTACAGGAAATATCTCTAGAACGTACAAAGGAGTACACGAGGTATCTCTACAGCGTACAAAGGAGTACAGAAGGTATCGCTACAGCGCACAAAGGAGTACAGAAGGTATCTCTACAGCGCACAAAGGAGTACAGAAGGTATCTCTACAGCGCACAAAGGAGTACAGAAGGTATCTCTACAGCGCACAAAGGAGTACAGAAGGTATCTCTACAGCGCACAAAGGAGTACAGGAAATATCTCTAGAACGTACATAGGAGTACACGAGGTATCTCTACAGCGCACAAAGGAGTACAGAAGGTATCTCTACAGCGCACAAAGGAGTACAGAAGGTATCTCTACAGCGCACAAAGGAGTACAGAAAATATCTCTAGAACGTACAAAGGAGTACACGAGGTATCTCTACAGCGCACAAAGAAGTACAGAAGGTATCTCTACAGCGCACAAAGGAGTACAGAAGGTATTTCTACAGCGCACAAAGGAGTACAGAAGGTATCTCTACAGCGCACAAAGGAGTACAGAAGGTATCTCTACAGCGCACAAAGGAGTACAGAAGGTATCTCTACAGCGCACAAAGAAGTACAGAAGGTATCTCTACAGCGCACAAAGGAGTACAGAAGGTATCTCTACAGCGCACAAAGGAGTACAGGAAATATCTCTAGAACGTACAAAGGAGTACACGAGGTATCTCTACAGCGTACAAAGGAGTACAGAAGGTATCTCTACAGCGCACAAAGGAGTACAGAAGGTATCTCTACAGCGTACGAAGGAGTACAGAAGGTATCTCTACAGCGCACAAAGGAGTACAGAAGGTATCTCTACAGCGCACAAAGGAGTACAGAAGGTATCTCTACAGCGCACAAAGGAGTACAGAAGGTATCTCTACAGCGCAAAAAGGAGTACAGAAGGTATCTCTACAGCGCACATAGGAGTACAGAAGGTATCTCTACAGCGCACAAAGGAGTACAGGAAATATCTCTAGAACGTACAAAGGAGTACACGAGGTATCTCTACAGCGTACAAAGGAGTACAGAAGGTATCTCTACAGCGCACAAAGGAGTACAGAAGGTATCTCTACAGCGCACAAAGGAGTCCAGGAAATATCTCTCGAACGTACAAAGGAGTACACGAGGTATCTCTACAGCGCACAAAGAAGTACTGAAGGTATCTCTACAGCGCACAAAGGAGTACAGAAGGTATCTCTACAGCGCACAAAGGAGTACAGGAAATATCTCTAGAACGTACAAAGGAGTACACGAGGTATCTCTACAGCGCACAAAGGAGTACAGAAGGTATCTCTACAGCGCACAAAGGAGTACAGAAGGTATCTCTACAGCGCACAAAGGAGTACAGAAGGTATCTCTACAGCGCACAAAGGAGTACAGAAGGTATCTCTACAGCGCACAAAGGAGTACAGAAGGTATCTCTACAGCGCACAAAGGAGTACAGAAGGTATCTCTACAGCGCACAAAGGAGTACAGAAGGTATCTCTACAGCGCACAAAGGAGTACAGAAGGTATCTCTACAGCGAGCAAAGGAGTACAGGAAATATCTCTAGAACGTACAAAGGAGTACACGAGGTATCTCTACAGCATACAAAGGAGTACAGAAGGTATTTCTACAGCGCACAAAGGAGTACTGAAGGTATCTCTACAGCGCACAAAGGAGTACAGAAGGTATCTCTACAGCGCACAAAGGAGTACAGAAGGTATCTCTACAGCGCACAAAGGAGTACAGAAGGTATCTCTACAGCGCACAAAGGAGTACAGGAAATATCTCTAGAACGTACAAAGGAGTACACGAGGTATCTCTACAGCGTACAAAGGAGTACAGAAGGTATCTCTACAGCGCACAAAGGAGTACAGAAGGTATCTCTACAGCGCACAAAGAAGTACAGAAGGTATCTCTACAGGGCACAAAGGAGTACAGAAGGTATCTCTACAGCGCACAAAGGAGTACAGGAAATATCTCTAGAACGTACAAAGGAGTACACGAGGTATTTCTACAGCGTACAAAGGAGTACAGAAGGTATCTCTACAGCGCACAAAGGAGTACAGAAGGTATCTCTACAGCGTACGAAGGAGTACAGAAGGTATCTCTACAGCGCACAAAGGAGTACAGAAGGTATCTCTACAGGCACAAAGGAGTACAGAAGGTATCTCTACAGCGCACAAAGGAGTACAGAAGGTATCTCTACAGCGCTCAAAGGAGTACAGAAGGTATCTCTACAGCGCACAAAGGAGTACAGAAGGTATCTCTACAGCGCACAAAGGAGTACTGGAAATATCTCTAGAACGTACAAAGGAGTACACGAGGTATCTCTACAGCGTACAAAGGAGTACAGAAGGTATCACTACAGCGCACAAAGGAGTACAGAAGGTATCTCTACAGCGTACGAAGGAGTACAGAAGGTATCTCTACAGCGCACAAAGGAGTACAGAAGGTATCTCTACAGCGCACAAAGGAGTACAGAAGGTATCTCTACAGCGCACAAACGAGTACAGAAGGTATCTTCAGCGCACAAAGGAGTACAGAAGGTATCTCTACAGCGCACAAAGAAGTACAGAAGGTATCTCTACAGCGCACAGAGGAGTACAGGAAATATCTCTAGAACGTACAAAGGAGTACACGAGGTATCTCTACAGCGTACAAAGGAGTACAGAAGGTATCTCTACAGCGCACAAAGGAGTACAGAAGGTATCTCTACAGCGCACAAAGGAGTACAGGAAATATCTCTAGAACGTACAAAGGAGTACACGAGGTATCTCTACAGCGCACAAAGGAGTACAGAAGGTATCTCTACAGCGCACAAAGGAGTACAGAAGGTATCTCTACAGCGCACAAAGGAGTACAGGAAATATCTCTAGAAAGTACAAAGGAGTACACGAGGTATCTTTACAGCGCACAAAGGAGTACAGAAGGTATCTCTACAGCGCACAAAGGAGTACAGAAGGTATCTCTACAGCGCATAAAGGAGTACAGAAGTTATCTCTACAGCGCACAAAGGGGTACAGAAGGTATCTCTACAGCGCACAAAGGAGTACAGAAGGTATCTCTACAGCGCACAAAGGAGTACAGAAGGTATCTCTACAGCGCACAAAGGAGTACAGAAGGTATCTCTACAGCGCACAAAGGAGTACAGAAGGTATCTCTACAGCGCACAAAGAAGTACAGAAGGTATCTCTACAGCGCACAAAGGAGTACAGGAAATATCTCTAGAACGTACAAAGGAGTACACGAGGTATCTATACAGCGTACAAAGGAGTACAGAAGGTATCTCTACAGCGCACAAAGGAGTACAGAAGGTATCTCTACAGCGCACAAAGGAGTACAGAAGGTATCTCTACAGCGCACAAAGGAGTACAGAAGGTATCTCTACAGCGCACAAAGGAGTACAGAAGGTATCTCTACAGCGCACAAAGGAGTACAGGAAATATCTCTAGAACGTACAAAGGAGTACAGAAGGTATCTCTACAGCGCACAAAGGAGTACAGAAGGTATCTCTACAGCGCACAAAGGAGTACAGAAGGTATCTCTACAGCGCTCAAAGGAGTACAGAAGGTATCTCCACAGCGCACAAAGGAGTACAGGAAATATCTCTAGAACGTACAAAGGAGTACAGAAGGTATCTCTACAGCGCACAAAGGAGTACAGAAGGTATCTCTACAGCGCTCAAAGGAGTACAGAAGGTATCTCTACAGCGCACAAAGGAGTACAGAAGGTATCTCTACAGCGCACAAAGGAGTACAGGAAATATCTCTAGAACGTACAAAGGAGTACACGAGGTATCTCTACAGCGTACAAAGGAGTACAGAAGGTATCCCTACAGCGCACAAACTAATACAGAAGGTATCTCTACAGCGCACAGAGGAGTACAGGAAATATCTCTAGAACGTACAAAGGAGTACACGAGGTATCTCTACAGCGCACAAAGGAGTACAGAAGGTATCTCTACAGCGCACAGAGGAGTACAGAAGGTATCTCTACAGCGCACAAAGGAGTACAGGAAATATCTCTAGAACGTACAAAGGAGTACACGAGGTATCTCTACAGCGCACAAAGGAGTACAGAAGGTATCTCTACAGCGCACAAAGGAGTACAGAAGGTATCTCTACAGCGCACAAAGGAGTACAGAAGGTATCTCTACAGCGCACGAAGGAGTACAGAAGGTATCTCTACAGCGCACAAAGGAGAACAGAAGGTATCTCTACAGCGCACAAAGGAGTACAGAAGGTATCTCTACAGCGCACAAAGGAGTACAGAAGGTATCTCTACAGCGCACAAAGGAGTACAGAAGGTATCTCTACAGCGCACAAAGGAGTACAGAAGGTATCTCTACAGCGCACAAAGGAGTACAGGAAATATCTCTAGAACGTACAAAGGAGTACACGAGGTATCTCTACAGCGTACAAAGGAGTACAGAAGGTATCTCTACAGCGTACAAAGGAGTACAGAAGGTATCTCTACAGCGCACAAAGGAGTACAGAAGTTATCTCTACAGCGCACAAAGGAGTACAGAAGGTACCTCTACAGCGCACAAAGGAGTACAGGAAATATCTCTAGAACGTACAAAGGAGAACACGAGGTATCTCTACAGCGTACAAAGGAGTACAGAAGGTATCTCTACAGCGTACAAAGGAGTACAGAAGGTATCTCTACAGCGCACAAAGAAGTACAGAAGGTATCTCTACAGTGCACAAAGGAGTACAGAAGGTATCTCTACAGCGCACAAAGGAGTACAGAAGGTATCTCTACAGCGCACAAAGGAGTACAGAAGGTATCTCTACAGCGCACAAAGGAGTACAGAAAGTATCTCTACAGCGCACAAAGGAGTACAGAAGGTATCTCTACAGCGCACAAAGGAGTACAGGAAATATCTCTAGAACGTACAAAGGAGTACACGAGGTATCTCTACAGCGTACAAAGGAGTTCAAAAGGTATCTCTACAGCGCACAAAGGAGTACAGAAGGAATCTCTACAGCGCACAAAGGAGTACAGAAGGTATCTCTACAGCGCACAAAGGAGTACAGAAGGTATCTCTACAGCACACAAAGGAGTACAGGAAATATCTCTAGAACGTACAAAGGAGTACACGAGGTATCTCTACAGCGTACAAAGAAGTACAGAAGGTATCTCTACAGCGCACAAAGGAGTACAGAAGGTATCTCTACAGCGCACAAAAGAGTACAGAAGGTATCTCTATAACGCACAAAGGAGTACAGAAGGTATCTCTACAGCGCACAAAGGAGTACAGAAGGTATCTATACAGCGCACAAAGGAGTACAGAAGGTATCTCTACAGCGCACAAAGGAGTACAGGAAATATCTCTAGAACGTACAAAGGAGTACACGAGGTATCTCTACAGCGTACAAAGGAGTTCAAAAGGTATCTCTACAGCGCACAAAGGAGTACAGAAGGAATCTCTACAGCGCACAAAGGAGTACAGAAGGTATCTCTACAGCGCACAAAGGAGTACAGAAGGTATCTCTACAGCACACAAAGGAGTACAGGAAATATCTCTAGAACGTACAAAGGAGTACACGAGGTATCTCTACAGCGTACAAAGGAGTACAGAAGGTATCTCTACAGCGCACAAAGAAGTACAGAAGGTATCTCTACAGCGCACAAAGGAGTACAGAAGGTATCTCTACAGCGCACAAAGGAGTACAGGAAATATCTCTAGAACGTACAAAGGAGTACACGAGGTATCTCTACAGCGTACAAAGGAGTACAGAAGGTATCTCTACAGCGCACAAAGGAGTACAGAAGGTATCTCTACAGCGTACGAAGGAGTACAGAAGGTATCTCTACAGCGCACAAAGGAGTACAGAAGGTATCTCTACAGCGCACAAAGGAGTACAGAAGGTATCTCTACAGCGCACAAAGGAGTACAGAAGGTATCTCTACAGCGCAAAAAGGAGTACAGAAGGTATCTCTACAGCGCACATAGGAGTACAGAAGGTATCTCTACAGCGCACAAAGGAGTACAGGAAATATCTCTAGAACGTACAAAGGAGTACACGAGGTATCTCTACAGCGTACAAAGGAGTACAGAAGGTATCTCTACAGCGCACAAAGGAGTACAGAAGGTATCTCTACAGCGCACAAAGGAGTCCAGGAAATATCTCTCGAACGTACAAAGGAGTACACGAGGTATCTCTACAGCGCACAAAGAAGTACTGAAGGTATCTCTACAGCGCACAAAGGAGTACAGAAGGTATCTCTACAGCGCACAAAGGAGTACAGGAAATATCTCTAGAACGTACAAAGGAGTACACGAGGTATCTCTACAGCGCACAAAGGAGTACAGAAGGTATCTCTACAGCGCACAAAGGAGTACAGAAGGTATCTCTACAGCGCACAAAGGAGTACAGAAGGTATCTCTACAGCGCACAAAGGAGTACAGAAGGTATCTCTACAGCGCACAAAGGAGTACAGAAGGTATCTCTACAGCGCACAAAGGAGTACAGAAGGTATCTCTACAGCGCACAAAGGAGTACAGAAGGTATCTCTACAGCGAGCAAAGGAGTACAGGAAATATCTCTAGAACGTACAAAGGAGTACACGAGGTATCTCTTCAGCGTACAAAGGAGTACAGAAGGTATTTCTACAGCGCACAAAGGAGTACAGAAGGTATCTCTACAGCGCACAAATGAGTACAGAAGGTATCTCTACAGCGCACAAAGGAGTACAGAAGGTATCTCTACAGCGCACAAAGGAGTACAGAAGGTATCTCTACAGCGCACAAAGGAGTACAGGAAATATCTCTAGAACGTACAAAGGAGTACACGAGGTATCTCTACAGCGTACAAAGGAGTACAGAAGGTATCTCTACAGCGCACAAAGGAGTACAGAAGGTATCTCTACAGCGCACAAAGAAGTACAGAAGGTATCTCTACAGGGCACAAAGGAGTACAGAAGGTATCTCTACAGCGCACAAAGGAGTACAGGAAATATCTCTAGAACGTACAAAGGAGTACACGAGGTATTTCTACAGCGTACAAAGGAGTACAGAAGGTATCTCTACAGCGCACAAAGGAGTACAGAAGGTATCTCTACAGCGTACGAAGGAGTACAGAAGGTATCTCTACAGCGCACAAAGGAGTACAGAAGGTATCTCTACAGGCACAAAGGAGTACAGAAGGTATCTCTACAGCGCACAAAGGAGTACAGAAGGTATCTCTACAGCGCTCAAAGGAGTACAGAAGGTATCTCTACAGCGCACAAAGGAGTACAGAAGGTATCTCTACAGCGCACAAAGGAGTACTGGAAATATCTCTAGAACGTACAAAGGAGTACACGAGGTATCTCTACAGCGTACAAAGGAGTACAGAAGGTATCTCTACAGCGCACAAAGGAGTACAGAAGGTATCTCTACAGCGTACGAAGGAGTACAGAAGGTATCTCTACAGCGCACAAAGGAGTACAGAAGGTATCTCTACAGCGCACAAAGGAGTACAGAAGGTATCTCTACAGCGCACAAACGAGTACAGAAGGTATCTTCAGCGCACAAAGGAGTACAGAAGGTATCTCTACAGCGCACAAAGAAGTACAGAAGGTATCTCTACAGCGCACAGAGGAGTACAGGAAATATCTCTAGAACGTACAAAGGAGTACACGAGGTATCTCTACAGCGTACAAAGGAGTACAGAAGGTATCTCTACAGCGCACAAAGGAGTACAGAAGGTATCTCTACAGCGCACAAAGGAGTATAGGAAATATCTCTAGAACGTACAAAGGAGTACACGAGGTATCTCTACAGCGCACAAAGGAGTACAGAAGGTATCTCTACAGCGCACAAAGGAGTACAGAAGGTATCTCTACAGCGCACAAAGGAGTACAGGAAATATCTCTAGAACGTACAAAGGAGTACACGAGGTATCTTTACAGCGCACAAAGGAGTACAGAAGGTATCTCTACAGCGCACAAAGGAGTACAGAAGGTATCTCTACAGCGCATAAAGGAGTACAGAAGGTATCTCTACAGCGCACAAAGGAGTACAGAAGGTATCTCTACAGCGCACAAAGGAGTACAGAAGGTATCTCTACAGCGCACAAAGGAGTACAGAAGGTATCTCTACAGCGCACAAAGGAGTACAGAAGGTATCTCTACAGCGCACAAAGGAGTACAGAAGGTATCTCTACAGCGCACAAAGAAGTACAGAAGGTATCTCTACAGCGCACAAAGGAGTACAGGAAATATCTCTAGAACGTACAAAGGAGTACACGAGGTATCTATACAGCGTACAAAGGAGTACAGAAGGTATCTCTACAGCGCACAAAGGAGTACAGAAGGTATCTCTACAGCGCACAAAGGAGTACAGAAGGTATCTCTACAGCGCACAAAGGAGTACAGAAGGTATCTCTACAGCGCACAAAGGAGTACAGAAGGTATCTCTACAGCGCACAAAGGAGTACAGGAAATATCTCTAGAACGTACAAAGGAGTACAGAAGGTATCTCTACAGCGCACAAAGGAGTACAGAAGGTATCTCTACAGCGCACAAAGGAGTACAGAAGGAATCTCTACAGCGCTCAAAGGAGTACAGAAGGTATCTCCACAGCGCACAAAGGAGAACAGGAAATATCTCTAGAACGTACAAAGGAGTACAGAAGGTATCTCTACAGCGCACAAAGGAGTACAGAAGGTATCTCTACAGCGCTCAAAGGAGTACAGAAGGTATCTCTACAGCGCACAAAGGAGTACAGAAGGTATCTCTACAGCGCACAAAGGAGTACAGGAAATATCTCTAGAACGTACAAAGGAGTACACGAGGTATCTCTACAGCGTACAAAGGAGTACAGAAGGTATCCCTACAGCGCACAAACTAATACAGAAGGTATCTCTACAGCGCACAGAGGAGTACAGGAAATATCTCTAGAACGTACAAAGGAGTACACGAGGTATCTCTACAGCGCACAAAGGAGTACAGAAGGTATCTCTACAGCGCACAGAGGAGTACAGAAGGTATCTCTACAGCGCACAAAGGAGTACAGGAAATATCTCTAGAACGTACAAAGGAGTACACGAGGTATCTCTACAGCGCACAAAGGAGTACAGAAGGTATCTCTACAGCGCACAAAGGAGTACAGAAGGTATCTCTACAGCGCACAAAGGAGTACAGAAGGTATCTCTACAGCGCACAAAGGAGTACAGAAGGTATCTCTACAGCGCACAAAGGAGAACAGAAGGTATCTCTACAGCGCACAAAGGAGTACAGAAGGTATCTCTACAGCGCACAAAGGAGTACAGAAGGTATCTCTACAGCGCACAAAGGAGTACAGAAGGTATCTCTACAGCGCACAAAGGAGTACAGAAGGTATCTCTACAGCGCACAAAGGAGTACAGGAAATATCTCTAGAACGTACAAAGGAGTACACGAGGTATCTCTACAGCGTACAAAGGAGTACAGAAGGTATCTCTACAGCGTACAAAGGAGTACAGAAGGTATCTCTACAGCGCACAAAGGAGTACAGAAGTTATCTCTACAGCGCACAAAGGAGTACAGAAGGTACCTCTACAGCGCACAAAGGAGTACAGGAAATATCTCTAGAACGTACAAAGGAGAACACGAGGTATCTCTACAGCGTACAAAGGAGTACAGAAGGTATCTCTACAGCGTACAAAGGAGTACAGAAGGTATCTCTACAGCGCACAAAGAAGTACAGAAGGTATCTCTACAGTGCACAAAGGAGTACAGAAGGTATCTCTACAGCGCACAAAGGAGTACAGAAGGTATCTCTACAGCGCACAAAGGAGTACAGAAGGTATCTCTACAGCGCACAAAGGAGTACAGAAAGTATCTCTACAGCGCACAAAGGAGTACAGAAGGTATCTCTACAGCGCACAAAGGAGTACAGGAAATATCTCTAGAACGTACAAAGGAGTACACGAGGTATCTCTACAGCGTACAAAGGAGTTCAAAAGGTATCTCTACAGCGCACAAAGGAGTACAGAAGGAATCTCTACAGCGCACAAAGGAGTACAGAAGGTATCTCTACAGCGCACAAAGGAGTACAGAAGGTATCTCTACAGCACACAAAGGAGTACAGGAAATATCTCTAGAACGTACAAAGGAGTACACGAGGTATCTCTACAGCGTACAAAGAAGTACAGAAGGTATCTCTACAGCGCACAAAGGAGTACAGAAGGTATCTCTACAGCGCACAAAAGAGTACAGAAGGTATCTCTACAGCGCACAAAGGAGTACAGAAGGTATCTCTACAGCGCACAAAGGAGTACACGAGGTATCTCTACAGCGTACAAAGGAGTACAGAAGGTATCTCTACAGCGCACAAAGGAGTACAGAAGGTATCTCTACAGCGCACAAAGGAGTACAGAAGGTATCTCTACAGCGCACAAAGGAGTACAGGAAATATCTCTAGAACGTACAAAGGAGTACACGAGGTATCTCTACAGCGTACAAAGGAATACAGAAGGTATCTCTACAGCGTACAAAGGAGTACAGAAGGTATCTCTACAGCGCACAAAGGAGTACAGAAGGTATCTCTGCAGCGCACAAAGGAGTACAGAAGGTATCTCTACAGCGCACAAAGGAGTACAGAAGGTATCTCTACAGCGCACAAAGGAGTACAGGAAATATCTCTAGAACGCACAAAGGAGTACACGAGGTATCTCTACAGCGCACAAAGGAGTACAAAAGGTATCTCTACAGCGCACAGAGGAGTACAGAAGGTATTTCTACAGCGCACAAAGGAGTACAGAAGGTATCTCTACAGCGCACAAATGAGTACAGAAGGTATCTCTACAGCGCACAAAGGAGTACAGAAGGTATCTCTACAGCGCACAAAGAAGTACAGAAGGTATCTCTACAGCGCACAAAGGAGTACAGAAGGTATCTCTACAGCGTACAAAGGAGTACAGAAGGTATCTCTACAGCGCACAAAGGAGTACAGAAGGTATCTCTACAGCGTACGAAGGAGTACAGAAGGTATCTCTACAGCGCACAAAGGAGTACAGAAGGTATCTCTACAGCGCACAAAGGAGTACAGAAGGTATCTCTACAGCGCACAAAGGAGTACAGAAGGTATCTCTACAGCGCAAAAAGGAGTACAGAAGGTATCTCTACAGCGCACAAAGGAGTACAGAAGGTATCTCTACAGCACTCAAAGGAGTACAGGAAATATCTCTAGAACGTACAAAGGAGTACACGAGGTATCTCTACAGCGTACAAAGGAGTACAGAAGGTATCTCTACAGCGCACAAAGGAGTACAGAAGGTATCTCTACAGCGCACAAAGGAGTCCAGGAAATATCTCTCGAACGTACAAAGGAGTACACGAGGTATCTCTACAGCGCACAAAGGAGTACTGAAGGTATCTCTACAGCGCACAAAGGAGTACAGAAGGTATCTCTACAGCGCACAAAGGAGTACAGGAAATATCTCTAGAACGTACAAAGGAGTACACGAGGTATCTCTACAGCGCACAAAGGAGTACAGAAGGTATCTCTACAGCGCACAAAGGAGTACAGAAGGTATCTCTACAGCGCACAAAGGAGTAAAGAAGGTATCTCTACAGCGCACAAAGGAGTACAGAAGGTATCTCTACAGCGCACAAAGGAGTACAGAAGGTATCTCTACAGCGCACAAAGGAGTACAGAAGGTATCTCTACAGCGCACAAAGGAGTACAGAAGGTATCTTTACAGCGCACAAAGGAGTACAGAAGGTATCTCTACAGCGCACAAAGGAGTACAGAAGGTATCTCTACAGCGCACAAAGGAGTACAGAAGGTATCTCTACAGCGCACAAAGGAGTACAGAAGGTATCTCTACAGCGAACAAAGGAGTACAGGAAATATCTCTAGAACGTACAAAGGAGTACACGAGGTATCTCTACAGCGTACAAAGGAGTACAGAAGGTATCTCTACAGCGCACAAAGGAGTACAGAAGGTATCTCTACAGCGCACAAAGGAGTACAGAAGGTATCTCTACAGCGCACGAAGGAGTACAGAAGGTATCTCTACAGCGCACAAAGGAGTACAGAAGGTATCTCTACAGCGCACAAAGGAGTACAGGAAATATCTCTAGAACGTACAAAGGAGTACACGAGGTATCTCTACAGCGTACAAAGGAGTACAGAAGGTATCTCTACAGCGCACAAAGGAGTACAGAAGGTATCTCTACAGCGCACAAAGGAGTACAGAAGGTATCTCTACAGGGCACAAAGGAGTACAGAAGGTATCTCTACAGCGCACAAAGCAGTACAGGAAATATCTCTAGAACGTACAAAGGAGTACACGAGGTATCTCTACAGCGTACAAAGGAGTACAGAAGGTATCTCTACAGCGCACAAAGGAGTACAGAAGGTATCTCTACAGCGTACGAAGGAGTACAGAAGGTATCTCTACAGCGCACAAAGGAGTACAGAAGGTATCTCTACAGCGCACAAAGGAGTACAGAAGGTATCTCTACAGCGCACAAAGGAGTACAGAAGGTATCTCTACAGCGCTCAAAGGAGTACAGAAGGTATCTCTACAGCGCACAAAGGAGTACAGAAGGTATCTCTACAGCGCACAAAGGAGTACAGGAAATATCTCTAGAACGTACAAAGGAGTACACGAGGTATCTCTACAGCGTACAAAGGAGTACAGAAGGTATCTCTACAGCGCACAAAGGAGTACAGAAGGTATCTCTACAGCGTACGAAGGAGTACAGAAGGTATCTCTACAGCGCACAAAGGAGTACAGAAGGTATCTCTACAGCGCACAAAGGAGTACAGAAGGTATCTCTACAGCGCACAAACGAGTACAGAAGGTATCTCTACAGCGCACAAAGGAGTACAGAAGGTATCTCTACAGCGCACAAAGAAGTAAAGAAGGTATCTCTACAGCGCACAGAGGAGTACAGGAAATATCTCTAGAACGTACAAAGGAGTACACGAGGTATCTCTACAGCGTACAAAGGAGTACAGAAGGTATCTCTACAGCGCACAAAGGAGTACAGAAGGTATCTCTACAGCGCACAAAGGAGTACAGGAAATATCTCTAGAACGTACAAAGGAGTACACGAGGTATCTCTACAGCGCACAAAGGAGTACAGAAGGTATCTCTACAGCGCACAAAGGAGTACAGAAGGTATCTCTACAGCGCACAAAGGAGTACAGGAAATATCTCTAGAACGTACAAAGGAGTACACGAGGTATCTCTACAGCGCACAAAGGAGTACAGAAGGTATCTCTACAGCGCACAAAGGAGTACAGAAGGTATCTCTACAGCGCACAAAGGAGTACAGAAGGTATCTCTACAGCGCACAAAGGAGTACAGAAGATATCTCTACAGCGCACAAAGGAGTACAGAAGGTATCTCTACAGCGCACAAAGGAGTACAGAAGGTATCTCTACAGCGCACAAAGGAGTACAGAAGGTATCTCTACAGCGCACAAAGGAGTACAGAAGGTATCTCTACAGCGCACAAAGAAGTACAGAAGGTATCTCTACAGCGCTCAAAGGAGTACAGGAAATATCTCTAGAACGTACAAAGGAGTACACGAGGTATCTATACAGCGTACAAAGGAGTACAGAAGGTATCTCTACAGCGCACAAAGGAGTACAGAAGGTATCTCTCCAGCGCACAAAGGAGTACAGAAGGTATCTCTACAGCGCACAAAGGAGTACAGAAGGTATCTCTACAGCGCACAAAGGAGTACAGAAGGTATCTCTACAGCGCACAAAGGAGTACAGGAAATATCTCTAGAACGTACAAAGGAGTACACGAGGTATCTCTACAGCGTACAAAGGAGTACAGAAGGTATCTCTACAGCGCACAAAGGAGTACAGAAGGTATCTCTACAGCGCACAAAGGAGTACAGAAGGTATCTCTACAGCGCACAAAGGAGTACAGAAGGTATCTCTACAGCGCACAAAGGAGTACAGGAAATATCTCTAGAACGTAAAAAGGAGTACACGAGGTATCTCTACAGCGTACAAAGGAGTACAGAAGGTATCTCTACAGCGCACAAAGGAATACAGAAGGTATCTCTACAGCGCACAGAGGAGTACAGGAAATATCTCTAGAACGTACAAAGGAGTACACGAGGTATCACTACAGCGCACAAAGGAGTACAGAAGGTATCTCTACAGCGCACAAAGGAGTACAGAAGGTATCTCTACAGCGCACAAAGTAGTACAGGAAATATCTCTAGAACGTACAAAGGAGTACACGAGGTATCTCTACAGCGCACAAAGGAGTACAGAAGGTATCTCTACAGCGCACAAAGGAGTACAGAAGGTATCTCTACAGCGCACAAAGGAGTACAGAAGGTATCTCTACAGCGCACAAAGGAGTACAGAAGGTATCTCTACAGCGCACAAAGGAGAACAGAAGGTATCTCTACAGCGCACAAAGGAGTACAGAAGGTATCTCTACAGCGCACAAAGGAGTACAGAAGGTATCTCTACAGCGCACAAAGGAGTACAGAAGGTATCTCTACAGCGCACAAAGGAGTACAGAAGGTATCTCTACAGCGCACAAAGGAGTACAGGAAATATCTCTAGAACGTACAAAGGAGTACACGAGGTATCTCTACAGCGTACAAAGGAGTACAGAAGGTATCTCTACAGCGTACAAAGGAGTACAGAAGGTATCTCTACAGCGCACAAAGGAAGAAGGTATCTCTACAGCGTACAAAGGAGTACAGAAGGTATCTCTACAGCGCACAAAGGAGTACAGAAGGTATCTCTACAGTGCACAAAGGAGTACAGAAGGTATCTCTACAGCGCACAAAGGAGTACAGAAGGTATCTCTACAGCGCACAAAGGAGTACAGAAGGTATCTCTACAGCGCACAAAGGAGTACAGAAGGTATCTCTACAGCGCACAAAGAAGTACAGAAGGTATCTCTACAGCGCACAAAGGAGTACAGAAGGTATCTCTACAGCGCACAAAGGAGTACAGAAGGTATCTCTACAGCGCACAAAGAAGTACAGAAGGTATCTCTACAGCGCACAAAGGAGTACAGGAAATATCTCTAGAACGTACAAAGGAGTACACGAGGTATCTCTACAGCGTACAAAGGAGTACAAAAGGTATCTCTACAGCGCACAAAGGAGTACAGAAGGAATCTCTACAGCGCACAAAGGAGTACAGAAGGTATCTCTACAGCGCACAAAGGAGTACAGAAGGTATCTCTACAGCACACAAAGGAGTACAGGAAATATCTCTAGAACGTACAAAGGAGTACACGAGGTATCTCTACAGCGTACAAAGAAGTACAGAAGGTATCTCTACAGCGCACAGAGGAGTACAGAAGGTATCTCTACAGCGCACAAAAGAGTACAGAAGGTATCTCTACAGCGCACAAAGGAGTACAGAAGGTATCTCTTCAGCGCACAAAGGAGTACAGAAGGTATCTCTACAGCGCACAAAGGAGTACAGGAAATATCTCTAGAACGTACAAAGGAGTACACGAGGTATCTCTGCAGCGCACAAAGAAGTACAGAAGGTATCTCTACAGCGCACAAAGGAGTACAGAAGGTATCTCTACAGCGCACAAAGGAGTACAGGAAATATCTTTAGAACGTACAAAGGAGTACACGAGGTATCTCTACAGCGCACAAAGGAGTACAGAAATTATCTCTACAGCGCACAAAGGAGTACAGAAGGTATCTCTACAGCGCACAAAGGAGTACAGAAGGTATCTCTACAGCGCACAAAGGAGTACAGAAGGTATCTCTGCAGCGCGCAAAGGAGTACAGAAGGTATCTCTACAGCGCACAAAGGAGTACAGAAGGTATCTCTACAGCGCACAAAGGAGTACAGAAGGTATCTCTACAGCGCACAAAGGATTACAGAAGGTATCTCTACAGCGCACAAAGAAGTACAGAAGGTATCTCTACAGCGCACAAAGGAGTACAGAAGGTATCTCTACAGCGCACAAAGGAGTACAGGAAATATCTTTAGAACGTACAAAGGAGTACACGAGGTATCTCTACAGCGCACAAAGGAGTACAGAAGGTATCTCTACAGCGCACAAAGGAGTACAGAAGGTATCTCTACAGCGCGCAAAGGAGTACAGAAGGTATCTCTACAGCGCACAAAGGAGTACAGAAGGTATCTCTACAGCGCACAAAGGAGTACAGAAGGTATCTCTACAGCGCACAAAGGAGTACAGGAAATATCTCTAGAACGTACAAAGGAGTACACGAGGTATCTCTACAGCGTACAAAGGAGTACAGAAGGTATATCTACAGCGCACAAAGGAGTACAGAAGGTATCCCTACAGCGTACAAAGGAGTACAGAAGGTATCTCTACAGCGCACAAAGGAGTACAGAAGGTATCTCTACAGCGCACAAAGGAGTACAGAAGGTATCTCTACAGCGCACAAAGGAGTACAGAAGGTATCTCTACAGCGCACAAAGGAGTACAGGAAATATCTCTAGAACGTACAAAGGAGTACACGAGGTATCTCTACAGCGTACAAAGGAGTACAGAAGGTATCTCTACAGCGTACAAAGGAGTACAGAAGGTATCTCTACAGCGCACAAAGGAGTACAGAAGGTATCTCTACAGCGCACAAAGAAGTACAGAAGGTATCTCTACAGCGCACAAAGGAGTACAGAAGGTATCTCTACAGCGCACAAAGGAGTACAGGAAATATCTTTAGAACGTACAAAGGAGTACACGAGGTATCTCTACAGCGTACAAAGGAGTACAGAAGGTATCTCTACAGCGCACAAAGGAGTACAGAAGGTATCTCTACAGCGCACAAAGGAGTACAGAAGTTATCTCTACAGCGCACAAAGGAGTACAGGAAATATCTCTAGAACGTACAAAGGAGTACACGAGGTATCTCTACAGCGCACAAAGGAGTACAGAAGGTATCTCTACAGCGCACAAAGGAGTACAGAAGGTATCTCTACAGAGCACAAAGGAGTACAGAAGGTATCTCTACAGCGCACAAAGGAGTACAGAAGGTATCTCTACAGCGCACAAAGGAGTACAGAAGGTATCTCTACAGCGCACAAAGGAGTACAGGAAATATCTCTAGAACGTACAAAGGAGTACACGAGGTATCTCTACAGCGTACAAAGAAGTACAAAAGGTATCTCTACAGCGCACAAAGGAGTACAGACGGTATCTCTATAGCGCACAAAGGAGTACAGAAGGTATCTCTACAGCGCACAAAGGAGTACAGAAGGTATCTCTACAGCGCACAAAGGAGTACAGAAGGTATCTCTACAGCGCACAAAGGAGTACAGGAAATATCTCTAGAACGTACAAAGGAGTACACGAGGTATCTCTACAGCGTACAAAGGAGTACAGAAGGTATCTCTACAGCGCAAAAGGAGTACAGAAGGTATCTCTTCAGCGCACAAAGGAGTACAGAAGGTATCTCTACAGCGCACAAAGGAGTACAGAAGGTATCTCTACAGCGCACAAAGGAGTACAGGAAATATCTCTAGAACGTACAAAGGAGTACACGAGGTATCTCTACAGCGTACAAAGGAGTACAGAAGGTATCTCTACAGCGCACAAAGGAGTACAGAAGGTATCTCTTCAGCGCACAAAGGAAAACAGAAGGTATCTCTACAGCGCACAAAGGAGTACAGAAGGTATTTCTACAGCGCACAAAGGAGTACAGGAAATATCTCTAGAACGTACAGAGGAGTACACGAGGTATCTCTACAGCGTACAAAGGAGTACAGAAAATATCTCTACAGCGCAAAAAGGAGTACAGAAGGTATCTCTACAGCGCACAAAGGAGTACAGAAGGTATCTCTACAGCGCACAAAGGAGTACAGGAAATATCTCTAGAACGTACAAAGGAGTACACGAGGTATCTCTACAGCGCACAAAGGAGTACAGAAGGTATCTCTACAGCGCACAAAGGAGTACAGAAGGTATATCTACAGCGCACAAAGGAGTACAGAAGGTATCTCTACAGCGCACAAAGGAGTACAGAAGGTATCTCTACAGCGCACAAAGGAGTACAGAAGGTATCTCTACAGCGCACAAAGGAGTACAGGAAATATCTCCAGAACGTACAAAGGAGTACACGAGGTATCTCTACAGCGTACAAAGGAGTACAGAAGGTATTTCTACAGCGCACAAAGGAGTACAGAAGGTATCTCTACAGCGCACAAAGGAGTACAGAAGGTATCTCTACAGCGCACAAAGGAGTACAGAAGGTATCTCTACAGTGCACAAAGGAGTACAGAAGGTATCTCTACAGCGCACAAAGGAGTACAGGAAATATCTCTAGAACGTACAAAGGAGTACAGGAAATATTTCTAGAACGTACAAAGGAGTACACGAGGTATCTCTACAGCGTACAAAGGAGTACAGAAGGTATCTCTACAGCGCACAAAGGAGTACAGAAGGTATCTCTACAGCGCACAAAGGAGTACAGAAGGTATCTCTACAGCGCACAAAGGAGTACAGAAGGTATCTCTACAGCGCACAAAGGAGTACAGAAGGTATCTCTACAGCGCACAAAGGAGTACAGGAAATATCTCTAGAACGTACAAAGGAGTACACGAGGTATCTCTACAGCGTACAAAGGAGTACAGAAGGTATCTCTACAGCGCACAAAGGAGTACAGAAGGTATCTCTACAGCGCACAAAGGAGTACAGAAGGTATCTCTACAGCGCACAAAGGAGTACAGAATGTACCTCTACAGCGCAAAAATGAGTACAGGAAATATCTCTACAACGTACAAAGGAGTACACGAGGTATCTCTACAGCGTACAAAGGAGTACAGAAGGTATCGCTACAGCGCACAAAGGAGTACAGAATGTATCTCTACAGCGCACAAAGGAGTACAGAAGGTATCTCTACAGCGCACAAAGGAGTACAGAAGGTATCTCTACAGCGCACAAAGGAGTACAGAAGGTATCTCTACAGCGCACAAAGGAGTACAGGAAATATCTCTAGAACGTACAAAGGAGTACACGAGGTATCTCTACAGCGCACAAAGTAGTACAGAAGGTATCTCTACAGCGCACAAAGGAGTACAGAAGGTATCTCTACAGCGCACAAAGGAGTACAGGAAATATCTCTAGAACGTACAAAGGAGTACACGAGGTATCTCTACAGCGCACAAAGGAGTACAGAAGGTATCTCTACAGCGCACAAAGGAGTACAGAAGGTATTTCTACAGCGCACAAAGGAGTACAGAAGGTATCTCTACAGCGCACAAAGGAGTACAGAAGGTATCTCTACAGCGCACAAAGGAGTACAGAAGGTATCTCTACAGCGCACAAAGGAGTACAGAAGGTATCTCTACAGCGCACAAAGGAGTACAGAAGGTATCTCTACAGCGCACAAACGAGTACAGAAGGTATCTCTACAGCGCACAAAGGAGTACAGAAGGTATCTCTACAGCGCACAAAGAAGTAAAGAAGGTATCTCTACAGCGCACAGAGGAGTACAGGAAATATCTCTAGAACGTACAAAGGAGTACACGAGGTATCTCTACAGCGTACAAAGGAGTACAGAAGGTATCTCTACAGCGCACAAAGGAGTACAGAAGGTATCTCTACAGCGCACAAAGGAGTACAGGAAATATCTCTAGAACGTACAAAGGAGTACACGAGGTATCTCTACAGCGCACAAAGGAGTACAGAAGGTATCTCTACAGCGCACAAAGGAGTACAGAAGGTATCTCTACAGCGCACAAAGGAGTACAGGAAATATCTCTAGAACGTACAAAGGAGTACACGAGGTATCTCTACAGCGCACAAAGGAGTACAGAAGGTATCTCTACAGCGCACAAAGGAGTACAGAAGGTATCTCTACAGCGCACAAAGGAGTACAGAAGGTATCTCTACAGCGCACAAAGGAGTACAGAAGATATCTCTACAGCGCACAAAGGAGTACAGAAGGTATCTCTACAGCGCACAAAGGAGTACAGAAGGTATCTCTACAGCGCACAAAGGAGTACAGAAGGTATCTCTACAGCACAAAGGAGTACAGAAGGTATCTCTACAGCGCACAAAGAAGTACAGAAGGTATCTCTACAGCGCTCAAAGGAGTACAGGAAATATCTCTAGAACGTACAAAGGAGTACACGAGGTATCTATACAGCGTACAAAGGAGTACAGAAGGTATCTCTACAGCGCACAAAGGAGTACAGAAGGTATCTCTACAGCGCACAAAGGAGTACAGAAGGTATCTCTACAGCGCACAAAGGAGTACAGAAGGTATCTCTACAGCGCACAAAGGAGTACAGAAGGTATCTCTACAGCGCACAAAGGAGTACAGGAAATATCTCTAGAACGTACAAAGGAGTACACGAGGTATCTCTACAGCGTACAAAGGAGTACAGAAGGTATCTCTACAGCGCACAAAGGAGTACAGAAGGTATCTCTACAGCGCACAAAGGAGTACACAAGGTATCTCTACAGCGCACAAAGGAGTACAGAAGGTATCTCTACAGCGCACAAAGGAGTACAGGAAATATCTCTAGAACGTAAAAAGGAGTACACGAGGTATCTCTACAGCGTACAAAGGAGTACAGAAGGTATCTCTACAGCGCACAAAGGAATACAGAAGGTATCTCTACAGCGCACAGAGGAGTACAGGAAATATCTCTAGAACGTACAAAGGAGTACACGAGGTATCTCTACAGCGCACAAAGGAGTACAGAAGGTATCTCTACAGCGCACAAAGGAGTACAGAAGGTATCTCTACAGCGCACAAAGTAGTACAGGAAATATCTCTAGAACGTACAAAGGAGTACACGAGGTATCTCTACAGCGCACAAAGGAGTACAGAAGGTATCCCTACAGCGCACAAAGGAGTACAGAAGGTATCTCTACAGCGCACAAAGGAGTACAGAAGGTATCTCTACAGCGCACAAAGGAGTACAGAAGGTATCTCTACAGCGCACAAAGGAGAACAGAAGGTATCTCTACAGCGCACAAAGGAGTACAGAAGGTATCTCTACAGCGCACAAAGGAGTACAGAAGGTATCTCTACAGCGCACAAAGGAGTACAGAAGGTATCTCTACAGCGCACAAAGGAGTACAGAAGGTATCTCTACAGCGCACAAAGGAGTACAGGAAATATCTCTAGAACGTACAAAGGAGTACACGAGGTATCTCTACAGCGTACAAAGGAGTACAGAAGGTATCTCTACAGCGTACAAAGGAGTACAGAAGGTATCTCTACAGCGCACAAAGGAAGAAGGTATCTCTACAGCGTACAAAGGAGTACAGAAGGTATCTCTACAGCGCACAAAGGAGTACAGAAGGTATCTCTACAGTGCACAAAGGAGTACAGAAGGTATCTCTACAGCGCACAAAGGAGTACAGAAGGTATCTCTACAGCGCACAAAGGAGTACAGAAGGTATCTCTACAGCGCACAAAGGAGTACAGAAGGTATCTCTACAGCGCACAAAGAAGTACAGAAGGTATCTCCACAGCGCACAAAGGAGTACAGGAAATATCTCTAGAACGTACAAAGGAGTACACTAGGTATCTCTACAGCGTACAAAGGAGTACAAAAGGTATCTCTACAGCGCACAAAGGAGTACAGAAGGAATCTCTACAGCGCACAAAGGAGTACAGAAGGTATCTCTACAGCGCACAAAGGAGTACAGAAGGTATCTCTACAGCACACAAAGGAGTACAGGAAATATCTCTAGAACGTACAAAGGAGTACACGAGGTATCTCTACAGCGTACAAAGAAGTACAGAAGGTATCTCTACAGCGCACAGAGGAGTACAGAAGGTATCTCTACAGCGCACAAATGAGTACAGAAGGTATCTCTACAGCGCACAAAGGAGTACAGAAGGTATCTCTACAGCGCACAAAGGAGTACAGAAGGTATCTCTACAGCGCACAAAGGAGTACAGGAAATATCTCTAGAACGTACAAAGGAGTACACGAGGTATCTCTGCAGCGCACAAAGAAGTACAGAAGGTATCTCTACAGCGCACAAAGGAGTACAGAAGGTATCTCTACAGCGCACAAAGGAGTACAGGAAATATCTTTAGAACGTACAAAGGAGTACACGAGGTATCTCTACAGCGCACAAAGGAGTACAGAAATTATCTCTACAGCGCACAAAGGAGTACAGAAGGTATCTCTACAGCGCACAAAGGAGTACAGAAGGTATCTCTACAGCGCACAAAGGAGTACAGAAGGTATCTCTGCAGCGCGCAAAGGAGTACAGAAGGTATCTCTACAGCGCACAAAGGAGTACAGAAGGTATCTCTACAGCGCACAAAGGAGTACAGAAGGTATCTCTACAGCGCACAAAGGAGTACAGAAGGTATCTCTACAGCGCACAAAGAAGTACAGAAGGTATCTCTACAGCGCACAAAGGAGTACAGAAGGTATCTCTACAGCGCACAAAGGAGTACAGGAAATATCTTTAGAACGTACAAAGGAGTACACGAGGTATCTCTACAGCGCACAAAGGAGTACAGAAGGTATCTCTACAGCGCACAAAGGAGTACAGAAGGTATCTCTACAGCGCGCAAAGGAGTACAGAAGGTATCTCTACAGCGCACAAAGGAGTACAGAAGGTATCTCTACAGCGCACAAAGGAGTACAGAAGGTATCTCTACAGCGCACAAAGGAGTACAGGAAATATCTCTAGAACGTACAAAGGAGTACACGAGGTATCTCTACAGCGTACAAAGGAGTACAGAAGGTATATCTACAGCGCACAAAGGAGTACAGAAGGTATCCCTACAGCGTACAAAGGAGTACAGAAGGTATCACTACAGCGCACAAAGGAGTACAGAAGGTATCTCTACAGCGCACAAAGGAGTACAGAGGGTATCTCTACAGCGCAGAAAGGAGTACAGAAGGTATCTCTACAGCGCACAAAGGAGTACAGGAAATATCTCTAGAACGTACAAAGGAGTACACGAGGTATCTCTACAGCGTACAAAGGAGTACAGAAGGTATCTCTACAGCGTACAAAGGAGTACAGAAGGTATCTCTACAGCGCACAAAGGAGTACAGAAGGTATCTCTACAGCGCACAAAGAAGTACAGAAGGTATCTCTACAGCGCACAAAGGAGTACAGAAGGTATCTCTACAGCGCACAAAGGAGTACAGGAAATATCTTTAGAACGTACAAAGGAGTACACGAGGTATCTCTACAGCGTACAAAGGAGTACAGAAGGTATCTCTACAGCGCACAAAGGAGTACAGAAGGTATCTCTACAGCGCACAAAGGAGTACAGAAGTTATCTCTACAGCGCACAAAGGAGTACAGGAAATATCTCTAGAACGTACAAAGGAGTACACGAGGTATCTCTACAGCGCACAAAGGAGTACAGAAGGTATCTCTACAGCGCACAAAGGAGTACAGAAGGTATCTCTACAGAGCACAAAGGAGTACAGAAGGTATCTCTACAGCGCACAAAGGAGTACAGAAGGTATCTCTACAGCGCACAAAGGAGTACAGAAGGTATCTCTACAGCGCACAAAGGAGTACAGGAAATATCTCTAGAACGTACAAAGGAGTACACGAGGTATCTCTACAGCGTACAAAGAAGTACAAAAGGTATCTCTACAGCGCACAAAGGAGTACAGACGGTATCTCTATAGCGCACAAAGGAGTATAGAAGGTATCTCTACAGCGCACAAAGGAGTACAGAAGGTATCTCTACAGCGCACAAAGGAGTACAGAAGGTATCTCTACAGCGCACAAAGGAGTACAGGAAATATCTCTAGAACGTACAAAGGAGTACACGAGGTATCTCTACAGCGTACAAAGGAGTACAGAAGGTATCTCTACAGCGCACAAAGGAGTACAGAAGGTATCTCTACAGCGCACAAAGGAGTACAGAAGGTATCTCTACAGCGCACAAAGGAGTACAGAAGGTATCTCTACAGCGCACAAAGGAGTACAGGAAATATCTCTAGAACGTACAAAGGAGTACACGAGGTATCTCTACAGCGTACAAAGGAGTACAGAAGGTATCTCTACAGCGCACAAAGGAGTACAGAAGGTATCTCTTCAGCGCACAAAGGAAAACAGAAGGTATCTCTACAGCGCACAAAGGAGTACAGAAGGTATTTCTACAGCGCACAAAGGAGTACAGGAAATATCTCTAGAACGTACAGAGGAGTACACGAGGTATCTCTACAGCGTACAAAGGAGTACAGAAAATATCTCTACAGCGCAAAAAGGAGTACAGAAGGTATCTCTACAGCGCACAAAGGAGTACAGAAGGTATCTCTACAGCGCACAAAGGAGTACAGGAAATATCTCTAGAACGTACAAAGGAGTACACGAGGTATCTCTACAGCGCACAAAGGAGTACAGAAGGTATCTCTACAGCGCACAAAGGAGTACAGAAGGTATATCTACAGCGCACAAAGGAGTACAGAAGGTTTCTCTACAGCGCACAAAGGAGTACAGAAGGTATCTCTACAGCGCACAAAGGAGTACAGAAGGTATCTCTACAGCGCACAAAGGAGTACAGGAAATATCTCCAGAACGTACAAAGGAGTACACGAGGTATCTCTACAGCGTACAAAGGAGTACAGAAGGTATTTCTACAGCGCACAAAGGAGTACAGAAGGTATCTCTACAGCGCACAAAGGAGTACAGAAGGTATCTCTACAGCGCACAAAGGAGTACAGAAGGTATCTCTACAGTGCACAAAGGAGTACAGAAGGTATCTCTACAGCGCACAAAGGAGTACAGGAAATATCTCTAGAACGTACAAAGGAGTACAGGAAATATTTCTAGAACGTACAAAGGAGTACACGAGGTATCTCTACAGCGTACAAAGGAGTACAGAAGGTATCTCTACAGTGCACAAAGGAGTACAGAAGGTATCTCTACAGCGCACAAAGGAGTACAGAAGGTATCTCTACAGCGTACAAAGGAGTACAGAAGGTATCTCTACAGCGCACAAAGGAGTACAGAAGGTATCTCTACAGCGCACAAAGGAGTACAGGAAATATCTCTAGAACGTACAAAGGAGTACACGAGGTATCTCTACAGCGTACAAAGGAGTACAGAAGGTATCTCTACAGCGCACAAAGGAGTACAGAAGGTATCTCTACAGCGCACAAAGGAGTACAGAAGGTATCTCTACAGCGCACAAAGGAGTACAGAAGGTACCTCTACAGCGCAAAAATGAGTGCAGGAAATATCTCTACAACGTACAAAGGAGTACACGAGGTATCTCTACAGCGTACAAAGGAGTACAGAAGGTATCGCTACAGCGCACAAAGGAGTACAGAAGGTATCTCTACAGCGCACAAAGGAGTACAGAAGGTATCTCTACAGCGCACAAAGGAGTACAGAAGGTATCTCTACAGCGCACAAAGGAGTACAGAAGGTATCTCTACAGCGCACAAAGCAGTACAGGAAATATCTCTAGAACGTACAAAGGAGTACACGAGGTATCTCTACAGCGCACAAAGTAGTACAGAAGGTATCTCTACAGCGCACAAAGGAGTACAGAAGGTATCTCTACAGCGCACAAGGGAGTACAGGAAATATCTCTAGAACGTACAAAGGAGTACACGAGGTATCTCTACAGCGCACAAAGGAGTACAGAAGGTATCTCTACAGCGCACAAAGGAGTACAGAAGGTATTTCTACAGCGCACAAAGGAGTACAGAAGGTATCTCTACAGCGCACAAAGGAGTACAGAAGGTATCTATACAGCGCACAAAGGAGTACAGAAGGTATCTCTACAGCGCACAAAGGAGTACAGAAGGTATCTCTACAGCGCACAAAGGAGTACAGAAGGTATCTCTACAGCGCACAAAGGAGTACAGGAAATATCTCTAGAACGTACAAAGGAGTACACGAGGTATCTCTACAGCGTACAAAGGAGTACAGAAGGTATCTCTACAGCGCACAAAGGAGTACAGAAGGTATCTCTACAGCGTACGAAGGAGTACAGAAGGTATCTCTACAGCGCACAAAGGAGTACAGAAGGTATATCTACAGCGCACAAAGGAGTACAGAAGGTATTTCTACAGCGCACAAAGGAGTACAGAAGGTATCTCTACAGTGCAAAAAGGAGTACAGAAGGTATCTCTACAGCGCACAAAGGAGTACAGAAGGTATCTCTACAGCGCACAAAGGAGTACAGGAAATATCTCTAGAACGTACAAAGGAGTACACGAGGTATCTCTACAGCGTACAAAGGAGTACAGTAAGTATCTCTACAGCGCACAAAGGAGTACAGAAGGTATCTCTACAGCGCACAAAGGAGTCCAGGAAATATCTCTAGAACGTACAAAGGAGTACACGAGGTATCTCTACAGCGCACAAAGGAGTACTGAAGGTATCTCTACAGCGCACAAAGGAGTACAGAAGGTATCTCTACAGCGCACAAAGGAGTACAGGAAATATCTCTAGAACGTACAAAGGAGTACACGAGGTATCTCTACAGCGCACAAAGGAGTACAGAAGGTATCTCTACAGCGCACAAAGGAGTACAGAAGGTATCTCTACAGCGCACAAAGGAGTACAGAAGGTATCTCTACAGCGTACAAAGGAGTACAGAAGGTATTTCTACAGCGCACAAAGGAGTACAGAAGGTATCTCTACAGCGCACAAAGGAGTACAGAAGGTATCTCTACAGCGCACAAAGGAGTACAGAATGTATCTCTACAGCGCACAAAGGAGTACAGGAAATATCTCTAGAACGTACAAAGGAGTACACGAGGTATCTCTACAGCGCACAAAGGAGTACAGAAGGTATCTCTACAGCGCACAAAGGAGTACAGAAGGTATCTCTACAGCGCACAAAGGAGTACAGGAAATATCTCTAGAACGTACAAAGGAGTACACGAGGTATCTCTACAGCGCACAAAGGAGTACAGAAGGTATCTCTACAGCGCACAAAGGAGTACAGAAGGTATCTCTACGGCGCACAAAGGAGTACAGAAGGTATCTCTACAGCGCACAAAGGAGTACAGAAGGTATCTCTACTGCGCACAAAGGAGTACAGAAGGTATCTCTACAGCGCACAAAGGAGTACAGAAGGTATCTCTACAGCGCACAAAGGAGTACAGAAGGTATCTCTACAGCGCACAAAGAAGTACAGAAGGTATCTCTACAGCGCACAAAGGAGTACAGGAAATATCTCTAGAACGTACAAAGGAGTACACGAGGTATCTATACAGCGTACAAAGGAGTACAGAAGGTATCTCTACAGCGCACAAAGGAGTACAGAAGGTATCTCTACAGCGCACAAAGGAGTACACTGAGAAAAAATATAGGGTCATTTTGACACACTTAAGCGTGTCATACGTTTGTCGCAAAACCGGCACACAATTGTGTGTCATGGAGGCGACATGACACACTTAAGTGTGTTACATGACACACTTAGGGCCGTCATGACACACCTAGGGGAAATCTACGGAACCTAAAACATAGATTTAACTTACTCCTACCATACCGCTCTGACTCGCCCGTGGACCAAGAAAAATGGTTAAACAGGATTATTGAACTACGAGTATTTGAGGCTTATGGTGTATCAACTCTTGACTTTCAAATTCAAAATTATCACTATATTTACACAGAACAAAATCAGTTCTTAATAAAGTCAGCGTATTGAGCAATTTTACAGACAGCATTAAAACATTGCATACCGTAGTGTAGAGAAACTTCAAAGATTTATTGAGTAGAACAGATTAATTGAAATCAGCAAATAAATTGAGAACAGCTTCAATAACTTCACAACAATGTTAAATGTATATTAACGATATATGAGCTTGAATCACTGTGACGGTTACAATACCTATACATTCATCGAACGAAGAAAGCCCTGAATTCATAACGAATTGTATTCTAAATAACTAAGAACTTTCACGCGCTAAAGGTAGGCTTAAACATGACCACATCCTTCATTCATTCAAATAAAAACAGCATCAGTTCAGTTCGCCCATTTTATTCAACACTGAAATACACATTTTCTCGGTATTCATTGCTCAGAAAATTAATAGTTGAAGTCTAAACACTACAGAAGGTGAAACAAATTCAGCACTAAATGTTTATCTACTTAGAACTGGAAGTGATAAAAATTATTCAACATTTAGGACAAATTCTGTGTACATCTGTGAGAACCTTTCCGCATGCGTAATCAAGAAATGTCTTAGCAATTAAAAACATATTTTTTCAATTTTAATTTCATATTTAATATGAAACGTAAAGGTCTCACGCTATAGTACAAGAATTCTCTATTTTGAAACGAAAAGTTCCCAAAACAAAAGTCACACGAGTAACATTCCACTTTCTCGCAATACCTTTAGAGATGTTAAATCGCATTTTACACAAGAAAGAAATAAAATATTTTTCTATCAATCACAGATCAAGTTAATGTAGAGTATTATTATATTATGGAACTCTAAGTTAAATAAAAAAATTCTGCTCTATACTCATTTCCAGGTGAACCTTGAAATATTCATACGGAAGGAAATAATTTAGTTCTGCTATTAGTTTCATAATTAATTTAAGTTCTTGGAAAATAACGCATGTCTTAAGCAAAGGTGAAAAGATTTCATTGTGAAAATTAAAATAACTTTCCAAACACTTATCTCGCTCAAATGAAATCATGATTCATCTCCACACAGAATGATTATGTTTTCATCCAATAAAAACTGACAATTATTTATACCGGTCAAGTTCTCCACTTGTACACAAGTAACGAAATGAAAATGAAGAATCAAATATTAAAACATCTGTTTGAACGTTCCTGAATAAATCCAGGAACTTTCGAACGAACGGAAAATATTTTATTTTTCACTTTGGGTTCCGTAAAAAACAGGAGTTGTTGCAGAATTGGACAAAGTCTTACACTGCTGTAGAGAAAATATTCTTCAAGTTGTACCAGCCAAAAGAATTCTATCCGATTTCATCACTTATAAGAATTCTTATAATAACTGTGGCTAAACAGCTTAATAATAGTATTTTTTACACGAGTAATAGAACATTACATATTACTAATCGCAGTTAAAGGAAATGTACGCTATAAAATCAGATAATTTTACTCCTTTTTCACTTCAAATTAATCTAAGTCAAGTTCAATTCAATCCAAATCAAGTTCAATTTAATTCAAGTCAAGTTCAAATTAATCCAAGTCAAGTTCAAATTAATCCAAGCCAAGTTCAATTTAAACCAAGTCAAGTTCAAACTAATCGAAGTAAATTCGAATAAATCAAAGTCAAGTTCAAATTAATCCAAGTCAAGTTCAAATTAATCCAAGTCAAGTTCGAATAAATCCAAGTCAAGTTCAATATAATCCAAGTCAAGTTCAAATTTTTCAAAGTCCAGTTCGAATAAATCCAAGTCAAGTTCGAATAAATCCAAGTCAAGTTCAATATAATCCAAGTCAAGTTCAATATTATCCAAGTCAAGTTCAAATTAATCCAAGTCAAGTTCGAATAAATCCAAGTCAAGTTCGAATAAATCCAAGTCAAGTTCGAATAAATCCAAGTCAAGTTCGAATAAATCCAAGTCAAGTTCGAATAAATCCAAGTCAAGTTCGAATAAATCCAAGTCAAGTTCAAATTAATCCGAGTAAAGTTCAAATTAATCCGAGTAAAGTTCAAATTAATCCGAGTCAAGTTCAAATTAATCCGAGTCAAGTTCAAATTAATCCGAGTCAAGTTCAAATTAATCCAAGTCAAGTTCAAATTAATCCAAGTCAAGTTCAAATTAATCCAAGTTAAATTCAAATTAATCCAAGTCAAGTTCAAATTAATCCAAGTCAAGTTCAAATTAATCCAAGTTAAGTTCAAATTAATCCAAGTCAAGTTCAAATTAATTCAAGTCAAGTTCAAATTAATCCTAGTCAAGTTCAAATTAATCCAAGTCAAGTTCAAATTAATCCAAGTCAAGTTCAAATTAATCCAAGTCAAGTTCAAATTAACCCAAGTCAAGTTCAAATTAATCCAAGTCAAGCTCAAATTAATCCAAGTCAAGCTCAAATTAATCCAAGTCAAGTTCAAATTAATCCAAGTCAAGTTCAAATTGATCCAAGTCAAGTTAAAATTAATCCAAGTCAAGTTCAAATTAATCCAAGTCAAGTTCAAATTAATCCAAGTCAAGTTCAAATTAATCCAAGTCAAGTTCAAATTAATCCAAGTCAAGTTCAAACTAACCCAAGTCAAGTTCAAATTAATCCAAGTCAAGTTCAAATTAACCCAAGTCAAGTTCAAATTAATCCAAGTCAAGTTCAAATTAATCCTAGTCAAGTTCAAATTAACCCAAGTCAAGTTCAAATTAACCCAAGTCAAGTTCAAATTAATCAAGACTAGTTCATATTAATCCAAGTCAAGTTCAAATTAATCCAAGTCAAATTCAAATTAATCCAAGTCAAATTCAAAATTAATCAAAGTCATGTTCGACGTAATCCAAGTCAAGTTCAAATTAATCCAAGTCAAGTTCAAATTAATGCAAGTAACAATCAAATTAATCATACCTTCAGTTGAGTTAAAAAATTTTACCATCACTTGTTAATTGGAGCTTTTTTGTGTTATATATGGATCTATTGGATGTGATGAGCAAGACAGGTTTCGAGGTTTTATTTACACTCGAATATATTTATATACGTGTACGTATATATTTATATACGCAAATACGAAAGGTTATCATTGGACGATATGTAGATTTAAACTTTAAAAGGAATATAGAAATGCGATTCACTGAGTACTAATGTACGATTCCATTTGAGTACAATTACATTACTACCCAGATATATTCCTGCACTAGCAATGAAAATATTACCATCCATTTTAATTCCTTGTTAGTCAATGTGAAGAAATGTAGGGTCCATTTACAATACACAATAATAATAATACAAGAAACAATAATTCTAACATAATGCTGATATTATTTGTGTGTGTTTACAATTCAATATATAATTTTATCAAGACTTGAATATTTATTAAATGATTATCATAAAAGTTATTTAAGTCTTGAAAGCATCATATATCGAAATGTAAACACACACAAATAAAATCAGCATTAAGTTAGAAATATTGTTTTTGTATTATTATTGTGTATTGTAAGAGGATCCTACATTTCTCCACATTGACTAACACGGAATTAGAATGGATGGCAATATTTTCATTGCTAATGCATGAATGTATCAGTGTAGTAATGTACACCTTTGAATTGTAATCAAACGGAATCGTACATTCGTACTCAGTGAATCGCATTTCAATATTTCTTTTAAAGATTAAACTACATACCGTCCAATGATAATCTTTTGTATTTGCGTATATGATTTCATACATGTGATAAAGTGAAATTTCACGTATATAAATATATTCGAGTGTAAATAAAACCTCGAAACCTGTCTTGCTCATCACTTCCAATAGTTCCATATATAACAAAAAAAGCTCGAATTAACAAGTGATGGTATAATTTTTTAACTCAACTGAGGGTTGGATTAATTCGATTGTTACTTGAATGAATTTGAACTTGACTTGGATTAATTTGACCTTGACTTGGATTAATTTGAACTTGACTTGGATTAATTTGAACTGAAAAAGGTGTGGTGACCATTAATTTTTTTTACACTAGTACGGATATTTCTACATAAATTAGAGAATGTATGGACAAGCGAAAAGCTACATTAATCCTTTTAGTATCATATTTACTTCAAGTTCACGAAAAAGGTCTCATGCAACATAAGGAAACATTCTCTCTATTCTGAAACGGTGAAATAATTTCTTATTATCGCACAAATGAAATTCTCATTCACTGTAAAGTAAGCGTGTTCCTTTGGATCTACATACGAGTTTGAACGAAAAATGTTTACACCAAACTAAAATTCCACAACGCAACCTTAAGCTATGTCAAATGGCCATGACTCGGATGTGTTGACGGCCACTGGCAGCGATACCGAGATCTTTTGGTGGAGGTGAGGACTGGACGAGGTTATCGCATCTCCTGGTCGAGTTACGGGCACCGGATCCTGCTAGCCTGTCCTGCTCAAGTAAGAATACATGCAATAAATTTTTATCAAAAATTAAACACATTTTCTATATGATGTTAGTAAAACTGTTGCTTTGATGAGCATCTATGGCATAGGTAGACACAACTTCATAACAGTGTAATTAATCTGTAGGGTCAGATTCGTGGTCTTGCTGAAGTTCAGTTATTAATTTTCATTAATAATTTATTCGTACGCTTAATATTAAGATTCTCTTAACCACAACATACGCGATCCAAAGAAAGCAACGAGAAGAGACACACATTTAGTAGATTAGATTAGATCAATAGTTAGTTTAAGCCCCCCTATCCGCAACAAATTCAATCCAAAGAGAGGAAGGAAGAAGGCACCATCTAGTATGGAGTTGAGGGATCGTAGAATCTATGCAGAAAAGGCACAGAAACAGTAAGATGAGAAAGAACTTCATGAAACAAGATCAAAGTTCAAGAAGAAAGTAGTAGGTGGTGAAAAACAACACAGCAGTGAACCGAAAAAAGATGGTCCGTAACAAAACAAAAACCTATTCTATTCCAACAAAAAAAAAGAAGCTTACTTAGCTAACTCTCAGCTCGGGCCCTCATATTGTCCCCCTGGGAGCGCTAATTCCCATAGATACAACAGCTGTATCCCCCTGAGGGGACAAACATTTAGTATCGACTGTTAAAAAACATTGAACTTATGCACGAAAGGATTCCCACCAAGGGTACCCTGCACATTAAAACAGCAGGTTAGTATTGCAATAGAAAAAGAAAAGGCATGAAAGTCAACGAAGAGGATATGAAAACTAAAAATCCAGGTGGTTGCGAAAGAAAGAAGTCTCAAAGGCCTATCAATAGATGAGGTAACCCAGCAGTATCCTATTGCCTTTATAATGCCTCCTACAACTTATGCTATGAATTGTTTGATCTGCTCAGAGATCAGCTAATCAACACTGAACCTTGATCAGCTGATCAACGCAACCTGGAACTAGAAAGGGAAGTTCTGCTTTATAATGAAATTTTAATTTTTTTTCATGAATGATACAAAGGAGACTGTTTGAATAATTAAGAAGTTATACTGAATAGGTAAGTTTGTAGGGGACATGAGTGCCGTGAATTTCACTATCTTCGTTAGACAGAGTATAATGCGGAGTGTACCTTGAATTAAGAACTGGGTAGTCAATACCTAAATTTTCTGAACAAGTATTTAATCACAGTTGTACAGCTAATGACTTCGACTCCACCTTAGGGTTACATCAATTTGAATTTCACTTGGGTTAATTTAACTTTGGCTTGGATCAAATGGAGCTTGACTTGGATTAAACTGAACTTCACTTGAATTAATTTGAAGTAGGCTTGGATTATTCTAACTTGACTTGGATTAATTCGAATTTGACTTAGATTAATTTGAAGTGAAAAGGTGTAGTCTGAAGACGAGACCTAATTGTCACTTACTTGAGTTTTATCATATGGAAAGTCGCGCAGCAGCATTTAGGATGGCAGCAATCGAAACCGTAGTAACTTCCAAGCCCGACTGCTATGTCAGCGTCCTTCAAAAGCGCAGACCTCTCCTCCTTCTGCCACAAGTCTCTCGCATGTGGCTGGAGCCAAATGGTTGGACCGTCGAAGATGATCATCGGTAATGGCTCCTGGGTGAAAAAATAAAAATTTTAGTATGTGTGTCATTTATAATCTTGAGAAATTTGACCTGAATTCAATAAAACTTTTATAATTTAGTTTCTTTAAATGCTTGCTTGGTCGTTTGTATGCTCATAAGCAGCCATGATATGCTTATGATAATAACGTTCGACTACATTTTCAGTCATAACGTAGGGTTAAAATAAATTTCCTTGCATTGTAGTACGAACATGATGGGTTTAAATACCTATTTTTCTAGATCTTCATATCTCTAATATCTTCCATATGAAGACTGACTTGATGGGTAATTACTTGTTATGATTTAACACTGGGTCAATATTCGTTAAAAAATATTTATCTCCAAGACAGCAGCGAAATCCAGGATTCCTTCATTAGTGTAATAATTTAATCTATACTCTGCACGCCAACTCTACGATGAAGGAATAATTATGAAATTACAACAAATAATTTTCACTTTTTTCAAATGAAACTTTTGCCTTCATTCTTGCGTTCGCTTGTGGACTATTTTAACAACTGCCTTTAGAAGACAAATGCATCATTTTCATTTTTTTCTTAATAATTGAGGGACAAAAACTGCCAAAATAACAATAGAATGAAATTCTTACCTTTTTACTTGTCTTCACAGGGCGAGATATGGACACCTCATGAGACCCTTGAAGTATTCCAGCTGCATATTTTCAGGAGATTCCCTCGCATTGCATCGATGATATTCATCTCAGTGATTCCCACGAATTCAATGCATATCTGAAAAAGTTAAGGTTATGTTATTATTCAAGAAAGACAAAAAATATACTCTCGCATGATTTTTTTCCTCACCTAGAGAGTTTTCGTCGAACAATTATTATTGTGTTTTATTTTCATCATCACAATGTGAAACATCCGATAGCCAAAATTATAATTTTTTGGACGAACGTCAATGCTCGCCCACCTTCGTTGTGTGCGGAATTCGCGAAACATACGTGCTGAAACCCAACGTTAAAATTTACGAATTTTTACGATTAGTTAATTCCAGTTACTCTGGAACATGGAAATGTAGACAGTAACTTTATATTGTCAGACGTAATTATTGGTTAGAAATTAATACTAAAGTACTTCTTCTAACAAACCTATTCAAGCTATTATACCTTAAACTATGTTCATTCTTCATTTATTTGTGCAGAAAACATAAGTGCAATCCACATCTTCTTATCAAAATCAACTTCTGATTGGATCTATTTTAGTTTCAAGAATTTCCAATCATGAATTATGAATTGGTAAAGCAAAATGGCAACTCTATGTTCAGCATATTTGTTGCTTTGATTATCTATACATATATACAGTATGAACTCGGCTGTCACATATATTGAAGTAAGTCAAAACATTTATTTTTAAGGTAACAAAGAATTTAATTCTACTTTTCTTCATTTTGCATAAAAAAAATCCTCTGTAGCCTAAACATGTTAAAAAGAATTGTAGACTGTAACAAAGTTTTTAATTTTCATTGATTATCAAGCACTTTTGAGTTGGAAGTTGTGTACAATTATTTCATTATAACAAGCTTTTCTGAGGACAGTCTTCTCATATCCTATTCTGTAGGTATATACCCTGGAGAGGGCTGCTATAAAGTCATTATTTATAGATATTTACATTAACAATATTCTGTACAAAACATCAAACTACAGAAAATTAATAGAAATACTTTCACGTGCAACCAAAATACTTGATTATGTTTGGGTCCTATATTACGCTTTAGTTAAAGCCTTTCTTTCCCATACCTACTAATCAGTAAACTCTACTGAAATTGGATTAGAAGAAAAACTATTTTCAATAATTTATGTACCATTTACAAGTTAATAACCTAATAATTAATATAGGCTAATCCATTAATCAATTATAATAAGAATTTCATGCAGAGAAAATTGAAGCTGTAATAATATAATGAGCAGTAGTACTCACATGAGTTTTCGTCCTTGATTGAGTGAACTCAAAACCACTGGTTGATGGAGAAGGCTCACTCCAAGCACCAGTTGAAGGAACTGAGAATAATTTTATCAAGCCATTACTGGGCCAATGATCTGTTTAGTTGAATAATATTCAAGTAAAGCTATAAATCTGGACTTGCAAGAATAGAGGGAACACTGTTTGTAATTCATTTTCAAATGCTGAAAAAGTATCAAAAACTTTTAAAACAAATTAGGATATATTTTGGAAAAGAACATACCAAATGAGTATCAAGTAAGGTCTTAATGAAAAGCAAGCAAAAAGAAAACAGTTAGGCTATCCAACAATATGACTAAAGCCAATAATAATTGTAAAAAAATTACATTCATGGTTACACCAGGTTCTTTTAGTGTGACTAATAACTTTAACCTAACTAGTCCAAAAAATCAGGTAATATAGTTTTATACCAGCTTGTTTGGTTTTCTTCAAGGCTATTTTTTTTAAACATATGGCCATTGTTGAATGTAATATTGAACTTGAAATTTCATGAGCATGATTGGATAAATGAATTTTCCAAAGCAAGATACATATACCGTGGCTGCATTTAAATGAATTTTCAAATCAATGATAATTTTCAGTAAAATAATCAAATCATATCTGATTTCATCTAATCATAATACTTTTGCTGATTATTCATTCAATACCTTTTAAAATAATAACATGATTTTGACTGCAAAAGTTGATCCATGTCCCACACACATGAAACTGGAATACATGGTTTTATATTTCATTCCTGTTGCTTTCCATTCTAATTAATTACTTCTATCCACATTTGCATCATTAAAAATTAATAACCAGTAATTCAAACCCATTTATTTATATGCCAACATGAATTATTAGGCACTATTTATTCTGCAAACGATCAAGAAATTCGAACCGTCGAGGACGCGACCTTGAACTTGAACGCCAAGGTCGCATGACGACGTTAGATGAGTCACCAGTAATTATCTATCAACTTACGAGCCCGTACTTCGGCTGATGCATAAAACAATCACATCTCACGCACAAATACATATCCTCTTTAGAAATGGAATGAAATCAAAACATTAATAAGGCTTCGGAACGAATGACTTTCGGTTATCATCATGAAGCGAATGAACTAGCCCAGGTACAAAAATAATGGCGGCCAGAATTGAAGCCGCCAAATGAAGCCGAATAGTAATTGAATACAATTTGTCATTAAAGGTACACAAGTACATATGGCTTTCTTCATACACCAAACAAATCCCTCGGATCTTGAATGAGACCACAAAGAAAGTGGACTCCACTTTCTTACGAAACTACGCTAGATATGGGTGCTTAGCGGATTACACTTGCACCCGTAACCACTCACAATGACAGGCTGACAGATACTAATTAGTCATGCATTGCATGCATGCATGGAGGCGAGGCCGCGGGATATCTGCGCGAGCTGCGGTTGCTTCTCACGAAGTTGAAAACAGCACAAATGAGCTATTTACTTCGGTACTTGATAAATAGATCAGTGATCGACGAACTGGAGATAATTTCACTCATCATGCGCTATTTCTTAATAATTTTCATTCTAGCAAGCACTTCATTTTCTTAATGTGAAAGGCCACGTCTAATTTAACAGCATACTTCTGCTGAAAGTGCTAGTTAATTTATTACACCTACAAGCTTGAGTCGTAAACAAGTGTTGCATTATGAATTTTTCATAGTGAGTTCCTTCTCGTATATCGGCATTAATATCTTGCATTTTAGTTATTAACACGTTCACCGCGTTTTTGCGGTTGTAAATAGTTGGTTTGGTTACGTTGCAAGTGGCAGAATTGGGAAATAGATTTCACTGCTTGCACACATTTTATACTTCCTGAGATATGTGAGAAATACAAATGCGTGATAACATTTCAACTCGTAATGTAAATATTTTTCTTTTGAAAAGATTTTGATTTAGATAAACTGTCAATAATTTAAACGGGTATGGAAATAAGTGATTTACCTAGTGGTACACATAGTCCCAAAACGCAAGAAACTTGTCACTTGAAGTGAAATCTTATATCTTGGAATGAACTGAATAAATTCGTTTATGCGTGCAAAAAAACGTACGCAATTACTTAACATTTTTCCATTATTCACCTCATTAACTTCGAAAAGTGAAAGAAACTGGACATATATTTGCCTACATATAGTTGTTATGACTTAATAATTGAATATTTTCTTGAAAATGTGAAATTTGGATGAACAAAACCCCAAAACAGGTAACTGATACTTATGTCTTCCTGGCCGTGACTTTACTCTCTCGCCCGACCTGTGAGTGCGTCAAGGTTGACACACCTGGGTGTGTCAAGATTTCTCTGAGTGTACAGAAGGTATCTCTACAGCGCACAAAGGAGTACAGAAGGTATCTCTACAGCGCACAAAGGAGTACAGAAGGTATCTCTACAGCGCACAAAGGAGTACAGGAAATATCTCTAGAACGTACAAAGGAGTACACGAGGTATCTCTACAACGTACAAAGGAGTACAGAAGGTATCTCTACAGCGCACAAAGGAGTACAGAAGGTATCTCTACAGCGCACAAAGGAGTACAGAAGGTATCTCTACAGCGCACAAAGGAGTACAGAAGGTATCTCTACAGCGCACAAAGGAGTACAGGAAATATCTCTAGAACGTACAAAGGAGTACACGAGGTATCCCTACAGCGTACAAAGGAGTACAGAAGGTATCTCTACAGCGCACAAAGGAATACAGAAGGTATCTCTACAGCGCACAGAGGAGTACAAGAAATATCTCTAGAACGTACAAAGGAGTACACGAGGTATCTCTACAGCGCACAAAGGAGTACAGAAGGTATCTCTACAGCGCACAAAGGAGTACAGAAGGTATCTCTACAGCGCACAAAGGAGTACAGAAAATATCTCTAGAACGTACAAAGGAGTACACGAGGTATCTCTACAGCGCACAAAGGAGTACAGAAGGTATCTCTACAGCGCACAAAGGAGTACAGAAGGTATCTCTACAGCGCACAAAGGAGTACAGAAGGTATCTCTACAGCGCACAAAGGAGTACAGAAGGTATCTCTACAGCGCACAAAGGAGAACAGAAGGTATCTCTACAGCGCACAAAGGAGTACAGAAGGTATCTCTACAGCGCACAAAGGAGTACAGAAGGTATCTCTACAGCGCACAAAGGAGTACAGAAGGTATCTCTACAGCGCACAAAGGAGTACAGAAGGTATCTCTACAGCGCACGAAGGAGTACAGGAAATATCTCTAGAACGTACAAAGGAGTACACGAGGTATCTCTACAGCGTACAAAGGAGTACAGAAGGTATCTCTACAGCGTACAAAGGAGTACAGAAGGTATCTCTACAGCGCACAAAGGAGTACAGAAGGTATCTCTACAGCGCACAAAGGAGTACAGAAGGTATCTCTACAGCGCACAAAGGAGTACAGGAAATATCTCTAGAACGTACAAAGGAGTACACGAGGTATCTCTACAGCGTACAAAGGAGTACAGAAGGTATCTCTACAGCGTACAAAGGAGTACAGAAGATATCTCTACAGCGCACAAAGGAGTACAGAAGGTATCTCTACAGTGCACAAAGGAGTACAGAAGGTATCTCTACAGCGCACAAAGGAGTACAGAAGGTATCTCTACAGCGCACAAAGGAGTACAGAAGGTATCTCTACAGCGCACAAAGGAGTACAGAAGGTATCTCTACAGCGCACAAAGAAGTACAGAAGGTATCTCTACAGCGCACAAAGGAGTACAGAAGGTATCTCTACAGCGCACAAAGGAGTACAGAAGGTATCTCTACAGCGCACAAAGAAGTACAGAAGGTATCTCTACAGCGCACAAAGGAGTACAGGAAATATCTCTAGAACGTACAAAGGAGTACACGAGGTATCTCTACAGCGTACAAAGGAGTACAAAAGGTATCTCTACAGCGCACAAAGGAGTACAGAAGGAATCTCTACAGCGCACAAAGGAGTACAGAAGGTATCTCTACAGCGCACAAAGGAGTACAGAAGGTATCTCTACAGCGCACAAAGGAGTACAGGAAATATCTCTAGAACGTACAAAGGAGTACACGAGGTATCTCTACAGCGTACAAAGAAGTACAGAAGGTATCTCTACAGCGCACAAAGGAGTACAGAAGGTATCTCTACAGCGCACAAAGGAGTACAGAAGGTATCTCTACAGCGCACAAAGGAGTACAGAAGGTATCTCTACAGCGTACAAAGGAGTGCAGAAGGTATCTCTACAGCGCACAAAGGAGTACAGAAGGTATCTCTACAGCGCACAGAGGAGTGCAGAAGGTATCTCTACAGCGCACAAAGGAGTACAGAAGGTATCTCTACAGCGCACAAAGGAGTACAGGAAATATCTCTAGAACGTACAAAGGAGTACAGGAAATATCTCTACAGCGCACAAAGGAGTACAGAAGGTATCTTTACAGCGCACAAAGGAGTACAGAAGGTATCTCTACAGCGCACAACGGAGTACAGAAGGTATCTCTACAGCGCACAAAGGAGTACTGAAGGTATCTCTACAGCGCACAAAGGAGTACAGAAGGTATCTCTACAGCGCACAAAGGAGTACAGAAGGTATCTCTACAGCGCACAAAGGAGTACAGGAAATATCTCTAGAACGTTCAAAGGAGTACACGAGGTATCTCTACAGCGTACAAAGGAGTACAGAAGGTATCTCTTCAGCGCACAAAGGAGTACAGAAGGTATCTCTACAGCGCACAAAGGAGTACAGAAGGTATCTCTACAGCGCACAAAGGAGTACAGAAGGTATCTCTACAGCGCCTAAAGGAGTACAGGAAATATCTCTAGAACGTACAAAGGAGTACACGAGGTATCTCTACAGCGTACAAAGGAGTACAGAAGGTATCTCTACAGCGCACAAAGGAGTACAGAAGGTATCTCTACAGCGCACAAAGGAGTACAGAAGGTATCTCTACAGCGCACAAAGGAGTACAGAAGGTATCTCTACAGCGCACAAAGGAGTACAGAAGGTATCTCTAGAGCGCACAAAGGAGTACACGAAATATCTCTAGAACGTACAAAGGAGTACACGAGGTATCTCTACAGCGCACAAAGGAGTACAGAAGGTATCTCTACAGCGCACAAAGGAGTACAGAAGGTATCTCTACAGCGCACAAAGGAGTACAGGAAATATCTCTAGAACGTACAAAGGAGTACACGAGGTATCTCTACAGCGCACAAAGGAGTACAGAAGGTATCTCTACAGCGCACAAAGGAGTACAGAAGGTATCTCTACAGCGCACAAAGGAGTACAGAAGGTATCTCTACAGCGCAAAAAGGAGTACAGAAGGTATCTCTACAGCGCACAAAGGAGTACAGAAGGTATCTCTACAGCGCACAAAGGAGTACAGAAGGTATCTCTACAGCGCACAAAGGAGTACAGAAGGTATCTCCACAGCGCACAAAGGAGTACAGGAAATATCTCCAGAAGGTACAAAGGAGTACACGAGGTATCTCTACAGCGTACAAAGGAGTACAGAAGGTATCTCTACAGCGCACAAAGGAGTACAGAAGGTATCTCTACAGCGTACAAAGGAGTACAGAAGGTATCTCTACAGCGCACAAAGCAGTACAGAAGGTATCTCTACAGCGCACAAAGGAGTACAGAAGGTATCTCTACAGCGCACAAAGGAGTACAGAAGGTATCGCTACAGCGCACAAAGGAGTACAGGAAATATCTCTAGAACGTACAAAGGAGTACACGAGGTATCTCTACAGCGTACAAAGGAGTACAGAAGGTATCTCTACAGCGCACAAAGGAGTACAGAAGGTATCTCTACAGCGCACAAAAGAGTACAGGAAATATCTCTAGAACGTACAAAGGAGTACACGAGGTATCTCTACAGCGTACAAAGGAGTACAGAAGGTATCTCTACAGCGCACAAAGGAGTACAGAAGGTATCTCTACAGCGTACGAAGGAGTACAGAAGGTATCTCTACAGCGCACAAAGGAGTACAGAAGGTATCTCTACAGCGCACAAAGGAGTACAGAAGGTATCTCTACAGCGCACAAAGGAGTACAGAAGGTATCTCTACAGCGCACAAAGGAGTACAGAAGGTATCTCAACAGCGCACAAAGGAGTACAGAAGGTATCTCTACAACGCACAGAGGAGTACAGGAAATATCTCTAGAACGTACAAAGGAGTACACGAGGTTTCTCTACAGCGTTTGAAGGAGTACAGAAGGTATCTTTACAGCGCACAAAGGAGTACAGAAGGTATCTCTACAGCGCAAAAAGGAGTACAGAAGGTATCTCTACAGCGCACAAAGGAGTACAGGAAATATCTCTAGAACGTACAAAGGAGTACACGACGTATCTCTACAGCGCACAAAGGAGTACAGAAGGTATCCCTACAGCGCACAAAGGAGTACAGAAGGTATCTCTACAGCGCACAAAGGAGTACAGAAGGTATCTCTATAGCGCACAAAGGAGTACAGAAGGTATCTCTACAGCGCACAAGGGAGTACAGAAGGTATCTCTACAGCGCACAAAGGAGTACAGAAGGTATCTCTACAGCGCACAAAGGAGTACAGAAGGTATCTCTACAGCACACAAAGGAGTACAGAAGATATCTCTACAGCGCACAAAGGAGTACAGAAGGTATCTCTACAGCGCACAAAGGAGTACAAAAGGTATCTCTACAGCGCACAAAGGAGTACAGGAAATATCTCTAGAACGTACAAAGGAGTACACGAGGTATCTCTACTGCGTACAAAGGAGTACAGAAGGTATCTCTACAGCGCACAAAGGAGTACAGAAGGTATCTCTACAGCGTACAAAGTAGTACAGAAGGTATCTCTACAGCGCACAAAGGAGTACAGAAGGTATCTCTACAGCGCACAAAGGAGTACAGAAGGTATCTCAACAGCGCACAAAGGAGTACAGAAGGTATCTCTACAGCGCACAAAGGAGTACAGGAAATATCTCTAGAACGTACAAAGGAGTACACGAGGTATCTCTACAGCGTACAAAGGAGTACAGAAGGTATCTCTACAGCGTACAAAGGAGTACAGAAGGTATCTCTACAGCGCACAAAGGAGTACAGAAGGTATCTCTACAGCGCACAAAGGAGTACAGAAGGTATCTCTACAGCGCACAGAGGAGTACAGGAAATATCTCTAGAACGTACAAAGGAGTACACGAGGTATCTCTACAGCGCACAAAGAAGTACAGAAGGTATCTCTACAGCGCACAAAGGAGTACAGAAGGTATCTCTACAGCGCACAAAGGAGTACAGGAAATATCTCTAGAACGTATAAAGGAGTACACGAGGTATCTCTACAGCGCACAAATGAGTACAGAAGGTATCTCTACAACGCACAAAGGAGTACAGAAGGTATCTCTACAGCGCACAAAGGAGTACAGAAGGTATCTCTACAGCGCAAAAAGGAGTACAGAAGGTATCTCTACAGCGCACAAAGGAGTACAGAAGGTATCTCTACAGCGCACAAAGGAGTACAGAAGGTATCTCTACAGCGCACAAAGGAGTACAGAAGGTACCTCTACAGCGCACAAAGGAGTACAAGAAATATCTCTAGAACGTACAAAGGAGTACACGAGTTATCTCTACAGCGTACAAAGGAGTACAGAAGGTATCTCTACAGCGCACAAAGGAGTACAGAAGGTATCTCTACAGCGTACAAAGGAGTACAGAAGGTATCTCTACAGCGCACAAAGGAGTACAGAAGGTATCTCTACAGCGCACAAAGGAGTACAGAAGGTATCTCTACAGCGCACAAAGGAGTACAGAAGGTATCGCTACAGCGCACAAAGGAGTACAGGAAATATCTCTAGAACGTACAAAGGAGTACACGAGGTATCTCTACAGCGTACAAAGGAGTACAGAAGGTATCTCTACAGCGTACAAAGGAGTACAGAAGGTATCTCTACAGCGCACAAAGGAGTACAGAAGGTATCTCTACAGCGCACAAAGGAGTACAGAAGGTATCTCTACAGCGCACAAAGGAGTACAGAAGGTATCTCTACAGCGCACAAAGGAGTACAGAAGTTATCTCTACAGCGCACAAAGGAGTACAGGAAATATCTCTAGAACGTACAAAGGAGTACACGAGGTATCTCTACAGCGCACAAAGAAGTACAGAAGGTATCTCTACAGCGCACAAAGGAGTACAGAAGGTATCTCTACAGCGCACAAAGGAGTACAGAAGGTATCTCTATAGCGCACAAAGGAGTACAGAAGGTATCTCTACAGCGCACAGAGGAGTACAGAAGGTATCTCTACAGCGCACAAAGGAGTACAGAAGGTATCTCTACAGCGCACAAAGGAGTACAGAAGGTATCTCTACAGCACACAAAGGAGTACAGAAGATATCTCTACAGCGCACAAAGGAGTACAGAAGGTATCTCTACAGCGCACAAAGGAGTACAAAAGGTATCTCTACAGCGCACAAAGGAGTACAGGAAATATCTCTAGAACGTACAAAGGAGTACACGAGGTATCTCTACAGGGTACAAAGGAGTACAGAAGGTATCTCTACAGCGCAAAAAGGAGTACAGAAGGTATCTCTACAGCGTACAAAGGAGTACAGAAGGTATCTCTACAGCGCACAAAGGAGTACAGAAGGTATCTCTACAGCGCACAAAGGAGTACAGAAGGTATCTCTACAGCGCACAAAAGAGTACAGAAGGTATCTCTACAGCGCACAAAGGAGTACAGGAAATATCTCTAGAACGTACAAAGGAGTTCACGAGGTATCTCTACAGCGTACAAAGGAGTACAGAAGGTATCTCTACAGCGTACAAAGGAGTACAGAAGGTATCTCTACAGCGCACAAAGGAGTACAGAAGGTATCTCTACAGCGCACAAAGGAGTACAGAAGGTATCTCTACAGCGCACAAAGGAGTACAGAAGGTATCTCTACAGCGCACAAAGGAGTACATTAAATATTTCTAGAACGTACAAAGGAGTACACGAGGTATCTCTACAGCGTACAAAGGAGTACAGAAGGTATCTCTACAGCGCACAAAGGAGTACAGAAGGTATCTCTACAGCGCACAAAGGAGTACAGAAGGTATCTCTACAGCGCACAAAGGAGTACAGAAGGTATCTCTACAGCGTACAAAGGAGTACAGAAGGTATCTCTACAGCGCACAAAAGAGTACAGAAGGTATCTCTACAGCGCACAAAGTAGTACAGGAAATATCTCTAGAACGTACAAAGGAGTACAGGAAATATCTCTACAGCGCACAAAGGAGTACAGAAGGTATCTCTACAGCGCACAAAGGAGTACAGAAGGTATCTCTACAGCGCACAAAGGAGTACAGAAGGTATCTCTACAGCGCACAAAGGAGTACAGGAAATATCTCTAGAATGTACAGAGGAGTACACGAGGTATCTCTACAGCGTACAAAGGAGTACAGAAGGTATCTCTACAGCGCACAAAGGAGTACAGAAGGTATCTCTACAGCGCACAAAGGAGTACAGAAGGTATCTCTACAGCGCACAAAGGAGTACAGAAGGTATCTCTACAGCGCACAAAGAAGTACAGGAAATATCTCTAGAACGTACAGAGGAGTACAGGAAATATCTCTACAGCGCACGAAGGAGTACAGAAGGTATCGCTACAGCGCACAAAGGAGTACAGAAGGTATCTCTACAGCGCACAAAGGAGTACAGAAGGTATCTCTACAGCGCACAAAGGAGTACAGAAGGTATCTCTACAGCGCACAAAGGAGTACAGAAGGTATCTCTACCGCGCACAAAGGAGTACAGAAGGTATCTCTACAGCGCACAAAGGAGTACAGGAAATATCTCTAGAACGTACAAAGGAGTACAGAAGGTATCTTTACAGCGCACAAAGGAGTACAGAAGGTATCTCTAAAGCGCACAAAGGAGTACAGAAGGTATCTCTACAGCGCACAAAGGAGTACAGGAAATATCTCTAGAACGTACAAAGGAGTACACGAGGTATCTCTACAGCGTACAAAGAAGTACAGAAGGTATCTCTACAGCGCACAAAGGAGTACAGAAGGTATCTCTACAGCGCACAAAGGAGTACAGAAGGTATCTCTACAGCGCACAAAGGAGTACAGAAGGTATCTCTACAGCGTACAAAGGAGTGCAGAAGGTATCTCTACAGCGCACAAAGGAGTACAGAAGGTATCTCTACAGCGCACAAAGGAGTGCAGAAGGTATCTCTACAGCGCACAAAGGAGTACAGAAGGTATCTCTACAGCGCACAAAGGAGTACAGGAAATATCTCTAGAACGTACAAAGGAGTACAGGAAATATCTCTACAGCGCACAAAGGAGTACAGAAGGTATCTTTACAGCGCACAAAGGAGTACAGAAGGTATCTCTACAGCGCACAAAGGAGTACAGAAGGTATCTCTACAGCGCACAAAGGAGTACAGAAGGTATCTCTACAGCGCACAAAGGAGTACAGAAGGTATCTCTACAGCGCACAAAGGAGTACAGAAGGTATCTCTACAGCGCACAAAGGAGTACAGGAAATATCTCTAGAACGTTCAAAGGAGTACACGAGGTATCTCTACAGCGTACAAAGGAGTACAGAAGGTATCTCTTCAGCGCACAAAGGAGTACAGAAGGTATCTCTACAGCGCACAAAGGAGTACAGAAGGTATCTCTACAGCGCACAAAGGAGTACACAAGGTATCTCTACAGCGCCTAAAGGAGTACAGGAAATATCTCTAGAACGTACAAAGGAGTACACGAGGTATCTCTACAGCGTACAAAGGAGTACAGAAGGTATCTCTACAGCGCACAAAGGAGTACAGAAGGTATCTCTACAGCGCACAAAGGAGTACAGAAGGTATCTCTACAGCGCACAAAGGAGTACAGAAGGTATCTCTACAGCGCACAAAGGAGTACAGAAGGTATCTCCACAGCACACAAAGGAGTACAGGAAATATCTCCAGAAGGTACAAAGGAGTACACGAGGTATCTCTACAGCGTACAAAGGAGTACAGAAGGTATCTCTACAGCGCACAAAGGAGTACAGAAGGTATCTCTACAGCGTACAAAGGAGTACAGAAGGTATCTCTACAGCGCACAAAGGAGTACAGAAGGTATCTCTACAGCGCACAAAGGAGTACAGAAGGTATCTCTACAGCGCACAAAGGAGTACAGAAGGTATCGCTACAGCGCACAAAGGAGTACAGGAAATATCTCTAGAACGTACAAAGGAGTACACGAGGTATCTCTACAGCGTACAAAGGAGTACAGAAGGTATCTCTACAGCGCACAAAGGAGTACAGAAGGTATCTCTACAGCGCACAAAGGAGTACAGGAAATATCTCTAGAACGTACAAAGGAGTACACGAGGTATCTCTACAGCGTACAAAGGAGTACAGAAGGTATCTCTACAGCGCACAAAGGAGTACAGAAGGTATCTCTACAGCGTACGAAGGAGTACAGAAGGTATCTCTACAGCGCACAAAGGAGTACAGAAGGTATCTCTACAGCGCACAAAGGAGTACAGAAGGTATCTCTACGGCGCACAAAGGAGTACAGAAGGTATCTCTACAGCGCACAAAGGAGTACAGAAGGTATCTCAACAGCGCACAAAGGAGTACAGAAGGTATCTCTACAACGCACAAAGGAGTACAGGAAATATCTCTAGAACGTACAAAGGAGTACACGAGGTTTCTCTACAGCGTTTGAAGGAGTACAGAAGGTATCTTTACAGCGCACAAAGGAGTACAGAAGGTATCTCTACAGCGCAAAAAGGAGTACAGAAGGTATCTCTACAGCGCACAAAGGAGTACAGGAAATATCTCTAGAACGTACAAAGGAGTACACGAGGTATCTCTACAGCGCACAAAGGAGTACAGAAGGTATCTCTACAGCGCACAAAGGAGTACAGAAGGTATCTCTACAGCGCACAAAGGAGTACAGAAGGTATCTCTATAGCGCACAAAGGAGTACAGAAGGTATCTCTACAGCGCACAAAGGAGTACAGAAGGTATCTCTACAGCGCACAAAGGAGTACAGAAGGTATCTCTACAGCGCACAAAGGAGTACAGAAGGTATCTCTACAGCACACAAAGGAGTACAGAAGATATCTCTACAGCGCACAAAGGAGTACAGAAGGTATCTCTACAGCGCACAAAGGAGTACAAAAGGTATCTCTACAGCGCACAAAGGAGTACAGGAAATATCTCTAGAACGTACAAAGGAGTACACGAGGTATCTCTACTGCGTACAAAGGAGTACAGAAGGTATCTCTACAGCGCACAAAGGAGTACAGAAGGTATCTCTACAGCGTACAAAGGAGTACAGAAGGTATCTCTACAGCGCACAAAGGAGTACAGAAGGTATCTCTACAGCGCACAAAGGAGTACAGAAGGTATCTCTACAGCGCACAAAGGAGTACAGAAGGTATCTCTACAGCGCACAAAGGAGTACAGGAAATATCTCTAGAACGTACAAAGGAGTAGACGAGGTATCTCTACAGCGTACAAAGGAGTACAGAAGGTATCTCTACAGCGTACAAAGGAGTACAGAAGGTATCTCTACAGCGCACAAAGGAGTACAGAAGGTATCTCTACAGCGCACAAAGGAGTACAGAAGGTATCTCTACAGCGCACAGAGGAGTACAGGAAATATCTCTAGAACGTACAAAGGAGTACACGAGGTATCTCTACAGCGCACAAAGAAGTACAGAAGGTATCTCTACAGCGCACAAAGGAGTACAGAAGGTATCTCTACAGCGCACAAAGGAGTACAGGAAATATCTCTAGAACGTACAAAGGAGTACACGAGGTATCTCTACAGCGCACAAATGAGTACAGAAGGTATCTCTACAGCGCACAAAGGAGTACAGAAGGTATCTCTACAGCGCACAAAGGAGTACAGAAGGTATCTCTACAGCGCAAAAAGGAGTACAGAAGGTATCTCTACAGCGCACAAAGGAGTACAGAAGGTATCTCTACAGCGCACAAAGGAGTACAGAAGGTATCTCTACAGCGCACAAAGGAGTACAGAAGGTATCTCTACAGCGCACAAAGGAGTACAAGAAATATCTCTAGAACGTACAAAGGAGTACACGAGTTATCTCTACAGCGTACAAAGGAGTACAGAAGATATCTCTACAGCGCACAAAGGAGTACAGAAGGTATCTCTACAGCGTACAAAGGAGTACAGAAGGTATCTCTACAGCGCACAAAGGAGTACAGAAGGTATCTCTACAGCGCACAAAGGAGTACAGAAGGTATCTCTACAGCGCACAAAGGAGTACAGAAGGTATCGCTACAGCGCACAAAGGAGTACAGGAAATATCTCTAGAACGTACAAAGGAGTACACGAGGTATCTCTACAGCGTACAAAGGAGTACAGAATGTATCTCTACAGCGTACAAAGGAGTACAGAAGGTATCTCTACAGCGCACAAAGGAGTACAGAAGGTATCTCTACAGCGCACAAAGGAGTACAGAAGGTATCTCTACAGCGCACAAAGGAGTACAGAAGGTATCTCTACAGCGCACAAAGGAGTACAGAAGTTATCTCAACAGCGCACAAAGGAGTACAGGAAATATCTCTAGAACGTACAAAGGAGTACACGAGGTATCTCTACAGCGCACAAAGAAGTACAGAAGGTATCTCTACAGCGCACAAAGGAGTACAAAAGGTATCTCTACAGCGCACAAAGGAGTACAGAAGGTATCTTTATAGCGCACAAAGGAGTACAGAAGGTATCTCTACAGCGCACAGAGGAGTACAGAAGGTATCTCTACAGCGCACAAAGGAGTACAGAAGGTATCTCTACAGCGCACAAAGGAGTACAGAAGGTATCTCTACAGCACACAAAGAAGTACAGAAGATATCTCTACAGCGCACAAAGGAGTACAGAAGGTATCTCTACAGCGCACAAAGGAGTACAAAAGGTATCTCTACAGCGCACAAAGGAGTACAGGAAATATCTCTAGAACGTACAAAGGAGTACACGAGGTATCTCTACAGGGTACAAAGGAGTACAGAAGGTATCTCTACAGCGCAAAAAGGAGTACAGAAGGTATCTCTACAGCGTACAAAGGAGTACAGAAGGTATCTCTACAGCGCACAAAGGAGTACAGAAGGTATCTCTACAGCGCACAAAGGAGTACAGAAGGTATCTCTACAGCGCACAAAGGAGTACAGAAGGTATCTCTACAGCGCACAAAGACGTACAGAAGGTATCTCTACAGCGCACAAAGAAGTACAGGAAATATCTCTAGAACGTACAGAGGAGTACAGGAAATATCTCTACAGCGCACGAAGGAGTACAGAAGGTATCTCTACAGCGCACGAAGGAGTACAGAAGGTATCTCTACAGCGCACAAAGGAGTACAGAAGGTATCTCTACAGCGCACAAAGGAGTACAGAAGGTATCTCTACAGCGCACAAAGGAGTACAGAAGGTATCTCTACCGCGCACAAAGGAGTACAGAAGGTATCTCTACAGCGCACAAAGGAGTACAGGAAATATCTCTAGAACGTACAAAGGAGTACAGAAGGTATCTCTACAGCGCACAAAGGAGTACAGAAGGTATCTCTAAAGCGCACAAAGGAGTACAGAAGGTATCTCTACAGCGCACAAAGGAGTACAGGAAATATCTCTAGAACGTACAAAGGAGTACACGAGGTATCTCTACAGCGTACAAAGAAGTACAGAAGGTATCTCTACAGCGCACAAAGGAGTACAGAAGGTATCTCTACAGCGCACAAAGGAGTACAGAAGGTATCTCTACAGCGCACAAAGGAGTACAGAAGGTATCTCTACAGCGCACAAAGGAGTACAGAAGGTATCTCTACAGCGCACAAAGGAGTACAGAAGGTATCTCTTCAGCGCACAAAGGAGTACAGAAGGTATCTCTACAGCGTACAAAGGAGTGCAGAAGGTATCTCTACAGCGCACAAAGGAGTACAGAAGGTATCTCTACAGCGCACAAAGGAGTGCAGAAGGTATCTCTACAGCGCACAAAGGAGTACAGAAGGTATCTCTACAGCGCACAAAGGAGTACAGGAAATATCTCTAGAACGTACAAAGGAGTACAGGAAATATCTCTACAGCGCACAAAGGAGTACAGAAGGTATCTTTACAGCGCACAAAGGAGTACAGAAGGTATCTCTACAGCGCACAAAGGAGTACAGAAGGTATCTCTACAGCGCACAAAGGAGTACAGAAGGTATCTCTACAGCGCACAAAGGAGTACAGAAGGTATCTCTACAGCGCACAAAGGAGTACAGAAGGTATCTCTACAGCGCACAAAGGAGTACAGGAAATATCTCTAGAACGTTCAAAGGAGTACACGAGGTATCTCTACAGCGTACAAAGGAGTACAGAAGGTATCTCTTCAGCGCACAAAGGAGTACAGAAGGTATCTCTACAGCGCACAAAGGAGTACAGAAGGTATCTCTACAGCGCACAAAGGAGTACACAAGGTATCTCTACAGCGCCTAAAGGAGTACAGGAAATATCTCTAGAACGTACAAAGGAGTACACGAGGTATCTCTACAGCGTACAAAGGAGTACAGAAGGTATCTCTACAGCGCACAAAGGAGTACAGAAGGTATCTCTACAGCGCACAAAGGAGTACAGAAGGTATCTCTACAGCGCACAAAGGAGTACAGAAGGTATCTCTACAGCGCACAAAGGAGTACAGAAGGTATCTCCACAGCACACAAAGGAGTACAGGAAATATCTCCAGAAGGTACAAAGGAGTACACGAGGTATCTCTACAGCGTACAAAGGAGTACAGAAGGTATCTCTACAGCGCACAAAGGAGTACAGAAGGTATCTCTACAGCGTACAAAGGAGTACAGAAGGTATCTCTACAGCGCACAAAGGAGTACAGAAGGTATCTCTACAGCGCACAAAGGAGTACAGAAGGTATCTCTACAGCGCACAAAGGAGTACAGAAGGTATCGCTACAGCGCACAAAGGAGTACAGGAAATATCTCTAGAACGTACAAAGGAGTACACGAGGTATCTCTACAGCGTACAAAGGAGTACAGAAGGTATCTCTACAGCGCACAAAGGAGTACAGAAGGTATCTCTACAGCGCACAAAGGAGTACAGGAAATATCTCTAGAACGTACAAAGGAGTACACGAGGTATCTCTACAGCGTACAAAGGAGTACAGAAGGTATCTCTACAGCGCACAAAGGAGTACAGAAGGTATCTCTACAGCGTACGAAGGAGTACAGAAGGTATCTCTACAGCGCACAAAGGAGTACAGAAGGTATCTCTACAGCGCACAAAGGAGTACAGAAGGTATCTCTACGGCGCACAAAGGAGTACAGAAGGTATCTCTACAGCGCACAAAGGAGTACAGAAGGTATCTCAACAGCGCACAAAGGAGTACAGAAGGTATCTCTACAACGCACAAAGGAGTACAGGAAATATCTCTAGAACGTACAAAGGAGTACACGAGGTTTCTCTACAGCGTTTGAAGGAGTACAGAAGGTATCTTTACAGCGCACAAAGGAGTACAGAAGGTATCTCTACAGCGCAAAAAGGAGTACAGAAGGTATCTCTACAGCGCACAAAGGAGTACAGGAAATATCTCTAGAACGTACAAAGGAGTACACGAGGTATCTCTACAGCGCACAAAGGAGTACAGAAGGTATCTCTACAGCGCACAAAGGAGTACAGAAGGTATCTCTACAGCGCACAAAGGAGTACAGAAGGTATCTCTATAGCGCACAAAGGAGTACAGAAGGTATCTCTACAGCGCACAAAGGAGTACAGAAGGTATCTCTACAGCGCACAAAGGAGTACAGAAGGTATCTCTACAGCGCACAAAGGAGTACAGAAGGTATCTCTACAGCACACAAAGGAGTACAGAAGATATCTCTACAGCGCACAAAGGAGTACAGAAGGTATCTCTACAGCGCACAAAGGAGTACAAAAGGTATCTCTACAGCGCACAAAGGAGTACAGGAAATATCTCTAGAACGTACAAAGGAGTACACGAGGTATCTCTACTGCGTACAAAGGAGTACAGAAGGTATCTCTACAGCGCACAAAGGAGTACAGAAGGTATCTCTACAGCGTACAAAGGAGTACAGAAGGTATCTCTACAGCGCGCAAAGGAGTACAGAAGGTATCTCTACAGCGCACAAAGGAGTACAGAAGGTATCTCTACAGCGCACAAAGGAGTACAGAAGGTATCTCTACAGCGCACAAAGGAGTACAGGAAATATCTCTAGAACGTACAAAGGAGTACACGAGGTATCTCTACAGCGTACAAAGGAGTACAGAAGGTATCTCTACAGCGTACAAAGGAGTACAGAAGGTATCTCTACAGCGCACAAAGGAGTACAGAAGGTATCTCTACAGCGCACAAAGGAGTACAGAAGGTATCTCTACAGCGCACAGAGGAGTAGAGGAAATATCTCTAGAACGTACAAAGGAGTACACGAGGTATCTCTACAGCGCACAAAGAAGTACAGAAGGTATCTCTACAGCGCACAAAGGAGTACAGAAGGTATCTCTACAGCGCACAAAGGAGTACAGGAAATATCTCTAGAACGTACAAAGGAGTACACGAGGTATCTCTACAGCGCACAAATGAGTACAGAAGGTATCTCTACAGCGCACAAAGGAGTACAGAAGGTATCTCTACAGCGCACAAAGGAGTACAGAAGGTATCTCTACAGCGCAAAAAGGAGTACAGAAGGTATCTCTACAGCGCACAAAGGAGTACAGAAGGTATCTCTACAGCGCACAAAGGAGTACAGAAGGTATCTCTACAGCGCACAAAGGAGTACAGAAGGTATCTCTACAGCGCACAAAGGAGTACAAGAAATATCTCTAGAACGTACAAAGGAGTACACGAGTTATCTCTACAGCGTACAAAGGAGTACAGAAGATATCTCTACAGCGCACAAAGGAGTACAGAAGGTATCTCTACAGCGTACAAAGGAGTACAGAAGGTATCTCTACAGCGCACAAAGGAGTACAGAAGGTATCTCTACAGCGCACAAAGGAGTACAGAAGGTATCTCTACAGCGCACAAAGGAGTACAGAAGGTATCGCTACAGCGCACAAAGGAGTACAGGAAATATCTCTAGAACGTACAAAGGAGTACACGAGGTATATCTACAGCGTACAAAGGAGTACAGAATGTATCTCTACAGCGTACAAAGGAGTACAGAAGGTATCTCTACAGCGCACAAAGGAGTACAGAAGGTATCTCTACAGCGCACAAAGGAGTACAGAAGGTATCTCTACAGCGCACAAAGGAGTACAGAAGGTATCTCTACAGCGCACAAAGGAGTACAGAAGTTATCTCTACAGCGCACAAAGGAGTACAGGAAATATCTCTAGAACGTACAAAGGAGTACACGAGGTATCTCTACAGCGCACAAAGAAGTACAGAAGGTATCTCTACAGCGCACAAAGGAGTACAGAAGGTATCTCTACAGCGCACAAAGGAGTACAGAAGGTATCTTTATAGCGCACAAAGGAGTACAGAAGGTATCTCTACAGCGCACAGAGGAGTACAGAAGGTATCTCTACAGCGCACAAAGGAGTACAGAAGGTATCTCTACAGCGCACAAAGGAGTACAGAAGGTATCTCTACAGCACACAAAGAAGTACAGAAGATATCTCTACAGCGCACAAAGGAGTACAGAAGGTATCTCTACAGCGCACAAAGGAGTACAAAAGGTATCTCTACAGCGCACAAAGGAGTACAGGAAATATCTCTAGAACGTACAAAGGAGTACACGAGGTATCTCTACAGGGTACAAAGGAGTACAGAAGGTATCTCTACAGCGCAAAAAGGAGTACAGAAGGTATCTCTACAGCGTACAAAGGAGTACAGAAGGTATCTCTACAGCGCACAAAGGAGTACAGAAGGTATCTCTACAGCGCACAAAGGAGTACAGAAGGTATCTCTACAGCGCACAAAGGAGTACAGAAGGTATCTCTACAGCGCACAAAGGAGTACAGAAGGTATCTCTACAGCGCACAAAGAAGTACAGGAAATATCTCTAGAACGTACAGAGGAGTACAGGAAATATCTCTACAGCGCACGAAGGAGTACAGAAGGTATCTCTACAGCGCACGAAGGAGTACAGAAGGTATCTCTACAGCGCACAAAGGAGTACAGAAGGTATCTCTACAGCGCACAAAGGAGTACAGAAGGTATCTCTACAGCGCACAAAGGAGTACAGAAGGTATCTCTACCGCGCACAAAGGAGTACAGAAGGTATCTCTACAGCGCACAAAGGAGTACAGGAAATATCTCTAGAACGTACAAAGGAGTACAGAAGGTATCTCTACAGCGCACAAAGGAGTACAGAAGGTATCTCTAAAGCGCACAAAGGAGTACAGAAGGTATCTCTACAGCGCACAAAGGAGTACAGGAAATATCTCTAGAACGTACAAAGGAGTACACGAGGTATCTCTACAGCGTACAAAGAAGTACAGAAGGTATCTCTACAGCGCACAAAGGAGTACAGAAGGTATCTCTACAGCGCACAAAGGAGTACAGAAGGTATCTCTACAGCGCACAAAGGAGTACAGAAGGTATCTCTACAGCGCACAAAGGAGTACAGAAGGTATCTCAACAGCGCACAAAGGAGTACAGAAGGTATCTCTACAACGCACAAAGGAGTGCAGAAGGTATCTCTACAGCGCACAAAGGAGTACAGAAGGTATCTCTACAGCGCACAAAGGAGTACAGGAAATATCTCTAGAACGTACAAAGGAGTACAGGAAATATCTCTACAGCGCACAAAGGAGTACAGAAGGTATCTTTAAAGCGCACAAAGGAGTACAGAAGGTATCTCTACAGCGCACAAAGGAGTACAGAAGGTATCTCTACAGCGCACAAAGGAGTACAGAAGGTATCTCTACAGCGCACAAAGGAGTACAGAAGGTATCTCTACAGCGCACAAATAAGTACAGAAGGTATCTCTACAGCGCACAAAGGAGTACAGGAAATATCTCTAGAACGTTCAAAGGAGTACACGAGGTATCTCTACAGCGTACAAAGGAGTACAGAAGGTATCTCTTCAGCGCACAAAGGAGTACAGAAGGTATCTCTACAGCGCACAAAGGAGTACAGAAGGTATCTCTACAGCGCACAAAGGAGTACAGAAGGTATCTCTACAGCGCCTAAAGGAGTACAGGAAATATCTCTAGAACGTACAAAGGAGTACACGAGGTATCTCTACAGCGTACAAAGGTGTACAGAAGGTATCTCTACAGCGCACAAAGGAGTACAGAAGGTATCTCTACAGCGCACAAAGGAGTACAGAAGGTATCTCTACAGCGCACAAAGGAGTACAGAAGGTATCTCTACAGCGCACAAAGGAGTACAGAAGGTATCTCTACAGCGCACAAAGGAGTACAGAAGTTATCTCTACAGCGCACAAAGGAGTACAGGAAATATCTCTAGAACGTACAAAGGAGTACACGAGGTATCTCTACAGCGCACAAAGAAGTACAGAAGGTATCTCTACAGCGCACAAAGGAGTACAGAAGGTATCTCTACAGCGCACAAAGGAGTACAGAAGGTATCTTTATAGCGCACAAAGGAGTACAGAAGGTATCTCTACAGCGCACAGAGGAGTACAGAAGGTATCTCTACAGCGCACAAAGGAGTACAGAAGGTATCTCTACAGCGCACAAAGGAGTACAGAAGGTATCTCTACAGCACACAAAGAATTACAGAAGATATCTCTACAGCGCACAAAGGAGTACAGAAGGTATCTCTACAGCGCACAAAGGAGTACAAAAGGTATCTCTACAGCGCACAAAGGAGTACAGGAAATATCTCTAGAACGTACAAAGGAGTACACGAGGTATCTCTACAGGGTACAAAGGAGTACAGAAGGTATCTCTACAGCGCAAAAAGGAGTACAGAAGGTATCTCTACAGCGTACAAAGGAGTACAGAAGGTATCTCTACAGCGCACAAAGGAGTACAGAAGGTATCTCTACAGCGCACAAAGGAGTACAGAAGGTATCTCTACAGCGCACAAAGGAGTACAGAAGGTATCTCTACAGCGCACAAAGGAGTACAGAAGGTATCTCTACAGCGCACAAAGAAGTACAGGAAATATCTCTAGAACGTACAGAGGAGTACAGGAAATATCTCTACAGCGCACGAAGGAGTACAGAAGGTATCTCTACAGCGCACGAAGGAGTACAGAAGGTATCTCTACAGCGCACAAAGGAGTACAGAAGGTATCTCTACAGCGCACAAAGGAGTACAGAAGGTATCTCTACAGCGCACAAAGGAGTACAGAAGGTATCTCTACCGCGCACAAAGGAGTACAGAAGGTATCTCTACAGCGCACAAAGGAGTACAGGAAATATCTCTAGAACGTACAAAGGAGTACAGAAGGTATCTCTACAGCGCACAAAGGAGTACAGAAGGTATCTCTAAAGCACACAAAGGAGTACAGAAGGTATCTCTACAGCGCACAAAGGAGTACAGGAAATATCTCTAGAACGTACAAAGGAGTACACGAGGTATCTCTACAGCGTACAAAGAAGTACAGAAGGTATCTCTACAGCGCACAAAGGAGTACAGAAGGTATCTCTACAGCGCACAAAGGAGTACAGAAGGTATCTCTACAGCGCACAAAGGAGTACAGAAGGTATCTCTACAGCGCACAAAGGAGTACAGAAGGTATCTCAACAGCGCACAAAGGAGTAGAGAAGGTATCTCTACAACGCACAAAGGAGTGCAGAAGGTATCTCTACAGCGCACAAAGGAGTACAGAAGGTATCTCTACAGCGCACAAAGGAGTACAGGAAATATCTCTAGAACGTACAAAGGAGTACAGGAAATATCTCTACAGCGCACAAAGGAGTACAGAAGGTATCTTTAAAGCGCACAAAGGAGTACAGAAGGTATCTCTACAGCGCACAAAGGAGTACAGAAGGTATCTCTACAGCGCACAAAGGAGTACAGAAGGTATCTCTACAGCGCACAAAGGAGTACAGAAGGTATCTCTACAGCGCACAAATAAGTACAGAAGGTATCTCTACAGCGCACAAAGGAGTACAGGAAATATCTCTAGAACGTTCAAAGGAGTACACGAGGTATCTCTACAGCGTACAAAGGAGTACAGAAGGTATCTCTTCAGCGCACAAAGGAGTACAGAAGGTATCTCTACAGCGCACAAAGGAGTACAGAAGGTATCTCTACAGCGCACAAAGGAGTACAGAAGGTATCTCTACAGCGCCTAAAGGAGTACAGGAAATATCTCTAGAACGTACAAAGGAGTACACGAGGTATCTCTACAGCGTACAAAGGTGTACAGAAGGTATCTCTACAGCGCACAAAGGAGTACAGAAGGTATCTCTACAGCGCACAAAGGAGTACAGAAGGTATCTCTACAGCGCACAAAGGAGTACAGAAGGTATCTCTACAGCGCACAAAGGAGTACAGAAGGTATCTCTACAGCGCACAAAGGAGTACAGGAAATATCTCTAGAACGTACAAAGGAGTACACGAGGTATCTCTACAGCGCACAAAGGAGTACAGAAGGTATCTCTACAGCGCACAAAGGAGTACAGAAGGTATCTCTACAGCGCACAAAGGAGTACAGGAAATATCTCTAGAACGTACAAAGGAGTACACGAGGTATCTCTACAGCGCACAGAGGAGTACAGAAGGTATCTCTACAGCGCACAAAGGAGTACAGAAGGTATCTCTACAGCGCACAAAGGAGTACAGAAGGTATCTCTACAGCGCAAAAAGGAGTACAGAAGGTATCTCTACAGCGCACAAAGGAGTACAGAAGGTATCTCTACAGCGCACAAAGGAGTACAGAAGGTATCTCTACAGCGCACAAAGGAGTACAGAAGGTATCTCCACAGCGCACAAAGGAGTACAGGAAATATCTCCAGAAGGTACAAAGGAGTACACGAGGTATCTCTACAGCGTACAAAGGAGTACAGAAGGTATCTCTACAGCGCACAAAGGAGTACAGAAGGTATCTCTACAGCGTACAAAGGAGTACAGAAGGTATCTCTACAGCGCACAAAGGAGTACAGAAGGTATCTCTACAGCGCACAAAGGAGTACAGAAGGTATCTCTACAGCGCACAAAGGAGTACAGAAGGTATCGCTACAGCGCACAAAGGAGTACAGGAAATATCTCTAGAACGTACAAAGGAGTACACGAGGTATCTCTACAGCGTACAAAGGAGTACAGAAGGTATCTCTACAGCGTACAAAGAAGTACAGAAGGTATCTCTACAGCGCACAAAGGAGTACAGAAGGTATCTCTACAGCGCACAAAGGAGTACAGAAGGTATCTCTACAGCGCACAAAGGAGTACAGAAGGTATCTCTACAGCGCACAAAGGAGTACAGAAGTTATCTCTACAGCGCACAAAGGAGTTCAGGAAATATCTCTAGAACGTACAAAGGAGTACACGAGGTATCTCTACAGCGCACAAAGGAGTACAGAAGGTATCTCTACAGCGCACAAAGGAGTACAGAAGGTATCTCTACAGCGCACAAAGGAGTACAGAAAATATCTCTAGAACGTACAAAGGAGTACACGAGGTATCTCTACAGCGCACGAAGGAGTACAGAAGGTATCTCTACAGCGCACAAAGGAGTACAGAAGGTATCTCTACAGCGTACAAAGTAGTACAGAAGGTATCTCAACAGCGTACAAAGGAGTACAGAAGGTATCTCTACAGCGCACAAAGGAGTACAGAAGGTATCTTTACAGCGCACAAAGGAGTACAGAAGGTATCTCTTCAGCGCACAAAGGAGTACAGAAGGTATCTCTACAGCGCACAAAGGAAGACAGGAAATATCTCTAGAACGTACAAAGGAGTACACGAGGTATCTCTACAGCGTACAAAGGAGTACAGAAGGTATCTCTACAGCGCACAAAAGAGTACAGAAGGTATCTCTACAGCGCACAAAGGAGTACAGAAGGTATCTCTACAGCGCACAAAGGAGTACAGAAGGTACCTCTTCAGCGTACAAAGGAGTACACGAGGTATCTCTACAGCGCACAAAGGAGTACAGAAGGTATCTCTACAGCGCACAAAGGAGTACAGAAGGTATCTCTACAGCGCACAAAGGAGTACAGAAGGTATCTCTACAGCGCACAAAGGAGTACACGAGGTATCTCTACAGCGCACAAAGGAGTACAGAAGGTATCTCTACAGCGCACAAAGGAGTACAGAAGGTATCTCTACAGCGCACAAAGGAGTACAGGAAATATCTCTAGAACGTACAAAGGAGTACAGGAAATATCTCTACAGCGCACAAAGGAGTACAGAAGGTATCTCTACAGCGCACAAAGGAGTACAGAAGGTATCTCTACAGCGCACAAAGGAGTACAGAAGGTATCTCTACAGCGCACAAAGGAGTACAGAAGGTATCTCTACAGCGCACAAAGGAGTACAGAAGGTATCTCTACAGCGCACAAAGGAGTACAGAAGGTATCTCTACAGCGCACAAAGGAGTACAGGAAATATCTCTAGAACGTTAAAGGAGTACACGAGGTATCTCTACAGCGTACAAAGGAGTACAGAAGGTATCTCTACAGCGCACAAAGGAGTACAGAAGGTATCTCTACAGCGCACAAAGGAGTACAGAAGGTATCTCTACAGCGCACAAAGGAGTACAGAAGGTATCTCTACAGCGCCTAAAGGAGTACAGGAAATATCTCTAGAACGTACAAAGGAGTACACGAGGTATCTTTACAGCGTACAAAGGAGTACAGAAGGTATCTCTACAGCGCACAAAGGAGTACAGAAGGTATCTCTACAGCGCACAAAGGAGTACAGAAGGTATCTCTACAGCGCACAAAGGAGTACAGAAGGTATCTCTACAGCGCACAAAGGAGTACAGAAGGTATCTCTACAGCGCACAAAGGAGTACAGGAAATATCTCTAGAACGTACAAAATAGTACACGAGGTATCTCTACAGCGCACAAAGGAGTACAGGAAATATCTCTAGAACGTACAAAGGAGTACACGAGGTATCTCTACAGCGTACAAAGGAGTACAGAAGGTATCTCTACAGCGCACAAAGGAGTACAGAAGGTATCTCTACAGCGTACAAAGGAGTACAGAAGGTATCTCTACAGCGCACAAAGGAGTACAGAAGGTATCTCTACAGCGCACAGAGGAGTACAGAAGGTATCTCTACAGCGCACAAAGGAGTACAGAAGGTATCGCTACAGCGCACAAAGGAGTACAGGAAATATCTCTAGAACGTACAAAGGAGTACACGAGGTATCTCTACAGCGTACAAAGGAGTACAGAAGGTATCTCTACAGCGTACAAAGGAGTACAGAAGGTATCTCTACAGCGCACAAAGGAGTACAGAAGGTATCTCTACAGCGCACAAAGGAGTACAGAAGGTTTCTCTACAGCGCACAAAGGAGTACAGAAGGTATCTCTACAACGCACAAAGGAGTACAGAAGTTATCTCTACAGCGCACAAAGGAGTTCAGGAAATATCTCTAGAACGTACAAAGGAGTACACGAGGTATCTCTACAGCGCACAAAGGAGTACAGAAGGTATCTCTACAGCGCACAAAGGAGTACAGAAGGTATCTCTACAGCGCACAAAGGAGTACAGAAAATATCTCTAGAACGTACAAAGGAGTACACGAGGTATCTCTACAGCGCACGAAGGAGTACAGAAGGTATCTCTACAGCGCACAAAGGAGTACAGAAGGTATCTCTACAGCGTACAAAGGAGTACAGAAGGTATCTCAACAGCGTACAAAGGAGTACAGAAGGTATCTCTACAGCGCACAAAGGAGTACAGAATGTATCTTTACAGCGCACAAAGGAGTACAGAAGCTATCTCTACAGCGCACAAAGGAGTACAGAAGGTATCTCTACAGCGCACAAAGGAGTACAGGAAATATCTCTAGAACGTACAAAGGAGTACACGAGGTATCTCTACAGCGTACAAAGGAGTACAGAAGGTATCTCTACAGCGCACAAAAGAGTACAAAAGGTATCTCTACAGCGCACAAAGGAGTACAGAAGGTATCTCTACAGCGCACAAAGGAGTACAGAAGGTAACTCTACAGCGTACAAAGGAGTACACGAGGTATCTCTACAGCGCACAAAGGAGTACAGCAGGTGTCTCTACAGCGCACAAAGGAGTACAGAAGGTATCTCTACAGCGCACAAAGGAGTACAGGAAATATCTCTAGAACGTACAAAGGAGTACACGAGGTATCTCTACAGCGCACAAAGAAGTACAGAAGGTATCTCTACAGCGCACAAAGGAGTACAGAAGGTATCTCTACAGCGCACAAAGGAGTACAGAAGGTATCTCTACAGCGTACAAAGGAGTACACGAGGTATCTCTACAGCGCACAAAGGAGTACAGAAGGTATCTCTACAGCGCACAAAGGAGTACAGAAGGTATCTCTACAGCGTATAAAGGAGTACAGAAGGTATCTCTACAGCGTACAAAGGAGTACAGAAGGTATCTCTACAGCGCACAAAGGAGTACAGAAGGTATCTTTACAGCGCACAAAGGAGTACAGAAGGTATCTCTACAGCGCACAAAGGAGTACAGAAGGTATCTCTACAGCGCACAAAGGAGTACAGGAAATATCTCTAGAACGTACAAAGGAGTACACGAGGTATCTCTACAGCGTACAAAGGAGTACAGAAGGTATCTCTACAGCGCACAAAAGAGTACAGAAGGTATCTCTACAGCGCACAAAGGAGTACAGAAGGTATCTCTACAGCGCACAAAGGAGTACAGAAGGTAACTCTACAGCGTACAAAGGAGTAGACGAGGTATCTCTACAGCGCACAAAGGAGTACAGCAGGTGTCTCTACAGCGCACAAAGGAGTACAGAAGGTATCTCTACAGCGCACAAAGGAGTACAGGAAATATCTCTAGAACGTACAAAGGAGTACACGAGGTATCTCTACAGCGCACAAAGAAGTACAGAAGGTATCTCTACAGCGCACAAAGGAGTACAGAAGGTATCTCTACAGCGCACAAAGGAGTACAGAAGGTATCTCTACAGCGTACAAAGGAGTACACGAGGTATCTCTACAGCGCACAAAGGAGTACAGAAGGTATCTCTACAGCGCACAAAGGAGTACAGAAGGTATCTCTACAGCGCACAAAGGAGTACAGAAGGTATCTCTACAGCGCACAAAGGAGTACAGAAGGTATCTCTACAGCGCACAAAGGAGTACAGAAGGTATCTCTACAGCGCACAAAGGAGTACAGGAAATATCTCTGGAACGTACAAAGGAGTACACGAGGTATCTTTACAGCGCACAAAGGAGTACAGAAGGTATCTCTACAGCGCACAAAGGAGTACAGAAGGTATCTCTACAGCGCACAAAGGAGTACAGGAAATATCTCTAGAACGTACAAAGGAGTACACGAGGTATCTCTACAGCGCACAAAGGAGTACAGAAGGTATTTCTACAGCGCACAAAGGAGTACAGAAGGTATCTCTACAGCGCACAAAGGAGTACAGAAGGTATCTCTACAGCGCACAAAGGAGTACAGAAGGTATCTCTACAGCGCACAAAGGAGTACAGAAGGTATCTCTACAGCGCACAAAGGAGTACAGAAGGTATCTCTACAGCGCACAAAGGAGTACAGAAGGTATCTCTACAGCGCAAAAAGGAGTAGAGGAAATATCTCTAGAACGTACAAAGGAGTACACGAGGTATCTCTACAGCGTACAAAGGAGTACAGAAGGTATCTCTACAGCGTACAAAGGAGTACAGAAGGTATATCTACAGCGCACAAAGGAGTACAGAAGGTATCTCTACAGCGTACAAAGGAGTACAGAAGCATCTCTACAGCGCACAAAGGAGTACAGAAGGTATTTCTACAGCGCACAAAGGAGTACAGAAGGTATCTCTACAGCGCACAAAGGAGTACAGAAGTTATCTCTACAGCGCACAAAGGAGTACGGGAAATATCTCTAGAACGTACAAAGGAGTACACGAGGTATCTCTACAGCGTACAAAGGAGTACAGAAGGTATCTCTACAGCGCACAAAGGAGTACAGAAGGTATCTCTACAGCGCACAAAAGAGTACAGAAGGTATCTCTACAGCGCACAAAGGAGTACAGAAGGTATCTCTACAGCGTACAAAGGAGTACACGAGGTATCTCTACAGCGCACAAAGGAGTACAGAAGGTATCTCTACAGCGCACAAAGGAGTACAGAAGGTATCTCTACAGCGCACAAAGGAGTACAGGAAATATCTCTAGAACGTACAAAGGAGAACACGAGGTATCTCTACAGCGCACAAAGGAGTACAGAAGGTATCTCTACAGCGCACAAAGGAGTACAGAAGGTATCTTTACAGCGCACAAAGGAGTACAGAAGGTATCTCTACAGCGCACAAAGGAGTACAGAAGGTATCTCTACAGCGCACAAAAGAGTACAGAAGGTATCTCTACAGCGCACAAAGGAGTACAGAAGGTATCTCTACAGCGCACAAAGGAGTACAGAAGGTATCTCTACAGCGCACAAAGAAGTACAGAAGGTATCTCTACAGCGCACAAAGGAGTACAGGAAATATCTCTAGAACGTACAAAGGAGTACACGAGGTATCTCTACAGCGTACAAAGGAGTACAGAAGGTATCTCTACAGCGTACAAAGGAGTACAGAAGGTATCTCTACAGCGCACAAAGGAGTGCAGAAGGTATCTCTACAGCGCACAAAGGAGTACAGAAGGTATCTCAACAGCGCACATAGGAGTACAGAAGGTATCTCTACAGCGCACAAAGTAGTACAGGAAATATCTCTAGAACGTACAAAGGAGAACACGAGGTATCTCTACAGCGTACAAAGGAGTAAAGAAGGTATCTCTACAGCGCACAAAGGAGTACAGAAGGTATCTCTACAGCGCACAAAGGAGTACAGAAGGTATCTCTACAGCGCACAAAGGAGTACAGGAAATATCTCTAGAACGTACAAAGGAGTACACGAGGTATCTCTACAGCGCACAAAGGAGTACAGAAGGTATATCTACAGCGCACAAAGGAGTACAGAAGGTATCTCTACAGCGCACAAAGGAGTACAGAAGGTATCTCTACAGCGCACAAAGGAGTACAGGAAATATCTCTAGAACGTACAAAGGAGTACACGAGGTATCTCTACAGCGTACAAAGGAGTACAGAAGGTATCTCTACAGCGTACAAAGGAGTACAGAAGGTATCTCTACAGCGCACAAAGGAGTACAGAAGGTATCTCTACAGCGCACAAAGGAGTACAGAAGGTATCTCTACAGCGCACAAAGGAGTACAGAAGGTATCTCTACAGCGCACAAAGTAGTACAGGAATATCTCTAGAACGTACAAAGGAGTACACGAGGTATCTCTACAGCGTACAAAGGAGTACAGAAGGTATCTCTACAGCGCACAAAGGAGTACAGAAGGTATCTCTACAGCGCACAAAGGAGTACAGAAGGTATCTCTACAGCGCACAAAGGAGTACAGGAAATATCTCTAGAACGTACAAAGGAGTACACGAGGTATCTCTACAGCGCACAAAGGAGTACAGAAGGTATCTCTACAGCGCACAAAGGAGTACAGAAGGTATCTCTACAGCGCACAAAGGAGTACAGAAGGTATCTCTACAGCGCACAAAGGAGTACAGAAGGTATCTCTACAGCGCACAAAGGAGTACAGAAGGTATCTCTACAGCGCACAAAGGAGTACAGGAAATATCTCTAGAACGTACAAAGGAGTACACGAGGTATCTCTACAGCGTACAAAGGAGTACAGAAGGTATCTCTACAGCGCACAAAGGAGTACAGAAGGTATCTCTACAGCGCATAAAGGAGTACAGAAGGTATCTCTACAGCGCACAAAGGAGTACAGAAGGTATCTCTACAGCGCACAAAGGAGTACAGAAGGTATCTCTACAGCGCACAAAGGAGTACAGGAAATATCTCTAGAACGTACAAAGGAGTACACGAGGTATCTCTACAGCGTACAAAGGAGTACAGAAGGTATCTCTACAGCGCCTAAAGGAGTACAGAAGGTATCTCTACAGCGCACAAAGGAGTACAGAAGGTATCTCTACAGCGCACAAAGGAGTACAGAAGGTATCTCTACAGCGCACAAAGGAGTACAGGAAATATCTCTAGAACGTACAAAGGAGTACACGAGGTATCTCTACAGCGTACAAAGGAGTACAGAAGGTATCTCTACAGCGCACAAAGGAGTACAGAAGGTATCTCTACAGCGCACAAAGGAGTACAGGAAATATCTCTAGAACGTACAAAGGAGTACACGAGGTATCTCTACAGCGCACAAAGGAGTACAGAAGGTATCTCTACAGCGCACAAAGGAGTACAGGAAATATCTCTAGAACGTACAAAGGAGTACACGAGGTATCTCTACAGCGCACAAAGGAGTACAGAAGGTATCTCTACAGCGCACAAAGGAGTACAGAAGGTATCTCTACAGCGCACAAAGGAGTACAGAAGGTATCTCTACAGCGCACAAAGGAGTACAGAAGGTATCTCTACAGCGCACAAAGGAGTACAGAAGGTATCTCTACAGCGCACAAAGGAGTACAGAAGGTATCTCTACAGCGTACAAAGGATTACAGAAGGTATCTCTACAGCGCACAAAGGAGTACAGATGGTATCTCTACAGCGCACAAACGAGTACAGGAAATATCTCTAGAACGTACAAAGGAGTACAGGAAATATCTCTACAGCGCACAAAGGAGTACAGAATGTATCTCTACAGCGCACAAAGGAGTACAGAAGGTATCTCTACAGCGCACAAAGGAGTCCAGAAGGTATCTCTACAGCGCACAAAGGAGTACAGAAGGTATCTCTACAGCGCACAAAGGAGTACAGAAGGTATCTCTACAGCGCACAAAGGAGTACAGAAGGTATCTCTACAGCGCACAAAGGAGTACAGGAAATATCTCTAGAACGTACAAAGGAGTACAAGAGGTATCTCTACAGCGTACAAAGGAGTACAGAAGGTATCTCTACAGCGCACAAAGGAGTACAGAAGGTATCTCTACAGCGCACAAAGGAGTACAGAAGGTATCTCTACAGCGCACAAAGGAGTACAGAAGGTATCTCTACAGCGCACAAAGGAGTACAGGAAATATCTCTAGAACGTACAAAGGAGTACACGAGGTATCTCTACAGCGTACAAAGGAGTACAGAAGGTATCTCTACAGCGCACAAAGGAGTACAGAAGGTATCTCTACAGCGCACAAAGGAGTACAGAAGGTATCTCTACAGCGCACAAAGGAGTACAGAAGGTATCTCTACAGCGCACAAAGGAGTACAGAAGGTATCTCTACAGCGCACAAAGGAGTCCAGGAAATATCTCTAGAACGTACAAAGGAGTACACGAGGTATCTCTACAGCGCACAAAGGAGAACAGAAGGTATCTCTACAGCGCACAAAGGAGTACAGAAGGTATCTCTACAGCGCACAAAGGAGTACAGGAAATATCTCTAGAACGTACAAAGGAGTACACGAGGTATCTCTACAGCGCACAAAGGAGTACAGAAGGTATCTCTACAGCGCACAAAGGAGTACAGAAGGTATCTCTACAGCGCACAAAGGAGTACAGAGGGTATCTCTACAGCGCAAAAAGGAGTACAGAAGGTATCTCTACAGCGCACAAAGGAGTACAGAAGGTATCTCTACAGCGCACAAAGGAGTACAGAAGGTATCTCTACAGCGCACAAAGGAGTACAGAAGGTATCTCTACAGCGCACAAAGGAGTACAGGAAATATCTCTAGAACGTACAAAGGAGTACACGAGGTATCTCTACAGCGTACAAAGGAGTACAGAAGGTATCTCTACAGCGCACAAAGGAGTACAGAAAGTATCTCTACAGCGTACAAAGAAGTACAGAAGGTATCTCTACAGCGCACAAAGGAGTACAGAAGGTATCTCTACAGCGCACAAAGGAGTACAGAAGGTATCTCTACAGCGCACAAAGGAGTACAGAAGGTATCTCTACAGCGCACAAAGGAGTACAGGAAATATCTCTAGAACGTACAAAGGAGTATACGAGGTATCTCTACAGCGTACAAAGGAGTACAGAAGGTATCTCTACAGCGTACAAAGGAGTACAGAAGGTATCTCTACAGCGCACAAAGGAGTACAGAAGGTATCTCTACAGCGCACAAAGGAGTACAGAAGGTATCTCTACAGCGCACAAAGGAGTACAGAAGGTATCTCTACAGCGCACAAAGGAGTACAGAAGGTATCTCTACAGCGCACAAAGGAGTACAGGAAATATCTCTAGAACGTACAAAGGAGTACACGAGGTATCTCTACAGCGCACAAAGGAGTACAGAAGGTATCTCTACAGCGCACAAAGAAGTACAGAAAATATCTCTAGAACGTACAAAGGAGTACACGCGGTATCTTTACAGCGCACAAAGGAGTACAGAAGGTATCTCTACAGCGCACAAAGGAGTACAGAAGGTATCTCTACAGCGTACAAAGGAGTACAAAAGGTATCTCAACAGCGTACAAAGGAGTACAGAAGGTTTCTCTACAGCGCACAAAGGAGTACAGAAGGTATCTTTACAGCGCACAAAGGAGTACAGAAGGTATCTCTACAGCGCACAAAGGAGTACAGAAGGTATCTCTACAGCGCACAAAGGAGTACAGGAAATATCTCTAGAACGTACAAAGGAGTACACGAGGTATCTCTACAGCGTACAAAGGAGTACAGAAGGTATCTCTACAGCGTAAAAAAGAGTACAGAAGGTATCTCTACAGCGCACAAAGGAGTACAGAAGGTATCTCTACAGCGCACAAAGGAGTACAGAAGGTATCTCTACAGCGTACAAAGGAGTACACGAGGTATCTCTACAGCGCACAAAGGAGTACAGAAGGTATCTCTACAGCGCACAAAGGAGTACAGAAGGTATCTCTACAGCGCACAAAGGAGTACAGGAAATATCTCTAGAACGTACAAAGGAGTACACGAGGTATCTCTACAGCGCACAAAGAAGTACAGAAGGTATCTCTACAGCGCACAAAGGAGTACAGAAGGAATCTCTACAGCGCACAAAGGAGTACAGAAGGTATCTCTACAGCGTACAAAGGAGTACACGAGGTATCTCTACAGCGCACAAAGGAGTACAGAAGGTATCTCTACAGCGCACACAGGAGTACAGAAGGTATCTCTACAGCGCACAAAGGAGTACAGAAGGTATCTCTACAGCGCACAAAGGAGTACAGAAGGTATCTCTACAGCGCACAAAGGAGTACAGAAGGTATCTCTACAGCGCACAAAGGAGTACAGAAGGTATCTCTACAGCGCACAAAGGAGTACAGAAGGTATCTCTGCAGCGCACAAAGGAGTACAGAAGGTATCTCTACAGCGCGCGAAGGAGTACAGAAGGTATCTCTACAGCACACAAAGGAGTACAGAAGGTATCTCTACAGCGCACAAAGGAGTACAGGAAATATCTCTAGAACGTACAAAGGAGTACACGAGGTATCTCTACAGCGTACAAAGGAGTACAGAAGGTATCCCTACAGCGCACAAAGGAGTACAGAAGGTATCTCTACAGCGCACAAAGGAGTACAGAAGGTATCTCTACAGCGCACAAAGGAGTACAGAAGGTATCTCTACAGCGCGCAAAGGAGTACAGGAAATATCTCTAGAACGTACAAAGCAGTACACGAGGTATCTCTACAGCGTACAAAGGAGTACAGATGGTATCTCTACAGCGCTCAAAGGAGTACAGAAGGTATCTCTACAGCGCGCGAAGGAGTACAGAAGGTATCTCTACAGCACACAAAGGAGTACAGAAGGTATCTCTACAGCGCACAAAGGAGTACAGGAAATATCTCTAGAACGTACAAAGGAGTACACGAGGTATCTCTACAGCGCACAAAGGAGTACAGAAGGTATCTCTACAGCGCACAAAGAAGTACAGAAAATATCTCTAGAACGTACAAAGGAGTACACTTGGTATCTTTACAGCGCACAAAGGAGTACAGAAGGTATCTCTACAGCGCACAAAGGAGTACAGAGGTATCTCTACAGCGTACAAAGGAGTACAAAAGGTATCTCAACAGCGTACAAAGGAGTACAGAAGGTTTCTCTACAGCGCACAAAGGAGTACAGAAGGTATCTTTACAGCGCACAAAGGAGTACAGAAGGTATCTCTACAGCGCACAAAGGAGTACAGAAGGTATCTCTACAGCGCACAAAGGAGTACAGGAAATATCTCTAGAACGTACAAAGGAGTACACGAGGTATCTCTACAGCGTACAAAGGAGTACAGAAGGTATCTCTACAGCGTAAAAAAGAGTACAGAAGGTATCTCTACAGCGCACAAAGGAGTACAGAAGGTATCTCTACAGCGCACAAAGGAGTACAGAAGGTATCTCTACAGCGTACAAAGGAGTACACGAGGTATCTCTACAGCGCACAAAGGAGTACAGAAGGTATCTCTACAGCGCACAAAGGAGTACAGAAGGTATCTCTACAGCGCACAAAGGAGTACAGGAAATATCTCTAGAACGTACAAAGGAGTACACGAGGTATCTCTACAGCGCACAAAGAAGTACAGAAGGTATCTCTACAGCGCACAAAGGAGTACAGAAGGAATCTCTACAGCGCACAAAGGAGTACAGAAGGTATCTCTACAGCGTACAAAGGAGTACACGAGGTATCTCTACAGCGCACAAAGGAGTACAGAAGGTATCTCTACAGCGCACACAGGAGTACAGAAGGTATCTCTACAGCGCACAAAGGAGTACAGAAGGTATCTCTACAGCGCACAAAGGAGTACAGAAGGTATCTCTACAGCGCACAAAGGAGTACAGAAGGTATCTCTACAGCGCACAAAGGAGTACAGAAGGTATCTCTACAGCGCACAAAGGAGTACAGAAGGTATCTCTGCAGCGCACAAAGGAGTACAGAAGGTATCTCTACAGCGCGCGAAGGAGTACAGAAGGTATCTCTACAGCACACAAAGGAGTACAGAAGGTATCTCTACAGCGCACAAAGGAGTACAGGAAATATCTCTAGAACGTACAAAGGAGTACACGAGGTATCTCTACAGCGTACAAAGGAGTACAGAAGGTATCCCTACAGCGCACAAAGGAGTACAGAAGGTATCTCTACAGCGCACAAAGGAGTACAGAAGGTATCTCTACAGCGCACAAAGGAGTACAGAAGGTATCTCTACAGCGCGCAAAGGAGTACAGGAAATATCTCTAGAACGTACAAAGCAGTACACGAGGTATCTCTACAGCGTACAAAGGAGTACAGATGGTATCTCTACAGCGCTCAAAGGAGTACAGAAGGTATCTCTACAGCGCACAAAGGAGTACAGAAGGTATCTCTACAGCGCACAAAGGAGTACAGGAAATATCTCAAGAACGTGCAAAGGAGTACAGAAGGTATCTCTACAGCGTACAAAGGAGTACAGAAGGTATCTCTACAGCGCACAAAGGAGTACAGAAGGTATCTCTACAGCGCACAAAGGAGTACAGAAGGTATCTCTACAGCTCACAAAGGAGTACAGAAGGTATCTCTACAGCGCACAAAGGAGTACAGGAAATATCTCTAGAACGTACAAAGGAGTACACGATGTATCTCTACAGCGTACAAAGGAGTACAGAAGGTATCTCTACAGCGCACAAAGGAGTACAGAAGGTATCTCTACAGCGCACAAAGGAGTACAGAAGGTATCTCTACAGCGCACAAAGGAGTACAGAAGGTATCTCTACAGCGTACAAAGGAGTACACGAGGTATCTCTACAGCGCACAAAGGAGTACAGAAGGTATCTCTACAGCGCACAAAGGAGTACAGAAGGTATCTCTACAGCGCACAAAGGAGTACAGAAGGTATCTCTACAGCGCACAAAGAAGTACAGGAAATATCTCTAGAACGTACAAAGGAGTACACGAGGTATCTCTACAGCGTACAAAGGAGTACAGAAGGTATCTCTACAGCGCACAAAGGAGTACAGAAGGTATCTCTACAGCGCACAAAGGAGTACAGAAGGTATCTCTACAGCGCACAAAGGAGTACAGAAGGTATCTCTACAGCGCACAAAGGAGTACAGGAAATATCTCTAGAACGTACAAAGGAGTACACGAGGTATCTCTACAGCGTACAAAGGAGTACAGAAGGTATCTCTACAGCGCACAAAGGAGTACAGAAGGTATCTCTACAGCGCACAAAGGAGTACAGGAAATATCTCTAGAACGTACAAAGGAGTACACGAGGTATCTCTACAGCGCACAAAGGAGTACAGAAGGTATCTCTACAGCGCACAAAGGAGTACCGAAGGTATCTCTACAGCGCACAAAGGAGTACAGGAAATATCTCTAGAACGTACAAAGGAGTACACGAGGTATCTCTACAGCGCACAAAGGAGTACAGAAGGTATCTCTACAGCGCACAAAGGAGTACAGAAGGTATCTCTACAGCGCACAAAGGAGTGCAGAAGGTATCTCTACAGCGCACAAAGGAGTACAGAAGGTATCTCTACAGCGCACAAAGGAGTACAGAAGGTATCTCTACAGCGCACAAAGGAGTACAGAAGGTATCTCTACAGCGCACAAAGGAGTACAGAAGGTATCTCTACAGCGCACAAAGGAGTACAGGAAATATCTCTAGAACGTACAAAGGAGTTCACGAGGTATCTCTACAGCGTACAAAGGAGTACAGAAGGTATCTCTACAGCGCACAAAGGAGTACAGAAGGTATCTCTACAGCGCACAAAGGAGAACAGAAGGTATCTCTACAGCGCACAAAGGATTACAGAAGGTATCTCTACAGCGCACAAAGGAGTACAGGAAATATCTCTAGAACGTACAAAGGAGTACACGAGGTATCTCTACAGCGTACAAAGGAGTACAGAAGGTATCTCTACAGCGCACAAAGGAGTACAGGAAATATCTCTGGAACGTACAAAGGAGTACACGAGGTATCTTTACAGCGCACAAAGGAGTACAGAAGGTATCTCTACAGCGCACAAAGGAGTACAGAAGGTATCTCTACAGCGCACAAAGGAGTACAGGAAATATCTCTAGAACGTACAAAGGAGTACACGAGGTATCTCTACAGCGCACAAAGGAGTACAGAAGGTATTTCTACAGCGCACAAAGGAGTACAGAAGGTATCTCTACAGCGCACAAAGGAGTACAGAAGGTATCTCTACAGCGCACAAAGGAGTACAGAAGGTATCTCTACAGCGCACAAAGGAGTACAGAAGGTATCTCTACAGCGCACAAAGGAGTACAGAAGGTATCTCTACAGCGCACAAAGGAGTACAGAAGGTATCTCTACAGCGCAAAAAGGAGTAGAGGAAATATCTCTAGAACGTACAAAGGAGTACACGAGGTATCTCTACAGCGTACAAAGGAGTACAGAAGGTATCTCTACAGCGTACAAAGGAGTACAGAAGGTATATCTACAGCGCACAAAGGAGTACAGAAGGTATCTCTACAGCGTACAAAGGAGTACAGAAGCATCTCTACAGCGCACAAAGGAGTACAGAAGGTATTTCTACAGCGCACAAAGGAGTACAGAAGGTATCTCTACAGCGCACAAAGGAGTACAGAAGTTATCTCTACAGCGCACAAAGGAGTACGGGAAATATCTCTAGAACGTACAAAGGAGTACACGAGGTATCTCTACAGCGTACAAAGGAGTACAGAAGGTATCTCTACAGCGCACAAAGGAGTACAGAAGGTATCTCTACAGCGCACAAAAGAGTACAGAAGGTATCTCTACAGCGCACAAAGGAGTACAGAAGGTATCTCTACAGCGTACAAAGGAGTACACGAGGTATCTCTACAGCGCACAAAGGAGTACAGAAGGTATCTCTACAGCGCACAAAGGAGTACAGAAGGTATCTCTACAGCGCACAAAGGAGTACAGGAAATATCTCTAGAACGTACAAAGGAGAACACGAGGTATCTCTACAGCGCACAAAGGAGTACAGAAGGTATCTCTACAGCGCACAAAGGAGTACAGAAGGTATCTTTACAGCGCACAAAGGAGTACAGAAGGTATCTCTACAGCGCACAAAGGAGTACAGAAGGTATCTCTACAGCGCACAAAGGAGTACAGAAGGTATCTCTACAGCGCACAAAGGAGTACAGAAGGTATCTCTACAGCGCACAAAGGAGTACAGAAGGTATCTCTACAGCGCACAAAGAAGTACAGAAGGTATCTCTACAGCGCACAAAGGAGTACAGGAAATATCTCTAGAACGTACAAAGGAGTACACGAGGTATCTCTACAGCGTACAAAGGAGTACAGAAGGTATCTCAACAGCGCACAAAGGAGTACAGAAGGTATCTCTACAGCGCACAAAGTAGTACAGGAAATATCTCTAGAACGTACAAAGGAGTACACGAGGTATCTCTACAGCGTACAAAGGAGTAAAGAAGGTATCTCTACAGCGCACAAAGGAGTACAGAAGGTATCTCTACAGCGCACAAAGGAGTACAGAAGGTATCTCTACAGCGCACAAAGGAGTACAGGAAATATCTCTAGAACGTACAAAGGAGTACACGAGGTATCTCTACAGCGCACAAAGGAGTACAGAAGGTATATCTACAGCGCACAAAGGAGTACAGAAGGTATCTCTACAGCGCACAAAGGAGTACAGAAGGTATCTCTACAGCGCACAAAGGAGTACAGGAAATATCTCTAGAACGTACAAAGGAGTACACGAGGTATCTCTACAGCGTACAAAGGAGTACAGAAGGTATCTCTACAGCGTACAAAGGAGTACAGAAGGTATCTCTACAGCGCACAAAGGAGTACAGAAGGTATCTCTACAGCGCACAAAGGAGTACAGAAGGTATCTCTACAGCGCACAAAGGAGTACAGAAGGTATCTCTACAGCGCACAAAGTAGTACAGGAAATATCTCTAGAACGTACAAAGGAGTACACGAGGTATCTCTACAGCGTACAAAGGAGTACAGAAGGTATCTCTACAGCGCACAAAGGAGTACAGAAGGTATCTCTACAGCGCACAAAGGAGTACAGAAGGTATCTCTACAGCGCACAAAGGAGTACAGGAAATATCTCTAGAACGTACAAAGGAGTACACGAGGTATCTCTACAGCGCACAAAGGAGTACAGAAGGTATCTCTACAGCGCACAAAGGAGTACAGAAGGTATCTCTACAGCGCACAAAGGAGTACAGAAGGTATCTCTACAGCGCACAAAGGAGTACAGAAGGTATCTCTACAGCGCACAAAGGAGTACAGAAGGTATCTCTACAGCGCACAAAGGAGTACAGGAAATATCTCTAGAACGTACAAAGGAGTACACGAGGTATCTCTACAGCGTACAAAGGAGTACAGAAGGTATCTCTACAGCGCACAAAGGAGTACAGAAGGTATCTCTACAGCGCATAAAGGAGTACAGAAGGTATCTCTACAGCGCACAAAGGAGTACAGAAGGTATCTCTACAGCGCACAAAGGAGTACAGAAGGTATCTCTACAGCGCACAAAGGAGTACAGGAAATATCTCTAGAACGTACAAAGGAGTACACGAGGTATCTCTACAGCGTACAAAGGAGTACAGAAGGTATCTCTACAGCGCCTAAAGGAGTACAGAAGGTATCTCTACAGCGCACAAAGGAGTACAGAAGGTATCTCTACAGCGCACAAAGGAGTACAGAAGGTATCTCTACAGCGCACAAAGGAGTACAGGAAATATCTCTAGAACGTACAAAGGAGTACACGAGGTATCTCTACAGCGTACAAAGGAGTACAGAAGGTATCTCTACAGCGCACAAAGGAGTACAGAAGGTATCTCTACAGCGCACAAAGGAGTACAGGAAATATCTCTAGAACGTACAAAGGAGTACACGAGGTATCTCTACAGCGCACAAAGGAGTACAGAAGGTATCTCTACAGCGCACAAAGGAGTACAGGAAATATCTCTAGAACGTACAAAGGAGTACACGAGGTATCTCTACAGCGCACAAAGGAGTACAGAAGGTATCTCTACAGCGCACAAAGGAGTACAGAAGGTATCTCTACAGCGCACAAAGGAGTACAGAAGGTATCTCTACAGCGCACAAAGGAGTACAGAAGGTATCTCTACAGCGCACAAAGGAGTACAGAAGGTATCTCTACAGCGCACAAAGGAGTACAGAAGGTATCTCTACAGCGTACAAAGGATTACAGAAGGTATCTCTACAGCGCACAAAGGAGTACAGATGGTATCTCTACAGCGCACAAACGAGTACAGGAAATATCTCTAGAACGTACAAAGGAGTACAGGAAATATCTCTACAGCGCACAAAGGAGTACAGAATGTATCTCTACAGCGCACAAAGGAGTACAGAAGGTATCTCTACAGCGCACAAAGGAGTCCAGAAGGTATCTCTACAGCGCACAAAGGAGTACAGAAGGTATCTCTACAGCGCACAAAGGAGTACAGAAGGTATCTCTACAGCGCACAAAGGAGTACAGAAGGTATCTCTACAGCGCACAAAGGAGCACAGGAAATATCTCTAGAACGTACAAAGGAGTACAAGAGGTATCTCTACAGCGTACAAAGGAGTACAGAAGGTATCTCTACAGCGCACAAAGGAGTACAGAAGGTATCTCTACAGCGCACAAAGGAGTACAGAAGGTATCTCTACAGCGCACAAAGGAGTACAGAAGGTATCTCTACAGCGCACAAAGGAGTACAGGAAATATCTCTAGAACGTACAAAGGAGTACACGAGGTATCTCTACAGCGTACAAAGGAGTACAGAAGGTATCTCTACAGCGCACAAAGGAGTACAGAAGGTATCTCTACAGCGCACAAAGGAGTACAGAAGGTATCTCTACAGCGCACAAAGGAGTACAGAAGGTATCTCTACAGCGCACAAAGGAGTACAGAAGGTATCTCTACAGCGCACAAAGGAGTCCAGGAAATATCTCTAGAACGTACAAAGGAGTACACGAGGTATCTCTACAGCGCACAAAGGAGAACAGAAGGTATCTCTACAGCGCACAAAGGAGTACAGAAGGTATCTCTACAGCGCACAAAGGAGTACAGGAAATATCTCTAGAACGTACAAAGGAGTACACGAGGTATCTCTACAGCGCACAAAGGAGTACAGAAGGTATCTCTACAGCGCACAAAGGAGTACAGAAGGTATCTCTACAGCGCACAAAGGAGTACAGAGGGTATCTCTACAGCGCAAAAAGGAGTACAGAAGGTATCTCTACAGCGCACAAAGGAGTACAGAAGGTATCTCTACAGCGCACAAAGGAGTACAGAAGGTATCTCTACAGCGCACAAAGGAGTACAGAAGGTATCTCTACAGCGCACAAAGGAGTACAGGAAATATCTCTAGAACGTACAAAGGAGTACACGAGGTATCTCTACAGCGTACAAAGGAGTACAGAAGGTATCTCTACAGCGCACAAAGGAGTACAGAAAGTATCTCTACAGCGTACAAAGAAGTACAGAAGGTATCTCTACAGCGCACAAAGGAGTACAGAAGGTATCTCTACAGCGCACAAAGGAGTACAGAAGGTATCTCTACAGCGCACAAAGGAGTACAGAAGGTATCTCTACAGCGCACAAAGGAGTACAGGAAATATCTCTAGAACGTACAAAGGAGTATACGAGGTATCTCTACAGCGTACAAAGGAGTACAGAAGGTATCTCTACAGCGTACAAAGGAGTACAGAAGGTATCTCTACAGCGCACAAAGGAGTACAGAAGGTATCTCTACAGCGCACAAAGGAGTACAGAAGGTATCTCTACAGCGCACAAAGGAGTACAGAAGGTATCTCTACAGCGCACAAAGGAGTACAGAAGGTATCTCTACAGCGCACAAAGGAGTACAGGAAATATCTCTAGAACGTACAAAGGAGTACACGAGGTATCTCTACAGCGCACAAAGGAGTACAGAAGGTATCTCTACAGCGCACAAAGAAGTACAGAAAATATCTCTAGAACGTACAAAGGAGTACACGCGGTATCTTTACAGCGCACAAAGGAGTACAGAAGGTATCTCTACAGCGCACAAAGGAGTACAGAAGGTATCTCTACAGCGTACAAAGGAGTACAAAAGGTATCTCAACAGCGTACAAAGGAGTACAGAAGGTTTCTCTACAGCGCACAAAGGAGTACAGAAGGTATCTTTACAGCGCACAAAGGAGTACAGAAGGTATCTCTACAGCGCACAAAGGAGTACAGAAGGTATCTCTACAGCGCACAAAGGAGTACAGGAAATATCTCTAGAACGTACAAAGGAGTACACGAGGTATCTCTACAGCGTACAAAGGAGTACAGAAGGTATCTCTACAGCGTAAAAAAGAGTACAGAAGGTATCTCTACAGCGCACAAAGGAGTACAGAAGGTATCTCTACAGCGCACAAAGGAGTACAGAAGGTATCTCTACAGCGTACAAAGGAGTACACGAGGTATCTCTACAGCGCACAAAGGAGTACAGAAGGTATCTCTACAGCGCACAAAGGAGTACAGAAGGTATCTCTACAGCGCACAAAGGAGTACAGGAAATATCTCTAGAACGTACAAAGGAGTACACGAGGTATCTCTACAGCGCACAAAGAAGTACAGAAGGTATCTCTACAGCGCACAAAGGAGTACAGAAGGAATCTCTACAGCGCACAAAGGAGTACAGAAGGTATCTCTACAGCGTACAAAGGAGTACACGAGGTATCTCTACAGCGCACAAAGGAGTACAGAAGGTATCTCTACAGCGCACACAGGAGTACAGAAGGTATCTCTACAGCGCACAAAGGAGTACAGAAGGTATCTCTACAGCGCACAAAGGAGTACAGAAGGTATCTCTACAGCGCACAAAGGAGTACAGAAGGTATCTCTACAGCGCACAAAGGAGTACAGAAGGTATCTCTACAGCGCACAAAGGAGTACAGAAGGTATCTCTGCAGCGCACAAAGGAGTACAGAAGGTATCTCTACAGCGCGCGAAGGAGTACAGAAGGTATCTCTACAGCACACAAAGGAGTACAGAAGGTATCTCTACAGCGCACAAAGGAGTACAGGAAATATCTCTAGAACGTACAAAGGAGTACACGAGGTATCTCTACAGCGTACAAAGGAGTACAGAAGGTATCCCTACAGCGCACAAAGGAGTACAGAAGGTATCTCTACAGCGCACAAAGGAGTACAGAAGGTATCTCTACAGCGCACAAAGGAGTACAGAAGGTATCTCTACAGCGCGCAAAGGAGTACAGGAAATATCTCTAGAACGTACAAAGCAGTACACGAGGTATCTCTACAGCGTACAAAGGAGTACAGATGGTATCTCTACAGCGCTCAAAGGAGTACAGAAGGTATCTCTACAGCGCGCGAAGGAGTACAGAAGGTATCTCTACAGCACACAAAGGAGTACAGAAGGTATCTCTACAGCGCACAAAGGAGTACAGGAAATATCTCTAGAACGTACAAAGGAGTACACGAGGTATCTCTACAGCGCACAAAGGAGTACAGAAGGTATCTCTACAGCGCACAAAGAAGTACAGAAAATATCTCTAGAACGTACAAAGGAGTACACGCGGTATCTTTACAGCGCACAAAGGAGTACAGAAGGTATCTCTACAGCGCACAAAGGAGTACAGAGGTATCTCTACAGCGTACAAAGGAGTACAAAAGGTATCTCAACAGCGTACAAAGGAGTACAGAAGGTTTCTCTACAGCGCACAAAGGAGTACAGAAGGTATCTTTACAGCGCACAAAGGAGTACAGAAGGTATCTCTACAGCGCACAAAGGAGTACAGAAGGTATCTCTACAGCGCACAAAGGAGTACAGGAAATATCTCTAGAACGTACAAAGGAGTACACGAGGTATCTCTACAGCGTACAAAGGAGTACAGAAGGTATCTCTACAGCGTAAAAAAGAGTACAGAAGGTATCTCTACAGCGCACAAAGGAGTACAGAAGGTATCTCTACAGCGCACAAAGGAGTACAGAAGGTATCTCTACAGCGTACAAAGGAGTACACGAGGTATCTCTACAGCGCACAAAGGAGTACAGAAGGTATCTCTACAGCGCACAAAGGAGTACAGAAGGTATCTCTACAGCGCACAAAGGAGTACAGGAAATATCTCTAGAACGTACAAAGGAGTACACGAGGTATCTCTACAGCGCACAAAGAAGTACAGAAGGTATCTCTACAGCGCACAAAGGAGTACAGAAGGAATCTCTACAGCGCACAAAGGAGTACAGAAGGTATCTCTACAGCGTACAAAGGAGTACACGAGGTATCTCTACAGCGCACAAAGGAGTACAGAAGGTATCTCTACAGCGCACACAGGAGTACAGAAGGTATCTCTACAGCGCACAAAGGAGTACAGAAGGTATCTCTACAGCGCACAAAGGAGTACAGAAGGTATCTCTACAGCGCACAAAGGAGTACAGAAGGTATCTCTACAGCGCACAAAGGAGTACAGAAGGTATCTCTACAGCGCACAAAGGAGTACAGAAGGTATCTCTGCAGCGCACAAAGGAGTACAGAAGGTATCTCTACAGCGCGCGAAGGAGTACAGAAGGTATCTCTACAGCACACAAAGGAGTACAGAAGGTATCTCTACAGCGCACAAAGGAGTACAGGAAATATCTCTAGAACGTACAAAGGAGTACACGAGGTATCTCTACAGCGTACAAAGGAGTACAGAAGGTATCCCTACAGCGCACAAAGGAGTACAGAAGGTATCTCTACAGCGCACAAAGGAGTACAGAAGGTATCTCTACAGCGCACAAAGGAGTACAGAAGGTATCTCTACAGCGCGCAAAGGAGTACAGGAAATATCTCTAGAACGTACAAAGCAGTACACGAGGTATCTCTACAGCGTACAAAGGAGTACAGATGGTATCTCTACAGCGCTCAAAGGAGTACAGAAGGTATCTCTACAGCGCACAAAGGAGTACAGAAGGTATCTCTACAGCGCACAAAGGAGTACAGGAAATATCTCAAGAACGTGCAAAGGAGTACAGAAGGTATCTCTACAGCGTACAAAGGAGTACAGAAGGTATCTCTACAGCGCACAAAGGAGTACAGAAGGTATCTCTACAGCGCACAAAGGAGTACAGAAGGTATCTCTACAGCTCACAAAGGAGTACAGAAGGTATCTCTACAGCGCACAAAGGAGTACAGGAAATATCTCTAGAACGTACAAAGGAGTACACGATGTATCTCTACAGCGTACAAAGGAGTACAGAAGGTATCTCTACAGCGCACAAAGGAGTACAGAAGGTATCTCTACAGCGCACAAAGGAGTACAGAAGGTATCTCTACAGCGCACAAAGGAGTACAGAAGGTATCTCTACAGCGTACAAAGGAGTACACGAGGTATCTCTACAGCGCACAAAGGAGTACAGAAGGTATCTCTACAGCGCACAAAGGAGTACAGAAGGTATCTCTACAGCGCACAAAGGAGTACAGAAGGTATCTCTACAGCGCACAAAGAAGTACAGGAAATATCTCTAGAACGTACAAAGGAGTACACGAGGTATCTCTACAGCGTACAAAGGAGTACAGAAGGTATCTCTACAGCGCACAAAGGAGTACAGAAGGTATCTCTACAGCGCACAAAGGAGTACAGAAGGTATCTCTACAGCGCACAAAGGAGTACAGAAGGTATCTCTACAGCGCACAAAGGAGTACAGGAAATATCTCTAGAACGTACAAAGGAGTACACGAGGTATCTCTACAGCGTACAAAGGAGTACAGAAGGTATCTCTACAGCGCACAAAGGAGTACAGAAGGTATCTCTACAGCGCACAAAGGAGTACAGGAAATATCTCTAGAACGTACAAAGGAGTACACGAGGTATCTCTACAGCGCACAAAGGAGTACAGAAGGTATCTCTACAGCGCACAAAGGAGTACCGAAGGTATCTCTACAGCGCACAAAGGAGTACAGGAAATATCTCTAGAACGTACAAAGGAGTACACGAGGTATCTCTACAGCGCACAAAGGAGTACAGAAGGTATCTCTACAGCGCACAAAGGAGTACAGAAGGTATCTCTACAGCGCACAAAGGAGTGCAGAAGGTATCTCTACAGCGCACAAAGGAGTACAGAAGGTATCTCTACAGCGCACAAAGGAGTACAGAAGGTATCTCTACAGCGCACAAAGGAGTACAGAAGGTATCTCTACAGCGCACAAAGGAGTACAGAAGGTATCTCTACAGCGCACAAAGGAGTACAGGAAATATCTCTAGAACGTACAAAGGAGTTCACGAGGTATCTCTACAGCGTACAAAGGAGTACAGAAGGTATCTCTACAGCGCACAAAGGAGTACAGAAGGTATCTCTACAGCGCACAAAGGAGAACAGAAGGTATCTCTACAGCGCACAAAGGATTACAGAAGGTATCTCTACAGCGCACAAAGGAGTACAGGAAATATCTCTAGAACGTACAAAGGAGTACACGAGGTATCTCTACAGCGTACAAAGGAGTACAGAAGGTATCTCTACAGCGCACAAAGGAGTACAGAAGGAATCTCTACAGCGCACAAAGGAGTACAGAAGGTATCTCTACAGCGCACAAAGGAGTACAGGAAATATCTCTAGAACGTACAAAGGAGTACACGAGGTATCTCTACAGCGTACAAAGGAGTACAGAAGGTATCTCTACAGCGTACAAAGGAGTACAGAAGGTATCTCTACAGCGCACAAAGGAGTACAGAAGGTATCTCTACAGCGCACAAAGGAGTACAGAAGGTATCTCTACAGCGCACAAAGGAGTACAGAAGGTATCTCTACAGCGCACAAAGGAGTACAGGAAATATCTCTAGAACGTACAAAGGAGTACACGAGGTATCTCTACAGCGTACAAAGGAGTACAGAAGGTATCTCTACAGCGCACAGAGGAGTACAGAAGGTATCTCTACAGCGCACAAAGGAGTACAGAAGGTATCTCTACAGCGCACAAAGGAGTACAGAAGGTATCTCTACAGCGTACAAAGGAGTACAGAAGGTATCTCTACAGCGCACAAAGGAGTACAGAAGGTATCTCTACAGCGCACAAAGGAGTACAGGAAATATCTCTAGAACGTACAAAGGAGTACAGGAAATATCTCTAGAACGTACAAAGAAGTACACGAGGTATCTCTACAGCGTAAAAAGGAGTACAGAAGGTATCTCTACAGCGCACAAAGGAGTACAGAAGGTATCTCTACAGCGCACAAAGGAGTACAGGAAATATCAAAGAAGTACACGAGGTATCTCTACAGCGTAAAAAGGAGTACAGAAGGTATCTCTACAGCGCACAAAGGAGTACAGAAGGTATCTCTACAGCGCACAAAGGAGTACAGAAGGTATCTCTACAGCGCACAAAGGAGTACAAAAGATATCTCTACAGCGCACAAAGGAGTACAGAAGGTATCTCTACAGCTCACAAAGGAGTACAGAAGGTATCTCTACAGCGCACAAAGGAGTACAGAAGGTATCTCTACAGCGTACAAAGGAGTACAGAAGGTATCTCTACAGCGCACAAAGGAGTACAGAAGGTATCTCTACAGCGCACAAAGGAGTACAGGAAATATCTCAAGAACGTACATAAGAGTACAGGAAATATCTCTAGAACGTACAAAGGAGTACACGTGGTATCTCTACAGCGTACAAAGGAGTACAGAAGGTATCTCTACAGCGCACAAAGGAGTACAGAAGGTATCTCTACAGCGCACAAAGGAGTACAGAAGGTATCTCTACAGCGCACAAAGGAGTACAGAAGGTATCTCTACAGCGCACAAAGGAGTACAGAAGGTATCTCTACAGCGCACAAAGGAGTACAGAAGGTACCTCTACAGCGCACAAAGGAGTACAGGAAATATCTCTAGAACGTACAAAGGAGTACACGAGGTATCTCTACAGCGTACAAAGAGTACAGAAGGTATCTCTACAGCGCACAAAGGAGTACAGAAGGTATCTCTACAGCGCACAAAGGAGTACAGAAGGTATCTCTACAGCGCACAAAGGAGTACAGAAGGTACCTCTACAGCGCAAAAATGAGTACAGGAAATACCTCTAGAACGTACAAAGGAGTACACGAGGTATCTCTACAGCGTACAAAGGAGTAGAGAAGGTATCGCTACAGCGCACAAAGGAGTACAGAAGGTATCTCTACAGCGCACAAAGGGGTACAGAAGGTATCTCTACAGCGCACAAAGGAGTACAGAAGGTATCTCTTCAGCGCACAAAGGAGTACAGAAGGTATCTCTACAGCGCACAAAGGAGTACAGGAAATATCTCTAGAACGTACAAACGAGTACACGAGGTATCTCTACAGCGTACAAAGGAGTACAGAAGGTATCTCTACAGCGCACAAAGGAGTACAGAATGTATCTCTACAGCGTACGAAGGAGTACAGAAGGTATCTCTACAGCGCACAAAGGAGTACAGAAGGTATCTCTACAGCGCACAAAGGAGTACAGAAGGTATCTCTACAGCGCACAAAGGAGTACAGAAGGTATCTCTACAGCGCAAAAAGGAGTACAGAAGGTATCTCTACAGCGCACAAAGGAGTACAGAAGGTATCTCTACAGCGCACAAAGGAGTACAGGAAATATCTCTAGAACGTACAAAGGAGTACACGAGGTATCTCTACAGCGTACAAAGGAGTACAGAAGGTATCTCTACAGCGCACAAAGGAGTACAGAAGGTATCTCTACAGCGCACAAAGGAGTCCAGGAAATATCTCTCGAACGTACAAAGGAGTACACGAGGTATCTCTACAGCGCACAAAGGAGTACTGAAGGTATCTCTACAGCGCACAAAGGAGTACAGAAGGTATCTCTACAGCGCACAAAGGAGTACAGGAAATATCTCTAGAACGTACAAAGGAGTACACGAGGTATCTCTACAGCGCACAAAGGAGTACAGAAGGTATCTCTACAGCGCACAAAGGAGTACAGAAGGTATCTCTACAGCGCACAAAGGAGTACAGAAGGTATCTCTACAGCGCACAAAGGAGTACAGAAGGTATCTCTACAGCGCACAAAGGAGTACAGAAGGTATCTCTACAGCGCACAAAGGAGTACAGAAGGTATCTCTACAGCGCACAAAGGAGTACAGAAGGTATCTCTACAGCGCACAAAGGAGTACAGAAGGTATCTCTACAGCGCACAAAGGAGTACAGAAGGTATCTCTACAGCGAGCAAAGGAGTACAGGAAATATCTCTAGAACGTACAAAGGAGTACACGAGGTATCTCTACAGCGTACAAAGGAGTACAGAAGGTATCTCTACAGCGCACAAAGGAGTACAGAAGGTATCTCTACAGCGCACAAAGGAGTACAGAAGGTATCTCTACAGCGCACAAAGGAGTACAGAAGGTATCTCTACAGTGCACAAAGGAGTACAGAAGGTATCTCTACAGCGCACAAAGGAGTACAGGAAATATCTCTAGAACGTACAAAGGAGTACACGAGGTATCTCTACAGCGTACAAAGGAGTACAGAAGGTATCTCTACAGCGCACAAAGGAGTACAGAAGGTATCTCTACAGCGCACAAAGGAGTACAGAAGGTATCTCTACAGGGCACAAAGGAGTACAGAAGGTATCTCTACAGCGCACAAAGGAGTACAGGAAATATCTCTAGAACGTACAAAGGAGTACACGAGGTATCTCTACAGCGTACAAAGGAGTACAGAAGGTATCTCTACAGCGCACAAAGGAGTACAGAAGGTATCTCTACAGCGTACGAAGGAGTACAGAAGGTATCTCTACAGCGCACAAAGGAGTACAGAAGGTATCTCTACAGCGCACAAAGGAGTACAGAAGGTATCTCTACAGCGCACAAAGGAGTACAGAAGGTATCTCTACAGCGCTCAAAGGAGTACAGAAGGTATCTCTACAGCGCACAAAGGAGTACAGAAGGTATCTCTACAGCGCACAAAGGAGTACAGGAAATATCTCTAGAACGTACAAAGGAGTACACGAGGTATCTCTACAGCGTACAAAGGAGTACAGAAGGTATCTCTACAGCGCACAAAGGAGTACAGAAGGTATCTCTACAGCGTACGAAGGAGTACAGAAGGTATCTCTAGAGCGCACAAAGGAGTACAGAAGGTATCTCTACAGCGCACAAAGGAGTACAGAAGGTATCTCTACAGCGCACAAACGAGTACAGAAGGTATCTCTACAGCGCACAAAGGAGTACAGAAGGTATCTCTACAGCGCACAAAGAAGTACAGAAGGTATCTCTACAGCGCACAGAGGAGTACAGGAAATATCTCTAGAACGTACAAAGGAGTACACGAGGTATCTCTACAGCGTACAAAGGAGTACAGAAGGTATCTCTACAGCGCACAAAGGAGTACAGAAGGTATCTCTACAGCGCACAAAGGAGTACAGGAAATATCTCTAGAACGTACAAAGAAGTACACGAGGTATCTCTACAGCGCACAAAGGAGTACAGAAGGTATCTCTACAGCGCACAAAGGAGTACAGAAGGTATCTCTACAGCGCACAAAGGAGTACAGGAAATATCTCTAGAACGTACAAAGGAGTACACGAGGTATCTCTACAGCGCACAAAGGAGTACAGAAGGTATCTCTACAGCGCGCAAAGGAGTACAGAAGGTATCTCTATAGCGCACAAAGGAGTACAGAAGGTATCTCTACAGCGCACAAAGGAGTACAGAAGGTATCTCTACAGCGCACAAAGGAGTACAGAAGGTATCTCTACAGCGCACAAAGGAGTACAGAAGGTATCTCTACAGCGCACAAAGGAGTACAGAAGGTATCTCTACAGCGCACAAAGGAGTACAGAAGGTATCTCTACAGCGCACAAAGAAGTACAGAAGGTATCTCTACAGCGCACAAAGGAGTACAGAAGGTATCTCTACAGCGCACAAAGGAGTACAGAAGGTATCTCTACAGCGCACAAAGGAGTACAGAAGGTATCTCTACAGCGCACAAAGGAGTACAGAAGGTATCTCTAGAGCGCACAAAGGAGTACAGAAGGTATCTCTACAGCGCACAAAGGAGTACAGGAAATATCTCTAGAACGTACAAAGGAGTACACGAGGTATCTCTACAGCGTACAAAGGAGTACAGAAGGTATCTCTACAGCGCACAAAGGAGTACAGAAGGTATCTCTACAGCGCACAAAGGAGTACAGAAGGTATCTCTACAGCGCACAAAGGAGTACAGAAGGTATCTCTACAGCGCACAAAGGAGTACAGGAAATATCTCTAGAACGTACAAAGGAGTACACGAGGTATCTCTACAGCGTACAAAGGAGTACAGAAGGTATCTCTAAAGCGCACAAAGGAATACAGAAGGTATCTCTACAGCGCACAGAGGAGTACAGGAAATATCTCTAGAACGTACAAAGGAGTACATGAGGTATCTCTACAGCGCACAAAGGAGTACAGAAGGTATCTCTACAGCGCACAAAGGAGTACAGAAGGTATCTCTACAGCGCACAAAGGAGTACAGGAAATATCTCTAGAACGTACAAAGGAGTACACGAGGTATCTCTACAGCGCACAAAGGAGTACAGAAGGTTTCTCTACAGCGCACAAAGGATTACAGAAGGTATCTCTACAGCGCACAAAGGAGTACAGAAGGTATCTCTACAGCGCACAAAGGAGTACAGAAGGTATCTCTACAGCGCACAAAGGAGAACAGAAGGTATCTCTACAGCGCACAAAGGAGTACAGAAGGTATCTCTACAGCGCACAACGGAGTACAGAAGGTATCTCTACAGCGCACAAACGAGTACAGAAGGTATCTCTACAGCGCACAAAGGAGTACAGAAGGTATCTCTACAGCGCACAAAGGAGTACAGGAAATATCTCTAGAACGTACAAAGGAGTACACGAGGTATCTCTACAGCGTACAAAGGAGTACAGAAGGTATCTCTACAGCGTACAAAGGAGTACAGAAGGTATCTCTACAGCGCACAAAGGAGTTCAGAAGGTATCTCTACAGCGCACAAAGGAGTACAGAAGGTATCTCTACAGCGCACAAAGGAGTACAGGAAATATCTCTAGAACATACAAAGGAGTACACGAGGTATCTCTACAGCGTACGAAGGAGTACAGAAGGTATCTCTACAGCGTACAAAGGAGTACAGAAGGTATCTCTACAGCGCACAAAGAAGTACAGAAGGTATCTCTACAGTGCACAAAGGAGTACAGAAGGTATCTCTACAGCGCACAAAGGAGTACAGAAGGTATCTCTACAGCGCACAAAGGAGTACAGAAGGTATCTCTACAGCGCACAAAGGAGTACAGAAGGTATCTCTACAGCGCACAAAGGAGTACAGAAGGTATCTCTACAGCGCACAAAGGAGTACAGGAAATATCTCTGGAACGTACAAAGGAGTACACGAGGTATCTCTACAGCGTACAAAGGAGTACAAAAGGTATCTCTACAGCGCACAAAGGAGTACAGAAGGAATCTCTACAGCGCACAAAGGAGTACAGAAGGTATCTCTACAGCGCACAAAGGAGTACAGAAGGTATCTCTACAGCACACAAAGGAGTACAGGAAATATCTCTAGAACGTACAAAGGAGTACACGAGGTATCTCTACAGCGTACAAAGAAGTACAGAAGGTATCTCTACAGCGCACAAAGGAGTACAGAAAAATCTCTACAGCGCACAAAAGAGTACAGAAGGTATCTCTACAGCGCACAAAGGAGTACAGAAGGTATCTCTACAGCGCACAAAGGAGTACAGAAGGTATCTCTACAGCGCACAAAGGAGTACAGGAAATATCTCTAGAACGTACAAAGGAGTACACGAGGTATCTCTACAGCGCACAAAGGAGTACAGAAGGTATCTCTACAGCGCACAAAGAAGTACCGAAGGTATCTCTACAGCGCACAAAGGAGTACAGGAAATATCTCTAGAACGTACAAAGGAGTACACGAAATATCTCTACAGCGCACAAAGGAGTACAGAAGGTATCTCTACAGCGCACAAAAGAGCACAGAAGGTATCTCTACAGCGCACAAAGGATTACAGAAGGTATCTCTACAGCGCACAAAGGAGTACAGAAGGTATCCCTACAGCGCACAAAGGAGTACAGAAGGTATCTCTACAGCGCACAAAGGAGTACAGAAGGTATCTCTACAGCGCACAAAGGAGTACAGAAGGTATCTCTACAGCGCACAAAGGAGTACAGGAAATATCTCTAGAACGTACAAAGGAGTACACGAGGTATCTCTACAGCGTGCAAAGGAGTACAGAAGGTATCTCTACAGCGCACAAAGGAGTACAGAAGGTATCTCTACAGCGCACAAAGGAGAACAGAAGGTATCTCTACAGCGCACAAAGGATTACAGAAGGTATCTCTACAGCGCACAAAGGAGTACAGGAAATATCTCTAGAACGTACAAAGGAGTACACGAGGTATCTCTACAGCGTACAAAGGAGTACAGAAGGTATCTCTACAGCGCACAAAGGAGTACAGAAGGTATCTCTACAGCGAACAAAGGAGTACAGAAGGTATCTCTACAGCGCACAAAGGAGTACAGGAAATATCTCTAGAACGTACAAAGGAGTACACGAGGTATCTCTACAGCGTACAAAGGAGTACAGAAGGTATCTCTACAGCGTACAAAGGAGTACAGAAGGTATCTCTACGGCGCACAAAGGAGTACAGAAGGTATCTCTACAGCGCACAAAGGAGTACAGAAGGTATCTCTACAGCGCACAAAGGAGTACAGAAGGTATCTCTACAGCGCACAAAGGAGTACAGGAAATATCTCTAGAACGTACAAAGGAGTACACGAGGTATCTCTACAGCGTACAAAGGAGTACAGAAGGTATCTCTACAGCGCACAGAGGAGTACAGAAGGTATCTCTACAGCGCACAAAGGAGTACAGAAGGTATCTCTACAGCGCACAAAGGAGTACAGAAGGTATCTCTACAGCGTACAAAGGAGTACAGAAGGTATCTCTACAGCGCACAAAGGAGTACAGAAGGTATCTCTACAGCGCACAAAGGAGTACAGGAAATATCTCTAGAACGTACAAAGGAGTACAGGAAATATCTCTAGAACGTACAAAGAAGTACACGAGGTATCGCTACAGCGTAAAAAGGAATACAGAAGGTATCTCTACAGCGCACAAAGGAGTACAGAAGGTATCTCTACAGCGCACAAAGGAGTACAGAAGGTATCTCTACAGCGCACAAAGGAGTACAAAAGATATCTCTACAGCGCACAAAGGAGTACAGAAGGTATCTCTACAGCTCACAAAGGAGTACAGAAGGTATCTCTACAGCGCACAAAGGAGTACAGAAGGTATCTCTACAGCGTACAAAGGAGTACAGAAGGTATCTCTACAGCGCACAAAGGAGTACAGAAGGTATCTCTACAGCGCACAAAGGAGTAGAGGAAATATCTCTAGAACGTACAAAGGAGTACAGGAAATATCTCTAGAACGTACAAAGGAGAACACGAGGTATCTCTACAGCGTACAAAGGAGTACAGAAGGTATCTCTACAGCGCACAAAGGAGTACAGAAGGTATCTCTACAGCGCACAAAGGAGTACAGAAGGTATCTCTACAGCGCACAAAGGAGTACAGAAGGTATCTCTACAGCGCACAAAGGAGTACAGAAGGTATCTCTACAGCGCACAAAGGAGTACGGGAAATATCTCTAGAACGTACAAAGGAGTACACGAGGTATCTCTACAGCGTACAAAGGAGTACAGAAGGTATCTCTACAGCGCACAAAGGAGTACAGAAGGTATCTCTACAGCGCACAAAGGAGTACAGAAGGTATCTCTACAGCGCACAAAGGAGTACAGAAGGTACCTGTACAGCGCAAAAATGAGTACAGGAAATATCTCTAGAACGTACAAAGGAGTACACGAGGTATCTCTACAGCGTACAAAGGAGTACAAAAGGTATCGCTACAGCGCACAAAGGAGTACAGAAGGTATCTCTACAGCGCACAAAGGAGTACAAAAGGTATCTCTACAGCGCACAAAGGAGTACAGAAGGTATCTCTACAGCGCACAAAGGAGTACAGAAGGTATCTCTACAGCGCACAAAGGAGTACAGGAAATATCTCTAGAACGTACAAAGGAGTACACGAGGTATCTCTACAGCGCACAAAGGAGTACAGAAAGTATCTCTACAGCGCACAAAGGAGTACAGAAGGTATCTCTACAGCGCACAAAGGAGTACAAGAAATATCTCTAGAACGTACAAAGGAGTACACGAGGTATCTCTACAGCGCACAAAGGAGTACAGAAGGTATCTCTACAGCGCACAAAGGAGTACAGAAGGTATTTCTACAGCGCACAAAGGAGTACAAAAGGTATCTCTACAGCGCACAATGGAGTACAGAAGGTATCTCTACAGCGCACAAAGGAGTACAGAAGGTATCTCTACAGCGCACAAAGAAGTACAGAAGGTATCTCTACAGCGCACAAAGGAGTACAGAAGGTATCTCTACAGCGCACAAAGGAGTACAGGAAATATCTCTAGAACGTACAAAGGAGTACACGAGGTATCTCTACAGCGTACAAAGGAGTACAGAAGGTATCTCTACAGCGCACAAAGGAGTACAGAAGGTATCTCTACAGCGTACGAAGGAGTACAGAAGGTATCTCTACAGCGCACAAAGGAGTACAGAAGGTATCTCTACAGCGCACAAAGGAGTACAGAAGGTATCTCTACAGCGCACAAAGGAGTACAGAAGGTATCTCTACAGCGCAAAAAGGAGTACAGAAGGTATCTCTACAGCGCCCAAAGGAGTACAGAAGGTATCTCTACAGCGCACAAAGGAGTACAGGAAATATCTCTAGAACGTACAAAGGAGTACACGAGGTATCTCTACAGCGTACAAAGGAGTACAGAAGGTATCTCTACAGCGCACAAAGGAGTACAGAAGGTATCTCTACAGCGCACAAAGGAGTCCAGGAAATATCTCTCGAACGTACAAAGGAGTACACGAGGTATCTCTACAGCGCACAAAGGAGTACTGAAGGTATCTCTACAGCGCACAAAGGAGTACAGAAGGTATCTCTACAGCGCACAAAGGAGTACAGGAAATATCTCTAGAACGTACAAAGGAGTACACGAGGTATCTCTACAGCGCACAAAGGAGTACAGAAGGTATCTCTACAGCGCACAAAGGAGTACAGAAGGTATCTCTACAGCGCACAAAGGAGTACAGAAGGTATCTCTACAGCGCACGAAGGAGTACAGAAGGTATCTCTACAGCGCACAAAGGAGTACAGAAGGTATCTCTACAGCGCACAAAGGAGTACAGAAGGTATCTCTACAGCGCACAAAGGAGTACAGAAGGTATCTCTACAGCTCACAAAGGAGTACAGAAGGTATCTCTACAACGCACAAAGGAGTACAGGAAATATCTCTAGAACGTACAAAGGAGTACACGATGTATCTCTACAGCGTACAAAGGAGTACAGAAGGTATCTCTACAGCGCACAAAGGAGTACAGAAGGTATCTCTACAGCGCACAAAGGAGTACAGAAGGTATCTCTACAGCGCACAAAGGAGTACAGAAGGTATCTCTACAGCGTACAAAGGAGTACACGAGGTATCTCTACAGCGCACAAAGGAGTACAGAAGGTATCTCTACAGCGCACAAAGGAGTACAGAAGGTATCTCTACAGCGCACAAAGGAGTACAGAAGGTATCTCTACAGCGCACAAAGAAGTACAGGAAATATCTCTAGAACGTACAAAGGAGTACACGAGGTATCTCTACAGCGTACAAAGGAGTACAGAAGGTATCTCTACAGCGCACAAAGGAGTACAGAAGGTATCTCTACAGCGCACAAAGGAGTACAGAAGGTATCTCTACAGCGCACAAAGGAGTACAGAAGGTATCTCTACAGCGCACAAAGGAGTACAGGAAATATCTCTAGAACGTACAAAGGAGTACACGAGGTATCTCTACAGCGTACAAAGGAGTACAGAAGGTATCTCTACAGCGCACAAAGGAGTACAGAAGGTATCTCTACAGCGCACAAAGGAGTACAGGAAATATCTCTAGAACGTACAAAGGAGTACACGAGGTATCTCTACAGCGCACAAAGGAGTACAGAAGGTATCTCTACAGCGCACAAAGGAGTACCGAAGGTATCTCTACAGCGCACAAAGGAGTACAGGAAATATCTCTAGAACGTACAAAGGAGTACACGAGGTATCTCTACAGCGCACAAAGGAGTACAGAAGGTATCTCTACAGCGCACAAAGGAGTACAGAAGGTATCTCTACAGCGCACAAAGGAGTACAGAAGGTATCTCTACAGCGCACAAAGGAGTACAGAAGGTATCTCTACAGCGCACAAAGAAGTACAGAAGGTATCTCTACAGCGCACAAAGGAGTACAGAAGGTATCTCTACAGCGCACAAAGGAGTACAGAAGGTATCTCTACAGCGCACAAAGGAGTACAGGAAATATCTCTAGAACGTACAAAGGAGTACACGAGGTATCTCTACAGCGTACAAAGGAGTACAGAAGGTATCTCTACAGCGCACAAAGGAGTACAGAAGGTATCTCTACAGCGCACAAAGGAGAACAGAAGGTATCTCTACAGCGCACAAAGGATTACAGAAGGTATCTCTACAGCGCACAAAGGATTACAGAAGGTATCTCTACAGCGCACAAAGGAGTACAGGAAATATCTCTAGAACGTACAAAGGAGTACACGAGGTATCTCTACAGCGTACAAAGGAGTACAGAAGGTATCTCTACAGCGCACAAAGGAGTACAGAAGGTATCTCTACAGCGCACAAAGGAGTACAGAAGGTATCTCTACAGCGCACAAAGGAGTACAGGAAATATCTCTAGAACGTACAAAGGAGTACACGAGGTATCTCTACAGCGTACAAAGGAGTACAGAAGGTATCTCTACAGCGTACAAAGGAGTACAGAAGGTATCTCTACAGCGCACAAAGGAGTACAGAAGGTATCTCTACAGCGCACAAAGGAGTACAGAAGGTATCTCTACAGCGCACAAAGGAGTACAGAAGGTATCTCTACAGCGCACAAAGGAGTACAGGAAATATCTCAAGAACGTACAAAGGAGTACACGAGGTATCTCTACAGCGTACAAAGGAGTACAGAAGGTATCTCTACAGCGCACAGAGGAGTACAGAAGGTATCTCTACAGCGCACAAAGGAGTACAGAAGGTATCTCTACAGCGCACAAAGGAGTACAGAAGGTATCTCTACAGCGTACAAAGGAGTACAGAAGGTATCTCTACAGCGCACAAAGGAGTACAGAAGGTATCTCTACAGCGCACAAAGGAGTACAGGAAATATCTCTAGAACGTACAAAGGAGTACAGGAAATATCTCTAGAACGTACAAAGAAGTACACGAGGTATCTCTACAGCGTAAAAAGGAGTACAGAAGGTATCTCTACAGCGCACAAAGGAGTACAGAAGGTATCTCTACAGCGCACAAAGGAGTACAGAAGGTATCTCTACAGCGCACAAAGGAGTACAAAAGATATCTCTACAGCGCACAAAGGAGTACAGAAGGTATCTCTACAGCTCACAAAGGAGTACAGAAGGTATCTCTACAGCGCACAAAGGAGTACAGAAGGTATCTCTACAGCGTACAAAGGAGTACAGAAGGTATCTCTACAGCGCACAAAGGAGTACAGAAGGTATCTCTACAGCGCACAAAGGAGTACAGGAAACATCTCAAGAACGTACATAAGAGTACAGGAAATATCTCTAGAACGTACAAAGGAGTACACGTGGTATCTCTACAGCGTACAAAGGAGTACAGAAGGTATCTCTACAGCGCACAAAGGAGTACAGAAGGTATCTCTACAGCGCACAAAGGAGTACAGAAGGTATCTCTACAGCGCACAAAGGAGTACAGAAGGTATCTCTACAGCGCACAAAGGAGTACAGAAGGTATCTCTACAGCGCACAAAGGAGTACAGAAGGTACCTCTACAGCGCACAAAGGAGTACAGGAAATATCTCTAGAACGTACAAAGGAGTACACGAGGTATCTCTACAGCGTACAAAGGAGTACAGAAGGTATCTCTACAGCGCACAAAGGAGTACAGAAGGTATCTCTACAGCGCACAAAGGAGTACAGAAGGTATCTCTACAGCGCACAAAGGAGTACAGAAGGTACCTCTACAGCGCAAAAATGAGTACAGGAAATACCTCTAGAACGTACAAAGGAGTACACGAGGTATCTCTACAGCGTACAAAGGAGTACAGAAGGTATCGCTACAGCGCAAAAAGGAGTACAGAAGGTATCTCTACAGCGCACAAAGGAGTACAGAAGGTATCTCTACAGCGCACAAAGGAGTACAGAAGGTATCTCTACAGCGCACAAAGGAGTACAGGAAATATCTCTAGAACGTACAAACGAGTACACGAGGTATCTCTACAGCGTACAAAGGAGTACAGAAGGTATCTCTACAGCGCACAAAGGAGTACAGAAGGTATCTCTACAGCGTACGAAGGAGTACAGAAGGTATCTCTACAGCGCACAAAGGAGTACAGAAGGTATCTCTACAGCGCACAAAGGAGTACAGAAGGTATCTCTACAGCGCACAAAGGAGTACAGAAGGTATCTCTACAGCGCAAAAAGGAGTACAGAAGGTATCTCTACAGCGCACAAAGGAGTACAGAAGGTATCTCTACAGCGCACAAAGGAGTACAGGAAATATCTCTAGAACGTACAAAGGAGTACACGAGGTATCTCTACAGCGTACAAAGGAGTACAGAAGGTATCTCTACAGCGCACAAAGGAGTACAGAAGGTATCTCTACAGCGCACAAAGGAGTCCAGGAAATATCTCTCGAACGTACAAAGGAGTACACGAGGTATCTCTACAGCGCACAAAGGAGTACTGAAGGTATCTCTACAGCGCACAAAGGAGTACAGAAGGTATCTCTACAGCGCACAAAGGAGTACAGGAAATATCTCTAGAACGTACAAAGGAGTACACGAGGTATCTCTACAGCGCACAAAGGAGTACAGAAGGTATCTCTACAGCGCACAAAGGAGTACAGAAGGTATCTCTACAGCGCACAAAGGAGTACAGAAGGTATCTCTACAGCGCACAAAGGAGTACAGAAGGTATCTCTACAGCGCACAAAGGAGTACAGAAGGTATCTCTACAGCGCACAAAGGAGTACAGAAGGTATCTCTACAGCGCACAAAGGAGTACAGAAGGTATCTCTACAGCGCACAAAGGAGTACAGAAGGTATCTCTACAGCGCACAAAGGAGTACAGAAGGTATCTCTACAGCGAGCAAAGGAGTACAGGAAATATCTCTAGAACGTACAAAGGAGTACACGAGGTATCTCTACAGCGTACAAAGGAGTACAGAAGGTATCTCTACAGCGCACAAAGGAGTACAGAAGGTATCTCTACAGCGCACAAAGGAGTACAGAAGGTATCTCTACAGCGCACAAAGGAGTACAGAAGGTATCTCTACAGTGCACAAAGGAGTACAGAAGGTATCTCTACAGCGCACAAAGGAGTACAGGAAATATCTCTAGAACGTACAAAGGAGTACACGAGGTATCTCTACAGCGTACAAAGGAGTACAGAAGGTATCTCTACAGCGCACAAAGGAGTACAGAAGGTATCTCTACAGCGCACAAAGGAGTACAGAAGGTATCTCTACAGGGCACAAAGGAGTACAGAAGGTATCTCTACAGCGCACAAAGGAGTACAGGAAATATCTCTAGAACGTACAAAGGAGTACACGAGGTATCTCTACAGCGTACAAAGGAGTACAGAAGGTATCTCTACAGCGCACAAAGGAGTACAGAAGGTATCTCTACAGCGTACGAAGGAGTACAGAAGGTATCTCTACAGCGCACAAAGGAGTACAGAAGGTATCTCTACAGCGCACAAAGGAGTACAGAAGGTATCTCTACAGCGCACAAAGGAGTACAGAAGGTATCTCTACAGCGCTCAAAGGAGTACAGAAGGTATCTCTACAGCGCACAAAGGAGTACAGAAGGTATCTCTACAGCGCACAAAGGAGTACAGGAAATATCTCTAGAACGTACAAAGGAGTACACGAGGTATCTCTACAGCGTACAAAGGAGTACAGAAGGTATCTCTACAGCGCACAAAGGAGTACAGAAGGTATCTCTACAGCGTACGAAGGAGTACAGAAGGTATCTCTACAGCGCACAAACGAGTACAGAAGGTATCTCTACAGCGCACAAAGGAGTACAGAAGGTATCTCTACAGCGCACAAAGAAGTACAGAAGGTATCTCTACAGCGCACAGAGGAGTACAGGAAATATCTCTAGAACGTACAAAGGAGTACACGAGGTATCTCTACAGCGTACAAAGGAGTACAGAAGGTATCTCTACAGCGCACAAAGGAGTACAGAAGGTATCTCTACAGCGCACAAAGGAGTACAGGAAATATCTCTAGAACGTACAAAGAAGTACACGAGGTATCTCTACAGCGCACAAAGGAGTACAGAAGGTATCTCTACAGCGCACAAAGGAGTACAGAAGGTATCTCTACAGCGCACAAAGGAGTACAGGAAATATCTCTAGAACGTACAAAGGAGTACACGAGGTATCTCTACAGCGCACAAAGGAGTACAGAAGGTATCTCTACAGCGCGCAAAGGAGTACAGAAGGTATCTCTATAGCGCACAAAGGAGTACAGAAGGTATCTCTACAGCGCACAAAGGAGTACAGAAGGTATCTCTACAGCGCACAAAGGAGTACAGAAGGTATCTCTACAGCGCACAAAGGAGTACAGAAGGTATCTCTACAGCGCACAAAGGAGTACAGAAGGTATCTCTACAGCGCACAAAGGAGTACAGAAGGTATCTCTACAGCGCACAAAGAAGTACAGAAGGTATCTCTACAGCGCACAAAGGAGTACAGGAAATATCTCTAGAACGTACAAAGGAGTACACGAGGTATCTATACAGCGTACAAAGGAGTACAGAAGGTATCTCTACAGCGCACAAAGGAGTACAGAAGGTATCTCTACAGCGCACAAAGGAGTACAGAAGGTATCTCTACAGCGCACAAAGGAGTACAGAAGGTATCTCTAGAGCGCACAAAGGAGTACAGAAGGTATCTCTACAGCGAACAAAGGAGTACAGGAAATATCTCTAGAACGTACAAAGGAGTACACGAGGTATCTCTACAGCGTACAAAGGAGTACAGAAGGTATCTCTACAGCGCACAAAGGAGTACAGAAGGTATCTCTACAGCGCACAAAGGAGTTCAGAAGGTATCTCTACAGCGCACAAAGGAGTACAGAAGGTATCTCTACAGCGCACAAAGGAGTACAGGAAATATCTCTAGAACGTACAAAGGAGTACACGAGGTATCTCTACAGCGTACAAAGGAGTACAGAAGGTATCTCTAAAGCGCACAAAGGAATACAGAAGGTATCTCTACAGCGCACAGAGGAGTACAGGAAATATCTCTAGAACGTACAAAGGAGTACACGAGGTATCTCTACAGCGCACAAAGGAGTACAGAAGGTATCTCTACAGCGCACAAAGGAGAACAGAAGGTATCTCTACAGCGCACAAAGGAGTACAGGAAATATCTCTAGAACGTACAAAGGAGTACACGAGGTATCTCTACAGCGCACAAAGGAGTACAGAAGGTATCTCTACAGCGCACAAAGGATTACAGAAGGTATCTCTACAGCGCACAAAGGAGTACAGAAGGTATCTCTACAGCGCACAAAGGAGTACAGAAGGTATCTCTACAGCGCACAAAGGAGAACAGAAGGTATCTCTACAGCGCACAAAGGAGTACAGAAGGTATCTCTACAGCGCACAAAGGAGTACAGAAGGTATCTCTACAGCGCACAAACGAGTACAGAAGGTATCTCTACAGCGCACAAAGGAGTACAGAAGGTATCTCAACAGCGCACAAAGGAGTACAGGAAATATCTCTAGAACGTACAAAGGAGTACACGAGGTATCTCTACAGCGTACAAAGGAGTACAGAAGGTATCTCTACAGCGTACAAAGGAGTACAGAAGGTATCTCTACAGCGCACAAAGGAGTACAGAAGGTATCTCTACAGCGCACAAAGGAGTACAGAAGGTATCTCTACAGCGCACAAAGGAGTACAGGAAATATCTCTAGAACGTACAAAGGAGTACACGAGGTATCTCTACAGCGTACGAAGGAGTACAGAAGGTATCTCTACAGCGTACAAAGGAGTACAGAAGGTATCTCTACAGCGCACAAAGAAGTACAGAAGGTATCTCTACAGTGCACAAAGGAGTACAGAAGGTATCTCTACAGCGCACAAAGGAGTACAGAAGGTATCTCTACAGCGCACAAAGGAGTACAGAAGGTATCTCTACAGCGCACAAAGGAGTACAGAAGGTATCTCTACAGCGCACAAAGGAGTACAGAAGGTATCTCTACAGCGCACAAAGGAGTACAGGAAATATCTCTAGAACGTACAAAGGAGTACACGAGGTATCTCTACAGCGTACAAAGGAGTACAAAAGGTATCTCTACAGCGCACAAAGGAGTACAGAAGGAATCTCTACAGCGCACAAAGGAGTACAGAAGGTATCTCTACAGCGCACAAAGGAGTACAGAAGGTATCTCTACAGCACACAAAGGAGTACAGGAAATATCTCTAGAACGTACAAAGGAGTACACGAGGTATCTCTACAGCGTACAAAGAAGTACAGAAGGTATCTCTACAGCGCACAAAGGAGTACAGAAAAATCTCTACAGCGCACAAAAGAGTACAGAAGGTATCTCTACAGCGCACAAAGGAGTACAGAAGGTATCTCTACAGCGCACAAAGGAGTACAGAAGGTATCTCTACAGCGCACAAAGGAGTACAGGAAATATCTCTAGAACGTACAAAGGAGTACACGAGGTATCTCTACAGCGCACAAAGGAGTACAGAAGGTATCTCTACAGCGCACAAAGGAGTACCGAAGGTATCTCTACAGCGCACAAAGGAGTACATGAAATATCTCTAGAACGTACGAAGGAGTACACGAAATATCTCTACAGCGCACAAAGGAGTACAGAAGGTATCTCTACAGCGCACAAAGGAGCACAGAAGGTATCTCTACAGCGCACAAAGGATTACAGAAGGTATCTCTACAGCGCACAAAGGAGTACAGAAGGTATCTCTACAGCGCACAAAGGAGTACAGAAGGTATCTCTACAGCGCACAAAGGAGTACAGAAGGTATCTCTACAGCGCACAAAGGAGTACAGAAGGTATCTCTACAGCGCACAAAGGAGTACAGGAAATATCTCTAGAACGTACAAAGGAGTACACGAGGTATCTCTACAGCGTACAAAGGAGTACAGAAGGTATCTCTACAGCGCACAAAGGAGTACAGAAGGTATCTCTACAGCGCACAAAGGAGAACAGAAGGTATCTCTACAGCGCACAAAGGATTACAGAAGGTATCTCTACAGCGCACAAAGGAGTACAGGAAATATGTCTAGAACGTACAAAGGAGTACACGAGGTATCTCTACAGCGTACAAAGGAGTACAGAAGGTATCTCTACAGCGCACAAAGGAGTACAGAAGGTATCTCTACAGCGAACAAAGGAGTACAGAAGGTATCTCTACAGCGCACAAAGGAGTACAGGAAATATCTCTAGAACGTACAAAGGAGTACACGAGGTATCTCTACAGCGTACAAAGGAGTACAGAAGGTATCTCTACAGCGTACAAAGGAGTACAGAAGGTATCTCTACGGCGCACAAAGGAGTACAAAAGGTATCTCTACAGCGCACAAAGGAGTACAGAAGGTATCTCTACAGCGCACAAAGGAGTACAGAAGGTATCTCTACAGCGCACAAAGAAGTACAGGAAATATCTCTAGAACGTACAAAGGAGTACACGAGGTATCTCTACAGCGTACAAAGGAGTACAGAAGGTATCTCTACAGCGCACAGAGGAGTACAGAAGGTATCTCTACAGCGCACAAAGGAGTACAGAAGGTATCTCTACAGCGCACAAAGGAGTACAGAAGGTATCTCTACAGCGTACAAAGGAGTACAGAAGGTATCTCTACAGCGCACAAAGGAGTACAGAAGGTATCTCTACAGCGCACAAAGGAGTACAGGAAATATCTCTAGAACGTACAAAGGAGTACAGGAAATATCTCTAGAACGTACAAAGAAGTACACGAGGTATCGCTACAGCGTAAAAAGGAATACAGAAGGTATCTCTACAGCGCACAAAGGAGTACAGAAGGTATCTCTACAGCGCACAAAGGAGTACAGAAGGTATCTCTACAGCGCACAAAGGAGTACAAAAGATATTTCTACAGCGCACAAAGGAGTACAGAAGGTATCTCTACAGCTCACAAAGGAGTACAGAAGGTATCTCTACAGCGCACAAAGGAGTACAGAAGGTATCTCTACAGCGTACAAAGGAGTACAGAAGGTATCTCTACAGCGCACAAAGGAGTACAGAAGGTATCTCTACAGCGCACAAAGGAGTAGAGGAAATATCTCTAGAACGTACAAAGGAGTACAGGAAATATCTCTAGAACGTACAAAGGAGTACACGAGGTATCTCTACAGCGTACAAAGGAGTACAGAAGGTATCTCTACAGCGCACAAAGGAGTACAGAAGGTATCTCTACAGCGCACAAAGGAGTACAGAAGGTATCTCTACAGCGCACAAAGGAGTACAGAAGGTATCTCTACAGCGCACAAAGGAGTACAGAAGGTATCTCTACAGCGCACAAAGGAGTACAGGAAATATCTCTAGAACGTACAAAGGAGTACACGAGGTATCTCTACAGCGTACAAAGGAGTACAGAAGGTATCTCTACAGCGCACAAAGGAGTACAGAAGGTATCTCTACAGCGCACAAAGGAGTACAGAAGGTATCTCTACAGCGCACAAAGGAGTACAGAAGGTACCTGTACAGCGCAAAAATGAGTACAGGAAATATCTCTAGAACGTACAAAGGAGTACACGAGGTATCTCTACAGCGTACAAAGGAGTACAAAAGGTATCGCTACAGCGCACAAAGGAGTACAGAAGGTATCTCTACAGCGCACAAAGGAGTACAAAAGGTATCTCTACAGCGCACAAAGGAGTACAGAAGGTATCTCTACAGCGCACAAAGGAGTACAGAAGGTATCTCTACAGCGCACAAAGAAGTACAGGAAATATCTCTAGAACGTACAAAGGAGTACACGAGGTATCTCTACAGCGCACAAAGGAGTACAGAAGGTATCTCTACAGCGCACAAAGGAGTACAGAAGGTATCTCTACAGCGCACAAAGGAGTACAAGAAATATCTCTAGAACGTACAAAGGAGTACACGAGGTATCTCTACAGCGCACAAAGGAGTACAGAAGGTATCTCTACAGCGCACAAAAGAGTACAGAAGGTATTTCTACAGCGCACAAAGGAGTACAAAAGGTATCTCTACAGCGCACAATGGAGTACAGAAGGTATCTCTACAGCGCACAAAGGAGTACAGAAGGTATCTCTACAGCGCACAAAGAAGTACAGAATGTATCTCTACAGCGCACAAAGGAGTACAGAAGGTATCTCTACAGCGCACAAAGGAGTACAGGAAATATCTCTAGAACGTACAAAGGAGTACACGAGGTATCTCTACAGCGTACAAAGGAGTACAGAAGGTATCTCTACAGTGCACAAAGGAGTACAGAAGGTATCTCTACAGCGTACGAAGGAGTACAGAAGGTATCTCTACAGCACACAAAGGAGTACAGAAGGTATCTCTACAGCGCACAAAGGAGTACAGAAGGTATCTCTACAGCGCAAAAAGGAGTACAGAAGGTATCTCTACAGCGCACAAAGGAGTACAGAAGGTATCTCTACAGCGCACAAAGGAGTACAGGAAATATCTCTAGAACGTACAAAGGAGTACACGAGGTATCTCTACAGCGTACAAAGGAGTACAGAAGGTATCTCTACAGCGCACAAAGGAGTACAGAAGGTATCTCTACAGCGCACAAAGGAGTCCAGGAAATATCTCTCGAACGTACAAAGGAGTACACGAGGTATCTCTACAGCGCACAAAGGAGTACTGAAGGTATCTCTACAGCGCACAAAGGAGTACAGAAGGTATCTCTACAGCGCACAAAGGAGTACAGGAAATATCTCTAGAACGTACAAAGGAGTACACGAGGTATCTCTACAGCGCACAAAGGAGTACAGAAGGTATCTCTACAGCGCACAAAGGAGTACAGAAGGTATCTCTACAGCGCACAAAGGAGTACAGAAGGTATCTCTACAGCGCACGAAGGAGTACAGAAGGTATCTCTACAGCGCACAAAGGAGTACAGAAGGTATCTTTACTGCGCACAAAGGAGTACAGAAGGTATCTCTACAGCGCACAAAGGAGTACAGAAGGTATCTCTACAGCGCACAAAGGAGTACAGAAGGTATCTCTACAGCGCACAAAGGTGTACAGAAGGTATCTCTACAGCGAGCAAAGGAGTACAGGAAATATCTCTAGAACGTACAAAGGAGTACACGAGGTATCTCTACAGCGTACAAAGGAGTACAGAAGGTATCTCTACAGCGCACAAAGGAGTACAGAAGGTATCTCTACAGCGCACAAAGGAGTACAGAAGGTATCTCTACAGCGCACAAATGAGTACAGAAGGTATCTCTACAGCGCACAAAGGAGTACAGGAAATATCTCTAGAACGTACAAAGGAGTACACGAGGTATCTCTACAGCGTACAAAGGAGTACAGAAGGTATCTCTACAGCGCACAAAGGAATACAGAAGGTATCTCTAAAGCGCACAGAGGAGTACAGGAAATATCTCTAGAACGTACAAAGGAGTACACGAGGTATCTCTACAGCGCACAAAGGAGTACAGAAGGTACCTCTACAGCGCACAAAGGAGTACACAAGGTATCTCTACAGCGCACAAAGGAGTACAGGAAATATCTCTAGAACGTACAAAGGAGTACACGAGGTATCTCTACAGCGCACAAAGGAGTACAGAAGGTATCTCTACAGCGCACAAAGGAGTACAGAAGGTATCTCTACAGCGCACAAAGGAGTACAGAAGGTATCTCTACAGCGCACAAAGGAGTACAGAAGGTATCTCTACAGCGCACAAAGGAGAACAGAAGGTATCTCTACAGCGCACAAAGGAGTACAGAAGGTATCTCTACAGCGCACAAAGGAGTACAGAAGGTATCTCTACAGCGCACAAAGGAGTACAGAAGGTATCTCTACAGCGCACAAAGGAGTACAGAAGGTATCTCTACAGCGCACAAAGGAGTACAGGAAATATCTCTAGAACGTACAAAGGAGTACACGAGGTATCTCAACAGCGTACAAAGGAGTACAGAAGGTATCTCTACAGCGCACAAAGGAGTACAGAAGGTATCTCTACAGCGCACAAAGGAGTACAGAAGGTATCTCTACAGCGCACAAAGGAGTACAGGAAATATCTCTAGAACGTACAGAGAAGTACACGAGGTATCTCTACAGCGTACAAAGGAGTACAGAAGGTATCTCTACAGCGCTCAAAGGAGTACAGAAGGTATCTCTACAGCGCACAAAGGAGTACAGAAGGTATCTCTACAGCGCACAAAGGAGTACAGGAAATATCTCAAGAACGTACAAAGGAGTACACGAGGTATCTCTACAGCGTGCAAAGGAGTATAGAAGGTATCTCTACAGCGTACAAAGGAGTACAGAAGGTATCTCTACAGCGCACAAAGGAGTACAAAAGGTATCTCTACAGCGCACAAAGGAGTACAGAAGGTATCTCTTCAGCGCACAAAGGAGTACAGAAGGTATCTCTACAGCGCACAAAGGAGTACAGGAAATATCTCTAGAACGTACAAAGGAGTACACGAGGTATCTCTACAGCGTACAAAGGAGTACAGAAGGTATCTCTACAGCGCACAAAGGAGTACAGAAGGTATCTCTACAGCGCACAAAGGAGTACAGAAGGTATCTCTACAGCGCACAAAGGAGTACAGAAGGTATCTCTACAGCGTACAAAGGAGTACACGAGGTATCTCTACAGCGCACAAAGGAGTACAGAAGGTATCTCTACAGCGCACAAAGGAGTACAGAAGGTATCTCTACAGCGCACAAAGGAGTACAGAAGGTATCTCTACAGCGCACAAAGAAGTACAGGAAATATCTCTAGAACGTACAAAGGAGTACACGAGGTATCTCTACAGCGTACAAAGGAGTACAGAAGGTATCTCTACAGCGCACAAAGGAGTACAGAAGGTATCTCTACAGCGCACAAAGGAGTACAGAAGGTATCTCTACAGCGCACAAAGGAGTACAGAAAGTATCTCTACAGCGCACAAAGGAGTACAGGAAATATCTCTAGAACGTACAAAGGAGTACACGAGGTATCTCTACAGCGTACAAAGGAGTACAGAAGGTATCTCTACAGCGCACAAAGGAGTACAGAAGGTATCTCTACAGCGCACAAAGGAGTACAGGAAATATCTCTAGAACGTACAAAGGAGTACACGAGGTATCTCTACAGCGCACAAAGGAGTACAGAAGGTATCTCTACAGCGCACAAAGGAGTACAGAAGGTATCTCTACAGCGCACAAAGGAGTACAGAAGGTATCTCTACAGCGCACAAAGGAGTACAGAAGGTATCTCTACAGCGCACAAAGGAGTACAGAACGTATCTCTACAGCGCACAAAGGAGTACAGAAGGTATCTCTACAGCGCACAAAGGAGTACAGAAGGTATCTCTACAGCGCACAAAGGAGTACAGGAAATATCTCTAGAACGTACAAAGGAGTACACGAGGTATCTCTACAGCGTACAAAGGAGTACAGAAGGTATCTCTACAGAGCACAAAGGAGTACAGAAGGTATCTCTACAGCGCACAAAGGAGAACAGAAGGTATCTCTACAGCGCACAAAGGATTACAGAAGGTATCTCTACAGCGCACAAAGGAGTACAGGAAATATCTCTAGAACGTACAAAGGAGTACACGAGGTATCTCTACAGCGTACAAAGGAGTACAGAAGGTATCTCTACAGCGCACAAAGGAGTACAGAAGGTATCTCTACAGCGCACAAAGGAGTACAGAAGGTATCTCTACAGCGCACAAAGGAGTACAGGAAATATCTCTAGAACGTACAAAGGAGTACACGAGGTACCTCTACAGCGTACAAAGGAGTACAGAAGGTATCTCTACAGCGTACAAAGGAGTACAGAAGGTATCTCTACAGCGCACAAAGGAGTACAGAAGGTATCTCTACAGCGCACAAAGGAGTACAGAAGGTATCTCTACAGCGCACAAAGGAGTACAGAAGGTATCTCTACAGCGCACAAAGGAGTACAGGAAATATCTCTAGAACGTACAAAGGAGTACACGAGGTATCTCTACAGCGTACAAAGGAGTACAGAAGGTATCTCTACAGCGCACAAAGGAGTACAGAAGGTATCTCTACAGCGCACAAAGGAGAACAGAAGGTATCTCTACAGCGCACAAAGGATTACAGAAGGTATCTCTACAGCGCACAAAGGAGTACAGGAAATATCTCTAGAACGTACAAAGGAGTACACGAGGTATCTCTACAGCGTACAAAGGAGTACAGAAGGTATCTCTACAGCGCACAAAGGAGTACAGAAGGTATCTCTACAGCGAACAAAGGAGTACAGAAGGTATCTCTACAGAGCACAAAGGAGTACAGGAAATATCTCTAGAACGTACAAAGGAGTACACGAGGTATCTCTACAGCGTACAAAGGAGTACAGAAGGTATCTCTACAGCGTACAAAGGAGTACAGAAGGTATCTCTACGGCGCACAAAGGAGTACAGAAGGTATCTCTACAGCGCACAAAGGAGTACAGAAGGTATCTCTACAGCGCACAAAGGAGTACAGAAGGTATCTCTACAGCGCACAAAGGAGTACAGGAAATATCTCTAGAACGTACAAAGGAGTACACGAGGTATCTCTACAGCGTACAAAGGAGTACAGAAGGTATCTCTACAGCGCACAGAGGAGTACAGAAGGTATCTCTACAGCGCACAAAGGAGTACAGAAGGTATCTCTACAGCGCACAAAGGAGTACAGAAGGTATCTCTACAGCGTACAAAGGAGTACAGAAGGTATCTCTACAGCGCACAAAGGAGTACAGAAGGTATCTCTACAGCGCACAAAGGAGTACAGGAAATATCTCTAGAACGTACAAAGGAGTATAGGAAATATCTCTAGAACGTACAAAGAAGTACACGAGGTATCGCTACAGCGTAAAAAGGAATACAGAAGGTATCTCTACAGCGCACAAAGGAGTACAGAAGGTATCTCTACAGCGCACAAAGGAGTACAGAAGGTATCTCTACAGCGCACAAAGGAGTACAAAAGATATTTCTACAGCGCACAAAGGAGTACAGAAGGTATCTCTACAGCTCACAAAGGAGTACAGAAGGTATCTCTACAGCGCACAAAGGAGTACAGAAGGTATCTCTACAGCGTACAAAGGAGTACAGAAGGTATCTCTACAGCGCACAAAGGAGTACAGAAGGTATCTCTACAGCGCACAAAGGAGTAGAGGAAATATCTCTAGAACGTACAAAGGAGTACAGGAAATATCTCTAGAACGTACAAAGGAGTACACGAGGTATCTCTACAGCGTACAAAGGAGTACAGAAGGTATCTCTACAGCGCACAAAGGAGTACAGAAGGTATCTCTACAGCGCACAAAGGAGTACAGAAGGTATCTCTACAGCGCACAAAGGAGTACAGAAGGTATCTCTACAGCGCACAAAGGAGTACAGAAGGTATCTCTACAGCGCACAAAGGAGTACAGGAAATATCTCTAGAACGTACAAAGGAGTACACGAGGTATCTCTACAGCGTACAAAGGAGTACAGAAGGTATCTCTACAGCGCACAAAGGAGTACAGAAGGTATCTCTACAGCGCACAAAGGAGTACAGAAGGTATCTCTACAGCGCACAAAGGAGTACAGAAGGTACCTGTACAGCGCAAAAATGAGTACAGGAAATATCTCTAGAACGTACAAAGGAGTACACGAGGTATCTCTACAGCGTACAAAGGAGTACAAAAGGTATCGCTACAGCGCACAAAGGAGTACAGAAGGTATCTCTACAGCGCACAAAGGAGTACAGAAGGTATCTCTACAGCGCACAAAGGAGTACAGGAAATATCTCTAGAACGTACAAAGGAGTACACGAGGTATCTCTACAGCGCACAAAGGAGTACAGAAGGTATCTCTACAGCGCACAAAGGAGTACAGAAGGTATCTCTACAGCGCACAAAGGAGTACAAGAAATATCTCTAGAACGTACAAAGGAGTACACGAGGTATCTCTACAGCGCACAAAGGAGTACAGAAGGTATCTCTACAGCGCACAAAGGAGTACAGAAGGTATTTCTACAGCGCACAAAGAAGTACAAAAGGTATCTCTACGGCGCACAATGGAGTACAGAAGGTATCTCTACAGCGCACAAAGGAGTACAGAAGGTATCTCTACAGCGCACAAAGAAGTACAGAATGTATCTCTACAGCGCACAAAGGAGTACAGAAGGTATCTCTACAGCGCACAAAGGAGTACAGGAAATATCTCTAGAACGTACAAAGGAGTACACGAGGTATCTCTACAGCGTACAAAGGAGTACAGAAGGTATCTCTACAGCGCACAAAGGAGTACAGAAGGTATCTCTACAGCGTACGAAGGAGTACAGAAGGTATCTCTACAGCGCACAAAGGAGTACAGAAGGTATCTCTACAGCGCACAAAGGAGTACAGAAGGTATCTCTACAGCGCACAAAGGAGTACAGAAGGTATCTCTACAGCGCAAAAAGGAGTACAGAAGGTATCTCTACAGCGCACAAAGGAGTACAGAAGGTATCTCTACAGCGCACAAAGGAGTACAGGAAATATCTCTAGAACGTACAAAGGAGTACACGAGGTATCTCTACAGCGTACAAAGGAGTACAGAAGGTATCTCTACAGCGCACAAAGGAGTACAGAAGGTATCTCTACAGCGCACAAAGGAGTCCAGGAAATATCTCTCGAACGTACAAAGGAGTACACGAGGTATCTCTACAGCGCACAAAGGAGTACTGAAGGTATCTCTACAGCGCACAAAGGAGTACAGAAGGTATCTCTACAGCGCACAAAGGAGTACAGGAAATATCTCTAGAACGTACAAAGGAGTACACGAGGTATCTCTACAGCGCACAAAGGAGTACAGAAGGTATCTCTACAGCGCACAAAGGAGTACAGAAGGTATCTCTACAGCGCACAAAGGAGTACAGAAGGTATCTCTACAGCGCACGAAGGAGTACAGAAGGTATCTCTACAGCGCACAAAGGAGTACAGAAGGTATCTTTACTGCGCACAAAGGAGTACAGAAGGTATCTCTACAGCGCACAAAGGAGTACAGAAGGTATCTCTACAGCGCACAAAGGAGTACAGAAGGTATCTCTACAGCGCACAAAGGTCTACAGAATGTATCTCTACAGCGAGCAAAGGAGTACAGGAAATATCTCTAGAACGTACAAAGGAGTACACGAGGTATCTCTACAGCGTACAAAGGAGTACAGAAGGTATCTCTACAGCGCACAAAGGAGTACAGAAGGTATCTCTACAGCGCACAAAGGAGTACAGAAGGTATCTCTACAGCGCACAAATGAGTACAGAAGGTATCTCTACAGCGCACAAAGGAGTACAGGAAATATCTCTAGAACGTACAAAGGAGTACACGAGGTATCTCTACAGCGTACAAAGGAGTACAGAAGGTATCTCTACAGCGCACAAAGGAATACAGAAGGTATCTCTAAAGCGCACAGAGGAGTACAGGAAATATCTCTAGAACGTACAAAGGAGTACACGAGGTATCTCTACAGCGCACAAAGGAGTACAGAAGGTACCTCTACAGCGCACAAAGGAGTACAGAAGGTATCTCTACAGCGCACAAAGGAGTACAGGAAATATCTCTAGAACGTACAAAGGAGTACACGAGGTATCTCTACAGCGCACAAAGGAGTACAGAAGGTATCTCTACAGCGCACAAAGGAGTACAGAAGGTATCTCTACAGCGCACAAAGGAGTACAGAAGGTATCTCTACAGCGCACAAAGGAGTACAGAAGGTATCTCTACAGCGCACAAAGGAGAACAGAAGGTATCTCTACAGCGCACAAAGGAGTACAGAAGGTATCTCTACAGCGCACAAAGGAGTACAGAAGGTATCTCTACAGCGCACAAAGGAGTACAGAAGGTATCTCTACAGCGCACAAAGGAGTACAGAAGGTATCTCTACAGCGCACAAAGGAGTACAGGAAATATCTCTAGAACGTACAAAGGAGTACACGAGGTATCTCTACAGCGTACAAAGGAGTACAGAAGGTATCTCTACAGCGCACAAAGGAGTACAGAAGGTATCTCTACAGCGCACAAAGGAGTACAGAAGGTATCTCTACAGCGCACAAAGGAGTACAGGAAATATCTCTAGAACGTACAGAGAAGTACACGAGGTATCTCTACAGCGTACAAAGGAGTACAGAAGGTATCTCTACAGCGCTCAAAGGAGTACAGAAGGTATCTCTACAGCGCACAAAGGAGTACAGAAGGTATCTCTACAGCGCACAAAGGAGTACAGGAAATATCTCAAGAACGTACAAAGGAGTACACGAGGTATCTCTACAGCGTGCAAAGGAGTATAGAAGGTATCTCTACAGCGTACAAAGGAGTACAGAAGGTATCTCTACAGCGCACAAAGGAGTACAAAAGGTATCTCTACAGCGCACAAAGGAGTACAGAAGGTATCTCTTCAGCGCACAAAGGAGTACAGAAGGTATCTCTACAGCGCACAAAGGAGTACAGGAAATATCTCTAGAACGTACAAAGGAGTACACGAGGTATCTCTACAGCGTACAAAGGAGTACAGAAGGTATCTCTACAGCGCACAAAGGAGTACAGAAGGTATCTCTACAGCGCACAAAGGAGTACAGAAGGTATCTCTACAGCGCACAAAGGAGTACAGAAGGTATCTCTACAGCGTACAAAGGAGTACACGAGGTATCTCTACAGCGCACAAAGGAGTACAGAAGGTATCTCTACAGCGCACAAAGGAGTACAGAAGGTATCTCTACAGCGCACAAAGGAGTACAGAAGGTATCTCTACAGCGCACAAAGAAGTACAGGAAATATCTCTAGAACGTACAAAGGAGTACACGAGGTATCTCTACAGCGTACAAAGGAGTACAGAAGGTATCTCTACAGCGCACAAAGGAGTACAGAAGGTATCTCTACAGCGCACAAAGGAGTACAGAAGGTATCTCTACAGCGCACAAAGGAGTACAGAAGGTATCTCTACAGCGCACAAAGGAGTACAGGAAATATCTCTAGAACGTACAAAGGAGTACACGAGGTATCTCTACAGCGTACAAAGGAGTACAGAAGGTATCTCTACAGCGCACAAAGGAGTACAGAAGGTATCTCTACAGCGCACAAAGGAGTACAGGAAATATCTCTAGAACGTACAAAGGAGTACACGAGGTATCTCTACAGCGCACAAAGGAGTACAGAAGGTATCTCTACAGCGCACAAAGGAGTACCGAAGGTATCTCTACAGCGCACAAAGGAGTACAGGAAATATCTCTAGAACGTACAAAGGAGTACACGAGGTATCTCTACAGCGCACAAAGGAGTACAGAAGGTATCTCTACAGCGCACAAAGGAGTACAGAAGGTATCTCTACAGCGCACAAAGGAGTACAGAAGGTATCTCTACAGCGCACAAAGGAGTACAGAAGGTATCTCTACAGCGCACAAAGGAGTACAGAACGTATCTCTACAGCGCACAAAGGAGTACAGAAGGTATCTCTACAGCGCACAAAGGAGTACAGAAGGTATCTCTACAGCGCACAAAGGAGTACAGGAAATATCTCTAGAACGTACAAAGGAGTACACGAGGTATCTCTACAGCGTACAAAGGAGTACAGAAGGTATCTCTACAGAGCACAAAGGAGTACAGAAGGTATCTCTACAGCGCACAAAGGAGAACAGAAGGTATCTCTACAGCGCACAAAGGATTACAGAAGGTATCTCTACAGCGCACAAAGGAGTACAGGAAATATCTCTAGAACGTACAAAGGAGTACACGAGGTATCTCTACAGCGTACAAAGGAGTACAGAAGGTATCTCTACAGCGCACAAAGGAGTACAGAAGGTATCTCTACAGCGCACAAAGGATTACAGAAGGTATCTCTACAGCGCACAAAGGAGTACAGGAAATATCTCTAGAACGTACAAAGGAGTACACGAGGTATCTCTACAGCATACAAAGGAGTACAGAAGGTATCTCTACAGCGTACAAAGGAGTACAGAAGGTATCTCTACAGCGCACAAAGGAGTACAGAAGGTATCTCTACAGCGCACAAAGGAGTACAGAAGGTATCTCTACAGCGCACAAAGGAGTACAGAAGGTATCTCTACAGCGCACAAAGGAGTACAGGAAATATCTCTAGAACGTACAAAGGAGTACACGAGGTATCTCTACAGCGTACAAAGGAGTACAGAAGGTATCTCTACAGCGCACAGAGGAGTACAGAAGGTATCTCTACAGCGCACAAAGGAGTACAGAAGGTATCTCTACAGCGCACAAAGGAGTACAGAAGGTATCTCTACAGCGTACAAAGGAGTACAGAAGGTATCTCTACAGCGCACAAAGGAGTACAGAAGGTATCTCTACAGCGCACAAAGGAGTACAGGAAATATCTCTAGAACGTACAAAGGAGTACAGGAAATATCTCTAGAACGTACAAAGAAGTACACGAGGTATCTCTACAGCGTAGAAAGGAGTACAGAAGGTATCTCTACAGCGCACAAAGGAGTACAGAAGGTATCTCTACAGCGCACAAAGGAGTACAGAAGGTATCTCTACAGCGCACAAAGGAGTACAAAAGATACCTCTACAGCGCACAAAGGAGTACAGAAGGTATCTCTACAGCTCACAAAGGAGTACAGAAGGTATCTCTACAGCGCACAAAGGAGTACAGAAGGTATCTCTACAGCGTACAAAGGAGTACAGAAGGTATCTCTACAGCGCACAAAGGAGTACAGAAGGTATCTCTACAGCGCACAAAGGAGTACAGGAAATATCTCTAGAACGTACAAAAGAGTACAGGAAATATCTCTAGAACGTACAAAGGAGTACACGAGGTATCTCTACAGCGTACAAAGGAGTACAGAAGGTATCTCTACAGTGCACAAAGGAGTACAGAAGGTATCTCTACAGCGCACAAAGGAGTACAGAAGGTATCTCTACAGCGCACAAAGGAGTACAGAAGGTATCTCTACAGCGCACAAAGGAGTACAGAAGGTATCTCTACAGCGCACAAAGGAGTACAGGAAATATCTCTAGAACGTACAAAGGAGTACACGAGGTATCTCTACAGCGTACAAAGGAGTACAGAAGGTATCTCTACAGCGCACAAAGGAGTACAGAAGGTATCCCTACAGCGCACAAAGGAGTACAGAAGGTATTTCTACAGCGCACAAAGGAGTACAGAAGGTACCTCTACAGCGCAAAAATGAGTACAGGAAATATCTCTAGAACGTACAAAGGAGTACACGAGGTATCTCTACAGCGTACAAAGGAGTACAGAAGGTATCGCTACAGCGCACAAAGGAGTACAGAAGGTATCTCTACAGCGCACAAAGGAGTACAGAAGGTATCTCTACAGCGCACAAAGGAGTACAGAAGGTATCTCTACAGCGCACAAAGGAGTACAGAAGGTATCTCTACAGCGCACAAAGGAGTACAGGAAATATCTCTAGAACGTACATAGGAGTACACGAGGTATCTCTACAGCGCACAAAGGAGTACAGAAGGTATCTCTACAGCGCACAAAGGAGTACAGAAGGTATCTCTACAGCGCACAAAGGAGTACAGAAAATATCTCTAGAACGTACAAAGGAGTACACGAGGTATCTCTACAGCGCACAAAGGAGTACAGAAGGTATCTCTACAGCGCACAAAGGAGTACAGAAGGTATTTCTACAGCGCACAAAGGAGTACAGAAGGTATCTCTACAGCGCACAAAGGAGTACAGAAGGTATCTCTACAGCGCACAAAGGAGTACAGAAGGTATCTCTACAGCGCACAAAGAAGTACAGAAGGTATCTCTACAGCGCACAAAGGAGTACAGAAGGTATCTCTACAGCGCACAAAGGAGTACAGGAAATATCTCTAGAACGTACAAAGGAGTACACGAGGTATCTCTACAGCGTACAAAGGAGTACAGAAGGTATCTCTACAGCGCACAAAGGAGTACAGAAGGTATCTCTACAGCGTACGAAGGAGTACAGAAGGTATCTCTACAGCGCACAAAGGAGTACAGAAGGTATCTCTACAGCGCACAAAGGAGTACAGAAGGTATCTCTACATCGCACAAAGGAGTACAGAAGGTATCTCTACAGCGCAAAAAGGAGTACAGAAGGTATCTCTACAGCGCACATAGGAGTACAGAAGGTATCTCTACAGCGCACAAAGGAGTACAGGAAATATCTCTAGAACGTACAAAGGAGTACACGAGGTATCTCTACAGCGTACAAAGGAGTACAGAAGGTATCTCTTGTAGTATCTTGGAATTTCAGCAAGATATAAGGTTTACTGGACAACACTTGTAGATCGGTTAGCCTAGCCGTAAACCAGGCAATTGGATAGCAAAACGAACAGCAGGACGACTAGTAATGTACTGATCTCAAGTTCACACAGCTTGCTCTTAAGTCTAGTTTCGGACAATGAACTTCCGCCCGGCAGTAGGCGCCTTCCGACCTATCCGGCGCTTGTAAATACCAGACGCGCCTCTGCGGTTCCGCCGGAAACTCCGAGCGAGCGAGACTCATAAATCTCCGCAGCCGGAACCTCCATAAATATCCCAAGAGCGTCACTATACAACAACTTCCCTCCCTTTAGATGAATATGTGACAAAGGGAAGGAGGAACTCAACAACCTATTCGTATTACAGGTTTGGTTATTCTGCCTGATCTACGAGGTTCGTTTTGCTCAGGGGAGCTGTTAACAGGCTGAAAAGCAGGAGTCTCTGCTGCTCCACTCCCGGTAGATTCCAAACTACTGTGCAACAGCTGATTTGAATGTCTCTTCCAGATTACATTTAATGCTAATATTTGAACATGAAAGATATTAACAGCAACCTTACTAACAATAATTCCCTTCAACCACTTGGGACCATTTCTTAAATTCAGAGCGAGAACATGATCCCCGACATCAAATTGAGTTACATACATAGGCTTAGACCTGGACACAGAAAATTTAGGATGAACTCTATCTTTGGAAGTAACAAATTTACGATTGTTCAGCGCAACAGAGGGAACAATTTTTGTTACACTATGCGGAATACAATGCGATTGAAATAATGCTTTTGCTAGACGGGATTTGAACGATTCGGAAGAAGATAGTTTTTTCAACAAGTCTTTAATGACTCTTACCCCCCTCTCAGCTTGACCATTGCTTGCTGGAGAGTAGGGCGGAGGTGTGAGGTGCTCAATGCCGTTGGAAATAAGAAAATCTTTGAAGTCTTGAGATGAAAAGTTAGAAGCATTGTCACTTACGAGCACATCACACAGCCCGTTTCTGCTGAAAATCATTCTCAACGCATCGACAGTATCTGACACACTCGTGGATGGTACCACTTCACATTCAATATATTTAGATAGTGCATCTACAGCAATGAAAACAATTTTATTCTCGTAGAAAAAATGATCGACATGAATGCGTTCAAAAGGACGAGAAGGAGTAGGCCATTCTACATTTCTAGACTTAGGTTTTGCTCGATTTAATTGACATTGGGGACAACATTTTACGATGTCTTCAATAGTTTTGTCCATTCCGGGAAACCAAATAACAGATCTGGCCAACGATTTCATGCCACAAATGCCAGGATGTCCATCATGAAATGTTTCAAGGACTAAACTACGCAGTGACTTGGGAATAAAAACCCGTTCTTTATAAAGTATGCAACCCTTCATGATGGTCATCTGAGGTAGCAGGTTCTTAAATTTTGAAAAATTGGGATCAGGTTTAGGAGGCATGCCAAACTTTATGTATTGTTTAAGTTGGCATAGTTCGCTATCCATATCAGTATGAGTTTTTATATTTTCACACGTGACAGGAGTTTTATCAAGAGTGTTCACAGCAAAAATCATTTCGTACGGTTCTAGCTCCCTTACAGTCGTAGGTAGTGGCAGCCTACTGAGACAATCGCTATTTACGTTACATTTGCCTTTCGAATATCTGAAAACATAGTCAAACTGGGAGAGTCTAAGAGCCCATCTCTGAATTCGAGCGGAACAGTTGAGAGGTACACCCTTGTCATGTGCAAAAAGTTTACAAAGAGGTTTCTGATCATTATGGATAATGAACTTAGCACCAAGTAGAAATTTCTTGAATTTCTCCACGCCAAAAACCACACTAAGGCTCTCCCTTTCAATGTTAGAGTAGTTTTGTTCCGCACTATTCAGAGATCTCGAAGCAAATTGAACCGGACACCAATCATGAGAAGGACTAACGCGTTGCATGAGTATGGCAGCAACTCCATAACCCGAACTATCAGTTTCAAGAAGAGTTTCATGGTTGGGATCAAACAACTTTAGAGGTTTATGCGAACGAAAGATGTTCTTAATTTTCTGGACACTCTCGTCCTGTTCTGGAGTCCACCGGAACTGTACATTTTTCTTAAGCAGCGAATACAGAGGATGCATGATATTAGAAAAGTTGGGTACAAAACGACTATAGAAGTTACACAATCCGATGAAAGCTTGCAACTGTTTGAGGTTTTTAGGAACAGGAGCATTGAGAATAGCTTCTACTTTCTCAGAGTTAGGGTGAACACCCTTGTTATCGAAAACGTACCCTAAATAAGACACACGATCAGTTAGAAAGGCACATTTAGACAGATTTAGGCGAATTCCCGCGTTTTCCAGGACAGACAGGACCCTGTCAAGAACTTCCAAATGAGCATCATATGACGAGGTCAAAATGAGGAGGTCATCCTGGTACACAATGATATTATCGATGCCAGAAAGAGTCCTATTCATGAATGCTTGAAAGATGCCAGGGCTTGCACGTAGACCATAGGGTAAGTAATTGTACATAAATAGACCTTCAGAGGTGTTAATGGTCGTAACTTTCTTTGATTCTTCGTCCAACGGAATTTGTAAAAACGCGTTAGACAAATCAATTTTTGAGAAAAACTTAGCGTCTCCGACTTGAGAAATGACATCATCAATAACAGGTAGTACAGATTGAACTGGATTCAGGAAATTGTTAATGGAAGCTGAAAAATCTCCACAGATTCTCACACTGCCGTCAGACTTTAGAACATTAACAGTAGGAGATGCCCATTGGCTATCATACACTTTTGTGATTTTGCCCATACTCTGCAAGCGTTCCAGTTCGGTTTTGACAGAGTCTCTTAGTCTTACAGGAACCGGGCGTGCTTTACAAAATACAGGAACTGCATTAGGCAACACATCAAGATGAACTGTCTCTTTAACGTTAGACTGTGAATCAGATGATAAGTATTCGTCATATTTTAACGACAACTTTTTCGGCAAACTATGACAATCCGTTTTATTTATGGAATCGTATTTGTCAGGAATGACAATGTCTACGTTTAGTTTAGAACAAATATCTCGGCCAAGTAAGTTGATTCTATCATCCTCCACAATGAGAAACTTATGATTAAAACTTACATTTTGGTACATAACCGTTACTGAAGCTTGACCAAGCAGGTTTACCGAGACACCACTGTACCCGAGAATTTTGCTGCATGTAGGATTTACCACAGCACCAACTCTGATTGCATCTCTTTTACGTATAGTTGACACGGCACTGCCGTTATCCAACAAGAATTCAACAGGTTTACTATTTAGGTTGCATGCAATCATAGTGGGCTCTTTAGTGACGGGAATTACAGTGGTGTTTACTCTAAAAAATTAGAATCACTTGGGGAATAATCAGAACACTCATGTAGATGATTACCGTCACCACTTTCGTTCCCCGGTTTTTGCCAAACAGCTTCGTTCTTCTGTAGAGGCATCCGTGAATTCTTCATTAACACGTCTTCTCTTCCGACGATGCCACAGCAACCGCTTCTTCCCGACTGCACTGTGTAAGTGCGAGCTGCGTCAGATTCTCCTCGTGTAGGTCCCCTTCGTGTAGGCATAGCAGAATGAGGCCGAGCTGCAGGTGTAGATTTGCAAACCTTCGAAATGTGGCCTAATTTTCCACATGTGTGACATTTCAATTTCAAAGCATAGCAATTCTTTGCAAGATGCTTTTGCTTGGTTCCGCAGCGAATGCATATGTAGTTCGGCGGGAGTTTTTCTGTAGTGAAATACGATGTAGATGAATCCTCCCGAATAATATCTTGAGCGTCGGAGCTTAATTGTTCGATAAGTTTTGCGTTTTCAACGCATTCGTTGAAGGACTTGCTATCGCACTTCTGTAGAACCGCGCTGAGAATTTGCGCTGAGTGTAGCCCAGCCACGAAGGCATCTCTTAATAAACGATCACGACAGCAATTACCATAATTGCATGCAGATGCTAAGTCATTTAACGTTTTAGCATAACTTTCTATGGATTCATTAGCACCTTGTTTTCTATTTAGAAATGTAACCGATGCACCGACGATGGATTTTTTAATTTCAAATTGTTGTGTTAATTTTTCTTCAAGTTCTTCATATGTAGCCTCAGTGAGTAACGTAGGTTTAATTCTTCGTTGTAGATCAGTAATTATGTTTACAGGCAAAGCTTTGATTAGAATACTAGCTTTTTTACCGCCATTATTTCCTGCTTTCTGAAGAGCGTCTGCACTTTGTACTTTCCAGCGTTCCAAGAATTCACTCACTGTTTCTACTTCCACGTCGAACGGAGGACAGCTGACTGTAGAATATGCCATCTTAATTTTCAGAGCACTTTTAAAGTTCAAATTCACTTCGCAAGTTCGAAGCCTCGTCGCCAATTGTAGTATCTTGGAATTTCAGCAAGATATAAGGTTTACTGGACAACACTTGTAGATCGGTTAGCCTAGCCGTAAACCAGGCAATTGGATAGCAAAACGAACAGCAGGACGACTAGTAATGTACTGATCTCAAGTTCACACAGCTTGCTCTTAAGTCTAGTTTCGGACAATGAACTTCCGCCCGGCAGTAGGCGCCTTCCGACCTATCCGGCGCTTGTAAATACCAGACGCGCCTCTGCGGTTCCGCCGGAAACTCCGAGCGAGCGAGACTCATAAATCTCCGCAGCCGGAACCTCCATAAATATCCCAAGAGCGTCACTATACAACATCTCTACAGCGCACAAAGGAGTACAGAAGGTATCTCTACAGCGCACAAAGGAGTCCAGGAAATATCTCTCGAACGTACAAAGGAGTACACGAGGTATCTCTACAGCGCACAAAGAAGTACTGAAGGTATCTCTACAGCGCACAAAGGAGTACAGAAGGTATCTCTACAGCGCACAAAGGAGTACAGGAAATATCTCTAGAACGTACAAAGGAGTACACGAGGTATCTCTACAGCGCACAAAGGAGTACAGAAGGTATCTCTACAGCGCACAAAGGAGTACAGAAGGTATCTCTACAGCGCACAAAGGAGTACAGAAGGTATCTCTACAGCGCACAAAGGAGTACAGAAGGTATCTCTACAGCGCACAAAGGAGTACAGAAGGTATCTCTACAGCGCACAAAGGAGTACAGAAGGTATCTCTACAGCGCACAAAGGAGTACAGAAGGTATCTCTACAGCGAGCAAAGGAGTACAGGAAATATCTCTAGAACGTACAAAGGAGTACACGAGGTATCTCTACAGCGTACAAAGGAGTACAGAAGGTATTTCTACAGCGCACAAAGGAGTACAGAAGGTATCTCTACAGCGCACAAAGGAGTACAGAAGGTATCTCTACAGCGCACAAAGGAGTACAGAAGGTATCTCTACAGCGCACAAAGGAGTACAGAAGGTATCTCTACAGCGCACAAAGGAGTACAGGAAATATCTCTAGAACGTACAAAGGAGTACACGAGGTATCTCTACAGCGTACAAAGGAGTACAGAAGGTATCTCTACAGCGCACAAAGGAGTACAGAAGGTATCTCTACAGCGCACAAAGAAGTACAGAAGGTATCTCTACAGGGCACAAAGGAGTACAGAAGGTATCTCTACAGCGCACAAAGGAGTACAGGAAATATCTCTAGAACGTACAAAGGAGTACACGAGGTATTTCTACAGCGTACAAAGGAGTACAGAAGGTATCTCTACAGCGCACAAAGGAGTACAGAAGGTATCTCTACAGCGTACGAAGGAGTACAGAAGGTATCTCTACAGCGCACAAAGGAGTACAGAAGGTATCTCTACAGGCACAAAGGAGTACAGAAGGTATCTCTACAGCGCACAAAGGAGTACAGAAGGTATCTCTACAGCGCTCAAAGGAGTACAGAAGGTATCTCTACAGCGCACAAAGGAGTACAGAAGGTATCTCTACAGCGCACAAAGGAGTACTGGAAATATCTCTAGAACGTACAAAGGAGTACACGAGGTATCTCTACAGCGTACAAAGGAGTACAGAAGGTATCTCTACAGCGCACAAAGGAGTACAGAAGGTATCTCTACAGCGTACGAAGGAGTACAGAAGGTATCTCTACAGCGCACAAAGGAGTACAGAAGGTATCTCTACAGCGCACAAAGGAGTACAGAAGGTATCTCTACAGCGCACAAACGAGTACAGAAGGTATCTTCAGCGCACAAAGGAGTACAGAAGGTATCTCTACAGCGCACAAAGAAGTACAGAAGGTATCTCTACAGCGCACAGAGGAGTACAGGAAATATCTCTAGAACGTACAAAGGAGTACACGAGGTATCTCTACAGCGTACAAAGGAGTACAGAAGGTATCTCTACAGCGCACAAAGGAGTACAGAAGGTATCTCTACAGCGCACAAAGGAGTACAGGAAATATCTCTAGAACGTACAAAGGAGTACACGAGGTATCTCTACAGCGCACAAAGGAGTACAGAAGGTATCTCTACAGCGCACAAAGGAGTACAGAAGGTATCTCTACAGCGCACAAAGGAGTACAGGAAATATCTCTAGAACGTACAAAGGAGTACACGAGGTATCTTTACAGCGCACAAAGGAGTACAGAAGGTATCTCTACAGCGCACAAAGGAGTACAGAAGGTATCTCTACAGCGCATAAAGGAGTACAGAAGGTATCTCTACAGCGCACAAAGGAGTACAGAAGGTATCTCTACAGCGCACAAAGGAGTACAGAAGGTATCTCTACAGCGCACAAAGGAGTACAGAAGGTATCTCTACAGCGCACAAAGGAGTACAGAAGGTATCTCTACAGCGCACAAAGGAGTACAGAAGGTATCTCTACAGCGCACAAAGAAGTACAGAAGGTATCTCTACAGCGCACAAAGGAGTACAGGAAATATCTCTAGAACGTACAAAGGAGTACACGAGGTATCTATACAGCGTACAAAGGAGTACAGAAGGTATCTCTACAGCGCACAAAGGAGTACAGAAGGTATCTCTACAGCGCACAAAGGAGTACAGAAGGTATCTCTACAGCGCACAAAGGAGTACAGAAGGTATCTCTACAGCGCACAAAGGAGTACAGAAGGTATCTCTACAGCGCACAAAGGAGTACAGGAAATATCTCTAGAACGTACAAAGGAGTACAGAAGGTATCTCTACAGCGCACAAAGGAGTACAGAAGGTATCTCTACAGCGCACAAAGGAGTACAGAAGGTATCTCTACAGCGCTCAAAGGAGTACAGAAGGTATCTCCACAGCGCACAAAGGAGTACAGGAAATATCTCTAGAACGTACAAAGGAGTACAGAAGGTATCTCTACAGCGCACAAAGGAGTACAGAAGGTATCTCTACAGCGCTCAAAGGAGTACAGAAGGTATCTCTACAGCGCACAAAGGAGTACAGAAGGTATCTCTACAGCGCACAAAGGAGTACAGGAAATATCTCTAGAACGTACAAAGGAGTACACGAGGTATCTCTACAGCGTACAAAGGAGTACAGAAGGTATCCCTACAGCGCACAAACTAATACAGAAGGTATCTCTACAGCGCACAGAGGAGTACAGGAAATATCTCTAGAACGTACAAAGGAGTACACGAGGTATCTCTACAGCGCACAAAGGAGTACAGAAGGTATCTCTACAGCGCACAGAGGAGTACAGAAGGTATCTCTACAGCGCACAAAGGAGTACAGGAAATATCTCTAGAACATACAAAGGAGTACACGAGGTATCTCTACAGCGCACAAAGGAGTACAGAAGGTATCTCTACAGCGCACAAAGGAGTACAGAAGGTATCTCTACAGCGCACAAAGGGGTACAGAAGGTATCTCTTCAGCGCACAAAGGAGTACAGAAGGTATCTCTACAGCGCACAAAGGAGAACAGAAGGTATCTCTACAGCGCACAAAGGAGTACAGAAGGTATCTCTACAGCGCACAAAGGAGTACAGAAGGTATCTCTACAGCGCACAAAGGAGTACAGAAGGTATCTCTACAGCGCACAAAGGAGTACAGAAGGTATCTCTACAGCGCACAAAGGAGTACAGGAAATATCTCTAGAACGTACAAAGGAGTACACGAGGTATCTCTACAGCGTACAAAGGAGTACAGAAGGTATCTCTACAGCGTACAAAGGAGTACAGAAGGTATCTCTACAGCGCACGAAGGAGTACAGAAGTTATCTCTACAGCGCACAAAGGAGTACAGAAGGTACCTCTACAGCGCACAAAGGAGTACAGGAAATATCTCTAGAACGTACAAAGGAGAACACGAGGTATCTCTACAGCGTACAAAGGAGTACAGAAGGTATCTCTACAGCGTACAAAGGAGTACAGAAGGTATCTCTACAGCGCACAAAGAAGTACAGAAGGTATCTCTACAGTGCACAAAGGAGTACAGAAGGTATCTCTACAGCGCACAAAGGAGTACAGAAGGTATCTCTACAGCGCACAAAGGAGTACAGAAGGTATCTCTACAGCGCACAAAGGAGTACAGAAAGTATCTCTACAGCGCACAAAGGAGTACAGAAGGTATCTCTACAGCGCACAAAGGAGTACAGGAAATATCTCTAGAACGTACAAAGGAGTACACGAGGTATCTCTACAGCGTACAAAGGAGTTCAAAAGGTATCTCTACAGCGCACAAAGGAGTACAGAAGGAATCTCTACAGCGCACAAAGGAGTACAGAAGGTATCTCTACAGCGCACAAAGGAGTACAGAAGGTATCTCTACAGCACACAAAGGAGTACAGGAAATATCTCTAGAACGTACAAAGGAGTACACGAGGTATCTCTACAGCGTACAAAGAAGTACAGAAGGTATCTCTACAGCGCACAAAGGAGTACAGAAGGTATCTCTACAGCGCACAAAAGAGTACAGAAGGTATCTCTACTGCGCACAAAGGAGTACAGAAGGTATCTCTACAGCGCACAAAGGAGTACAGAAGGTATCTCTACAGCGCACAAAGGAGTACAGAAGGTATCTCTACAGCGCACAAAGGAGTACAGGAAATATCTCTAGAACGTACAAAGGAGTACACGAGGTATCTCTACAGCGTACAAAGGAGTTCAAAAGGTATCTCTACAGCGCACAAAGGAGTACAGAAGGAATCTCTACAGCGCACAAAGGAGTACAGAAGGTATCTCTACAGCGCACAAAGGAGTACAGAAGGTATCTCTACAGCACACAAAGGAGTACAGGAAATATCTCTAGAACGTACAAAGGAGTACACGAGGTATCTCTACAGCGTACAAAGGAGTACAGAAGGTATCTCTACAGCGCAAAAAGAAGTACAGAAGGTATCTCTACAGCGCACAAAGGAGTACAGAAGGTATCTCTACAGCGCACAAAGGAGTACAGGAAATATCTCTAGAACGTACAAAGGAGTACACGAGGTATCTCTACAGCGTACAAAGGAGTACAGAAGGTATCTCTACAGCGCACAAAGGAGTACAGAAGGTATCTCTACAGCGTACGAAGGAGTACAGAGGTATCTCTACAGCGCACAAAGGAGTACAGAAGGTATCTCTACAGCGCACAAAGGAGTACAGAAGGTATCTCTACAGCGCACAAAGGAGTACAGAAGGTATCTCTACAGCGCAAAAAGGAGTACAGAAGGTATCTCTACAGCGCACATAGGAGTACAGAAGGTATCTCTACAGCGCACAAAGGAGTACAGGAAATATCTCTAGAACGTACAAAGGAGTACACGAGGTATCTCTACAGCGTACAAAGGAGTACAGAAGGTATCTCTACAGCGCACAAAGGAGTACAGAAGGTATCTCTACAGCGCACAAAGGAGTCCAGGAAATATCTCTCGAACGTACAAAGGAGTACACGAGGTATCTCTACAGCGCACAAAGAAGTACTGAAGGTATCTCTACAGCGCACAAAGGAGTACAGAAGGTATCTCTACAGCGCACAAAGGAGTACAGGAAATATCTCTAGAACGTACAAAGGAGTACACGAGGTATCTCTACAGCGCACAAAGGAGTACAGAAGGTATCTCTACAGCGCACAAAGGAGTACAGAAGGTATCTCTACAGCGCACAAAGGAGTACAGAAGGTATCTCTACAGCGCACAAAGGAGTACAGAAGGTATCTCTACAGCGCACAAAGGAGTACAGAAGGTATCTCTACAGCGCACAAAGGAGCACAGAAGGTATCTCTACAGCGCACAAAGGAGTACAAAAGGTATCTCTACAGCGCACAAAGGAGTACAGAAGGTATCTCTACAGCGCACAAAGGAGTACAGGAAATATCTCTAGAACGTACAAAGGAGTACACGAGGTATCTCTACAGCGTACAAAGGAGTACAGAAGGTATCTCTACAGCGCACAAAGGAGTACAGAAGGTATCTCTACAGCGCACAAAGAAGTACAGAAGGTATCTCTACAGGGCACAAAGGAGTACAGAAGGTATCTCTACAGCGCACAAAGGAGTACAGGAAATATCTCTAGAACGTACAAAGGAGTACACGAGGTATTTCTACAGCGTACAAAGGAGTACAGAAGGTATCTCTACAGCGCACAAAGGAGTACAGAAGGTATCTCTACAGCGTACGAAGGAGTACAGAAGGTATCTCTACAGCGCACAAAGGAGTACAGAAGGTATCTCTACAGGCACAAAGGAGTACAGAAGGTATCTCTACAGCGCACAAAGGAGTACAGAAGGTATCTCTACAGCGCTCAAAGGAGTACAGAAGGTATCTCTACAGCGCACAAAGGAGTACAGAAGGTATCTCTACAGCGCACAAAGGAGTACTGGAAATATCTCTAGAACGTACAAAGGAGTACACGAGGTATCTCTACAGCGTACAAAGGAGTACAGAAGGTATCTCTACAGCGCACAAAGGAGTACAGAAGGTATCTCTACAGCGTACGAAGGAGTACAGAAGGTATCTCTACAGCGCACAAAGGAGTACAGAAGGTATCTCTACAGCGCACAAAGAAGTACAGAAGGTATCTCTACAGCGCACAAACGAGTACAGAAGGTATCTTCAGCGCACAAAGGAGTACAGAAGGTATCTCTACAGCGCACAAAGAAGTACAGAAGGTATCTCTACAGCGCACAGAGGAGTACAGGAAATATCTCTAGAACGTACAAAGGAGTACACGAGGTATCTCTACAGCGTACAAAGGAGTACAGAAGGTATCTCTACAGCGCACAAAGGAGTACAGAAGGTATCTCTACAGCGCACAAAGGAGTACAGGAAATATCTCTAGAACGTACAAAGGAGTACACGAGGTATCTCTACAGCGCACAAAGGAGTACAGAAGGTATCTCTACAGCGCACAAAGGAGTACAGAAGGTATCTCTACAGCGCACAAAGGAGTACAGGAAATATCTCTAGAACGTGCAAAGGAGTACACGAGGTATCTTTACAGCGCACAAAGGAGTACAGAAGGTATCTCTACAGCGCACAAAGGAGTACAGAAGGTATCTCTACAGCGCATAAAGGAGTACAGAAGGTATCTCTACAGCGCACAAAGGAGTACAGAAGGTATCTCTACAGCGCACAAAGGAGTACAGAAGGTATCTCTACAGCGCACAAAGGAGTACAGAAGGTATCTCTACAGCGCACAAAGGAGTACAGAAGGTATCTCTACAGCGCACAAAGGAGTACAGAAGGTATCTCTACAGCGCACAAAGAAGTACAGAAGGTATCTCTACAGCGCACAAAGGAGTACAGGAAATATCTCTAGAACGTACAAAGGAGTACACGAGGTATCTATACAGCGTACAAAGGAGTACAGAAGGTATCTCTACAGCGCACAAAGGAGTACAGAAGGTATCTCTACAGCGCACAAAGGAGTACAGAAGGTATCTCTACAGCGCACAAAGGAGTACAGAAGGTATCTCTACAGCGCACAAAGGAGTACAGAAGGTATCTCTACAGCGCACAAAGGAGTACAGAAGGTATCTCTACAGCGCACAAAGGAGTACAGGAAATATCTCTAGAACGTACAAAGGAGTACAGAAGGTATCTCTACAGCGCACAAAGGAGTACAGAAGGTATCTCTACAGCGCACAAAGGAGTACAGAAGGTATCTCTACAGCGCTCAAAGGAGTACAGAAGGTATCTCCACAGCGCACAAAGGAGTACAGGAAATATCTCTAGAACGTACAAAGGAGTACAGAAGGTATCTCTACAGCGCTCAAAGGAGTACAGAAGGTATCTCTACAGCGCACAAAGGAGTACAGAAGGTATCTCTACAGCGCACAAAGGAGTACAGGAAATATCTCTAGAACGTACAAAGGAGTACACGAGGTATATCTACAGCGTACAAAGGAGTACAGAAGGTATCCCTACAGCGCACAAACTAATACAGAAGGTATCTCTACAGCGCACAGAGGAGTACAGGAAATATCTCTAGAACGTACAAAGGAGTACACGAGGTATCTCTACAGCGCACAAAGGAGTACAGAAGGTATCTCTACAGCGCACAGAGGAGTACAGAAGGTATCTCTACAGCGCACAAAGGAGTACAGGAAATATCTCTAGAACGTACAAAGGAGTACACGAGGTATCTCTACAGCGCACAAAGGAGCACAGAAGGTATCTCTACAGCGCACAAAGGAGTACAGAAGGTATCTCTACAGCGCACAAAGGAGTACAGAAGGTATCTCTACAGCGCACAAAGGAGTACAGAAGGTATCTCTACAGCGCACAAAGGAGAACAGAAGGTATCTCTACAGCGCACAAAGGAGTACAGAAGGTATCTCTACAGCGCACAAAGGAGTACAGAAGGTATCTCTACAGCGCACAAAGGAGTACAGAAGGTATCTCTACAGCGCACAAAGGAGTACAGAAGGTATCTCTACAGCGCACAAAGGAGTACAGATGTTATCTCTACAGCGCACAAAGGAGTACAGAAGGTACCTCTACAGCGCACAAAGGAGTACAGGAAATATCTCTAGAACGTACAAAGGAGAACACGAGGTATCTCTACAGCGTACAAAGGAGTACAGAAGGTATCTCTACAGCGTACAAAGGAGTACAGAAGGTATCTCTACAGCGCACAAAGAAGTACAGAAGGTATCTCTACAGTGCACAAAGGAGTACAGAAGGTATCTCTACAGCGCACAAAGGAGTACAGAAGGTATCTCTACAGCGCACAAAGGAGTACAGAAGGTATCTCTACAGCGCACAAAGGAGTACAGAAAGTATCTCTACAGCGCACAAAGGAGTACAGAAGGTATCTCTACAGCGCACAAAGGAGTACAGGAAATATCTCTAGAACGTACGAAGGAGTACACGAGGTATCTCTACAGCGTACAAAGGAGTTCAAAAGGTATCTCTACAGCGCACAAAGGAGTACAGAAGGAATCTCTACAGCGCACAAAGGAGTACAGAAGGTATCTCTACAGCGCACAAAGGAGTACAGAAGGTATCTCTACAGCACACAAAGGAGTACAGGAAATATCTCTAGAACGTACAAAGGAGTACACGAGGTATCTCTACAGCGTACAAAGGAGTACAGAAGGTATCTCTACAGCGTACAAAGGAGTACAGAAGGTATCTCTACAGCGCACAAAGGAGTACAGATGTTATCTCTACAGCGCACAAAGGAGTACAGAAGGTACCTCTACAGCGCACAAAGGAGTACAGGAAATATCTCTAGAACGTACAAAGGAGAACACGAGGTATCTCTACAGCGTACAAAGGAGTACAGAAGGTATCTCTACAGCGTACAAAGGAGTACAGAAGGTATCTCTACAGCGCACAAAGAAGTACAGAAGGTATCTCTACAGTGCACAAAGGAGTACAGAAGGTATCTCTACAGCGCACAAAGGAGTACAGAAGGTATCTCTACAGCGCACAAAGGAGTACAGAAGGTATCTCTACAGCGCACAAAGGAGTACAGAAAGTATCTCTACAGCGCACAAAGGAGTACAGAAGGTATCTCTACAGCGCACAAAGGAGTACAGGAAATATCTCTAGAACGTACGAAGGAGTACACGAGGTATCTCTACAGCGTACAAAGGAGTTCAAAAGGTATCTCTACAGCGCACAAAGGAGTACAGAAGGAATCTCTACAGCGCACAAAGGAGTACAGAAGGTATCTCTACAGCGCACAAAGGAGTACAGAAGGTATCTCTACAGCACACAAAGGAGTACAGGAAATATCTCTAGAACGTACAAAGGAGTACACGAGGTATCTCTACAGCGTACAAAGAAGTACAGAAGGTATCTCTACAGCGCACAAAGGAGTACAGAAGGTATCTCTAAAGCGCACAAAAGAGTACAGAAGGTATCTCTACAGCGCACAAAGGAGTACAGAAGGTATCTCTACAGCGCACAAAGGAGTACACGAGGTATCTCTACAGCGTACAAAGGAGTACAGAAGGTATCTCTACAGCGCACAAAGGAGTACAGAAGGTATCTCTACAGCGCACAAAGGAGTACAGAAGGTATCTCTACAGCGCACAAAGGAGTACAGGAAATATCTCTAGAACGTACAAAGGAGTACACGAGGTATCTCTACAGCGTACAAAGGAGTACAGAAGGTATCTCTACAGCGTACAAAGGAGTACAGAAGGTATCTCTACAGCGCACAAAGGAGTACAGAAGGTATCTCTGCAGCGCCCAAAGGAGTACAGAAGGTATCTCTACAGCGCAAAAAGGAGTACAGAAGGTATCTCTACAGCGCACAAAGGAGTACAGGAAATATCTCTAGAACGTACAAAGGTGTACACGAGGTATCTCTACAGCGTACAAAGGAGTACAGAAGGTATCTCTACAGCGCACAGAGGAGTACAGAAGGTATCTCTACAGCTCACAAAGGAGTACAGAAGGTATCTCTACAGCGCACAAAGGAGTACAGAAGGTATCTCTACAGCGTAGAAAGGAGTACAGAAGGTATCTCTACAGCGCACAAAGGAGTACAGAAGGTATCTCTACAGCACACAAAGGAGTGCAGGAAATATCTCTAGAACGTACAAAGGAGTACAGGAAATATCTCTAGAACGTACAAAGGAGTACACGAGGTATCTCTACAGCGTACAAAGGAGTACAGAAGGTATCTCTACAGCGCACAAAGGAGTACAGAAGGTATCTCTACAGCGCACAAAGGAGTACAGAAGGTACCTCTACAGCGCAAAAATGAGTACAGGAAATATCTCTAGAACCTACAAAGGAGTACACGAGGTATCTCTACAGCGTACAAAGGAGTACAGAAGGTATCGCTACAGCGCACAAAGGAGTACAGAAGGTATCTCTACAGCGCACAAAGGAGTACAGAAGGTATCTCTACAGCGCACAAGGGAGTACAGAAGGTATCTCTACAGCGCACAAAGGAGTACAGAAGGTATCTCTACAGCGCACAAAGGAGTACAGGAAATATCTCTAGAACGTACAAAGGAGTACACGAGGTATCTCTACAGCGCACAAAGGAGTACAGAAGATATCTCTACAGCGCACAAAGGAGTACAGAAGGTATCTCTACAGCGCACAAAGGAGTACAGGAAATATCTCTAGAACGCACAAAGGAGTACACGAGGTATCTCTACAGCGCACAAAGGAGTACAGAAGGTATCTCTACAGCGCACAGAGGAGTACAAAAGGTATTTCTACAGCGCACAAAGGAGTACAGAAGGTATCTCTACAGCGCACAAATGAGTACAGAAGGTATCTCTACAGCGCACAAAGGAGTACAGAAGGTATCTCTACAGCGCACAAAGAAGTACAGAAGGTATCTCTACAGCGCACAAAGGAGTACAGAAGGTATCTCTACAGCGTACAAAGGAGTACAGAAGGTATCTCTACAGCGCACAAAGGAGTACAGAAGGTATCTCTACAGCGTACGAAGGAGTACAGAAGGTATCTCTACAGCGCACAAAGGAGTACAGAAGGTATCTCTACAGCGCACAAAGGAGTACAGAAGGTATCTCTACAGCGCACAAAGGAGTACAGAAGGTATCTCTACAGCGCAAAAAGGAGTACAGAAGGTATCTCTACAGCGCACAAAGGAGTACAGAAGGTATCTCTACAGCGCTCAAAGGAGTACAGGAAATATCTCTAGAACGTACAAAGGAGTACACGAGGTATCTCTACAGCGTACAAAGGAGTACAGAAGGTATCTCTACAGCGCACAAAGGAGTACAGAAGGTATCTCTACAGCGCACAAAGGAGTCCAGGAAATATCTCTCGAACGTACAAAGGAGTACACGAGGTATCTCTACAGCGCACAAAGGAGTACTGAAGGTATCTCTACAGCGCACAAAGGAGTACAGAAGGTATCTCTACAGCGCACAAAGGAGTACAGGAAATATCTCTAGAACGTACAAAGGAGTACACGAGGTATCTCTACAGCGCACAAAGGAGTACAGAAGGTATCTCTACAGCGCACAAAGGAGTACAGAAGGTATCTCTACAGCGCACAAAGGAGTACAGAAGGTATCTCTACAGCGCACAAAGGAGTACAGAAGGTATCTCTACAGCGCACAAAGGAGTACAGAAGGTATCTCTACAGCGCACAAAGGAGTACAGAAGGTATCTCTACAGCGCACAAAGGAGTACAGAAGGTATCTTTACAGCGCACAAAGGAGTACAGAAGGTATCTCTACAGCGCACAAAGGAGTACAGAAGGTATCTCTACAGCGCACAAAGGAGTACAGAAGGTATCTCTACAGCGCACAAAGGAGTACAGAAGGTATCTCTACAGCGAGCAAAGGAGTACAGGAAATATCTCTAGAACGTACAAAGGAGTACACGAGGTATCTCTACAGCGTACAAAGGAGTACAGAAGGTATCTCTACAGCGCACAAAGGAGTACAGAAGGTATCTCTACAGCGCACAAAGGAGTACAGAAGGTATCTCTACAGCGCACGAAGGAGTACAGAAGGTATCTCTACAGCGCACAAAGGAGTACAGAAGGTATCTCTACAGCGCACAAAGGAGTACAGGAAATATCTCTAGAACGTACAAAGGAGTACACGAGGTATCTCTACAGCGTACAAAGGAGTACAGAAGGTATCTCTACAGCGCACAAAGGAGTACAGAAGGTATCTCTACAGCGCACAAAGGAGTACAGAAGGTATCTCTACAGGGCACAAAGGAGTACAGAAGGTATCTCTACAGCGCACAAAGGAGTACAGGAAATATCTCTAGAACGTACAAAGGAGTACACGAGGTATCTCTACAGCGTACAAAGGAGTACAGAAGGTATCTCTACAGCGCACAAAGGAGTACAGAAGGTATCTCTACAGCGTACTAGGAGTACAGAAGGTATCTCTACAGCGCACAAAGGAGTACAGAAGGTATCTCTACAGCGCACAAAGGAGTACAGAAGGTATCTCTACAGCGCACAAAGGAGTACAGAAGGTATCTCTACAGCGCTCAAAGGAGTACAGAAGGTATCTCTACAGCGCACAAAGGAGTACAGAAGGTATCTCTACAGCGCACAAAGGAGTACAGGAAATATCTCTAGAACGTACAAAGGAGTACACGAGGTATCTCTACAGCGTACAAAGGAGTACAGAAGGTATCTCTACAGCGCACAAAGGAGTACAGAAGGTATCTCTACAGCGTACGAAGGAGTACAGAAGGTATCTCTACAGCGCACAAAGGAGTACAGAAGGTATCTCTACAGCGCACAAAGGAGTACAGAAGGTATCTCTACAGCGCACAAACGAGTACAGAAGGTATCTCTACAGCGCACAAAGGAGTACAGAAGGTATCTCTACAGCGCACAAAGAAGTAAAGAAGGTATCTCTACAGCGCACAGAGGAGTACAGGAAATATCTCTAGAACGTACAAAGGAGTACACGAGGTATCTCTACAGCGTACAAAGGAGTACAGAAGGTATCTCTACAGCGCACAAAGGAGTACAGAAGGTATCTCTACAGCGCACAAAGGAGTACAGGAAATATCTCTAGAACATACAAAGGAGTACACGAGGTATCTCTACAGCGCACAAAGGAGTACAGAAGGTATCTCTACAGCGCACAAAGGAGTACAGAAGGTATCTCTACAGCGCACAAAGGAGTACAGGAAATATCTCTAGAACGTACAAAGGAGTACACGAGGTATCTCTACAGCGCACAAAGGAGTACAGAAGGTATCTCTACAGCGCACAAAGGAGTACAGAAGGTATCTCTACAGCGCACAAAGGAGTACAGAAGGTATCTCTACAGCGCACAAAGGAGTACAGAAGATATCTCTACAGCGCACAAAGGAGTACAGAAGGTGTCTCTACAGCGCACAAAGGAGTACAGAAGGTATCTCTACAGCGCACAAAGGAGTACAGAAGGTATCTCTACAGCGCACAAAGGAGTACAGAAGGTATCTCTACAGCGCACAAAGAAGTACAGAAGGTATCTCTACAGCGCTCAAAGGAGTACAGGAAATATCTCTAGAACGTACAAAGGAGTACACGAGGTATCTATACAGCGTACAAAGGAGTACAGAAGGTATCTCTACAGCGCACAAAGGAGTACAGAAGGTATCTCTACAGCGCACAAAGGAGTACAGAAGGTATCTCTACAGCGCACAAAGGAGTACAGAAGGTATCTCTACAGCGCACAAAGGAGTACAGAAGGTATCTCTACAGCGCACAAAGGAGTACAGGAAATATCTCTAGAACGTACAAAGGAGTACACGAGGTATCTCTACAGCGTACAAAGGAGTACAGAAGGTATCTCTACAGCGCACAAAGGAGTACAGAAGGTATCTCTACAGCGCACAAAGGAGTACAGAAGGTATCTCTACAGCGCACAAAGGAGTACAGAAGGTATCTCTACAGCGCACAAAGGAGTACAGGAAATATCTCTAGAACGTAAAAAGGAGTACACGAGGTATCTCTACAGCGTACAAAGGAGTACAGAAGGTATCTCTACAGCGCACAAAGGAATACAGAAGGTATCTCTACAGCGCACAGAGGAGTACAGGAAATATCTCTAGAACGTACAAAGGAGTACACGAGGTATCACTACAGCGCACAAAGGAGTACAGAAGGTATCTCTACAGCGCACAAAGGAGTACAGAAGGTATCTCTACAGCGCACAAAGTAGTACAGGAAATATCTCTAGAACGTACAAAGGAGTACACGAGGTATCTCTACAGCGCACAAAGGAGTACAGAAGGTATCTCTACAGCGCACAAAGGAGTACAGAAGGTATCTCTACAGCGCACAAAGGAGTACAGAAGGTATCTCTACAGCGCACAAAGGAGTACAGAAGGTATCTCTACAGCGCACAAAGGAGAACAGAAGGTATCTCTACAGCGCACAAAGGAGTACAGAAGGTATCTCTACCGCGCACAAAGGAGTACAGAAGGTATCTCTACAGCGCACAAAGGAGTACAGAAGGTATCTCTACAGCGCACAAAGGAGTACAGAAGGTATCTCTACAGCGCACAAAGGAGTACAGGAAATATCTCTAGAACGTACAAAGGAGTACACGAGGTATCTCTACAGCGTACAAAGGAGTACAGAAGGTATCTCTACAGCGTACAAAGGAGTACAGAAGGTATCTCTACAGCGCACAAAGGAAGAAGGTATCTCTACAGCGTACAAAGGAGTACAGAAGGTATCTCTACAGCGCACAAAGGAGTACAGAAGGCATCTCTACAGTGCACAAAGGAGTACAGAAGGTATCTCTACAGCGCACAAAGGAGTACAGAAGGTATCTCTACAGCGCACAAAGGAGTACAGAAGGTATCTCTACAGCGCACAAAGGAGTACAGAAGGTATCTCTACAGCGCACAAAGAAGTACAGAAGGTATCTCTACAGCGCACAAAGGAGTACAGAAGGTATCTCTACAGCGCACAAAGGAGTACAGAAGGTATCTCTACAGCGCACAAAGAAGTACAGAAGGTATCTCTACAGCGCACAAAGGAGTACAGGAAATATCTCTAGAACGTACAAAGGAGTACACGAGGTATCTCTACAGCGTACAAAGGAGTACAAAAGGTATCTCTACAGCGCACAAAGGAGTACAGAAGGAATCTCTACAGCGCACAAAGGAGTACAGAAGGTATCTCTACAGCGCACAAAGGAGTACAGAAGGTATCTCTACAGCACACAAAGGAGTACAGGAAATATCTCTAGAACGTACAAAGGAGTACACGAGGTATCTCTACAGCGTACAAAGAAGTACAGAAGGTATCTCTACAGCGCACAGAGGAGTACAGAAGGTATCTCTACAGCGCACAAAAGAGTACAGAAGGTATCTCTACAGCGCACAAAGGAGTACAGAAGGTATCTCTACAGCGCACAAAGGAGTACAGAAGGTATCTCTACAGCGCACAAAGGAGTACAGGAAATATCTCTAGAACGTACAAAGGAGTACACGAGGTATCTCTGCAGCGCACAAAGAAGTACAGAAGGTATCTCTACAGCGCACAAAGGAGTACAGAAGGTATCTCTACAGCGCACAAAGGAGTACAGGAAATATCTTTAGAACTTACAAAGGAGTACACGAGGTATCTCTACAGCGCACAAAGGAGTACAGAAATTATCTCTACAGCGCACAAAGGAGTACAGAAGGTATCTCTACAGCGCACAAAGGAGTACAGAAGGTATCTCTACAGCGCACAAAGGAGTACAGAAGGTATCTCTGCAGCGCGCAAATTAGTACAGAAGGTATCTCTACAGCGCACAAAGGAGTACAGAAGGTATCTCTACAGCGCACAAAGGAGTACAGAAGGTATCTCTATAGCGCACAAAGGAGTACAGAAGGTATCTCTACAGCGCACAAAGAAGTACAGAAGGTATCTCTACAGCGCACAAAGGAGTACAGAAGGTATCTCTACAGCGCACAAAGGAGTACAGGAAATATCTTTAGAACGTACAAAGGAGTACACGAGGTATCTCTACAGCGCACAAAGGAGTACAGAAGGTATCTCTACAGCGCACAAAGGAGTACAGAAGGTATCTCTACAGCGCGCAAAGGAGTACAGAAGGTATCTCTACAGCGCACAAAGGAGTACAGAAGGTATCTCTACAGCGCACAAAGGAGTACAGAAGGTATCTCTACAGCGCACAAAGGAGTACAGGAAATATCTCTAGAACGTACAAAGGAGTACACGAGGTATCTCTACAGCGTACAAAGGAGTACAGAAGGTATATCTACAGCGCACAAAGGAGTACAGAAGGTATCCCTACAGCGTACAAAGGAGTACAGAAGGTATCTCTACAGCGCACAAAGGAGTACAGAAGGTATCTCTACAGCGCACAAAGGAGTACAGAAGGTATCTCTACAGCGCACAAAGGAGTACAGAAGGTATCTCTACAGCGCACAAAGGAGTACAGGAAATATCTCTAGAACGTACAAAGGAGTACACGAGGTATCTCTACAGCGTACAAAGGAGTACAGAAGGTATCTCTACAGCGTACAAAGGAGTACAGAAGGTATCTCTACAGCGCACAAAGGAGTACAGAAGGTATCTCTACAGCGCACAAAGAAGTACAGAAGGTATCTCTACAGCGCACAAAGGAGTACAGAAGGTATCTCTACAGCGCACAAAGGAGTACAGGAAATATCTTTAGAACGTACAAAGGAGTACACGAGGTATCTCTACAGCGTACAAAGGAGTACAGAAGGTATCTCTACAGCGCACAAAGGAGTACAGAAGGTATCTCTACAGCGCACAAAGGAGTACAGAAGTTATCTCTACAGCGCACAAAGGAGTACAGGAAATATCTCTAGAACGTACAAAGGAGTACACGAGGTATCTCTACAGCGCACAAAGGAGTACAGAAGGTATCTCTACAGCGCACAAAGGAGTACAGAAGGTATCTCTACAGAGCACAAAGGAGTACAGAAGGTATCTCTACAGCGCACAAAGGAGTACAGAAGGTATCTCTACAGCGCACAAAGGAGTACAGAAGGTATCTCTACAGCGCACAAAGGAGTACAGGAAATATCTCTAGAACGTACAAAGGAGTACACGAGGTATCTCTACAGCGTACAAAGAAGTACAAAAGGTATCTCTACAGCGCACAAAGGAGTACAGACGGTATCTCTATAGCGCACAAAGGAGTACAGAAGGTATCTCTACAGCGCACAAAGGAGTACAGAAGGTATCTCTACAGCGCACAAAGGAGTACAGAAGGTATCTCTACAGCGCACAAAGGAGTACAGGAAATATCTCTAGAACGTACAAAGGAGTACACGAGGTATCTCTACAGCGTACAAAGGAGTACAGAAGGTATCTCTACAGCGCACAAAGGAGTACAGAAGGTATCTCTACAGCGCACAAAGGAGTACAGAAGGTATCTCTACAGCGCACAAAGGAGTACAGAAGGTATCTCTACAGCGCACAAAGGAGTACAGGAAATATCTCTAGAACGTACAAAGGAGTACACGAGGTATCTCTACAGCGTACAAAGGAGTACAGAAGGTATCTCTACAGCGCACAAAGGAGTACAGAAGGTATCTCTTCAGCGCACAAAGGAAAACAGAAGGTATCTCTACAGCGCACAAAGGAGTACAGAAGGTATTTCTACAGCGCACAAAGGAGTACAGGAAATATCTCTAGAACGTACAGAGGAGTACACGAGGTATCTCTATCTCTACAGCGTACAAAGGAGTACAGAAAATATCTCTACAGCGCAAAAAGGAGTACAGAAGGTATCTCTACAGAGCACAAAGGAGTACAGAAGGTATCTCTACAGCGCACAAAGGAGTACAGGAAATATCTCTAGAACGTACAAAGGAGTACACGAGGTATCTCTACAGCGCACAAAGGAGTACAGAAGGTATCTCTACAGCGCACAAAGGAGTACAGAAGGTATATCTACAGCGCACAAAGGAGTACAGGAGGTATCTCTACAGCGCACAAAGGAGTACAGAAGGTATCTCTACAGCGCACAAAGGAGTACAGAAGGTATCTCTACAGCGCACAAAGGAGTACAGGAAATATCTCCAGAACGTACAAAGGAGTACACGAGGTATCTCTACAGCGTACAAAGGAGTACAGAAGGTATTTCTACAGCGCACAAAGGAGTACAGAAGGTATCTCTACAGCGCACAAAGGAGTACAGAAGGTATCTCTACAGCGCACAAAGGAGTACAGAAGGTATCTCTACAGTGCACAAAGGAGTACAGAAGGTATCTCTACAGCGCACAAAGGAGTACAGGAAATATCTCTAGAACGTACAAAGGAGTACAGGAAATATTTCTAGAACGTACAAAGGAGTACACGAGGTATCTCTACAGCGTACAAAGGAGTACAGAAGGTATCTCTACAGCGCACAAAGGAGTACAGAAGGTATCTCTACAGCGCACAAAGGAGTACAGAAGGTATCTCTACAGCGCACAAAGGAGTACAGAAGGTATCTCTACAGCGCACAAAGGAGTACAGAAGGTATCTCTACAGCGCACAAAGGAGTACAGGAAATATCTCTAGAACGTACAAAGGAGTACACGAGGTATCTCTACAGCGTACAAAGGAGTACAGAAGGTATCTCTACAGCGCACAAAGGAGTACAGAAGGTATCTCTACAGCGCACAAAGGAGTACAGAAGGTATCTCTACAGCGCACAAAGGAGTACAGAAGGTACCTCTACAGCGCAAAAATGAGTACAGGAAATATCTCTACAACGTACAAAGGAGTACACGAGGTATCTCTACAGCGTACAAAGGAGTACAGAAGGTATCGCTACAGCGCACAAAGGAGTACAGAAGGGATCTCTACAGCGCACAAAGGAGTACAGAAGGTATCTCTACAGCGCACAAAGGAGTACAGAAGGTATCTCTACAGCGCACAAAGGAGTACAGAAGGTATCTCTACAGCGCACAAAGGAGTACAGGAAATATCTCTAGAACGTACAAAGGAGTACACGAGGTATCTCTACAGCGCACAAAGTAGTACAGAAGGTATCTCTACAGCGCACAAAGGAGTACAGAAGGTATCTCTACAGCGCACAAAGGAGTACAGGAAATATCTCTAGAACGTACAACGGAGTACACGAGGTATCTCTACAGCGCACAAAGGAGTAAAGAAGGTATCTCTACAGCGCACAAAGGAGTACAGAAGGTATTTCTACAGCGCACAAAGGAGTACAGAAGGTATCTCTACAGCGCACAAAGGAGTACAGAAGGTATCTCTACAGCGCACAAAGGAGTACAGAAGGTATCTCTACAGCGCACAAAGGAGTACAGAAGGTATCTCTACAGCGCACAAAGGAGTACAGAAGGTATCTCTACAGCGCACAAACGAGTACAGAAGGTATCTCTACAGCGCACAAAGGAGTACAGAAGGTATCTCTACAGCGCACAAAGAAGTAAAGAAGGTATCTCTACAGCGCACAGAGGAGTACAGGAAATATCTCTAGAACGTACAAAGGAGTACACGAGGTATCTCTACAGCGTACAAAGGAGTACAGAAGGTATCTCTACAGCGCACAAAGGAGTACAGAAGGTATCTCTACAGCGCACAAAGGAGTACAGGAAATATCTCTAGAACGTACAAAGGAGTACACGAGGTATCTCTACAGCGCACAAAGGAGTACAGAAGGTATCTCTACAGCGCACAAAGGAGTACAGAAGGTATCTCTACAGCGCACAAAGGAGTACAGGAAATATCTCTAGAACGTACAAAGGAGTACACGAGGTATCTCTACAGCGCACAAAGGAGTACAGAAGGTATCTCTACAGCGCACAAAGGAGTACAGAAGGTATCTCTACAGCGCACAAAGGAGTACAGAAGATATCTCTACAGCGCACAAAGGAGTACAGAAGGTATCTCTACAGCGCACAAAGGAGTACAGAAGGTATCTCTACAGCGCAGAAAGGAGTACAGAAGGTATCTCTACAGCGCACAAAGGAGTACAGAAGGTATCTCTACAGCGAACAAAGAAGTACAGAAGGTATCTCTACAGCGCTCAAAGGAGTACAGGAAATATCTCTAGAACGTACAAAGGAGTACACGAGGTATCTATACAGCGTACAAAGGAGTACAGAAGGTATCTCTACAGCGCACAAAGGAGTACAGAAGGTATCTCTACAGCGCACAAAGGAGTACAGAAGGTATCTCTACAGCGCACAAAGGAGTACAGAAGGTATCTCTACAGCGCACAAAGGAGTACAGAAGGTATCTCTACAGCGCACAAAGGAGTACAGGAAATATCTCTAGAACGTACAAAGGAGTACACGAGGTATCTCTACAGCGTACAAAGGAGTACAGAAGGTATCTCTACAGCGCACAAAGGAGTACAGAAGGTATCTCTACAGCGCACAAAGGAGTACAGAAGGTATCTCTACAGCGCACAAAGGAGTACAGAAGGTATCTCTACAGCGCACAAAGGAGTACAGGAAATATCTCTAGAACGTAAAAAGGAGTACACGAGGTATCTCTACAGCGTACAAAGGAGTACAGAAGGTATCTCTACAGCGCACAAAGGAATACAGAAGGTATCTCTACAGCGCACAGAGGAGTACAGGAAATATCTCTAGAACGTACAAAGGAGTACACGAGGTATCTCTACAGCGCACAAAGGAGTACAGAAGGTATCTCTACAGCGCACAAAGGAGTACAGAAGGTATCTCTACAGCGCACAAAGTAGTACAGGAAATATCTCTAGAACGTACAAAGGAGTACACGAGGTATCTCTACAGCGCACAAAGGAGTACAGAAGGTATCTCTACAGCGCACAAAGGAGTACAGAAGGTATCTCTACAGCGCACAAAGGAGTACAGAAGGTATCTCTACAGCGCACAAAGGAGTACAGAAGGTATCTCTACAGCGCACAAAGGAGAACAGAAGGTATCTCTACAGCGCACAAAGGAGTACAGAAGGTATCTCTACAGCGCACAAAGGAGTACAGAAGGTATCTCTACAGCGCACAAAGGAGTACAGAAGGTATCTCTACAGCGCACAAAGGAGTACAGAAGGTATCTCTACAGCGCACAAAGGAGTACAGGAAATATCTCTAGAACGTACAAAGGAGTACACGAGGTATCTCTACAGCGTACAAAGGAGTACAGAAGGTATCTCTACAGCGTACAAAGGAGTACAGAAGGTATCTCTACAGCGCACAAAGGAAGAAGGTATCTCTACAGCGTACAAAGGAGTACAGAAGGTATCTCTACAGCGCACAAAGGAGTACAGAAGGTATCTCTACAGTGCACAAAGGAGTACAGAAGGTATCTCTACAGCGCACAAAGGAGTACAGAAGGTATCTCTACAGCGCACAAAGGAGTACAGAAGGTATCTCTACAGCGCACAAAGGAGTACAGAAGGTATCTCTACAGCGCACAAAGGAGTACAGAAGGTATCTCTACAGTGCATAAAGGAGTACAGAAGGTATCTCTACAGCGCACAAAGGAGTACAGAAGGTATCTCTACAGCGCACAAAGGAGTACAGGAAATATCTCTAGAACGTACAAAGGAGTACACGAGGTATCTCCAGAGCGTACAAAGGAGTACAGAAGGTATCTCTACAGCGCACAAAGGAGTACAGGAAATATCTCTAGAACGTACAAAGGAGTACACGAGGTATCTCTACAGCGTACGAAGGAGTACAGAAGGTATCTCTACAGCGCACAAAGGAGTACAGAAGGTATCTCTACAGCGCACAAAGGAGTACAGAAGGTTTCTCTACAGCGCACAAAGGAGTACAGAAGGTATCTCTACAGCGCACAAAGGAGTACAGAAGGTATCTCTACAGCGCACAAAAGAGCACAGGAAATATCTCTAGAACGTACAAAGGAGTACACGAGGTATCTCTACAGCGTACAAAGGAGTACAGAAGGTATCTCTACAGCGCACAAAGGAGTACAGGAAATATCTCTAGAACGTACAAAGAAGTACACGAGGTATCTCTACAGCGTACAAAGTAGTACAGAAGGTATCTCTACAGCGCACAAAGGAGTACAGGAAATATCTCTAGGACGTACAAAGGAGTACACGAGGTATCTCTACAGCGTACAAAGGAGTACAGAAGGTATCTCTACAGCGCACAAAGGAGTACAGAAGGTATCTCTACAGCGCACAAAGGAGTACAGAAGGTATCTCTACAGCGCACAAAGGAGTACAGAAGGTATCTCTACAGCGCACAAAGGAGTACAGGAAATATCTCTAGAACGTACAAAGGAGTACACGAGGTATCTCTACAGCGTACAAAGGAGTACAGAAGGTATCTCTACAGCGCACAAAGGAGTACAGAAGGTATCTCTACAGCGCACAAAGGAGTACAGAAGGTATCTCTACAGCGCACAGGAGTACAGAAGGTATCTCTACAGCGCACAAAGGAGTACAGAAGGTATCTCTACAGCGCACAAAGGAGTACAGGAAATATTTCTAGAACGTACAAAGGAGTACACGAGGTATCTCTACAGCGTACAAAGGAGTACAGAAGGTATCTCTACAGCGCACAAAGGAGTACAGAAGGTATCTCTACAGCGCACAAAGGAGTACAGAAGGTATCTCTACAGCGCACAAAGGAGTACAGAAGGTATCTCTACAGCGCACAAAGGAGTACAGAAGGTATCTCTACAGCGCACAAAGGAGTACAGGAAATATCTCTAGAACGTACAAAGGAGTACACGAGGTATCTCTACAGCGTACAAAGAGTACAGAAGGTATCTCTACAGCGCACAAAGGAGTACAGAAGGTATCTCTACAGCGCACAAAGGAGTACAGAAGGTATCTCTACAGCGCACAAAGGAGTACAGAAGGTACCTCTACAGCGCAAAAATGAGTACAGGAAATACCTCTAGAACGTACAAAGGAGTACACGAGGTATCTCTACAGCGTACAAAGGAGTAGAGAAGGTATCGCTACAGCGCACAAAGGAGTACAGAAGGTATCTCTACAGCGCACAAAGGGGTACAGAAGGTATCTCTACAGCGCACAAAGGAGTACAGAAGGTATCTCTTCAGCGCACAAAGGAGTACAGAAGGTATCTCTACAGCGCACAAAGGAGTACAGGAAATATCTCTAGAACGTACAAACGAGTACACGAGGTATCTCTACAGCGTACAAAGGAGTACAGAAGGTATCTCTACAGCGCACAAAGGAGTACAGAAGGTATCTCTACAGCGTACGAAGGAGTAAAGAAGGTATCTCTACAGCGCACAAAGGAGTACAGAAGGTATCTCTACAGCGCACAAAGGAGTACAGAAGGTATCTCTACAGCGCACAAAGGAGTACAGAAGGTATCTCTACAGCGCAAAAAGGAGTACAGAAGGTATCTCTACAGCGCACAAAGGAGTACAGAAGGTATCTCTACAGCGCACAAAGGAGTACAGGAAATATCTCTAGAACGTACAAAGGAGTACACGAGGTATCTCTACAGCGTACAAAGGAGTACAGAAGGTATCTCTACAGCGCACAAAGGAGTACAGAAGGTATCTCTACAGCGCACAAAGGAGTCCAGGAAATATCTCTCGAACGTACAAAGGAGTACACGAGGTATCTCTACAGCGCACAAAGGAGTACTGAAGGTATCTCTACAGCGCACAAAGGAGTACAGAAGGTATCTCTACAGCGCACAAAGGAGTACAGGAAATATCTCTAGAACGTACAAAGGAGTACACGAGGTATCTCTACAGCGCACAAAGGAGTACAGAAGGTATCTCTACAGCGCACAAAGGAGTACAGAAGGTATCTCTACAGCGCACAAAGGAGTACAGAAGGTATCTCTACAGCGCACAAAGGAGTACAGAAGGTATCTCTACAGCGCACAAAGGAGTACAGAAGGTATCTCTACAGCGCACAAAGGAGTACAGAAGGTATCTCTACAGCGCACAAAGGAGTACAGAAGGTATCTCTACAGCGCACAAAGGAGTACAGAAGGTATCTCTACAGCGCACAAAGGAGTACAGAAGGTATCTCTACAGCGAGCAAAGGAGTACAGGAAATATCTCTAGAACGTACAAAGGAGTACACGAGGTATCTCTACAGCGTACAAAGGAGTACAGAAGGTATCTCTACAGCGCACAAAGGAGTACAGAAGGTATCTCTACAGCGCACAAAGGAGTACAGAAGGTATCTCTACAGCGCACAAAGGAGTACAGAAGGTATCTCTACAGTGCACAAAGGAGTACAGAAGGTATCTCTACAGCGCACAAAGGAGTACAGGAAATATCTCTAGAACGTACAAAGGAGTACACGAGGTATCTCTACAGCGTACAAAGGAGTACAGAAGGTATCTCTACAGCGCACAAAGGAGTACAGAAGGTATCTCTACAGCGCACAAAGGAGTACAGAAGGTATCTCTACAGGGCACAAAGGAGTACAGAAGGTATCTCTACAGCGCACAAAGGAGTACAGGAAATATCTCTAGAACGTACAAAGGAGTACACGAGGTATCTCTACAGCGTACAAAGGAGTACAGAAGGTATCTCTACAGCGCACAAAGGAGTACAGAAGGTATCTCTACAGCGTACGAAGGAGTACAGAAGGTATCTCTACAGCGCACAAAGGAGTACAGAAGGTATCTCTACAGCGCACAAAGGAGTACAGAAGGTATCTCTACAGCGCACAAAGGAGTACAGAAGGTATCTCTACAGCGCTCAAAGGAGTACAGAAGGTATCTCTACAGCGCACAAAGGAGTACAGAAGGTATCTCTACAGCGCACAAAGGAGTACAGGAAATATCTCTAGAACGTACAAAGGAGTACACGAGGTATCTCTACAGCGTACAAAGGAGTACAGAAGGTATCTCTACAGCGCACAAAGGAGTACAGAAGGTATCTCTACAGCGTACGAAGGAGTACAGAAGGTATCTCTAGAGCGCACAAAGGAGTACAGAAGGTATCTCTACAGCGCACAAAGGAGTACAGAAGGTATCTCTACAGCGCACAAACGAGTACAGAAGGTATCTCTACAGCGCACAAAGGAGTACAGAAGGTATCTCTACAGCGCACAAAGAAGTACAGAAGGTATCTCTACAGCGCACAGAGGAGTACAGGAAATATCTCTAGAACGTACAAAGGAGTACACGAGGTATCTCTACAGCGTACAAAGGAGTACAGAAGGTATCTCTACAGCGCACAAAGGAGTACAGAAGGTATCTCTACAGCGCACAAAGGAGTACAGGAAATATCTCTAGAACGTACAAAGAAGTACACGAGGTATCTCTACAGCGCACAAAGGAGTACAGAAGGTATCTCTACAGCGCACAAAGGAGTACAGAAGGTATCTCTACAGCGCACAAAGGAGTACAGGAAATATCTCTAGAACGTACAAAGGAGTACACGAGGTATCTCTACAGCGCACAAAGGAGTACAGAAGGTATCTCTACAGCGCGCAAAGGAGTACAGAAGGTATCTCTATAGCGCACAAAGGAGTACAGAAGGTATCTCTACAGCGCACAAAGGAGTACAGAAGGTATCTCTACAGCGCACAAAGGAGTACAGAAGGTATCTCTACAGCGCACAAAGGAGTACAGAAGGTATCTCTACAGCGCACAAAGGAGTACAGAAGGTATCTCTACAGCGCACAAAGGAGTACAGAAGGTATCTCTACAGCGCACAAAGAAGTACAGAAGGTATCTCTACAGCGCACAAAGGAGTACAGAAGGTATCTCTACAGCGCACAAAGGAGTACAGAAGGTATCTCTACAGCGCACAAAGGAGTACAGAAGGTATCTCTACAGCGCACAAAGGAGTACAGAAGGTATCTCTAGAGCGCACAAAGGAGTACAGAAGGTATCTCTACAGCGCACAAAGGAGTACAGGAAATATCTCTAGAACGTACAAAGGAGTACACGAGGTATCTCTACAGCGTACAAAGGAGTACAGAAGGTATCTCTACAGCGCACAAAGGAGTACAGAAGGTATCTCTACAGCGCACAAAGGAGTACAGAAGGTATCTCTACAGCGCACAAAGGAGTACAGAAGGTATCTCTACAGCGCACAAAGGAGTACAGGAAATATCTCTAGAACGTACAAAGGAGTACACGAGGTATCTCTACAGCGTACAAAGGAGTACAGAAGGTATCTCTAAAGCGCACAAAGGAATACAGAAGGTATCTCTACAGCGCGCAGAGGAGTACAGGAAATATCTCTAGAACGTACAAAGGAGTACATGAGGTATCTCTACAGCGCACAAAGGAGTACAGAAGGTATCTCTACAGCGCACAAAGGAGTACAGAAGGTATCTCTACAGCGCACAAAGGAGTACAGGAAATATCTCTAGAACGTACAAAGGAGTACACGAGGTATCTCTACAGCGCACAAAGGAGTACAGAAGGTTTCTCTACAGCGCACAAAGGATTACAGAAGGTATCTCTACAGCGCACAAAGGAGTACAGAAGGTATCTCTACAGCGCACAAAGGAGTACAGAAGGTATCTCTACAGCGCACAAAGGAGAACAGAAGGTATCTCTACAGCGCACAAAGGAGTACAGAAGGTATCTCTACAGCGCACAACGGAGTACAGAAGGTATCTCTACAGCGCACAAACGAGTACAGAAGGTATCTCTACAGCGCACAAAGGAGTACAGAAGGTATCTCTACAGCGCACAAAGGAGTACAGGAAATATCTCTAGAACGTACAAAGGAGTACACGAGGTATCTCTACAGCGTACAAAGGAGTACAGAAGGTATCTCTACAGCGTACAAAGGAGTACAGAAGGTATCTCTACAGCGCACAAAGGAGTACAGAAGGTATCTCTACAGCGCACAAAGGAGTACAGAAGGTATCTCTACAGCGCACAAAGGAGTACAGGAAATATCTCTAGAACATACAAAGGAGTACACGAGGTATCTCTACAGCGTACGAAGGAGTACAGAAGGTATCTCTACAGCGTACAAAGGAGTACAGAAGGTATCTCTACAGCGCACAAAGAAGTACAGAAGGTATCTCTACAGTGCACAAAGGAGTACAGAAGGTATCTCTACAGCGCACAAAGGAGTACAGAAGGTATCTCTACAGCGCACAAAGGAGTACAGAAGGTATCTCTACAGCGCACAAAGGAGTACAGAAGGTATCTCTACAGCGCACAAAGGAGTACAGAAGGTATCTCTACAGCGCACAAAGGAGTACAGGAAATATCTCTAGAACGTACAAAGGAGTACACGAGGTATCTCTACAGCGTACAAAGGAGTACAAAAGGTATCTCTACAGCGCACAAAGGAGTACAGAAGGAATCTCTACAGCGCACAAAGGAGTACAGAAGGTATCTCTACAGCGCACAAAGGAGTACAGAAGGTATCTCTACAGCACACAAAGGAGTACAGGAAATATCTCTAGAACGTACAAAGGAGTACACGAGGTATCTCTACAGCGTACAAAGAAGTACAGAAGGTATCTCTACAGCGCACAAAGGAGTACAGAAAAATCTCTACAGCGCACAAAAGAGTACAGAAGGTATCTCTACAGCGCACAAAGGAGTACAGAAGGTATCTCTACAGCGCACAAAGGAGTACAGAAGGTATCTCTACAGCGCACAAAGGAGTACAGGAAATATCTCTAGAACGTACAAAGGAGTACACGAGGTATCTCTACAGCGCACAAAGGAGTACAGAAGGTATCTCTACAGCGCACAAAGAAGTACCGAAGGTATCTCTACAGCGCACAAAGGAGTACAGGAAATATCTCTAGAACGTACAAAGGAGTACACGAAATATCTCTACAGCGCACAAAGGAGTACAGAAGGTATCTCTACAGCGCACAAAGGAGCACAGAAGGTATCTCTACAGCGCACAAAGGATTACAGAAGGTATCTCTACAGCGCACAAAGGAGTACAGAAGGTATCCCTACAGCGCACAAAGGAGTACAGAAGGTATCTCTACAGCGCACAAAGGAGTACAGAAGGTATCTCTACAGCGCACAAAGGAGTACAGAAGGTATCTCTACAGCGCACAAAGGAGTACAGGAAATATCTCTAGAACGTACAAAGGAGTACACGAGGTATCTCTACAGCGTGCAAAGGAGTACAGAAGGTATCTCTACAGCGCACAAAGGAGTACAGAAGGTATCTCTACAGCGCACAAAGGAGAACAGAAGGTATCTCTACAGCGCACAAAGGATTACAGAAGGTATCTCTACAGCGCACAAAGGAGTACAGGAAATATCTCTAGAACGTACAAAGGAGTACACGAGGTATCTCTACAGCGTACAAAGGAGTACAGAAGGTATCTCTACAGCGCACAAAGGAGTACAGAAGGTATCTCTACAGCGAACAAAGGAGTACAGAAGGTATCTCTACAGCGCACAAAGGAGTACAGGAAATATCTCTAGAACGTACAAAGGAGTACACGAGGTATCTCTACAGCGTACAAAGGAGTACAGAAGGTATCTCTACAGCGTACAAAGGAGTACAGAAGGTATCTCTACGGCGCACAAAGGAGTACAGAAGGTATCTCTACAGCGCACAAAGGAGTACAGAAGGTATCTCTACAGCGCACAAAGGAGTACAGAAGGTATCTCTACAGCGCACAAAGGAGTACAGGAAATATCTCTAGAACGTACAAAGGAGTACACGAGGTATCTCTACAGCGTACAAAGGAGTACAGAAGGTATCTCTACAGCGCACAGAGGAGTACAGAAGGTATCTCTACTGCGCACAAAGGAGTACAGAAGGTATCTCTACAGCGCACAAAGGAGTACAGAAGGTATCTCTACAGCGTACAAAGGAGTACAGAAGGTATCTCTACAGCGCACAAAGGAGTACAGAAGGTATCTCTACAGCGCACAAAGGAGTACAGGAAATATCTCTAGAACGTACAAAGGAGTACAGGAAATATCTCTAGAACGTACAAAGAAGTACACGAGGTATCGCTACAGCGTAAAAAGGAATACAGAAGGTATCTCTACAGCGCACAAAGGAGTACAGAAGGTATCTCTACAGCGCACAAAGGAGTACAGAAGGTATCTCTACAGCGCACAAAGGAGTACAAAAGATATCTCTACAGCGCACAAAGGAGTACAGAAGGTATCTCTACAGCTCACAAAGGAGTACAGAAGGTATCTCTACAGCGCACAAAGGAGTACAGAAGGTATCTCTACAGCGTACAAAGGAGTACAGAAGGTATCTCTACAGCGCACAAAGGAGTACAGAAGGTATCTCTACAGCGCACAAAGGAGTAGAGGAAATATCTCTAGAACGTACAAAGGAGTACAGGAAATATCTCTAGAACGTACAAAGGAGAACACGAGGTATCTCTACAGCGTACAAAGGAGTACAGAAGGTATCTCTACAGCGCACAAAGGAGTACAGAAGGTATCTCTACAGCGCACAAAGGAGTACAGAAGGTATCTCTACAGCGCACAAAGGAGTACAGAAGGTATCTCTACAGCGCACAAAGGAGTACAGAAGGTATCTCTACAGCGCACAAAGGAGTACAGGAAATATCTCTAGAACGTACAAAGGAGTACACGAGGTATCTCTACAGCGTACAAAGGAGTACAGAAGGTATCTCTACAGCGCACAAAGGAGTACAGAAGGTATCTCTACAGCGCACAAAGGAGTACAGAAGGTATCTCTACAGCGCACAAAGGAGTACAGAAGGTACCTGTACAGCGCAAAAATGAGTACAGGAAATATCTCTAGAACGTACAAAGGAGTACACGAGGTATCTCTACAGCGTACAAAGGAGTACAAAAGGTATCGCTACAGCGCACAAAGGAGTACAGAAGGTATCTCTACAGCGCACAAAGGAGTACAAAAGGTATCTCTACAGCGCACAAAGGAGTACAGAAGGTATCTCTACAGCGCACAAAGGAGTACAGAAGGTATCTCTACAGCGCACAAAGGAGTACAGGAAATATCTCTAGAACGTACAAAGGAGTACACGAGGTATCTCTACAGCGCACAAAGGAGTACAGAAAGTATCTCTACAGCGCACAAAGGAGTACAGAAGGTATCTCTACAGCGCACAAAGGAGTACAAGAAATATCTCTAGAACGTACAAAGGAGTACACGAGGTATCTCTACAGCGCACAAAGGAGTACAGAAGGTATCTCTACAGCGCACAAAGGAGTACAGAAGGTATCTCTACAGCGCACGAAGGAGTACAGAAGGTATCTCTACAGCGCACAAAGGAGTACAGAAGGTATCTCTACAGCGCACAAAGGAGTACAGAAGGTATCTCTACAGCGCACAAAGGAGTACAGAAGGTATCTCTACAGCTCACAAAGGAGTACAGAAGGTATCTCTACAACGCACAAAGGAGTACAGGAAATATCTCTAGAACGTACAAAGGAGTACACGATGTATCTCTACAGCGTACAAAGGAGTACAGAAGGTATCTCTACAGCGCACAAAGGAGTACAGAAGGTATCTCTACAGCGCACAAAGGAGTACAGAAGGTATCTCTACAGCGCACAAAGGAGTACAGAAGGTATCTCTACAGCGTACAAAGGAGTACACGAGGTATCTCTACAGCGCACAAAGGAGTACAGAAGGTATCTCTACAGCGCACAAAGGAGTACAGAAGGTATCTCTACAGCGCACAAAGGAGTACAGAAGGTATCTCTACAGCGCACAAAGAAGTACAGGAAATATCTCTAGAACGTACAAAGGAGTACACGAGGTATCTCTACAGCGTACAAAGGAGTACAGAAGGTATCTCTACAGCGCACAAAGGAGTACAGAAGGTATCTCTACAGCGCACAAAGGAGTACAGAAGGTATCTCTACAGCGCACAAAGGAGTACAGAAGGTATCTCTACAGCGCACAAAGGAGTACAGGAAATATCTCTAGAACGTACAAAGGAGTACACGAGGTATCTCTACAGCGTACAAAGGAGTACAGAAGGTATCTCTACAGCGCACAAAGGAGTACAGAAGGTATCTCTACAGCGCACAAAGGAGTACAGGAAATATCTCTAGAACGTACAAAGGAGTACACGAGGTATCTCTACAGCGCACAAAGGAGTACAGAAGGTATCTCTACAGCGCACAAAGGAGTACCGAAGGTATCTCTACAGCGCACAAAGGAGTACAGGAAATATCTCTAGAACGTACAAAGGAGTACACGAGGTATCTCTACAGCGCACAAAGGAGTACAGAAGGTATCTCTACAGCGCACAAAGGAGTACAGAAGGTATCTCTACAGCGCACAAAGGAGTACAGAAGGTATCTCTACAGCGCACAAAGGAGTACAGAAGGTATCTCTACAGCGCACAAAGAAGTACAGAAGGTATCTCTACAGCGCACAAAGGAGTACAGAAGGTATCTCTACAGCGCACAAAGGAGTACAGAAGGTATCTCTACAGCGCACAAAGGAGTACAGGAAATATCTCTAGAACGTACAAAGGAGTACACGAGGTATCTCTACAGCGTACAAAGGAGTACAGAAGGTATCTCTACAGCGCACAAAGGAGTACAGAAGGTATCTCTACAGCGCACAAAGGAGAACAGAAGGTATCTCTACAGCGCACAAAGGATTACAGAGGGTATCTCTACAGCGCACAAAGGATTACAGAAGGTATCTCTACAGCGCACAAAGGAGTACAGGAAATATCTCTAGAACGTACAAAGGAGTACACGAGGTATCTCTACAGCGTACAAAGGAGTACAGAAGGTATCTCTACAGCGCACAAAGGAGTACAGAAGGTATCTCTACAGCGCACAAAGGAGTACAGAAGGTATCTCTACAGCGCACAAAGGAGTACAGGAAATATCTCTAGAACGTACAAAGGAGTACACGAGGTATCTCTACAGCGTACAAAGGAGTACAGAAGGTATCTCTACAGCGTACAAAGGAGTACAGAAGGTATCTCTACAGCGCACAAAGGAGTACAGAAGGTATCTCTACAGCGCACAAAGGAGTACAGAAGGTATCTCTACAGCGCACAAAGGAGTACAGAAGGTATCTCTACAGCGCACAAAGGAGTACAGGAAATATCTCAAGAACGTACAAAGGAGTACACGAGGTATCTCTACAGCGTACAAAGGAGTACAGAAGGTATCTCTACAGCGCACAGAGGAGTACAGAAGGTATCTCTACAGCGCACAAAGGAGTACAGAAGGTATCTCTACAGCGCACAAAGGAGTACAGAAGGTATCTCTACAGCGTACAAAGGAGTACAGAAGGTATCTCTACAGCGCACAAAGGAGTACAGAAGGTATCTCTACAGCGCACAAAGGAGTACAGGAAATATCTCTAGAACGTACAAAGGAGTACAGGAAATATCTCTAGAACGTACAAAGAAGTACACGAGGTATCTCTACAGCGTAAAAAGGAGTACAGAAGGTATCTCTACAGCGCACAAAGGAGTACAGAAGGTATCTCTACAGCGCACAAAGGAGTACAGAAGGTATCTCTACAGCGCACAAAGGAGTACAAAAGATATCTCTACAGCGCACAAAGGAGTACAGAAGGTATCTCTACAGCTCACAAAGGAGTACAGAAGGTATCTCTACAGCGCACAAAGGAGTACAGAAGGTATCTCTACAGCGTACAAAGGAGTACAGAAGGTATCTCTACAGCGCACAAAGGAGTACAGAAGGTATCTCTACAGCGCACAAAGGAGTACAGGAAACATCTCAAGAACGTACATAAGAGTACAGGAAATATCTCTAGAACGTACAAAGGAGTACACGTGGTATCTCTACAGCGTACAAAGGAGTACAGAAGGTATCTCTACAGCGCACAAAGGAGTACAGAAGGTATCTCTACAGCGCACAAAGGAGTACAGAAGGTATCTCTACAGCGCACAAAGGAGTACAGAAGGTATCTCTACAGCGCACAAAGGAGTACAGAAGGTATCTCTACAGCGCACAAAGGAGTACAGAAGGTACCTCTACAGCGCACAAAGGAGTACAGGAAATATCTCTAGAACGTACAAAGGAGTACACGAGGTATCTCTACAGCGTACAAAGGAGTACAGAAGGTATCTCTACAGCGCACAAAGGAGTACAGAAGGTATCTCTACAGCGCACAAAGGAGTACAGAAGGTATCTCTACAGCGCACAAAGGAGTACAGAAGGTACCTCTACAGCGCAAAAATGAGTACAGGAAATACCTCTAGAACGTACAAAGGAGTACACGAGGTATCTCTACAGCGTACAAAGGAGTACAGAAGGTATCGCTACAGCGCAAAAAGGAGTACAGAAGGTATCTCTACAGCGCACAAAGGAGTACAGAAGGTATCTCTACAGCGCACAAAGGAGTACAGAAGGTATCTCTACAGCGCACAAAGGAGTACAGGAAATATCTCTAGAACGTACAAACGAGTACACGAGGTATCTCTACAGCGTACAAAGGAGTACAGAAGGTATCTCTACAGCGCACAAAGGAGTACAGAAGGTATCTCTACAGCGTACGAAGGAGTACAGAAGGTATCTCTACAGCGCACAAAGGAGTACAGAAGGTATCTCTACAGCGCACAAAGGAGTACAGAAGGTATCTCTACAGCGCACAAAGGAGTACAGAAGGTATCTCTACAGCGCAAAAAGGAGTACAGAAGGTATCTCTACAGCGCACAAAGGAGTACAGAAGGTATCTCTACAGCGCACAAAGGAGTACAGGAAATATCTCTAGAACGTACAAAGGAGTACACGAGGTATCTCTACAGCGTACAAAGGAGTACAGAAGGTATCTCTACAGCGCACAAAGGAGTACAGAAGGTATCTCTACAGCGCACAAAGGAGTCCAGGAAATATCTCTCGAACGTACAAAGGAGTACACGAGGTATCTCTACAGCGCACAAAGGAGTACTGAAGGTATCTCTACAGCGCACAAAGGAGTACAGAAGGTATCTCTACAGCGCACAAAGGAGTACAGGAAATATCTCTAGAACGTACAAAGGAGTACACGAGGTATCTCTACAGCGCACAAAGGAGTACAGAAGGTATCTCTACAGCGCACAAAGGAGTACAGAAGGTATCTCTACAGCGCACAAAGGAGTACAGAAGGTATCTCTACAGCGCACAAAGGAGTACAGAAGGTATCTCTACAGCGCACAAAGGAGTACAGAAGGTATCTCTACAGCGCACAAAGGAGTACAGAAGGTATCTCTACAGCGCACAAAGGAGTACAGAAGGTATCTCTACAGCGCACAAAGGAGTACAGAAGGTATCTCTACAGCGAGCAAAGGAGTACAGGAAATATCTCTAGAACGTACAAAGGAGTACACGAGGTATCTCTACAGCGTACAAAGGAGTACAGAAGGTATCTCTACAGCGCACAAAGGAGTACAGAAGGTATCTCTACAGCGCACAAAGGAGTACAGAAGGTATCTCTACAGCGCACAAAGGAGTACAGAAGGTATCTCTACAGTGCACAAAGGAGTACAGAAGGTATCTCTACAGCGCACAAAGGAGTACAGGAAATATCTCTAGAACGTACAAAGGAGTACACGAGGTATCTCTACAGCGTACAAAGGAGTACAGAAGGTATCTCTACAGCGCACAAAGGAGTACAGAAGGTATCTCTACAGCGCACAAAGGAGTACAGAAGGTATCTCTACAGGGCACAAAGGAGTACAGAAGGTATCTCTACAGCGCACAAAGGAGTACAGGAAATATCTCTAGAACGTACAAAGGAGTACACGAGGTATCTCTACAGCGTACAAAGGAGTACAGAAGGTATCTCTACAGCGCACAAAGGAGTACAGAAGGTATCTCTACAGCGTACGAAGGAGTACAGAAGGTATCTCTACAGCGCACAAAGGAGTACAGAAGGTATCTCTACAGCGCACAAAGGAGTACAGAAGGTATCTCTACAGCGCACAAAGGAGTACAGAAGGTATCTCTACAGCGCTCAAAGGAGTACAGAAGGTATCTCTACAGCGCACAAAGGAGTACAGAAGGTATCTCTACAGCGCACAAAGGAGTACAGGAAATATCTCTAGAACGTACAAAGGAGTACACGAGGTATCTCTACAGCGTACAAAGGAGTACAGAAGGTATCTCTACAGCGCACAAAGGAGTACAGAAGGTATCTCTACAGCGTACGAAGGAGTACAGAAGGTATCTCTACAGCGCACAAACGAGTACAGAAGGTATCTCTACAGCGCACAAAGGAGTACAGAAGGTATCTCTACAGCGCACAAAGAAGTACAGAAGGTATCTCTACAGCGCACAGAGGAGTACAGGAAATATCTCTAGAACGTACAAAGGAGTACACGAGGTATCTCTACAGCGTACAAAGGAGTACAGAAGGTATCTCTACAGCGCACAAAGGAGTACAGAAGGTATCTCTACAGCGCACAAAGGAGTACAGGAAATATCTCTAGAACGTACAAAGAAGTACACGAGGTATCTCTACAGCGCACAAAGGAGTACAGAAGGTATCTCTACAGCGCACAAAGGAGTACAGAAGGTATCTCTACAGCGCACAAAGGAGTACAGGAAATATCTCTAGAACGTACAAAGGAGTACACGAGGTATCTCTACAGCGCACAAAGGAGTACAGAAGGTATCTCTACAGCGCGCAAAGGAGTACAGAAGGTATCTCTATAGCGCACAAAGGAGTACAGAAGGTATCTCTACAGCGCACAAAGGAGTACAGAAGGTATCTCTACAGCGCACAAAGGAGTACAGAAGGTATCTCTACAGCGCACAAAGGAGTACAGAAGGTATCTCTACAGCGCACAAAGGAGTACAGAAGGTATCTCTACAGCGCACAAAGGAGTACAGAAGGTATCTCTACAGCGCACAAAGAAGTACAGAAGGTATCTCTACAGCGCACAAAGGAGTACAGGAAATATCTCTAGAACGTACAAAGGAGTACACGAGGTATCTATACAGCGTACAAAGGAGTACAGAAGGTATCTCTACAGCGCACAAAGGAGTACAGAAGGTATCTCTACAGCGCACAAAGGAGTACAGAAGGTATCTCTACAGCGCACAAAGGAGTACAGAAGGTATCTCTAGAGCGCACAAAGGAGTACAGAAGGTATCTCTACAGCGAACAAAGGAGTACAGGAAATATCTCTAGAACGTACAAAGGAGTACACGAGGTATCTCTACAGCGTACAAAGGAGTACAGAAGGTATCTCTACAGCGCACAAAGGAGTACAGAAGGTATCTCTACAGCGCACAAAGGAGTTCAGAAGGTATCTCTACAGCGCACAAAGGAGTACAGAAGGTATCTCTACAGCGCACAAAGGAGTACAGGAAATATCTCTAGAACGTACAAAGGAGTACACGAGGTATCTCTACAGCGTACAAAGGAGTACAGAAGGTATCTCTAAAGCGCACAAAGGAATACAGAAGGTATCTCTACAGCGCACAGAGGAGTACAGGAAATATCTCTAGAACGTACAAAGGAGTACACGAGGTATCTCTACAGCGCACAAAGGAGTACAGAAGGTATCTCTACAGCGCACAAAGGAGAACAGAAGGTATCTCTACAGCGCACAAAGGAGTACAGGAAATATCTCTAGAACGTACAAAGGAGTACACGAGGTATCTCTACAGCGCACAAAGGAGTACAGAAGGTATCTCTACAGCGCACAAAGGATTACAGAAGGTATCTCTACAGCGCACAAAGGAGTACAGAAGGTATCTCTACAGCGCACAAAGGAGTACAGAAGGTATCTCTACAGCGCACAAAGGAGAACAGAAGGTATCTCTACAGCGCACAAAGGAGTACAGAAGGTATCTCTACAGCGCACAAAGGAGTACAGAAGGTATCTCTACAGCGCACAAACGAGTACAGAAGGTATCTCTACAGCGCACAAAGGAGTACAGAAGGTATCTCAACAGCGCACAAAGGAGTACAGGAAATATCTCTAGAACGTACAAAGGAGTACACGAGGTATCTCTACAGCGTACAAAGGAGTACAGAAGGTATCTCTACAGCGTACAAAGGAGTACAGAAGGTATCTCTACAGCGCACAAAGGAGTACAGAAGGTATCTCTACAGCGCACAAAGGAGTACAGAAGGTATCTCTACAGCGCACAAAGGAGTACAGGAAATATCTCTAGAACGTACAAAGGAGTACACGAGGTATCTCTACAGCGTACGAAGGAGTACAGAAGGTATCTCTACAGCGTACAAAGGAGTACAGAAGGTATCTCTACAGCGCACAAAGAAGTACAGAAGGTATCTCTACAGTGCACAAAGGAGTACAGAAGGTATCTCTACAGCGCACAAAGGAGTACAGAAGGTATCTCTACAGCGCACAAAGGAGTACAGAAGGTATCTCTACAGCGCACAAAGGAGTACAGAAGGTATCTCTACAGCGCACAAAGGAGTACAGAAGGTATCTCTACAGCGCACAAAGGAGTACAGGAAATATCTCTAGAACGTACAAAGGAGTACACGAGGTATCTCTACAGCGTACAAAGGAGTACAAAAGGTATCTCTACAGCGCACAAAGGAGTACAGAAGGAATCTCTACAGCGCACAAAGGAGTACAGAAGGTATCTCTACAGCGCACAAAGGAGTACAGAAGGTATCTCTACAGCACACAAAGGAGTACAGGAAATATCTCTAGAACGTACAAAGGAGTACACGAGGTATCTCCACAGCGTACAAAGAAGTACAGAAGGTATCTCTACAGCGCACAAAGGAGTACAGAAAAATCTCTACAGCGCACAAAAGAGTACAGAAGGTATCTCTACAGCGCACAAAGGAGTACAGAAGGTATCTCTACAGCGCACAAAGGAGTACAGAAGGTATCTCTACAGCGCACAAAGGAGTACAGGAAATATCTCTAGAACGTACAAAGGAGTACACGAGGTATCTCTACAGCGCACAAAGGAGTACAGAAGGTATCTCTACAGCGCACAAAGGAGTACCGAAGGTATCTCTACAGCGCACAAAGGAGTACATGAAATATCTCTAGAACGTACAAAGGAGTACACGAAATATCTCTACAGCGCACAGAGGAGTACAGAAGGTATCTCTACAGCGCACAAAGGAGCACAGAAGGTATCTCTACAGCGCACAAAGGATTACAGAAGGTATCTCTACAGCGCACAAAGGAGTACAGAAGGTATCTCTACAGCGCACAAAGGAGTACAGAAGGTATCTCTACAGCGCACAAAGGAGTACAGAAGGTATCTCTACAGCGCACAAAGGAGTACAGAAGGTATCTCTACAGCGCACAAAGGAGTACAGGAAATATCTCTAGAACGTACAAAGGAGTACACGAGGTATCTCTACAGCGTACAAAGGAGTACAGAAGGTATCTCTACAGCGAACAAAGGAGTACAGAAGGTATCTCTACAGCGCACAAAGGAGAACAGAAGGTATCTCTACAGCGCACAAAGGATTACAGAAGGTATCTCTACAGCGCACAAAGGAGTACAGGAAATATGTCTAGAACGTACAAAGGAGTACACGAGGTATCTCTACAGCGTACAAAGGAGTACAGAAGGTATCTCTACAGCGCACAAAGGAGTACAGAAGGTATCTCTACAGCGAACAAAGGAGTACAGAAGGTATCTCTACAGCGCACAAAGGAGTACAGGAAATATCTCTAGAACGTACAAAGGAGTACACGAGGTATCTCTACAGCGTACAAAGGAGTACAGAAGGTATCTCTACAGCGTACAAAGGAGTACAGAAGGTATCTCTACGGCGCACAAAGGAGTACAAAAGGTATCTCTACAGCGCACAAAGGAGTACAGAAGGTATCTCTACAGCGCACAAAGGAGTACAGAAGGTATCTCTACAGCGCACAAAGGAGTACAGGAAATATCTCTAGAACGTACAAAGGAGTACACGAGGTATCTCTACAGCGTACAAAGGAGTACAGAAGGTATCTCTACAGCGCACAGAGGAGTACAGAAGGTATCTCTACAGCGCACAAAGGAGTACAGAAGGTATCTCTACAGCGCACAAAGGAGTACAGAAGGTATCTCTACAGCGTACAAAGGAGTACAGAAGGTATCTCTACAGCGCACAAAGGAGTACAGAAGGTATCTCTACAGCGCACAAAGGAGTACAGGAAATATCTCTAGAACGTACAAAGGAGTACAGGAAATATCTCTAGAACGTACAAAGAAGTACACGAGGTATCGCTACAGCGTAAAAAGGAATACAGAAGGTATCTCTACAGCGCACAAAGGAGTACAGAAGGTATCTCTACAGCGCACAAAGGAGTACAGAAGGTATCTCTACAGCGCACAAAGGAGTACAAAAGATATTTCTACAGCGCACAAAGGAGTACAGAAGGTATCTCTACAGCTCACAAAGGAGTACAGAAGGTATCTCTACAGCGCACAAAGGAGTACAGAAGGTATCTCTACAGCGTACAAAGGAGTACAGAAGGTATCTCTACAGCGCACAAAGGAGTACAGAAGGTATCTCTACAGCGCACAAAGGAGTAGAGGAAATATCTCTAGAACGTACAAAGGAGTACAGGAAATATCTCTAGAACGTACAAAGGAGTACACGAGGTATCTCTACAGCGTACAAAGGAGTACAGAAGGTATCTCTACAGCGCACAAAGGAGTACAGAAGGTATCTCTACAGCGCACAAAGGAGTACAGAAGGTATCTCTACAGCGCACAAAGGAGTACAGAAGGTATCTCTACAGCGCACAAAGGAGTACAGAAGGTATCTCTACAGCGCACAAAGGAGTACAGGAAATATCTCTAGAACGTACAAAGGAGTACACGAGGTATCTCTACAGCGTACAAAGGAGTACAGAAGGTATCTCTACAGCGCACAAAGGAGTACAGAAGGTATCTCTACAGCGCACAAAGGAGTACAGAAGGTATCTCTACAGCGCACAAAGGAGTACAGAAGGTACCTGTACAGCGCAAAAATGAGTACAGGAAATATCTCTAGAACGTACAAAGGAGTACACGAGGTATCTCTACAGCGTACAAAGGAGTACAAAAGGTATCGCTACAGCGCACAAAGGAGTACAGAAGGTATCTCTACAGCGCACAAAGGAGTACAAAAGGTATCTCTACAGCGCACAAAGGAGTACAGAAGGTATCTCTACAGCGCACAAAGGAGTACAGAAGGTATCTCTACAGCGCACAAAGAAGTACAGGAAATATCTCTAGAACGTACAAAGGAGTACACGAGGTATCTCTACAGCGCACAAAGGAGTACAGAAGGTATCTCTACAGCGCACAAAGGAGTACAGAAGGTATCTCTACAGCGCACAAAGGAGTACAAGAAATATCTCTAGAACGTACAAAGGAGTACACGAGGTATCTCTACAGCGCACAAAGGAGTACAGAAGGTATCTCTACAGCGCACAAAAGAGTACAGAAGGTATTTCTACAGCGCACAAAGGAGTACAAAAGGTATCTCTACAGCGCACAATGGAGTACAGAAGGTATCTCTACAGCGCACAAAGGAGTACAGAAGGTATCTCTACAGCGCACAAAGAAGTACAGAATGTATCTCTACAGCGCACAAAGGAGTACAGAAGGTATCTCTACAGCGCACAAAGGAGTACAGGAAATATCTCTAGAACGTACAAAGGAGTACACGAGGTATCTCTACAGCGTACAAAGGAGTACAGAAGGTATCTCTACAGTGCACAAAGGAGTACAGAAGGTATCTCTACAGCGTACGAAGGAGTACAGAAGGTATCTCTACAGCGCACAAAGGAGTACAGAAGGTATCTCTACAGCGCACAAAGGAGTACAGAAGGTATCTCTACAGCGCAAAAAGGAGTACAGAAGGTATCTCTACAGCGCACAAAGGAGTACAGAAGGTATCTCTACAGCGCACAAAGGAGTACAGGGAATATCTCTAGAACGTACAAAGGAGTACACGAGGTATCTCTACAGCGTACAAAGGAGTACAGAAGGTATCTCTACAGCGCACAAAGGAGTACAGAAGGTATCTCTACAGCGCACAAAGGAGTCCAGGAAATATCTCTCGAACGTACAAAGGAGTACACGAGGTATCTCTACAGCGCACAAAGGAGTACTGAAGGTATCTCTACAGCGCACAAAGGAGTACAGAAGGTATCTCTACAGCGCACAAAGGAGTACAGGAAATATCTCTAGAACGTACAAAGGAGTACACGAGGTATCTCTACAGCGCACAAAGGAGTACAGAAGGTATCTCTACAGCGCACAAAGGAGTACAGAAGGTATCTCTACAGCGCACAAAGGAGTACAGAAGGTATCTCTACAGCGCACGAAGGAGTACAGAAGGTATCTCTACAGCGCACAAAGGAGTACAGAAGGTATCTTTACTGCGCACAAAGGAGTACAGAAGGTATCTCTACAGCGCACAAAGGAGTACAGAAGGTATCTCTACAGCGCACAAAGGAGTACAGAAGGTATCTCTACAGCGCACAAAGGTGTACAGAAGGTATCTCTACAGCGAGCAAAGGAGTACAGGAAATATCTCTAGAACGTACAAAGGAGTACACGAGGTATCTCTACAGCGTACAAAGGAGTACAGAAGGTATCTCTACAGCGCACAAAGGAGTACAGAAGGTATCTCTACAGCGCACAAAGGAGTACAGAAGGTATCTCTACAGCGCACAAATGAGTACAGAAGGTATCTCTACAGCGCACAAAGGAGTACAGGAAATATCTCTAGAACGTACAAAGGAGTACACGAGGTATCTCTACAGCGTACAAAGGAGTACAGAAGGTATCTCTACAGCGCACAAAGGAATACAGAAGGTATCTCTAAAGCGCACAGAGGAGTACAGGAAATATCTCTAGAACGTACAAAGGAGTACACGAGGTATCTCTACAGCGCACAAAGGAGTACAGAAGGTACCTCTACAGCGCACAAAGGAGTACAGAAGGTATCTCTACAGCGCACAAAGGAGTACAGGAAATATCTCTAGAACGTACAAAGGAGTACACGAGGTATCTCTACAGCGCACAAAGGAGTACAGAAGGTATCTCTACAGCGCACAAAGGAGTACAGAAGGTATCTCTACAGCGCACAAAGGAGTACAGAAGGTATCTCTACAGCGCACAAAGGAGTACAGAAGGTATCTCTACAGCGCACAAAGGAGAACAGAAGGTATCTCTACAGCGCACAAAGGAGTACAGAAGGTATCTCTACAGCGCACAAAGGAGTACAGAAGGTATCTCTACAGCGCACAAAGGAGTACAGAAGGTATCTCTACAGCGCACAAAGGAGTACAGAAGGTATCTCTACAGCGCACAAAGGAGTACAGGAAATATCTCTAGAACGTACAAAGGAGTACACGAGGTATCTCAACAGCGTACAAAGGAGTACAGAAGGTATCTCTACAGCGCACAAAGGAGTACAGAAGGTATCTCTACAGCGCACAAAGGAGTACAGAAGGTATCTCTACAGCGCACAAAGGAGTACAGGAAATATCTCTAGAACGTACAGAGAAGTACACGAGGTATCTCTACAGCGTACAAAGGAGTACAGAAGGTATCTCTACAGCGCTCAAAGGAGTACAGAAGGTATCTCTACAGCGCACAAAGGAGTACAGAAGGTATCTCTACAGCGCACAAAGGAGTACAGGAAATATCTCAAGAACGTACAAAGGAGTACACGAGGTATCTCTACAGCGTGCAAAGGAGTATAGAAGGTATCTCTACAGCGTACAAAGGAGTACAGAAGGTATCTCTACAGCGCACAAAGGAGTACAAAAGGTATCTCTACAGCGCACAAAGGAGTACAGAAGGTATCTCTTCAGCGCACAAAGGAGTACAGAAGGTATCTCTACAGCGCACAAAGGAGTACAGGAAATATCTCTAGAACGTACAAAGGAGTACACGAGGTATCTCTACAGCGTACAAAGGAGTACAGAAGGTATCTCTACAGCGCACAAAGGAGTACAGAAGGTATCTCTACAGCGCACAAAGGAGTACAGAAGGTATCTCTACAGCGCACAAAGGAGTACAGAAGGTATCTCTACAGCGTACAAAGGAGTACACGAGGTATCTCTACAGCGCACAAAGGAGTACAGAAGGTATCTCTACAGCGCACAAAGGAGTACAGAAGGTATCTCTACAGCGCACAAAGGAGTACAGAAGGTATCTCTACAGCGCACAAAGAAGTACAGGAAATATCTCTAGAACGTACAAAGGAGTACACGAGGTATCTCTACAGCGTACAAAGGAGTACAGAAGGTATCTCTACAGCGCACAAAGGAGTACAGAAGGTATCTCTACAGCGCACAAAGGAGTACAGAAGGTATCTCTACAGCGCACAAAGGAGTACAGAAAGTATCTCTACAGCGCACAAAGGAGTACAGGAAATATCTCTAGAACGTACAAAGGAGTACACGAGGTATCTCTACAGCGTACAAAGGAGTACAGAAGGTATCTCTACAGCGCACAAAGGAGTACAGAAGGTATCTCTACAGCGCACAAAGGAGTACAGGAAATATCTCTAGAACGTACAAAGGAGTACACGAGGTATCTCTACAGCGCACAAAGGAGTACAGAAGGTATCTCTACAGCGCACAAAGGAGTACAGAAGGTATCTCTACAGCGCACAAAGGAGTACAGAAGGTATCTCTACAGCGCACAAAGGAGTACAGAAGGTATCTCTACAGCGCACAAAGGAGTACAGAACGTATCTCTACAGCGCACAAAGGAGTACAGAAGGTATCTCTACAGCGCACAAAGGAGTACAGAAGGTATCTCTACAGCGCACAAAGGAGTACAGGAAATATCTCTAGAACGTACAAAGGAGTACACGAGGTATCTCTACAGCGTACAAAGGAGTACAGAAGGTATCTCTACAGAGCACAAAGGAGTACAGAAGGTATCTCTACAGCGCACAAAGGAGAACAGAAGGTATCTCTACAGCGCACAAAGGATTACAGAAGGTATCTCTACAGCGCACAAAGGAGTACAGGAAATATCTCTAGAACGTACAAAGGAGTACACGAGGTATCTCTACAGCGTACAAAGGAGTACAGAAGGTATCTCTACAGCGCACAAAGGAGTACAGAAGGTATCTCTACAGCGCACAAAGGAGTACAGAAGGTATCTCTACAGCGCACAAAGGAGTACAGGAAATATCTCTAGAACGTACAAAGGAGTACACGAGGTACCTCTACAGCGTACAAAGGAGTACAGAAGGTATCTCTACAGCGTACAAAGGAGTACAGAAGGTATCTCTACAGCGCACAAAGGAGTACAGAAGGTATCTCTACAGCGCACAAAGGAGTACAGAAGGTATCTCTACAGCGCACAAAGGAGTACAGAAGGTATCTCTACAGCGCACAAAGGAGTACAGGAAATATCTCTAGAACGTACAAAGGAGTACACGAGGTATCTCTACAGCGTACAAAGGAGTACAGAAGGTATCTCTACAGCGCACAAAGGAGTACAGAAGGTATCTCTACAGCGCACAAAGGAGAACAGAAGGTATCTCTACAGCGCACAAAGGATTACAGAAGGTATCTCTACAGCGCACAAAGGAGTACAGGAAATATCTCTAGAACGTACAAAGGAGTACACGAGGTATCTCTACAGCGTACAAAGGAGTACAGAAGGTATCTCTACAGCGCACAAAGGAGTACAGAAGGTATCTCTACAGCGAACAAAGGAGTACAGAAGGTATCTCTACAGCGCACAAAGGAGTACAGGAAATATCTCTAGAACGTACAAAGGAGTACACGAGGTATCTCTACAGCGTACAAAGGAGTACAGAAGGTATCTCTACAGCGTACAAAGGAGTACAGAAGGTATCTCTACGGCGCACAAAGGAGTACAGAAGGTATCTCTACAGCGCACAAAGGAGTACAGAAGGTATCTCTACAGCGCACAAAGGAGTACAGAAGGTATCTCTACAGCGCACAAAGGAGTACAGGAAATATCTCTAGAACGTACAAAGGAGTACACGAGGTATCTCTACAGCGTACAAAGGAGTACAGAAGGTATCTCTACAGCGCACAGAGGAGTACAGAAGGTATCTCTACAGCGCACAAAGGAGTACAGAAGGTATCTCTACAGCGCACAAAGGAGTACAGAAGGTATCTCTACAGCGTACAAAGGAGTACAGAAGGTATCTCTACAGCGCACAAAGGAGTACAGAAGGTATCTCTACAGCGCACAAAGGAGTACAGGAAATATCTCTAGAACGTACAAAGGAGTATAGGAAATATCTCTAGAACGTACAAAGAAGTACACGAGGTATCGCTACAGCGTAAAAAGGAATACAGAAGGTATCTCTACAGCGCACAAAGGAGTACAGAAGGTATCTCTACAGCGCACAAAGGAGTACAGAAGGTATCTCTACAGCGCACAAAGGAGTACAAAAGATATTTCTACAGCGCACAAAGGAGTACAGAAGGTATCTCTACAGCTCACAAAGGAGTACAGAAGGTATCTCTACAGCGCACAAAGGAGTACAGAAGGTATCTCTACAGCGTACAAAGGAGTACAGAAGGTATCTCTACAGCGCACAAAGGAGTACAGAAGGTATCTCTACAGCGCACAAAGGAGTAGAGGAAATATCTCTAGAACGTACAAAGGAGTACAGGAAATATCTCTAGAACGTACAAAGGAGTACACGAGGTATCTCTACAGCGTACAAAGGAGTACAGAAGGGATCTCTACAGCGCACAAAGGAGTACAGAAGGTATCTCTACAGCGCACAAAGGAGTACAGAAGGTATCTCTACAGCGCACAAAGGAGTACAGAAGGTATCTCTACAGCGCACAAAGGAGTACAGAAGGTATCTCTACAGCGCACAAAGGAGTACAGGAAATATCTCTAGAACGTACAAAGGAGTACACGAGGTATCTCTACAGCGTACAAAGGAGTACAGAAGGTATCTCTACAGCGCACAAAGGAGTACAGAAGGTATCTCTACAGCGCACAAAGGAGTACAGAAGGTATCTCTACAGCGCACAAAGGAGTACAGAAGGTACCTGTACAGCGCAAAAATGAGTACAGGAAATATCTCTAGAACGTACAAAGGAGTACACGAGGTATCTCTACAGCGTACAAAGGAGTACAAAAGGTATCGCTACAGCGCACAAAGGAGTACAGAAGGTATCTCTACAGCGCACAAAGGAGTACAGAAGGTATCTCTACAGCGCACAAAGGAGTACAGGAAATATCTCTAGAACGTACAAAGGAGTACACGAGGTATCTCTACAGCGCACAAAGGAGTACAGAAGGTATCTCTACAGCGCACAAAGGAGTACAGAAGGTATCTCTACAGCGCACAAAGGAGTACAAGAAATATCTCTAGAACGTACAAAGGAGTACACGAGGTATCTCTACAGCGCACAAAGGAGTACAGAAGGTATCTCTACAGCGCACAAAGGAGTACAGAAGGTATTTCTACAGCGCACAAAGAAGTACAAAAGGTATCTCTACGGCGCACAATGGAGTACAGAAGGTATCTCTACAGCGCACAAAGGAGTACAGAAGGTATCTCTACAGCGCACAAAGAAGTACAGAATGTATCTCTACAGCGCACAAAGGAGTACAGAAGGTATCTCTACAGCGCACAAAGGAGTACAGGAAATATCTCTAGAACGTACAAAGGAGTACACGAGGTATCTCTACAGCGTACAAAGGAGTACAGAAGGTATCTCTACAGCGCACAAAGGAGTACAGAAGGTATCTCTACAGCGTACGAAGGAGTACAGAAGGTATCTCTACAGCGCACAAAGGAGTACAGAAGGTATCTCTACAGCGCACAAAGGAGTACAGAAGGTATCTCTACAGCGCACAAAGGAGTACAGAAGGTATCTCTACAGCGCAAAAAGGAGTACAGAAGGTATCTCTACAGCGCACAAAGGAGTACAGAAGGTATCTCTACAGCGCACAAAGGAGTACAGGAAATATCTCTAGAACGTACAAAGGAGTACACGAGGTATCTCTACAGCGTACAAAGGAGTACAGAAGGTATCTCTACAGCGCACAAAGGAGTACAGAAGGTATCTCTACAGCGCACAAAGGAGTCCAGGAAATATCTCTCGAACGTACAAAGGAGTACACGAGGTATCTCTACAGCGCACAAAGGAGTACTGAAGGTATCTCTACAGCGCACAAAGGAGTACAGAAGGTATCTCTACAGCGCACAAAGGAGTACAGGAAATATCTCTAGAACGTACAAAGGAGTACACGAGGTATCTCTACAGCGCACAAAGGAGTACAGAAGGTATCTCTACAGCGCACAAAGGAGTACAGAAGGTATCTCTACAGCGCACAAAGGAGTACAGAAGGTATCTCTACAGCGCACGAAGGAGTACAGAAGGTATCTCTACAGCGCACAAAGGAGTACAGAAGGTATCTTTACTGCGCACAAAGGAGTACAGAAGGTATCTCTACAGCGCACAAAGGAGTACAGAAGGTATCTCTACAGCGCACAAAGGAGTACAGAAGGTATCTCTACAGCGCACAAAGGTCTACAGAATGTATCTCTACAGCGAGCAAAGGAGTACAGGAAATATCTCTAGAACGTACAAAGGAGTACACGAGGTATCTCTACAGCGTACAAAGGAGTACAGAAGGTATCTCTACAGCGCACAAAGGAGTACAGAAGGTATCTCTACAGCGCACAAAGGAGTACAGAAGGTATCTCTACAGCGCACAAATGAGTACAGAAGGTATCTCTACAGCGCACAAAGGAGTACAGGAAATATCTCTAGAACGTACAAAGGAGTACACGAGGTATCTCTACAGCGTACAAAGGAGTACAGAAGGTATCTCTACAGCGCACAAAGGAATACAGAAGGTATCTCTAAAGCGCACAGAGGAGTACAGGAAATATCTCTAGAACGTACAAAGGAGTACACGAGGTATCTCTACAGCGCACAAAGGAGTACAGAAGGTACCTCTACAGCGCACAAAGGAGTACAGAAGGTATCTCTACAGCGCACAAAGGAGTACAGGAAATATCTCTAGAACGTACAAAGGAGTACACGAGGTATCTCTACAGCGCACAAAGGAGTACAGAAGGTATCTCTACAGCGCACAAAGGAGTACAGAAGGTATCTCTACAGCGCACAAAGGAGTACAGAAGGTATCTCTACAGCGCACAAAGGAGTACAGAAGGTATCTCTACAGCGCACAAAGGAGAACAGAAGGTATCTCTACAGCGCACAAAGGAGTACAGAAGGTATCTCTACAGCGCACAAAGGAGTACAGAAGGTATCTCTACAGCGCACAAAGGAGTACAGAAGGTATCTCTACAGCGCACAAAGGAGTACAGAAGGTATCTCTACAGCGCACAAAGGAGTACAGGAAATATCTCTAGAACGTACAAAGGAGTACACGAGGTATCTCTACAGCGTACAAAGGAGTACAGAAGGTATCTCTACAGCGCACAAAGGAGTACAGAAGGTATCTCTACAGCGCACAAAGGAGTACAGAAGGTATCTCTACAGCGCACAAAGGAGTACAGGAAATATCTCTAGAACGTACAGAGAAGTACACGAGGTATCTCTACAGCGTACAAAGGAGTACAGAAGGTATCTCTACAGCGCTCAAAGGAGTACAGAAGGTATCTCTACAGCGCACAAAGGAGTACAGAAGGTATCTCTACAGCGCACAAAGGAGTACAGGAAATATCTCAAGAACGTACAAAGGAGTACACGAGGTATCTCTACAGCGTGCAAAGGAGTATAGAAGGTATCTCTACAGCGTACAAAGGAGTACAGAAGGTATCTCTACAGCGCACAAAGGAGTACAAAAGGTATCTCTACAGCGCACAAAGGAGTACAGAAGGTATCTCTTCAGCGCACAAAGGAGTACAGAAGGTATCTCTACAGCGCACAAAGGAGTACAGGAAATATCTCTAGAACGTACAAAGGAGTACACGAGGTATCTCTACAGCGTACAAAGGAGTACAGAAGGTATCTCTACAGCGCACAAAGGAGTACAGAAGGTATCTCTACAGCGCACAAAGGAGTACAGAAGGTATCTCTACAGCGCACAAAGGAGTACAGAAGGTATCTCTACAGCGTACAAAGGAGTACACGAGGTATCTCTACAGCGCACAAAGGAGTACAGAAGGTATCTCTACAGCGCACAAAGGAGTACAGAAGGTATCTCTACAGCGCACAAAGGAGTACAGAAGGTATCTCTACAGCGCACAAAGAAGTACAGGAAATATCTCTAGAACGTACAAAGGAGTACACGAGGTATCTCTACAGCGTACAAAGGAGTACAGAAGGTATCTCTACAGCGCACAAAGGAGTACAGAAGGTATCTCTACAGCGCACAAAGGAGTACAGAAGGTATCTCTACAGCGCACAAAGGAGTACAGAAGGTATCTCTACAGCGCACAAAGGAGTACAGGAAATATCTCTAGAACGTACAAAGGAGTACACGAGGTATCTCTACAGCGTACAAAGGAGTACAGAAGGTATCTCTACAGCGCACAAAGGAGTACAGAAGGTATCTCTACAGCGCACAAAGGAGTACAGGAAATATCTCTAGAACGTACAAAGGAGTACACGAGGTATCTCTACAGCGCACAAAGGAGTACAGAAGGTATCTCTACAGCGCACAAAGGAGTACCGAAGGTATCTCTACAGCGCACAAAGGAGTACAGGAAATATCTCTAGAACGTACAAAGGAGTACACGAGGTATCTCTACAGCGCACAAAGGAGTACAGAAGGTATCTCTACAGCGCACAAAGGAGTACAGAAGGTATCTCTACAGCGCACAAAGGAGTACAGAAGGTATCTCTACAGCGCACAAAGGAGTACAGAAGGTATCTCTACAGCGCACAAAGGAGTACAGAACGTATCTCTACAGCGCACAAAGGAGTACAGAAGGTATCTCTACAGCGCACAAAGGAGTACAGAAGGTATCTCTACAGCGCACAAAGGAGTACAGGAAATATCTCTAGAACGTACAAAGGAGTACACGAGGTATCTCTACAGCGTACAAAGGAGTACAGAAGGTATCTCTACAGAGCACAAAGGAGTACAGAAGGTATCTCTACAGCGCACAAAGGAGAACAGAAGGTATCTCTACAGCGCACAAAGGATTACAGAAGGTATCTCTACAGCGCACAAAGGAGTACAGGAAATATCTCTAGAACGTACAAAGGAGTACACGAGGTATCTCTACAGCGTACAAAGGAGTACAGAAGGTATCTCTACAGCGCACAAAGGAGTACAGAAGGTATCTCTACAGCGCACAAAGGATTACAGAAGGTATCTCTACAGCGCACAAAGGAGTACAGGAAATATCTCTAGAACGTACAAAGGAGTACACGAGGTATCTCTACAGCATACAAAGGAGTACAGAAGGTATCTCTACCGCGTACAAAGGAGTACAGAAGGTATCTCTACAGCGCACAAAGGAGTACAGAAGGTATCTCTACAGCGCACAAAGGAGTACAGAAGGTATCTCTACAGCGCACAAAGGAGTACAGAAGGTATCTCTACAGCGCACAAAGGAGTACAGGAAATATCTCTAGAACGTACAAAGGAGTACACGAGGTATCTCTACAGCGTACAAAGGAGTACAGAAGGTATCTCTACAGCGCACAGAGGAGTACAGAAGGTATCTCTACAGCGCACAAAGGAGTACAGAAGGTATCTCTACAGCGCACAAAGGAGTACAGAAGGTATCTCTACAGCGTACAAAGGAGTACAGAAGGTATCTCTACAGCGCACAAAGGAGTACAGAAGGTATCTCTACAGCGCACAAAGGAGTACAGGAAATATCTCTAGAACGTACAAAGGAGTACAGGAAATATCTCTAGAACGTACAAAGAAGTACACGAGGTATCTCTACAGCGTAGAAAGGAGTACAGAAGGTATCTCTACAGCGCACAAAGGAGTACAGAAGGTATCTCTACAGCGCACAAAGGAGTACAGAAGGTATCTCTACAGCGCACAAAGGAGTACAAAAGATACCTCTACAGCGCACAAAGGAGTACAGAAGGTATCTCTACAGCTCACAAAGGAGTACAGAAGGTATCTCTACAGCGCACAAAGGAGTACAGAAGGTATCTCTACAGCGTACAAAGGAGTACAGAAGGTATCTCTACAGCGCACAAAGGAGTACAGAAGGTATCTCTACAGCGCACAAAGGAGTACAGGAAATATCTCTAGAACGTACAAAAGAGTACAGGAAATATCTCTAGAACGTACAAAGGAGTACACGAGGTATCTCTACAGCGTACAAAGGAGTACAGAAGGTATCTCTACAGTGCACAAAGGAGTACAGAAGGTATCTCTACAGCGCACAAAGGAGTACAGAAGGTATCTCTACAGCGCACAAAGGAGTACAGAAGGTATCTCTACAGCGCACAAAGGAGTACAGAAGGTATCTCTACAGCGCACAAAGGAGTACAGGAAATATCTCTAGAACGTACAAAGGAGTACACGAGGTATCTCTACAGCGTACAAAGGAGTACAGAAGGTATCTCTACAGCGCACAAAGGAGTACAGAAGGTATCCCTACAGCGCACAAAGGAGTACAGAAGGTATTTCTACAGCGCACAAAGGAGTACAGAAGGTACCTCTACAGCGCAAAAATGAGTACAGGAAATATCTCTAGAACGTACAAAGGAGTACACGAGGTATCTCTACAGCGTACAAAGGAGTACAGAAGGTATCGCTACAGCGCACAAAGGAGTACAGAAGGTATCTCTACAGCGCACAAAGGAGTACAGAAGGTATCTCTACAGCGCACAAAGGAGTACAGAAGGTATCTCTACAGCGCACAAAGGAGTACAGAAGGTATCTCTACAGCGCACAAAGGAGTACAGGAAATATCTCTAGAACGTACATAGGAGTACACGAGGTATCTCTACAGCGCACAAAGGAGTACAGAAGGTATCTCTACAGCGCACAAAGGAGTACAGAAGGTATCTCTACAGCGCACAAAGGAGTACAGAAAATATCTCTAGAACGTACAAAGGAGTACACGAGGTATCTCTACAGCGCACAAAGGAGTACAGAAGGTATCTCTACAGCGCACAAAGGAGTACAGAAGGTATTTCTACAGCGCACAAAGGAGTACAGAAGGTATCTCTACAGCGCACAAAGGAGTACAGAAGGTATCTCTACAGCGCACAAAGGAGTACAGAAGGTATCTCTACAGCGCACAAAGAAGTACAGAAGGTATCTCTACAGCGCACAAAGGAGTACAGAAGGTATCTCTACAGCGCACAAAGGAGTACAGGAAATATCTCTAGAACGTACAAAGGAGTACACGAGGTATCTCTACAGCGTACAAAGGAGTACAGAAGGTATCTCTACAGCGCACAAAGGAGTACAGAAGGTATCTCTACAGCGTACGAAGGAGTACAGAAGGTATCTCTACAGCGCACAAAGGAGTACAGAAGGTATCTCTACAGCGCACAAAGGAGTACAGAAGGTATCTCTACATCGCACAAAGGAGTACAGAAGGTATCTCTACAGCGCAAAAAGGAGTACAGAAGGTATCTCTACAGCGCACATAGGAGTACAGAAGGTATCTCTACAGCGCACAAAGGAGTACAGGAAATATCTCTAGAACGTACAAAGGAGTACACGAGGTATCTCTACAGCGTACAAAGGAGTACAGAAGGTATCTCTTGTAGTATCTTGGAATTTCAGCAAGATATAAGGTTTACTGGACAACACTTGTAGATCGGTTAGCCTAGCCGTAAACCAGGCAATTGGATAGCAAAACGAACAGCAGGACGACTAGTAATGTACTGATCTCAAGTTCACACAGCTTGCTCTTAAGTCTAGTTTCGGACAATGAACTTCCGCCCGGCAGTAGGCGCCTTCCGACCTATCCGGCGCTTGTAAATACCAGACGCGCCTCTGCGGTTCCGCCGGAAACTCCGAGCGAGCGAGACTCATAAATCTCCGCAGCCGGAACCTCCATAAATATCCCAAGAGCGTCACTATACAACAACTTCCCTCCCTTTAGATGAATATGTGACAAAGGGAAGGAGGAACTCAACAACCTATTCGTATTACAGGTTTGGTTATTCTGCCTGATCTACGAGGTTCGTTTTGCTCAGGGGAGCTGTTAACAGGCTGAAAAGCAGGAGTCTCTGCTGCTCCACTCCCGGTAGATTCCAAACTACTGTGCAACAGCTGATTTGAATGTCTCTTCCAGATTACATTTAATGCTAATATTTGAACATGAAAGATATTAACAGCAACCTTACTAACAATAATTCCCTTCAACCACTTGGGACCATTTCTTAAATTCAGAGCGAGAACATGATCCCCGACATCAAATTGAGTTACATACATAGGCTTAGACCTGGACACAGAAAATTTAGGATGAACTCTATCTTTGGAAGTAACAAATTTACGATTGTTCAGCGCAACAGAGGGAACAATTTTTGTTACACTATGCGGAATACAATGCGATTGAAATAATGCTTTTGCTAGACGGGATTTGAACGATTCGGAAGAAGATAGTTTTTTCAACAAGTCTTTAATGACTCTTACCCCCCTCTCAGCTTGACCATTGCTTGCTGGAGAGTAGGGCGGAGGTGTGAGGTGCTCAATGCCGTTGGAAATAAGAAAATCTTTGAAGTCTTGAGATGAAAAGTTAGAAGCATTGTCACTTACGAGCACATCACACAGCCCGTTTCTGCTGAAAATCATTCTCAACGCATCGACAGTATCTGACACACTCGTGGATGGTACCACTTCACATTCAATATATTTAGATAGTGCATCTACAGCAATGAAAACAATTTTATTCTCGTAGAAAAAATGATCGACATGAATGCGTTCAAAAGGACGAGAAGGAGTAGGCCATTCTACATTTCTAGACTTAGGTTTTGCTCGATTTAATTGACATTGGGGACAACATTTTACGATGTCTTCAATAGTTTTGTCCATTCCGGGAAACCAAATAACAGATCTGGCCAACGATTTCATGCCACAAATGCCAGGATGTCCATCATGAAATGTTTCAAGGACTAAACTACGCAGTGACTTGGGAATAAAAACCCGTTCTTTATAAAGTATGCAACCCTTCATGATGGTCATCTGAGGTAGCAGGTTCTTAAATTTTGAAAAATTGGGATCAGGTTTAGGAGGCATGCCAAACTTTATGTATTGTTTAAGTTGGCATAGTTCGCTATCCATATCAGTATGAGTTTTTATATTTTCACACGTGACAGGAGTTTTATCAAGAGTGTTCACAGCAAAAATCATTTCGTACGGTTCTAGCTCCCTTACAGTCGTAGGTAGTGGCAGCCTACTGAGACAATCGCTATTTACGTTACATTTGCCTTTCGAATATCTGAAAACATAGTCAAACTGGGAGAGTCTAAGAGCCCATCTCTGAATTCGAGCGGAACAGTTGAGAGGTACACCCTTGTCATGTGCAAAAAGTTTACAAAGAGGTTTCTGATCATTATGGATAATGAACTTAGCACCAAGTAGAAATTTCTTGAATTTCTCCACGCCAAAAACCACACTAAGGCTCTCCCTTTCAATGTTAGAGTAGTTTTGTTCCGCACTATTCAGAGATCTCGAAGCAAATTGAACCGGACACCAATCATGAGAAGGACTAACGCGTTGCATGAGTATGGCAGCAACTCCATAACCCGAACTATCAGTTTCAAGAAGAGTTTCATGGTTGGGATCAAACAACTTTAGAGGTTTATGCGAACGAAAGATGTTCTTAATTTTCTGGACACTCTCGTCCTTTTCTGGAGTCCACCGGAACTGTACATTTTTCTTAAGCAGCGAATACAGAGGATGCATGATATTAGAAAAGTTGGGTACAAAACGACTATAGAAGTTACACAATCCGATGAAAGCTTGCAACTGTTTGAGGTTTTTAGGAACAGGAGCATTGAGAATAGCTTCTACTTTCTCAGAGTTAGGGTGAACACCCTTGTTATCGAAAACGTACCCTAAATAAGACACACGATCAGTTAGAAAGGCACATTTAGACAGATTTAGGCGAATTCCCGCGTTTTCCAGGACAGACAGGACCCTGTCAAGAACTTCCAAATGAGCATCATATGACGAGGTCAAAATGAGGAGGTCATCCTGGTACACAATGATATTATCGATGCCAGAAAGAGTCCTATTCATGAATGCTTGAAAGATGCCAGGGCTTGCACGTAGACCATAGGGTAAGTAATTGTACATAAATAGACCTTCAGAGGTGTTAATGGTCGTAACTTTCTTTGATTCTTCGTCCAACGGAATTTGTAAAAACGCGTTAGACAAATCAATTTTTGAGAAAAACTTAGCGTCTCCGACTTGAGAAATGACATCATCAATAACAGGTAGTACAGATTGAACTGGATTCAGGAAATTGTTAATGGAAGCTGAAAAATCTCCACAGATTCTCACACTGCCGTCAGACTTTAGAACATTAACAGTAGGAGATGCCCATTGGCTATCATACACTTTTGTGATTTTGCCCATACTCTGCAAGCGTTCCAGTTCGGTTTTGACAGAGTCTCTTAGTCTTACAGGAACCGGGCGTGCTTTACAAAATACAGGAACTGCATTAGGCAACACATCAAGATGAACTGTCTCTTTAACGTTAGACTGTGAATCAGATGATAAGTATTCGTCATATTTTAACGACAACTTTTTCGGCAAACTATGACAATCCGTTTTATTTATGGAATCGTATTTGTCAGGAATGACAATGTCTACGTTTAGTTTAGAACAAATATCTCGGCCAAGTAAGTTGATTCTATCATCCTCCACAATGAGAAACTTATGATTAAAACTTACATTTTGGTACATAACCGTTACTGAAGCTTGACCAAGCAGGTTTACCGAGACACCACTGTACCCGAGAATTTTGCTGCATGTAGGATTTACCACAGCACCAACTCTGATTGCATCTCTTTTACGTATAGTTGACACGGCACTGCCGTTATCCAACAAGAATTCAACAGGTTTACTATTTAGGTTGCATGCAATCATAGTGGGCTCTTTAGTGACGGGAATTACAGTGGTGTTTACTCTAAAAAATTAGAATCACTTGGGGAATAATCAGAACACTCATGTAGATGATTACCGTCACCACTTTCGTTCCCCGGTTTTTGCCAAACAGCTTCGTTCTTCTGTAGAGGCATCCGTGAATTCTTCATTAACACGTCTTCTCTTCCGACGATGCCACAGCAACCGCTTCTTCCCGACTGCACTGTGTAAGTGCGAGCTGCGTCAGATTCTCCTCGTGTAGGTCCCCTTCGTGTAGGCATAGCAGAATGAGGCCGAGCTGCAGGTGTAGATTTGCAAACCTTCGAAATGTGGCCTAATTTTCCACATGTGTGACATTTCAATTTCAAAGCATAGCAATTCTTTGCAAGATGCTTTTGCTTGGTTCCGCAGCGAATGCATATGTAGTTCGGCGGGAGTTTTTCTGTAGTGAAATACGATGTAGATGAATCCTCCCGAATAATATCTTGAGCGTCGGAGCTTAATTGTTCGATAAGTTTTGCGTTTTCAACGCATTCGTTGAAGGACTTGCTATCGCACTTCTGTAGAACCGCGCTGAGAATTTGCGCTGAGTGTAGCCCAGCCACGAAGGCATCTCTTAATAAACGATCACGACAGCAATTACCATAATTGCATGCAGATGCTAAGTCATTTAACGTTTTAGCATAACTTTCTATGGATTCATTAGCACCTTGTTTTCTATTTAGAAATGTAACCGATGCACCGACGATGGATTTTTTAATTTCAAATTGTTGTGTTAATTTTTCTTCAAGTTCTTCATATGTAGCCTCAGTGAGTAACGTAGGTTTAATTCTTCGTTGTAGATCAGTAATTATGTTTACAGGCAAAGCTTTGATTAGAATACTAGCTTTTTTACCGCCATTATTTCCTGCTTTCTGAAGAGCGTCTGCACTTTGTACTTTCCAGCGTTCCAAGAATTCACTCACTGTTTCTACTTCCACGTCGAACGGAGGACAGCTGACTGTAGAATATGCCATCTTAATTTTCAGAGCACTTTTAAAGTTCAAATTCACTTCGCAAGTTCGAAGCCTCGTCGCCAATTGTAGTATCTTGGAATTTCAGCAAGATATAAGGTTTACTGGACAACACTTGTAGATCGGTTAGCCTAGCCGTAAACCAGGCAATTGGATAGCAAAACGAACAGCAGGACGACTAGTAATGTACTGATCTCAAGTTCACACAGCTTGCTCTTAAGTCTAGTTTCGGACAATGAACTTCCGCCCGGCAGTAGGCGCCTTCCGACCTATCCGGCGCTTGTAAATACCAGACGCGCCTCTGCGGTTCCGCCGGAAACTCCGAGCGAGCGAGACTCATAAATCTCCGCAGCCGGAACCTCCATAAATATCCCAAGAGCGTCACTATACAACATCTCTACAGCGCACAAAGGAGTACAGAAGGTATCTCTACAGCGCACAAAGGAGTCCAGGAAATATCTCTCGAACGTACAAAGGAGTACACGAGGTATCTCTACAGCGCACAAAGAAGTACTGAAGGTATCTCTACAGCGCACAAAGGAGTACAGAAGGTATCTCTACAGCGCACAAAGGAGTACAGGAAATATCTCTAGAACGTACAAAGGAGTACACGAGGTATCTCTACAGCGCACAAAGGAGTACAGAAGGTATCTCTACAGCGCACAAAGGAGTACAGAAGGTATCTCTACAGCGCACAAAGGAGTACAGAAGGTATCTCTACAGCGCACAAAGGAGTACAGAAGGTATCTCTACAGCGCACAAAGGAGTACAGAAGGTATCTCTACAGCGCACAAAGGAGTACAGAAGGTATCTCTACAGCGCACAAAGGAGTACAGAAGGTATCTCTACAGCGAGCAAAGGAGTACAGGAAATATCTCTAGAACGTACAAAGGAGTACACGAGGTATCTCTACAGCGTACAAAGGAGTACAGAAGGTATTTCTACAGCGCACAAAGGAGTACAGAAGGTATCTCTACAGCGCACAAAGGAGTACAGAAATAATCTCTACAGCGCACAAAGGAGTACAGAAGGTATCTCTACAGCGCACAAAGGAGTACAGAAGGTATCTCTACAGCGCACAAAGGAGTACAGGAAATATCTCTAGAACGTACAAAGGAGTACACGAGGTATCTCTACAGCGTACAAAGGAGTACAGAAGGTATCTCTACAGCGCACAAAGGAGTACAGAAGGTATCTCTACAGCGCACAAAGAAGTACAGAAGGTATCTCTACAGGGCACAAAGGAGTACAGAAGGTATCTCTACAGCGCACAAAGGAGTACAGGAAATATCTCTAGAACGTACAAAGGAGTACACGAGGTATTTCTACAGCGTACAAAGGAGTACAGAAGGTATCTCTACAGCGCACAAAGGAGTACAGAAGGTATCTCTACAGCGTACGAAGGAGTACAGAAGGTATCTCTACAGCGCACAAAGGAGTACAGAAGGTATCTCTACAGGCACAAAGGAGTACAGAAGGTATCTCTACAGCGCACAAAGGAGTACAGAAGGTATCTCTACAGCGCTCAAAGGAGTACAGAAGGTATCTCTACAGCGCACAAAGGAGTACAGAAGGTATCTCTACAGCGCACAAAGGAGTACTGGAAATATCTCTAGAACGTACAAAGGAGTACACGAGGTATCTCTACAGCGTACAAAGGAGTACAGAAGGTATCCCTACAGCGCACAAAGGAGTACAGAAGGTATCTCTACAGCGTACGAAGGAGTACAGAAGGTATCTCTACAGCGCACAAAGGAGTACAGAAGGTATCTCTACAGCGCACAAAGGAGTACAGAAGGTATCTCTACAGCGCACAAACGAGTACAGAAGGTATCTTCAGCGCACAAAGGAGTACAGAAGGTATCTCTACAGCGCACAAAGAAGTACAGAAGGTATCTCTACAGCGCACAGAGGAGTACAGGAAATATCTCTAGAACGTACAAAGGAGTACACGAGGTATCTCTACAGCGTACAAAGGAGTACAGAAGGTATCTCTACAGCGCACAAAGGAGTACAGAAGGTATCTCTACAGCGCACAAAGGAGTACAGGAAATATCTCTAGAACGTACAAAGGAGTACACGAGGTATCTCTACAGCGCACAAAGGAGTACAGAAGGTATCTCTACAGCGCACAAAGGAGTACAGAAGGTATCTCTACAGCGCACAAAGGAGTACAGGAAATATCTCTAGAACGTACAAAGGAGTACACGAGGTATCTTTACAGCGCACAAAGGAGTACAGAAGGTATCTCTACAGCGCACAAAGGAGTACAGAAGGTATCTCTACAGCGCATAAAGGAGTACAGAAGGTATCTCTACAGCGCACAAAGGAGTACAGAAGGTATCTCTACAGCGCACAAAGGAGTACAGAAGGTATCTCTACAGCGCACAAAGGAGTACAGAAGGTATCTCTACAGCGCACAAAGGAGTACAGAAGGTATCTCTACAGCGCACAAAGGAGTACAGAAGGTATCTCTACAGCGCACAAAGAAGTACAGAAGGTATCTCTACAGCGCACAAAGGAGTACAGGAAATATCTCTAGAACGTACAAAGGAGTACACGAGGTATCTATACAGCGTACAAAGGAGTACAGAAGGTATCTCTACAGCGCACAAAGGAGTACAGAAGGTATCTCTACAGCGCACAAAGGAGTACAGAAGGTATCTCTACAGCGCACAAAGGAGTACAGAAGGTATCTCTACAGCGCACAAAGGAGTACAGAAGGTATCTCTACAGCGCACAAAGGAGTACAGGAAATATCTCTAGAACGTACAAAGGAGTACAGAAGGTATCTCTACAGCGCACAAAGGAGTACAGAAGGTATCTCTACAGCGCACAAAGGAGTACAGAAGGTATCTCTACAGCGCTCAAAGGAGTACAGAAGGTATCTCCACAGCGCACAAAGGAGTACAGGAAATATCTCTAGAACGTACAAAGGAGTACAGAAGGTATCTCTACAGCGCACAAAGGAGTACAGAAGGTATCTCTACAGCGCTCAAAGGAGTACAGAAGGTATCTCTACAGCGCACAAAGGAGTACAGAAGGTATCTCTACAGCGCACAAAGGAGTACAGGAAATATCTCTAGAACGTACAAAGGAGTACACGAGGTATCTCTACAGCGTACAAAGGAGTACAGAAGGTATCCCTACAGCGCACAAACTAATACAGAAGGTATCTCTACAGCGCACAGAGGAGTACAGGAAATATCTCTAGAACGTACAAAGGAGTACACGAGGTATCTCTACAGCGCACAAAGGAGTACAGAAGGTATCTCTACAGCGCACAGAGGAGTACAGAAGGTATCTCTACAGCGCACAAAGGAGTACAGGAAATATCTCTAGAACGTACAAAGGAGTACACGAGGTATCTCTACAGCGCACAAAGGAGTACAGAAGGTATCTCTACAGCGCACAAAGGAGTACAGAAGGTATCTCTACAGCGCACAAAGGGGTACAGAAGGTATCTCTTCAGCGCACAAAGGAGTACAGAAGGTATCTCTACAGCGCACAAAGGAGAACAGAAGGTATCTCTACAGCGCACAAAGGAGTACAGAAGGTATCTCTACAGCGCACAAAGGAGTACAGAAGGTATCTCTACAGCGCACAAAGGAGTACAGAAGGTATCTCTACAGCGCACAAAGGAGTACAGAAGGTATCTCTACAGCGCACAAAGGAGTACAGGAAATATCTCTAGAACGTACAAAGGAGTACACGAGGTATCTCTACAGCGTACAAAGGAGTACAGAAGGTATCTCTACAGCGTACAAAGGAGTACAGAAGGTATCTCTACAGCGCACGAAGGAGTACAGAAGTTATCTCTACAGCGCACAAAGGAGTACAGAAGGTACCTCTACAGCGCACAAAGGAGTACAGGAAATATCTCTAGAACGTACAAAGGAGAACACGAGGTATCTCTACAGCGTACAAAGGAGTACAGAAGGTATCTCTACAGCGTACAAAGGAGTACAGAAGGTATCTCTACAGCGCACAAAGAAGTACAGAAGGTATCTCTACAGTGCACAAAGGAGTACAGAAGGTATCTCTACAGCGCACAAAGGAGTACAGAAGGTATCTCTACAGCGCACAAAGGAGTACAGAAGGTATCTCTACAGCGCACAAAGGAGTACAGAAAGTATCTCTACAGCGCACAAAGGAGTACAGAAGGTATCTCTACAGCGCACAAAGGAGTACAGGAAATATCTCTAGAACGTACAAAGGAGTACACGAGGTATCTCTACAGCGTACAAAGGAGTTCAAAAGGTATCTCTACAGCGCACAAAGGAGTACAGAAGGAATCTCTACAGCGCACAAAGGAGTACAGAAGGTATCTCTACAGCGCACAAAGGAGTACAGAAGGTATCTCTACAGCACACAAAGGAGTACAGGAAATATCTCTAGAACGTACAAAGGAGTACACGAGGTATCTCTACAGCGTACAAAGAAGTACAGAAGGTATCTCTACAGCGCACAAAGGAGTACAGAAGGTATCTCTACAGCGCACAAAAGAGTACAGAAGGTATCTCTACTGCGCACAAAGGAGTACAGAAGGTATCTCTACAGCGCACAAAGGAGTACAGAAGGTATCTCTACAGCGCACAAAGGAGTACAGAAGGTATCTCTACAGCGCACAAAGGAGTACAGGAAATATCTCTAGAACGTACAAAGGAGTACACGAGGTATCTCTACAGCGTACAAAGGAGTTCAAAAGGTATCTCTACAGCGCACAAAGGAGTACAGAAGGAATCTCTACAGCGCACAAAGGAGTACAGAAGGTATCTCTACAGCGCACAAAGGAGTACAGAAGGTATCTCTACAGCACACAAAGGAGTACAGGAAATATCTCTAGAACGTACAAAGGAGTACACGAGGTATCTCTACAGCGTACAAAGGAGTACAGAAGGTATCTCTACAGCGCAAAAAGAAGTACAGAAGGTATCTCTACAGCGCACAAAGGAGTACAGAAGGTATCTCTACAGCGCACAAAGGAGTACAGGAAATATCTCTAGAACGTACAAAGGAGTACACGAGGTATCTCTACAGCGTACAAAGGAGTACAGAAGGTATCTCTACAGCGCACAAAGGAGTACAGAAGGTATCTCTACAGCGTGCGAAGGAGTACAGAGGTATCTCTACAGCGCACAAAGGAGTACAGAAGGTATCTCTACAGCACACAAAGGAGTACAGAAGGTATCTCTACAGCGCACAAAGGAGTACAGAAGGTATCTCTACAGCGCAAAAAGGAGTACAGAAGGTATCTCTACAGCGCACATAGGAGTACAGAAGGTATCTCTACAGCGCACAAAGGAGTACAGGAAATATCTCTAGAACGTACGAAGGAGTACACGAGGTATCTCTACAGCGTACAAAGGAGTACAGAAGGTATCTCTACAGCGCACAAAGGAGTACAGAAGGTATCTCTACAGCGCACAAAGGAGTCCAGGAAATATCTCTCGAACGTACAAAGGAGTACACGAGGTATCTCTACAGCGCACAAAGAAGTACTGAAGGTATCTCTACAGCGCACAAAGGAGTACAGAAGGTATCTCTACAGCGCACAAAGGAGTACAGGAAATATCTCTAGAACGTACAAAGGAGTACACGAGGTATCTCTACAGCGCACAAAGGAGTACAGAAGGTATCTCTACAGCGCACAAAGGAGTACAGAAGGTATCTCTACAGCGCACAAAGGAGTACAGAAGGTATCTCTACAGCGCACAAAGGAGTACAGAAGGTATCTCTACAGCGCACAAAGGAGTACAGAAGGTATCTCTACAGCGCACAAAGGAGTACAGAAGGTATCTCTACAGCGCACAAAGGAGTACAAAAGGTATCTCTACAGCGCACAAAGGAGTACAGAAGGTATCTCTACAGCGCACAAAGGAGTACAGGAAATATCTCTAGAACGTACAAAGGAGTACACGAGGTATCTCTACAGCGTACAAAGGAGTACAGAAGGTATCTCTACAGCGCACAAAGGAGTACAGAAGGTATCTCTACAGCGCACAAAGAAGTACAGAAGGTATCTCTACAGGGCACAAAGGAGTACAGAAGGTATCTCTACAGCGCACAAAGGAGTACAGGAAATATCTCTAGAACGTACAAAGGAGTACACGAGGTATTTCTACAGCGTACAAAGGAGTACAGAAGGTATCTCTACAGTGCACAAAGGAGTACAGAAGGTATCTCTACAGCGTACGAAGGAGTACAGAAGGTATCTCTACAGCGCACAAAGGAGTACAGAAGGTATCTCTACAGGCACAAAGGAGTACAGAAGGTATCTCTACAGCGCACAAAGGAGTACAGAAGGTATCTCTACAGCGCTCAAAGGAGTACAGAAGGTATCTCTACAGCGCACAAAGGAGTACAGAAGGTATCTCTACAGCGCACAAAGGAGTACTGGAAATATCTCTAGAACGTACAAAGGAGTACACGAGGTATCTCTACAGCGTACAAAGGAGTACAGAAGGTATCTCTACAGCGCACAAAGGAGTACAGAAGGTATCTCTACAGCGTACGAAGGAGTACAGAAGGTATCTCTACAGCGCACAAAGGAGTACAGAAGGTATCTCTACAGCGCACAAAGAAGTACAGAAGGTATCTCTACAGCGCACAAACGAGTACAGAAGGTATCTTCAGCGCACAAAGGAGTACAGAAGGTATCTCTACAGCGCACAAAGAAGTACAGAAGGTATCTCTACAGCGCACAGAGGAGTACAGGAAATATCTCTAGAACGTACAAAGGAGTACACGAGGTATCTCTACAGCGTACAAAGGAGTACAGAAGGTATCTCTACAGCGCACAAAGGAGTACAGAAGGTATCTCTACAGCGCACAAAGGAGTACAGGAAATATCTCTAGAACGTACAAAGGAGTACACGAGGTATCTCTACAGCGCACAAAGGAGTACAGAAGGTATCTCTACAGCGCACAAAGGAGTACAGAAGGTGTCTCTACAGCGCACAAAGGAGTACAGGAAATATCTCTAGAACGTGCAAAGGAGTACACGAGGTATCTTTACAGCGCACAAAGGAGTACAGAAGGTATCTCTACAGCGCACAAAGGAGTACAGAAGGTATCTCTACAGCGCATAAAGGAGTACAGAAGGTATCTCTACAGCGCACAAAGGAGTACAGAAGGTATCTCTACAGCGCACAAAGGAGTACAGAAGGTATCTCTACAGCGCACAAAGGAGTACAGAAGGTATCTCTACAGCGCACAAAGGAGTACAGAAGGTATCTCTACAGCGCACAAAGGAGTACAGAAGGTATCTCTACAGCGCACAAAGAAGTACAGAAGGTATCTCTACAGCGCACAAAGGAGTACAGGAAATATCTCTAGAACGTACAAAGGAGTACACGAGGTATCTATACAGCGTACAAAGGAGTACAGAAGGTATCTCTACAGCGCACAAAGGAGTACAGAAGGTATCTCTACAGCGCACAAAGGAGTACAGAAGGTATCTCTACAGCGCACAAAGGAGTACAGAAGGTATCTCTACAGCGCACAAAGGAGTACAGAAGGTATCTCTACAGCGCACAAAGGAGTACAGGAAATATCTCTAGAACGTACGAAGGAGTACAGAAGGTATCTCTACAGCGCACAAAGGAGTACAGAAGGTATCTCTACAGCGCACAAAGGAGTACAGAAGGTATCTCTACAGCGCTCAAAGGAGTACAGAAGGTATCTCCACAGCGCACAAAGGAGTACAGGAAATATCTCTAGAACGTACAAAGGAGTACAGAAGGTATCTCTACAGCGCACAAAGGAGTACAGAAGGTATCTCTACAGCGCTCAAAGGAGTACAGAAGGTATCTCTACAGCGCACAAAGGAGTACAGAAGGTATCTCTACAGCGCACAAAGGAGTACAGGAAATATCTCTAGAACGTACAAAGGAGTACACGAGGTATATCTACAGCGTACAAAGGAGTACAGAAGGTATCCCTACAGCGCACAAACTAATACAGAAGGTATCTCTACAGCGCACAGAGGAGTACAGGAAATATCTCTAGAACGTACAAAGGAGTACACGAGGTATCTCTACAGCGCACAAAGGAGTACAGAAGGTATCTCTACAGCGCACAGAGGAGTACAGAAGGTATCTCTACAGCGCACAAAGGAGTACAGGAAATATCTCTAGAACGTACAAAGGAGTACACGAGGTATCTCTACAGCGCACAAAGGAGTACAGAAGGTATCTCTACAGCGCACAAAGGAGTACAGAAGGTATCTCTACAGCGCACAAAGGAGTACAGAAGGTATCTCTACAGCGCACAAAGGAGTACAGAAGGTATCTCTACAGCGCACAAAGGAGAACAGAAGGTATCTCTACAGCGCACAAAGGAGTACAGAAGGTATCTCTACAGCGCACAAAGGAGTACAGAAGGTATCTCTACAGCGCACAAAGGAGTACAGAAGGTATCTCTACAGCGCACAAAGGAGTACAGAAGGTATCTCTACAGCGCACAAAGGAGTACAGGAAATATCTCTAGAACGTACAAAGGAGTACACGAGGTATCTCTACAGCGTACAAAGGAGTACAGAAGGTATCTCTACAGCGTACAAAGGAGTACAGAAGGTATCTCTACAGCGCACAAAGGAGTACAGATGTTATCTCTACAGCGCACAAAGGAGTACAGAAGGTACCTCTACAGCGCACAAAGGAGTACAGGAAATATCTCTAGAACGTACAAAGGAGAACACGAGGTATCTCTACAGCGTACAAAGGAGTACAGAAGGTATCTCTACAGCGTACAAAGGAGTACAGAAGGTATCTCTACAGCGCACAAAGAAGTACAGAAGGTATCTCTACAGTGCACAAAGGAGTACAGAAGGTATCTCTACAGCGCACAAAGGAGTACAGAAGGTATCTCTACAGCGCACAAAGGAGTACAGAAGGTATCTCTACAGCGCACAAAGGAGTACAGAAAGTATCTCTACAGCGCACAAAGGAGTACAGAAGGTATCTCTACAGCGCACAAAGGAGTACAGGAAATATCTCTAGAACGTACGAAGGAGTACACGAGGTATCTCTACAGCGTACAAAGGAGTTCAAAAGGTATCTCTACAGCGCACAAAGGAGTACAGAAGGAATCTCTACAGCGCACAAAGGAGTACAGAAGGTATCTCTACAGCGCACAAAGGAGTACAGAAGGTATCTCTACAGCACACAAAGGAGTACAGGAAATATCTCTAGAACGTACAAAGGAGTACACGAGGTATCTCTACAGCGTACAAAGAAGTACAGAAGGTATCTCTACAGCGCACAAAGGAGTACAGAAGGTATCTCTAAAGCGCACAAAAGAGTACAGAAGGTATCTCTACAGCGCACAAAGGAGTACAGAAGGTATCTCTACAGCGCACAAAGGAGTACACGAGGTATCTCTACAGCGTACAAAGGAGTACAGAAGGTATCTCTACAGCGCACAAAGGAGTACAGAAGGTATCTCTACAGCGCACAAAGGAGTACAGAAGGTATCTCTACAGCGCACAAAGGAGTACAGGAAATATCTCTAGAACGTACAAAGGAGTACACGAGGTATCTCTACAGCGTACAAAGGAGTACAGAAGGTATCTCTACAGCGTACAAAGGAGTACAGAAGGTATCTCTACAGCGCACAAAGGAGTACAGAAGGTATCTCTGCAGCGCCCAAAGGAGTACAGAAGGTATCTCTACAGCGCAAAAAGGAGTACAGAAGGTATCTCTACAGCGCACAAAGGAGTACAGGAAATATCTCTAGAACGTACAAAGGTGTACACGAGGTATCTCTACAGCGTACAAAGGAGTACAGAAGGTATCTCTACAGCGCACAGAGGAGTACAGAAGGTATCTCTACAGCTCACAAAGGAGTACAGAAGGTATCTCTACAGCGCACAAAGGAGTACAGAAGGTATCTCTACAGCGTAGAAAGGAGTACAGAAGGTATCTCTACAGCGCACAAAGGAGTACAGAAGGTATCTCTACAGCACACAAAGGAGTGCAGGAAATATCTCTAGAACGTACAAAGGAGTACAGGAAATATCTCTAGAACGTACAAAGGAGTACACGAGGTATCTCTACAGCGTACAAAGGAGTACAGAAGGTATCTCTACAGCGCACAAAGGAGTACAGAAGGTATCTCTACAGCGCACAAAGGAGTACAGAAGGTACCTCTACAGCGCAAAAATGAGTACAGGAAATATCTCTAGAACCTACAAAGGAGTACACGAGGTATCTCTACAGCGTACAAAGGAGTACAGAAGGTATCGCTACAGCGCACAAAGGAGTACAGAAGGTATCTCTACAGCGCACAAAGGAGTACAGAAGGTATCTCTACAGCGCACAAGGGAGTACAGAAGGTATCTCTACAGCGCACAAAGGAGTACAGAAGGTATCTCTACAGCGCACAAAGGAGTACAGGAAATATCTCTAGAACGTACAAAGGAGTACACGAGGTATCTCTACAGCGCACAAAGGAGTACAGAAGGTATCTCTACAGCGCACAAAGGAGTACAGAAGGTATCTCTACAGCGCACAAAGGAGTACAGGAAATATCTCTAGAACGCACAAAGGAGTACACGAGGTATCTCTACAGCGCACAAAGGAGTACAGAAGGTATCTCTACAGCGCACAGAGGAGTACAAAAGGTATTTCTACAGCGCACAAAGGAGTACAGAAGGTATCTCTACAGCGCACAAATGAGTACAGAAGGTATCTCTACAGCGCACAAAGGAGTACAGAAGGTATCTCTACAGCGCACAAAGAAGTACAGAAGGTATCTCTACAGCGCACAAAGGAGTACAGAAGGTATCTCTACAGCGTACAAAGGAGTACAGAAGGTATCTCTACAGCGCACAAAGGAGTACAGAAGGTATCTCTACAGCGTACGAAGGAGTACAGAAGGTATCTCTACAGCGCACAAAGGAGTACAGAAGGTATCTCTACAGCGCACAAAGGAGTACAGAAGGTATCTCTACAGCGCACAAAGGAGTACAGAAGGTATCTCTACAGCGCAAAAAGGAGTACAGAAGGTATCTCTACAGCGCACAAAGGAGTACAGAAGGTATCTCTACAGCGCTCAAAGGAGTACAGGAAATATCTCTAGAACGTACAAAGGAGTACACGAGGTATCTCTACAGCGTACAAAGGAGTACAGAAGGTATCTCTACAGCGCACAAAGGAGTACAGAAGGTATCTCTACAGCGCACAAAGGAGTCCAGGAAATATCTCTCGAACGTACAAAGGAGTACACGAGGTATCTCTACAGCGCACAAAGGAGTACTGAAGGTATCTCTACAGCGCACAAAGGAGTACAGAAGGTATCTCTACAGCGCACAAAGGAGTACAGGAAATATCTCTAGAACGTACAAAGGAGTACACGAGGTATCTCTACAGCGCACAAAGGAGTACAGAAGGTATCTCTACAGCGCACAAAGGAGTACAGAAGGTATCTCTACAGCGCACAAAGGAGTACAGAAGGTATCTCTACAGCGCACAAAGGAGTACAGAAGGTATCTCTACAGCGCACAAAGGAGTACAGAAGGTATCTCTACAGCGCACAAAGGAGTACAGAAGGTATCTCTACAGCGCACAAAGGAGTACAGAAGGTATCTTTACAGCGCACAAAGGAGTACAGAAGGTATCTCTACAGCGCACAAAGGAGTACAGAAGGTATCTCTACAGCGCACAAAGGAGTACAGAAGGTATCTCTACAGCGCACAAAGGAGTACAGAAGGTATCTCTACAGCGAGCAAAGGAGTACAGGAAATATCTCTAGAACGTACAAAGGAGTACACGAGGTATCTCTACAGCGTACAAAGGAGTACAGAAGGTATCTCTACAGCGCACAAAGGAGTACAGAAGGTATCTCTACAGCGCACAAAGGAGTACAGAAGGTATCTCTACAGCGCACGAAGGAGTACAGAAGGTATCTCTACAGCGCACAAAGGAGTACAGAAGGTATCTCTACAGCGCACAAAGGAGTACAGGAAATATCTCTAGAACGTACAAAGGAGTACACGAGGTATCTCTACAGCGTACAAAGGAGTACAGAAGGTATCTCTACAGCGCACAAAGGAGTACAGAAGGTATCTCTACAGCGCACAAAGGAGTACAGAAGGTATCTCTACAGGGCACAAAGGAGTACAGAAGGTATCTCTACAGCGCACAAAGGAGTACAGGAAATATCTCTAGAACGTACAAAGGAGTACACGAGGTATCTCTACAGCGTACAAAGGAGTACAGAAGGTATCTCTACAGCGCACAAAGGAGTACAGAAGGTATCTCTACAGCGTACTAGGAGTACAGAAGGTATCTCTACAGCGCACAAAGGAGTACAGAAGGTATCTCTACAGCGCACAAAGGAGTACAGAAGGTATCTCTACAGCGCACAAAGGAGTACAGAAGGTATCTCTACAGCGCTCAAAGGAGTACAGAAGGTATCTCTACAGCGCACAAAGGAGTACAGAAGGTATCTCTACAGCGCACAAAGGAGTACAGGAAATATCTCTAGAACGTACAAAGGAGTACACGAGGTATCTCTACAGCGTACAAAGGAGTACAGAAGGTATCTCTACAGCGCACAAAGGAGTACAGAAGGTATCTCTACAGCGTACGAAGGAGTACAGAAGGTATCTCTACAGCGCACAAAGGAGTACAGAAGGTATCTCTACAGCGCACAAAGGAGTACAGAAGGTATCTCTACAGCGCACAAACGAGTACAGAAGGTATCTCTACAGCGCACAAAGGAGTACAGAAGGTATCTCTACAGCGCACAAAGAAGTAAAGAAGGTATCTCTACAGCGCACAGAGGAGTACAGGAAATATCTCTAGAACGTACAAAGGAGTACACGAGGTATCTCTACAGCGTACAAAGGAGTACAGAAGGTATCTCTACAGCGCACAAAGGAGTACAGAAGGTATCTCTACAGCGCACAAAGGAGTACAGGAAATATCTCTAGAACATACAAAGGAGTACACGAGGTATCTCTACAGCGCACAAAGGAGTACAGAAGGTATCTCTACAGCGCACAAAGGAGTACAGAAGGTATCTCTACAGCGCACAAAGGAGTACAGGAAATATCTCTAGAACGTACAAAGGAGTACACGAGGTATCTCTACAGCGCACAAAGGAGTACAGAAGGTATCTCTACAGCGCACAAAGGAGTACAGAAGGTATCTCTACAGCGCACAAAGGAGTACAGAAGGTATCTCTACAGCGCACAAAGGAGTACAGAAGATATCTCTACAGCGCACAAAGGAGTACAGAAGGTGTCTCTACAGCGCACAAAGGAGTACAGAAGGTATCTCTACAGCGCACAAAGGAGTACAGAAGGTATCTCTACAGCGCACAAAGGAGTACAGAAGGTATCTCTACAGCGCACAAAGAAGTACAGAAGGTATCTCTACAGCGCTCAAAGGAGTACAGGAAATATCTCTAGAACGTACAAAGGAGTACACGAGGTATCTATACAGCGTACAAAGGAGTACAGAAGGTATCTCTACAGCGCACAAAGGAGTACAGAAGGTATCTCTACAGCGCACAAAGGAGTACAGAAGGTATCTCTACAGCGCACAAAGGAGTACAGAAGGTATCTCTACAGCGCACAAAGGAGTACAGAAGGTATCTCTACAGCGCACAAAGGAGTACAGGAAATATCTCTAGAACGTACAAAGGAGTACACGAGGTATCTCTACAGCGTACAAAGGAGTACAGAAGGTATCTCTACAGCGCACAAAGGAGTACAGAAGGTATCTCTACAGCGCACAAAGGAGTACAGAAGGTATCTCTACAGCGCACAAAGGAGTACAGAAGGTATCTCTACAGCGCACAAAGGAGTACAGGAAATATCTCTAGAACGTAAAAAGGAGTACACGAGGTATCTCTACAGCGTACAAAGGAGTACAGAAGGTATCTCTACAGCGCACAAAGGAATACAGAAGGTATCTCTACAGCGCACAGAGGAGTACAGGAAATATCTCTAGAACGTACAAAGGAGTACACGAGGTATCACTACAGCGCACAAAGGAGTACAGAAGGTATCTCTACAGCGCACAAAGGAGTACAGAAGGTATCTCTACAGCGCACAAAGTAGTACAGGAAATATCTCTAGAACGTACAAAGGAGTACACGAGGTATCTCTACAGCGCACAAAGGAGTACAGAAGGTATCTCTACAGCGCACAAAGGAGTACAGAAGGTATCTCTACAGCGCACAAAGGAGTACAGAAGGTATCTCTACAGCGCACAAAGGAGTACAGAAGGTATCTCTACAGCGCACAAAGGAGAACAGAAGGTATCTCTACAGCGCACAAAGGAGTACAGAAGGTATCTCTACCGCGCACAAAGGAGTACAGAAGGTATCTCTACAGCGCACAAAGGAGTACAGAAGGTATCTCTACAGCGCACAAAGGAGTACAGAAGGTATCTCTACAGCGCACAAAGGAGTACAGGAAATATCTCTAGAACGTACAAAGGAGTACACGAGGTATCTCTACAGCGTACAAAGGAGTACAGAAGGTATCTCTACAGCGTACAAAGGAGTACAGAAGGTATCTCTACAGCGCACAAAGGAAGAAGGTATCTCTACAGCGTACAAAGGAGTACAGAAGGTATCTCTACAGCGCACAAAGGAGTACAGAAGGTATCTCTACAGTGCACAAAGGAGTACAGAAGGTATCTCTACAGCGCACAAAGGAGTACAGAAGGTATCTCTACAGCGCACAAAGGAGTACAGAAGGTATCTCTACAGCGCACAAAGGAGTACAGAAGGTATCTCTACAGCGCACAAAGAAGTACAGAAGGTATCTCTACAGCGCACAAAGGAGTACAGAAGGTATCTCTACAGCGCACAAAGGAGTACAGAAGGTATCTCTACAGCGCACAAAGAAGTACAGAAGGTATCTCTACAGCGCACAAAGGAGTACAGGAAATATCTCTAGAACGTACAAAGGAGTACACGAGGTATCTCTACAGCGTACAAAGGAGTACAAAAGGTATCTCTACAGCGCACAAAGGAGTACAGAAGGAATCTCTACAGCGCACAAAGGAGTACAGAAGGTATCTCTACAGCGCACAAAGGAGTACAGAAGGTATCTCTACAGCACACAAAGGAGTACAGGAAATATCTCTAGAACGTACAAAGGAGTACACGAGGTATCTCTACAGCGTACAAAGAAGTACAGAAGGTATCTCTACAGCGCACAGAGGAGTACAGAAGGTATCTCTACAGCGCACAAAAGAGTACAGAAGGTATCTCTACAGCGCACAAAGGAGTACAGAAGGTATCTCTACAGCGCACAAAGGAGTACAGAAGGTATCTCTACAGCGCACAAAGGAGTACAGGAAATATCTCTAGAACGTACAAAGGAGTACACGAGGTATCTCTGCAGCGCACAAAGAAGTACAGAAGGTATCTCTACAGCGCACAAAGGAGTACAGAAGGTATCTCTACAGCGCACAAAGGAGTACAGGAAATATCTTTAGAACTTACAAAGGAGTACACGAGGTATCTCTACAGCGCACAAAGGAGTACAGAAATTATCTCTACAGCGCACAAAGGAGTACAGAAGGTATCTCTACAGCGCACAAAGGAGTACAGAAGGTATGTCTACAGCGCACAAAGGAGTACAGAAGGTATCTCTGCAGCGCGCAAATTAGTACAGAAGGTATCTCTACAGCGCACAAAGGAGTACAGAAGGTATCTCTACAGCGCACAGAGGAGTACAGAAGGTATCTCTACAGCGCACAAAGGAGTACAGAAGGTATCTCTACAGCGCACAAAGAAGTACAGAAGGTATCTCTACAGCGCACAAAGGAGTACAGAAGGTATCTCTACAGCGCACAAAGGAGTACAGGAAATATCTTTAGAACGTACAAAGGAGTACACGAGGTATCTCTACAGCGCACAAAGGAGTACAGAAGGTATCTCTACAGCGCACAAAGGAGTACAGAAGGTATCTCTACAGCGCGCAAAGGAGTACAGAAGGTATCTCTACAGCGCACAAAGGAGTACAGAAGGTATCTCTACAGCGCACAAAGGAGTACAGAAGGTATCTCTACAGCGCACAAAGGAGTACAGGAAATATCTCTAGAACGTACAAAGGAGTACACGAGGTATCTCTACAGCGTACAAAGGAGTACAGAAGGTATATCTACAGCGCACAAAGGAGTACAGAAGGTATCCCTACAGCGTACAAAGGAGTACAGAAGGTATCTCTACAGCGCACAAAGGAGTACAGAAGGTATCTCTACAGCGCACAAAGGAGTACAGAAGGTATCTCTACAGCGCACAAAGGAGTACAGAAGGTATCTCTACAGCGCACAAAGGAGTACAGGAAATATCTCTAGAACGTACAAAGGAGTACACGAGGTATCTCTACAGCGTACAAAGGAGTACAGAAGGTATCTCTACAGCGTACAAAGGAGTACAGAAGGTATCTCTACAGCGCACAAAGGAGTACAGAAGGTATCTCTACAGCGCACAAAGAAGTACAGAAGGTATCTCTACAGCGCACAAAGGAGTACAGAAGGTATCTCTACAGCGCACAAAGGAGTACAGGAAATATCTTTAGAACGTACAAAGGAGTACACGAGGTATCTCTACAGCGTACAAAGGAGTACAGAAGGTATCTCTACAGCGCACAAAGGAGTACAGAAGGTATCTCTACAGCGCACAAAGGAGTACAGAAGTTATCTCTACAGCGCACAAAGGAGTACAGGAAATATCTCTAGAACGTACAAAGGAGTACACGAGGTATCTCTACAGCGCACAAAGGAGTACAGAAGGTATCTCTACAGCGCACAAAGGAGTACAGAAGGTATCTCTACAGAGCACAAAGGAGTACAGAAGGTATCTCTACAGCGCACAAAGGAGTACAGAAGGTATCTCTACAGCGCACAAAGGAGTACAGAAGGTATCTCTACAGCGCACAAAGGAGTACAGGAAATATCTCTAGAACGTACAAAGGAGTACACGAGGTATCTCTACAGCGTACAAAGAAGTACAAAAGGTATCTCTACAGCGCACAAAGGAGTACAGACGGTATCTCTATAGCGCACAAAGGAGTACAGAAGGTATCTCTACAGCGCACAAAGGAGTACAGAAGGTATCTCTACAGCGCACAAAGGAGTACAGAAGGTATCTCTACAGCGCACAAAGGAGTTCAGGAAATATCTCTAGAACGTACAAAGGAGTACACGAGGTATCTCTACAGCGTACAAAGGAGTACAGAAGGTATCTCTACAGCGCACAAAGGAGTACAGAAGGTATCTCTACAGCGCACAAAGGAGTACAGAAGGTATCTCTACAGCGCACAAAGGAGTACAGAAGGTATCTCTACAGCGCACAAAGGAGTACAGGAAATATCTCTAGAACGTACAAAGGAGTACACGAGGTATCTCTACAGCGTACAAAGGAGTACAGAAGGTATCTCTACAGCGCACAAAGGAGTACAGAAGGTATCTCTTCAGCGCACAAAGGAAAACAGAAGGTATCTCTACAGCGCACAAAGGAGTACAGAAGGTATTTCTACAGCGCACAAAGGAGTACAGGAAATATCTCTAGAACGTACAGAGGAGTACACGAGGTATCTCTATCTCTACAGCGTACAAAGGAGTACAGAAAATATCTCTACAGCGCAAAAAGGAGTACAGAAGGTATCTCTACAGCGCACAAAGGAGTACAGAAGGTATCTCTACAGCGCACAAAGGAGTACAGGAAATATCTCTAGAACGTACAAAGGAGTACACGAGGTATCTCTACAGCGCACAAAGGAGTACAGAAGGTATCTCTACAGCGCACAAAGGAGTACAGAAGGTATATCTACAGCGCACAAAGGAGTACAGGAGGTATCTCTACAGCGCACAAAGGAGTACAGAAGGTATCTCTACAGCGCACAAAGGAGTACAGAAGGTATCTCTACAGCGCACAAAGGAGTACAGGAAATATCTCCAGAACGTACAAAGGAGTACACGAGGTATCTCTACAGCGTACAAAGGAGTACAGAAGGTATTTCTACAGCGCACAAAGGAGTACAGAAGGTATCTCTACAGCGCACAAAGGAGTACAGAAGGTATCTCTACAGCGCACAAAGGAGTACAGAAGGTATCTCTACAGTGCACAAAGGAGTACAGAAGGTATCTCTACAGCGCACAAAGGAGTACAGGAAATATCTCTAGAACGTACAAAGGAGTACAGGAAATATTTCTAGAACGTACAAAGGAGTACACGAGGTATCTCTACAGCGTACAAAGGAGTACAGAAGGTATCTCTACAGCGCACAAAGGAGTACAGAAGGTATCTCTACAGCGCACAAAGGAGTACAGAAGGTATCTCTACAGCGCACAAAGGAGTACAGAAGGTATCTCTACAGCGCACAAAGGAGTACAGAAGGTATCTCTACAGCGCACAAAGGAGTACAGGAAATATCTCTAGAACGTACAAAGGAGTACACGAGGTATCTCTACAGCGTACAAAGGAGTACAGAAGGTATCTCTACAGCGCACAAAGGAGTACAGAAGGTATCTCTACAGCGCACAAAGGAGTACAGAAGGTATCTCTACAGCGCACAAAGGAGTACAGAAGGTACCTCTACAGCGCAAAAATGAGTACAGGAAATATCTCTACAACGTACAAAGGAGTACACGAGGTATCTCTACAGCGTACAAAGGAGTACAGAAGGTATCGCTACAGCGCACAAAGGAGTACAGAAGGTATCTCTACAGCGCACAAAGGAGTACAGAAGGTATCTCTACAGCGCACAAAGGAGTACAGAAGGTATCTCTACAGCGCACAAAGGAGTACAGAAGGTATCTCTACAGCGCACAAAGGAGTACAGGAAATATCTCTAGAACGTACAAAGGAGTACACGAGGTATCTCTACAGCGCACAAAGTAGTACAGAAGGTATCTCTACAGCGCACAAAGGAGTACAGAAGGTATCTCTACAGCGCACAAAGGAGTACAGGAAATATCTCTAGAACGTACAAAGGAGTACACGAGGTATCTCTACAGCGCACAAAGGAGTAAAGAAGGTATCTCTACAGCGCACAAAGGAGTACAGAAGGTATTTCTACAGCGCACAAAGGAGTACAGAAGGTATCTCTACAGCGCACAAAGGAGTACAGAAGGTATCTCTACAGCGCACAAAGGAGTACAGAAGGTATCTCTACAGCGCACAAAGGAGTACAGAAGGTATCTCTACAGCGCACAAAGGAGTACAGAAGGTATCTCTACAGCGCACAAACGAGTACAGAAGGTATCTCTACAGCGCACAAAGGAGTACAGAAGGTATCTCTACAGCGCACAAAGAAGTAAAGAAGGTATCTCTACAGCGCACAGAGGAGTACAGGAAATATCTCTAGAACGTACAAAGGAGTACACGAGGTATCTCTACAGCGTACAAAGGAGTACAGAAGGTATCTCTACAGCGCACAAAGGAGTACAGAAGGTATCTCTACAGCGCACAAAGGAGTACAGGAAATATCTCTAGAACGTACAAAGGAGTACACGAGGTATCTCTACAGCGCACAAAGGAGTACAGAAGGTATCTCTACAGCGCACAAAGGAGTACAGAAGGTATCTCTACAGCGCACAAAGGAGTACAGGAAATATCTCTAGAACGTACAAAGGAGTACACGAGGTATCTCTACAGCGCACAAAGGAGTACAGAAGGTATCTCTACAGCGCACAAAGGAGTACAGAAGGTATCTCTACAGCGCACAAAGGAGTACAGAAGATATCTCTACAGCGCACAAAGGAGTACAGAAGGTATCTCTACAGCGCACAAAGGAGTACAGAAGGTATCTCTACAGCGCACAAAGGAGTACAGAAGGTATCTCTACAGCGCACAAAGGAGTACAGAAGGTATCTCTACAGCGAACAAAGAAGTACAGAAGGTATCTCTACAGCGCTCAAAGGAGTACAGGAAATATCTCTAGAACGTACAAAGGAGTACACGAGGTATCTATACAGCGTACAAAGGAGTACAGAAGGTATCTCTACAGCGCACAAAGGAGTACAGAAGGTATCTCTACAGCGCACAAAGGAGTACAGAAGGTATCTCTACAGCGCACAAAGGAGTACAGAAGGTATCTCTACAGCGCACAAAGGAGTACAGAAGGTATCTCTACAGCGCACAAAGGAGTACAGGAAATATCTCTAGAACGTACAAAGGAGTACACGAGGTATCTCTACAGCGTACAAAGGAGTACAGAAGGTATCTCTACAGCGCACAAAGGAGTACAGAAGGTATCTCTACAGCGCACAAAGGAGTACAGAAGGTATCTCTACAGCGCACAAAGGAGTACAGAAGGTATCTCTACAGCGCACAAAGGAGTACAGGAAATATCTCTAGAACGTAAAAAGGAGTACACGAGGTATCTCTACAGCGTACAAAGGAGTACAGAAGGTATCTCTACAGCGCACAAAGGAATACAGAAGGTATCTCTACAGCGCACAGAGGAGTACAGGAAATATCTCTAGAACGTACAAAGGAGTACACGAGGTATCTCTACAGCGCACAAAGGAGTACAGAAGGTATCTCTACAGCGCACAAAGGAGTACAGAAGGTATCTCTACAGCGCACAAAGTAGTACAGGAAATATCTCTAGAACGTACAAAGGAGTACACGAGGTATCTCTACAGCGCACAAAGGAGTACAGAAGGTATCTCTACAGCGCACAAAGGAGTACAGAAGGTATCTCTACAGCGCACAAAGGAGTACAGAAGGTATCTCTACAGCGCACAAAGGAGTACAGAAGGTATCTCTACAGCGCACAAAGGAGAACAGAAGGTATCTCTACAGCGCACAAAGGAGTACAGAAGGTATCTCTACAGCGCACAAAGGAGTACAGAAGGTATCTCTACAGCGCACAAAGGAGTACAGAAGGTATCTCTACAGCGCACAAAGGAGTACAGAAGGTATCTCTACAGCGCACAAAGGAGTACAGGAAATATCTCTAGAACGTACAAAGGAGTACACGAGGTATCTCTACAGCGTACAAAGGAGTACAGAAGGTATCTCTACAGCGTACAAAGGAGTACAGAAGGTATCTCTACAGCGCACAAAGGAAGAAGGTATCTCTACAGCGTACAAAGGAGTACAGAAGGTATCTCTACAGCGCACAAAGGAGTACAGAAGGTATCTCTACAGTGCACAAAGGAGTACAGAAGGTATCTCTACAGCGCACAAAGGAGTACAGAAGGTATCTCTACAGCGCACAAAGGAGTACAGAAGGTATCTCTACAGCGCACAAAGGAGTACAGAAGGTATCTCTACAGCGCACAAAGGAGTACAGAAGGTATCTCTACAGTGCATAAAGGAGTACAGAAGGTATCTCTACAGCGCACAAAGGAGTACAGAAGGTATCTCTACAGCGCACAAAGGAGTACAGGAAATATCTCTAGAACGTACAAAGGAGTACACGAGGTATCTCCAGAGCGTACAAAGGAGTACAGAAGGTATCTCTACAGCGCACAAAGGAGTACAGGAAATATCTCTAGAACGTACAAAGGAGTACACGAGGTATCTCTACAGCGTACGAAGGAGTACAGAAGGTATCTCTACAGCGCACAAAGGAGTACAGAAGGTATCTCTACAGCGCACAAAGGAGTACAGAAGGTTTCTCTACAGCGCACAAAGGAGTACAGAAGGTATCTCTACAGCGCACAAAGGAGTACAGAAGGTATCTCTACAGCGCACAAAAGAGCACAGGAAATATCTCTAGAACGTACAAAGGAGTACACGAGGTATCTCTACAGCGTACAAAGGAGTACAGAAGGTATCTCTACAGCGCACAAAGGAGTACAGGAAATATCTCTAGAACGTACAAAGAAGTACACGAGGTATCTCTACAGCGTACAAAGTAGTACAGAAGGTATCTCTACAGCGCACAAAGGAGTACAGGAAATATCTCTAGGACGTACAAAGGAGTACACGAGGTATCTCTACAGCGTACAAAGGAGTACAGAAGGTATCTCTACAGCGCACAAAGGAGTACAGAAGGTATCTCTACAGCGCACAAAGGAGTACAGAAGGTATCTCTACAGCGCACAAAGGAGTACAGAAGGTATCTCTACAGCGCACAAAGGAGTACAGGAAATATCTCTAGAACGTACAAAGGAGTACACGAGGTATCTCTACAGCGTACAAAGGAGTACAGAAGGTATCTCTACAGCGCACAAAGGAGTACAGAAGGTATCTCTACAGCGCACAAAGGAGTACAGAAGGTATCTCTACAGCGCACAGGAGTACAGAAGGTATCTCTACAGCGCACAAAGGAGTACAGAAGGTATCTCTACAGCGCACAAAGGAGTACAGGAAATATTTCTAGAACGTACAAAGGAGTACACGAGGTATCTCTACAGCGTACAAAGGAGTACAGAAGGTATCTCTACAGCGCACAAAGGAGTACAGAAGGTATCTCTACAGCGCACAAAGGAGTACAGAAGGTATCTCTACAGCGCACAAAGGAGTACAGAAGGTATCTCTACAGCGCACAAAGGAGTACAGAAGGTATCTCTACAGCGCACAAAGGAGTACAGGAAATATCTCTAGAACGTACAAAGTAGTACACGAGGTATCTCTACAGCGTACAAAGGAGTACAGAAGGTATCTCTACAGCGCACAAAGGAGTACAGAAGGTATCTCTACAGCGCACAAAGGAGTACAGGAAATATCTCTAGAACGTAAAAAGGAGTACAGAAGGTATCTCTACAGCGCACAAAGGAGTACAGAAGGTATTTCTACAGCGCACAAAGGAGTACAGAAGGTATCTCTACAGCGCACAAAGGAGTACAGAAGGTATCTCTACAGCGGACAAAGGAGTACAGGAAATATCTCTAGAACGTACAAAGGAGTACACGCGGTATCTCTACAGCGTACAAAGGAGTACAGAAGGTATCTCTAAAGCGCACAATGGAGTACAGGGAATATCTCTAGAACGTACAAAGGAGTACACGAGGTATCTCTACAGCGTACAAAGGAGTACAGAAGGTATCTCTACAGCGCACAAAGGAGTACAGAAGGTATCTCTACAGCGCACAAAGGAGTACAGAAGGTATCTCTACAGCGCACAAAGGAGTACAGAAGGTATCTCTACAGCGCACAAAGGAGTACAGGAAATATCTCTAGAACGTACAAAGGAGTACACGAGGTATCTCTACAGCGTACAAAGGAGTACAGAAGGTATCTCTACAGCGCACAAAGGAGTACAGAAGGTATCTCTACAGCGCACAAAGGAGTACAGAAGGTATCTCTACAGCGCACAAAGGAGTACAGAAGGTATCTCTACAGCGCATAAAGGAGTACAGAAGGTATCTCTACAGCGCACAAAGGAGTACAGAAGGTATCTCTACAGCGCACAAAGGAGTACAAAAGGTATCTCTACAGCGCACGAAGGAGTACAGAAGGTATTTCTACAGCGCACAAAGGAGTACAGAAGGTATCTCTACAGCGCACAAAGGAGTACAGGAAATATCTCTAGAACGTACAAAGGAGTACACGAGGTATCTCTACAGCGTACAAAGGAGTACAGAAGGTATCTCTACAGCGCACAAAGGAGTACAGAAGGTATCTCTACAGCGCACAAAGGAGTACAAAAGATTTCTCTACAGCGCACAAAAGAGTACAGGAAATATCTCTAGAACGTACAAAGGAGTACACGAGGTAACTCTACAGCGTACAAAGGAGTACAGAAGGTATCTCTACAGCGCACACAGGAGTACAGAAGGTATCTCTACAGCGCACAAAGGAGTACAGAAGGTATCTCTTCAGCGCACAAAGGAGTACAGAAGGTATCTCTACAGCGCACAAAGGAGTACAGAAGGTATCTCTACAGCGCACAAAGGAGTACAGGAAATATCTCTAGAACGTACAAAGGAGTACACGAGGTATCTCTACAGCGTACGAAGGAGTACAGAAGGTATCTCTACAGCGCACAAAGGAGTACAGAAGGTATCTCTACAGCGCACAAAGGAGTACAGAAGGTTTCTCTACAGCGCACAAAGGAGTACAGAAGGTATCTCTACAGCGCACAAAGGAGTACAGAAGGTATCTCTACAGCGCACAAAGGAGTACAGGAAATATCTCTAGAACGTACAAAGGAGTACACGAGGTATCTCTACAGCGTACAAAGGAGTACAGAAGGTATCTCTACAGCGCACAAAGGAGTACAGGAAATATCTCTAGAACGTACAAAGGAGTACACGAGGTATCTCTACAGCGTACAAAGTAGTACAGAAGGTATCTCTACAGCGCACAAAGGAGTACAGGAAATATCTCTAGAACGTACAAAGGAGTACACGAGGTATCTCTACAGCGTACAAAGGAGTACAGAAGGTATCTCTACAGCGCACAAAGGAGTACAGAAGGTATCTCTACAGCGCACAAAGGAGTACAGAAGGTATCTCTACAGCGCACAAAGGAGTACAGAAGGTATCTCTACAGCGCACAAAGGAGTACAGGAAATATCTCTAGAACGTACAAAGGAGTACAAGAGGTATCTCTACAGCGTACAAAGGAGTACAGAAGGTATCTCTACAGCGCACAAAGGAGTACAGAAGGTATCTCTACAGCGCACAAAGGAGTACAGAAGGTATCTCTACAGCGCACAGGAGTACAGAAGGTATCTCTACAGCGCACAAAAAAGTACCGAAGGTATCTCTACAGCGCACAAAGGAGTAGAGGAAATATTTCTAGAACGTACAAAGGAGTACACGAGGTATCTCTACAGCGTACAAAGGAGTACAGAAGGTATCTCTACAGCGCACAAAGGAGTACAGAAGGTATCTCTACAGCGCACAAAGGAGTACAGAAGGTATCTCTACAGCGCACAAAGGAGTACAGAAGGTATCTCTACAGCGCACAAAGGAGTACAGAAGGTATCTCTACAGCGCACAGAGGAGTACAGGAAATATCTCTAGAACGTACAAAGGAGTACACGAGGTATCTCTACAGCGTACAAAGGAGTACAGAAGGTATCTCTACAGCGCACAAAGGAGTACAGAAGGTATCTCTACAGCGCACAAAGGAGTACAGGAAATATCTCTAGAACGTACAAAGGAGTACAGAAGGTATCTCTACAGCGCACAAAGGAGTACAGAAGGTATTTCTACAGCGCACAAAGGAGTACAGAAGGTATCTCTACAGCGCACAAAGGAGTACAGAAGGTATCTCTATAGCGCACAAAGGAGTACAGGAAATATCTCTAGAACGTACAAAGGAGTACACGAGGTATCTCTACAGCGTACAAAGGAGTACAGAAGGTATCTCTACAGCGCACAAAGGAGTACAGGGAATATCTCTAGAACGTACAAAGGAGTACACGAGGTATCTCTACAGCGTACAAAGGAGTACAGAAGGTATCTCTACAGCGCACAAAGAAGTACAGAAGGTATCTCTACAGCGCACAAAGGAGTACAGAAGGTATCTCTACAGCGCACAAAGGAGTACAGAAGGTATCTCTACAGCGCACAAAGGAGTACAGGAAATATCTCTAGAACGTACAAAGGAGTACACGAGGTATCTCTACAGCGTACAAAGGAGTACAGAAGGTATCTCTTCAGCGCACAAAGGAGTACAGAAGGTATCTCTACAGCGCACAAAGGAGTACAGAAGGTATCTCTACAGCGCACAAAGGAGTACAGAAGGTATCTCTACAGCGCATAAAGGAGTACAGAAGGTATCTCTACAGCGCACAAAGGAGTACAGAAGGTATCTCTACAGCGCACAAAGGAGTACAAAAGGTATCTCTACAGCGCACGAAGGAGTACAGAAGGTATCTCTACAGCGCACAAAGGAGTACAGAAGGTATCTCTACAGCGCACAAAGGAGTACAGGAAATATCTCTAGAACGTACAAAGGAGTACACGAGGTATCTCTACAGCGTACAAAGGAGTACAGAAGGTATCTCTACAGCGCACAAAGGAGTACAGAAGGTATCTCTACAGCGCACAAAGGAGTACAGAAGGTATCTCTACAGCGCACAAAGGAGTACAGAAGGTTTCTCTACAGCGCACAAAGGAGTACAGAAGGTATCTCTACAGCGCACAAAGGAGTACAGAAGGTATCTCTACAGCGCACAAAGGAGTACAGGAAATATCTCTAGAACGTACAAAGGAGTACACGAGGTATCTCTACAGCGTACAAAGGAGTACAGAAGGTATCTCTACAGCGCACAAAGGAGTACAGAAGGTATCTCTACAGCGCACAAAGGAGTACAGAAGGTATCTCTACAGCGCACAAAGGAGTACAGAAGGTATCTCTACAGCGCACAAAGGAGTACAGAAGGTATCTCTACAGCGCACAAAGGAGTACATAAGGTATCTCTACAGTGCATAAAGGAGTACAGAAGGTATCTCTACAGCGCACAAAGGAGTACAGAAGGTATCTCTACAGCGCACAAAGGAGTACAGGAAATATCTCTAGAACGTACAAAGGAGTACACGAGGTATCTCTACAGCGTACAAAGGAGTACAGAAGGTATCTCTACAGCGCACAAAGGAGTACAGGAAATATCTCTAGAACGTACAAAGGAGTACACGAGGTATCTCTACAGCGTACGAAGGAGTACAGAAGGTATCTCTACAGCGCACAAAGGAGTACAGAAGGTATCTCTACAGCGCACAAAGGAGTACAGAAGGTTTCTCTACAGCGCACAAAGGAGTACAGAAGGTATCTCTACAGCGCACAAAGGAGTACAGAAGGTATCTCTACAGCGCACAAAGGAGCACAGGAAATATCTCTAGAACGTACAAAGGAGTACACGAGGTATCTCTACAGCGTACAAAGGAGTACAGAAGGTATCTCTACAGCGCACAAAGGAGTACAGGAAATATCTCTAGAACGTACAAAGGAGTACACGAGGTATCTCTACAGCGTACAAAGTAGTACAGAAGGTATCTCTACAGCGCACAAAGGAGTACAGGAAATATCTCTAGAACGTACAAAGGAGTACACGAGGTATCTCTACAGCGTACAAAGGAGTACAGAAGGTATCTCTACAGCGCACAAAGGAGTACAGAAGGTATCTCTACAGCGCACAAAGGAGTACAGAAGGTATCTCTACAGCGCACAAAGGAGTACAGAAGGTATCTCTACAGCGCACAAAGGAGTACAGGAAATATCTCTAGAACGTACAAAGGAGTACACGAGGTATCTCTACAGCGTACAAAGGAGTACAGAAGGTATCTCTACAGCGCACAAAGGAGTACAGAAGGTATCTCTACAGCGCACAAAGGAGTACAGAAGGTATCTCTACTGCGCACAGGAGTACAGAAGGTATCTCTACAGCGCACAAAGGAGTACAGAAGGTATCTCTACAGCGCACAAAGGAGTACAGGAAATATTTCTAGAACGTACAAAGGAGTACACGAGGTATCTCTACAGCGTACAAAGGAGTACAGAAGGTATCTCTACAGCGCACAAAGGAGTACAGAAGGTATCTCTACAGCGCACAAAGGAGTACAGAAGGTATCTCTACAGCGCACAAAGGAGTACAGAAGGTATCTCTACAGCGCACAAAGGAGTACAGGAAATATCTCTAGAACGTACAAAGGAGTACACGAGGTATCTCTACAGCGTACAAAGGAGTACAGAAGGTATCTCTATAGCGCACAAAGGAGTACAGAAGGTATCTCTACAGCGCACAAAGGAGTACAGGAAATATCTCTAGAACGTACAAAGGAGTACAGAAGGTATCTCTACAGCGCACAAAGGAGTACAGAAGGTATTTCTACAGCGCACAAAGGAGTACAGAAGGTATCTCTACAGCGCACAAAGGAGTACAGAAGGTATCTATACAGCGGACAAAGGAGTACAGGAAATATCTCTAGAACGTACAAAGGAGTACACGAGGTATCTCTACAGCGTACAAAGGAGTACAGAAGGTATCTCTACAGCGCACAAAGGAGTACGGGGAATATCTCTAGAACGTACAAAGGAGTACACGAGGTATCTCTACAGCGTACAAAGGAGTACAGAAAGTATCTCTACAGCGCACAAAGGAGTACAGAAGGTATCTCTACAGCGCACAAAGGAGTACAGAAGGTATCTCTACAGCGCACAAAGGAGTACAGAAGGTATCTCTACAGCGCACAAAGGAGTACAGGAAATATCTCTAGAACGTACAAAGGAGTACACGAGGTATCTCTACAGCGTACAAAGGAGTACAGAAGGTATCTCTACAGCGCACAAAGGAGTACAGAAGGTATCTCTACAGCGCACAAAGGAGTACAGAAGGTATCTCTACAGCGCACAAAGGAGTACAGAAGGTATCTCTACAGCGCATAAAGGAGTACAGAAGGTATCTCTACAGCGCACAAAGGAGTACAGAAGGTATCTCTACAGCGCACAAAGGAGTACAAAAGGTATCTCTACAGCGCACGAAGGAGTACAGAAGGTATTTCTACAGCGCACAAAGGAGTACAGAAGGTATCTCTACAGCGCACAAAGGAGTACAGGAAATATCTCTAGAACGTACAAAGGAGTACACGTGGTATCTCTACAGCGTACAAAGGAGTACAGAAGGTATCTCTACAGCGCACAAAGGAGTACAGAAGGTATCTCTACAGCGCAAAAAGGAGTACAAAAGATTTCTCTACAGCGCACAAAAGAGTACAGGAAATATCTCTAGAACGTACAAAGGAGTACACGAGGTAACTCTACAGCGTACAAAGGAGTAGAGAAGGTATCTCTACAGCGCACACAGGAGTACAGAAGGTATCTCTACAGCGCACAAAGGAGTACAGAAGGTATCTCTTCAGCGCACAAAGGAGTACAGAAGGTATCTCTACAGCGCACAAAGGAGTACAGAAGGTATCTCTACAGCGCACAAAGGAGTACAGGAAATATCTCTAGAACGTACAAAGGAGTACACGAGGTACCTCTACAGCGTACGAAGGAGTACAGAAGGTATCTCTACAGCGCACAAAGGAGTACAGAAGGTATCTCTACAGCGCACAAAGGAGTACAGAAGGTTTCTCTACAGCGCACAAAGGAGTACAGAAGGTATCTCTACAGCGCACAAAGGAGTACAGAAGGTATCTCTACAGCGCACAAAGGAGTACAGGAAATATCTCTAGAACGTACAAAGGAGTACACGAGGTATCTCTACAGCGTACAAAGGAGTACAGAAGGTATCTCTACAGCGCACAAAGGAGTACAGGAAATATCTCTAGAACGTACAAAGGAGTACACGAGGTATCTCTACAGCGTACAAAGTAGTACAGAAGGTATCTCTACAGCGCACAAAGGAGTACAGGAAATATCTCTAGAACGTACAAAGGAGTACACGAGGTATCTCTACAGCGTACAAAGGAGTACAGAAGGTATCTCTACAGCGCACAAAGGAGTACAGAAGGTATCTCTACAGCGCACAAAGGAGTACAGAAGGTATCTCTACAGCGCACAAAGGAGTACAGAAGGTATCTCTACAGCGCACAAAGGAGTACAGGAAATATCTCTAGAACGTACAAAGGAGTACACGAGGTATCTCTACAGCGTACAAAGGAGTACAGAAGGTATCTCTACAGCGCACAAAGGAGTACAGAAGGTATCTCTACAGCGCACAAAGGAGTACAGAAGGTATCTCTACAGCGCACAGGAGTACAGAAGGTATCTCTACAGCGCACAAAGGAGTACAGAAGGTATCTCTACAGCGCACAAAGGAGTACAGGAAATATTTCTTGAACGTACAAAGGAGTACACGAGGTATCTCTACAGCGTACAAAGGAGTACAGAAGGTATCTCTACAGCGCACAAAGGAGTACAGAAGGTATCTCTACAGCGCACAAAGGAGTACAGAAGGTATCTCTACAGCGCACAAAGGAGTACAGAAGGTATCTCTACAGCGCACAAAGGAGTACAGAAGGTATCTCTACAGCGCACAAAGGAGTACAGGAAATATCTCTAGAACGTACAAAGGAGTACACGAGGTATCTCTACAGCGTACAAAGGAGTACAGAAGGTATCTCTACAGCGCACAAAGGAGTACAGAAGGTATCTCTACAGCGCACAAAGGAGTACAGGAAATATCTCTAGAACGTACAAAGGAGTACAGAAGGTATCTCTACAGCGCACAAAGGAGTACAGAAGGTATTTCTACAGCGCACAAAGGAGTACAGAAGGTATCTCTACAGCGCACAAAGGAGTACAGAAGGTATCTCTACAGCGCACAAAGGAGTACAGGAAATATCTCTAGAACATACAGAGGAGTACACGAGGTATCTCTACAGCGTACAAAGGAGTACAGAAGGTATCTCTACAGCGCACAAAGGAGTACAGGGAATATCTCTAGAACGTACAAAGGAGTACACGAGGTATCTCTACAGCGTACAAAGGAGTACAGAAGGTATCTCTACAGCGCACAAAGGAGTACAGAAGGTATCTCTACAGCGCACAAAGGAGTACAGAAGGTATCTCTACAGCGCACAAAGGAGTACAGAAGGTATCTCTACAGCGCACAAAGGAGTACAGGAAATATCTCTAGAACGTACAAAGGAGTACACGAGGTATCTCTACAGCGTACAAAGGAGTACAGAAGGTATCTCTACAGCGCACAAAGGAGTACAGAAGGTATCTCTACAGCGCACAAAGGAGTACAGAAGGTATCTCTACAGCGCACAAAGGAGTACAGAAGGTATCTCTACAGCGCATAAAGGAGTACAGAAGGTATCTCTACAGCGCACAAAGGAGTACAGAAGGTATCTCTACAGCGCACAAAGGAGTACAAAAGGTATCTCTACAGCGCACGAAGGAGTACAGAAGGTATCTCTACAGCGCACAAAGGAGTACAGAAGGTATCTCTACAGCGCACAAAAGAGTACAGGAAATATCACTAGAACGTACAAAGGAGTACACGAGGTATCTCTACAGCGTACAAAGGAGTACAGAAGGTATCTCTACAGCGCACAAAGGAGTACAGAAGGTATCTCTACAGCGCACAAAGGAGTACAAAAGGTTTCTCTACAGCGCACAAAGGAGTACAGGAAATATCTCTAGAACGTACGAAGGAGTACACGAGGTATCTCTACCGCGTACAAAGGAGTACAGAAGGTATCTCTACAGCGCACAAAGGAGTACAGAAGGTATCTCTACAGCGCACAGGAGTACAGAAGGTATCTCTACAGCGCACAAAGGAGTACAGAAGGTATCTCTACAGCGCACAAAGGAGTACAGGAAATATTTCTAGAACGTACAAAGGAGTACACGAGGTATCTCTACAGCGTACAAAGGAGTACAGAAGGTATCTCTACAGCGCACAAAGGAGTACAGAAGGTATCTCTACAGCGCACAAAGGAGTACAGAAGGTATCTCTACAGCGCACAAAGGAGTACAGAAGGTATCTCTACAGCGCACAAAGGAGTACAGAAGGTATCTCTACAGCGCACAAAGGAGTACAGGAAATATCTCTAGAACGTACAAAGGAGTACACGAGGTATCTCTACAGCGTACAAAGGAGTACAGAAGGTATCTCTACAGCGCACAAAGGAGTACAGAAGGTATCTCTACAGCGCACAAAGGAGTACAGGAAATATCTCTAGAACGTACAAAGGAGTACAGAAGGTATCTCTACAGCGCACAAAGGAGTACAGAAGGTATTTCTACAGCGCACAAAGGAGTACAGAAGGTATCTCTACAGCGCACAAAGGAGTACAGAAGGTATCTCTACAGCGCACAAAGGAGTACAGGAAATATCTCTAGAACGTACAAAGGAGTACACGAGGTATCTCTACAGCGTACAAAGGAGTACAGAAGGTATCTCTACAGCGCACAAAGGAGTACAGGGAATATCTCTAGAACGTACAAAGGAGTACACGAGGTATCTCTACAGCGTACAAAGGAGTACAGAAGGTATCTCTACAGCGCACAAAGGAGTACAGAAGGTATCTCTACAGCGCACAAAGGAGTACAGAAGGTATCTCTACAGCGCACAAAGGAGTACAGAAGGTATCTCTACAGCGCACAAAGGAGTACAGGAAATATCTCTAGAACGTACAAAGGAGTACAGAAGGTATCTCTACAGTGCACAAAGTTGTACAGAAGGTATTTCTACAGCGCACAAAGGAGTACAGAAGGTATCTCTACAGCGCACAAAGGAGTACAGAAGGTATCTCTACAGCGCACAAAGGAGTACAGGAAATATCTCTAGAACGTACAAAGGAGTACACGAGGTATCTCTACAGCGTACAAAGGAGTACAGAAGGTATCTCTACAGCGCACAAAGGAGTACAGGGAATATCTCTAGAACGTACAAAGGAGTACACGAGGTATCTCTACAGCGTACAAAGGAGTACAGAAGGTATCTCTACAGCGCACAAAGGAGTACAGAAGGTATCTCTACAGCGCACAAAGGAGTACAGAAGGTATCTCTACAGCGCACAAAGGAGTACAGAAGGTATCTCTACAGCGCACAAAGGAGTACAGGAAATATCTCTAGAACGTACAAAGGAGTACACGAGGTATCTCTACAGCGTACAAAGGAGTACAGAAGGTATCTCTACAGCGCACAAAGGAGTACAGAAGGTATCTCTACAGCGCACAAAGGAGTACAGAAGGTATCTCTACAGCGCACAAAGGAGTACAGAAGGTATCTCTACAGCGCATAAAGGAGTACAGAAGGTATCTCTACAGCGCACAAAGGAGTACAGAAGGTATCTCTACAGCGCACAAAGGAGTACAAAAGGTATCTCTACAGCGCACGAAGGAGTACAGAAGGTATCTCTACAGCGCACAAAGGAGTACAGAAGGTATCTCTACAGCGCACAAAGGAGTACAGGAAATATCTCTAGAACGTACAAAGGAGTACACGAGGTATCTCTACAGCGTACAAAGGAGTACAGAAGGTATCTCTACAGCGCACAAAGGAGTACAGAAGGTATCTCTACAGCGCACAAAGGAGTACAGAAGGTATCTCTTCAGCGCACAAAGGAGTACAGAAGGTATCTCTACAGCGCACAAAGGAGTACAGAAGGTATCTCTACAGCGCACAAAGGAGTACAGAAGGTATCTCTAGAGCGCACAAAGGAGTACAGGAAATATCTCTAGAACGTACAAAGGAGTACACGAGGTATCTCTACAGCGTACAAAGGAGTACAGAAGGTATCTCTACAGCGCACAAAGGAGTACAGAAGGTATCTCTACAGCGCACAAAGGAGTACAGAAGGTATCTCTACAGCGCACAAAGGAGTACAGAAGGTATCTCTACAGCGCACAAAGGAGTACAGGAAATATCTCTAGAACGTACAAAGGAGTACACGAGGTATCTCTACAGCGTACAAAGGAGTACAGAAGGTATCTCTACAGCGCACAAAGGAGTACAGAAGGTATCTCTACAGTGCACAAAGGAGTACAGAAGGTATCTCTACAGCGCACAAAGGAGTACAGAAGGTATCTCTACAGCGCACAAAGGAGTACAGAAGGTATCTCTACAGCGCACAAAGGAGTACAGGAAATATCTCTAGAACGTACAAAGGAGTACACGAGGTATCTCTACAGCGTACAAAGGAGTACAGAAGGTATTTCTACAGCGCACAAAGGAGTACAGGAAATATCTCTAGAACGTACAAAGGGGTACACGAGGTATCTCTACAGCGTACAAAGGAGTACAGAAGGTATCTCTACAGCGCACAAAGGAGTACAGAAGGTATCTCTACAGCGCACAAAGGAGTACAGAAGGTATCTCTACAGCGCACAAAGGAGTACAGAAGGTATCTCTACAGCGCACAAAGGAGTACAGGAAATATCTCTAGAACGTACAAAGGAGTACACGAGGTATCTCTTCAGCGTACAAAGGAGTACAGAAGGTATCTCTACAGCGCACAAAGGAGTACAGAAGGTATCTCTACAGCGCACAAAGGAGTACAGAAGGTATCACTACTGCGCACAAAGGAGTACAGAAGGTATCTCTACAGCGCACAAAGGAGTACAGAAGGTATCTCTACAGCGCACAAAGGAGTACAGAAGGTATCTCTACAGCGCACAAAGGAGTACAGAAGGTATCTCTACAGCGCACAAAGGAGTACAGAAGGTATCTCTACAGCGCACAAAGGAGTACAGAAGGTATCTCTACAGCGCACAAAGGAGTACAGAAGGTATCACTACTGCGCACAAAGGAGTACAGAAGGTATCTCTACAGCGCACAAAGGAGTACAGAAGGTATCTCTACAGCGCACAAAGGAGTACAGAAGGTATCTCTACAGCGCACAAAGGAGTACAGGAAATACCTCTAGAACGTACAAAGGAGTACACGAGGTATCTCTACAGCGTACAAAGAAGTACAGAAGGTATCTCTACAGCGCACAAAGGAGTACAGAAGGTATCTCTACAGCGCACAAAGGAGTACAGAAGGTATCTCTACAGCGCACAAAGGAGTACAGAAGGTATCTCTACAGCGCACAAAGGAGTACAGAAGGTATCTCTACAGCGCACAAAGGAGTACAGGAAATATCTCTAGAACGTACAAAGGAGTACACCAGGTATCTCTACAGCGTACAAAAAAGTACAGAAGGTATCTCTACAGCGCACAAAGGAGTACAGAAGGTATCTCTACAGCGCACAAAGGAGTACAGAAGGTATCTCTACAGCGCACAAAGGAGTACAGAAGGTATCTCTACAGCGCACAAAGGAGTACAGAAGGTATCTCTACAGCGCACAAAGGAGTACAGAAGGTATCTCTACAGCGCACAAAGGAGTACAGAAGGTATCTCTACAGCGCACAAAGGAGTACAGAAGGTATCTCTACAGCGCACAAAGGAGTACAGAAGGTATCTCTACAGCGCACAAAGGAGTACAGAAGGTATCTCTACAGCGCACAAAGGAGTACAGAAGGTATCTCTACAGCGCACAAAGGAGTACAGGAAATATCTCTAGAACGTACAAAGGAGTACACGAGGTATCTCTACAGCGTACAAAGGAGTGCAGAAGGTATCTCTACAGCGCACAAAGGAGTGCAGGAAATATCACTAGAACGTACAAAGGAGTACACGAGGTATCTCTACAGCGTACAGAGGAGTACAGAAATTATCTCTACAGCGCACAAAGGAGTACAGAAGGTATCTCTACAGCGCACAAAGGAGTACAGAAGGTATCTCTACAGCGCACAAAGGAGTACAGAAGGTATCTCTACAGCGCACAAAGGAGTACAGAAGGTATCTCTACAGCGCACAAAGGAGTACAGAATGTATCTCTACAGCGCACAAAGCAGTACAGAAGGTATCTCTACAGCGCACAAAGGAGTACAGAAAGTATCTCTACAGCGCACAAAGGAGTTTAGAAGGTATCTCTACAGCGCACAAAGGAGTACAGGAAATATCTCTAGAACGTACAAAGGAGTACACGAGGTATCTCTACAGCGTTCAAAGGAGTACAGAAGGTATCTCTACAGCGCACAAAGGAGTACAGGAAATATCTCTAGAACGTACAAATGAGTACACGAGGTATCTCTACAGCGTACGAAGGAGTACAGAAGGTATCTCAACAGCGCACAAAGGAGTACAGAAGGTTTCTCTACAGCGCACAAAGGAGTACAGAAGGTATCTCTACAGCGCACAAAGGAGTACAGAAGGTATCTCTACAGCGCACAAAGGAGTACAGGAAATATCTCTAGAACGTACAAAGGAGTACACGAGGTATCTCTACAGCGTACAAAGGAGTACAGAAGGTATCTCTACAGCGCACAAAGGAGTACAGGAAATATCTCTAGAACGTACAAAGGAGTACACGAGGTATCTCAACAGCGTACAAAGTAGTACAGAAGGTATCTCTACAGCGCACAAAGGAGTACAGGAAATATCTCTAGAACGTACAAAGGAGTACACGAGGTATCTCTACAGCGTACAAAGGAGTACAGAAGGTATCTCTACAGCGCACAAAGGAGTACAGAAGGTATCTCTACAGCGCACAAAGGAGTACAGAAGGTATCTCTACAGCGCACAAAGGAGTACAGAAGGTATCTCTACAGCGCAAAAAGGAGTACAGGAAATATCTCTAGAACGTACAAAGGAGTACACGAGGTATCTCTACAGCGTACAAAGGAGTACAGAAGGTATCTCTACAGCGCACAAAGGAGTACAGAAGGTATCTCTACAGCGCACAAAGGAGTACAGAAGGTATCTCTACAGCGCACAGGAGTACAGAAGGTATCTCTACAACGCACAAAGGAGTACAGAAGGTATCTCTACAGCGCACAAAGGAGTACAGGAAATATTTCTAGAACGTACAAAGGAGTACACGAGGTATCTCTACAGCGTACAAAGGAGTACAGAAGGTATCTCTACAGCGCACAAAGGAGTACAGAAGGTATCTCTACAGCGCACAAAGGAGTACAGAAGGTATCTCTACAGCGCACAAAGGAGTACAGAAGGTATCTCTACAGCGCACAAAGGAGTACAGAAGGTATCTCTACAGCGCACAAAGGAGTACAGGAAATATCTCTAGAACGTACAAAGGAGTACAGAAGGTATCTCTACAGCGCACAAAGGAGTACAGAAGGTATTTCTACAGCGCACAAAAGAGTACAGAAGGTATCTCTACAGCGCACAAAGGAGTACAGAAGGTATCTCTACAGCGCACAAAGGAGTACAGGAAATATCTCTAGAACGTACAAAGGAGTACACGAGGTATCTCTACAGCGTACAAAGGAGTACAGAAGGTATCTCTACAGCGCACAAAGGAGTTCAGGGAATATCTCTAGAACGTACAAAGGAGTACACGAGGTATCTCTACAGCGTACAAAGGAGTACAGAAGGTATCTCTACAGCGCACAAAGGAGTACAGAAGGTATCTCTACAGCGCACAAAGGAGTACAGAAGGTATCTCTACAGCGCACAAAGGAGTACAGAAGGTATCTCTACAGCGCACAAAGGAGTACAGGAAATATCTCTAGAACGTACAAAGGAGTACACGAGGTATCTCTACAGCGCACAAAGGAGTACAGAAGGTATCTCTACAGCGCATAAAGGAGTACAGAAGGTATCTCTACAGCGCACAAAGGAGTACAGAAGGTATCTCTACAGCGCACAAAGGAGTACAAAAGGTATCTCTACAGCGCACGAAGGAGTACAGAAGGTATCTCTACAGCGCACAAAGGAGTACAGAAGGTATCTCTACAGCGCACAAAGGAGTACAGGAAATATCTCTAGAACGTACAAAGGAGTACACGAGGTATCTCTACAGCGTACAAAGGAGTACAGAAGGTATCTCTACAGCGCACAAAGGAGTACAGAAGGTATCTCTACAGCGCACAAAGGAGTACAAAAGGTTTCTCTACAGCGCACAAAGGAGTACAGGAAATATCTCTAGAACGTACAAAGGAGTACACGAGGTATCTCTACAGCGTACAAAGGAGTACAGAAGGTATCTCTACAGCGCACAAAGGAGTACAGAAGGTATCTCTACAGCGCACAAAGGAGTACAGAAGGTATCTCTTCAGCGCACAAAGGAGTACAGAAGGTATCTCTACAGCGCACAAAGGAGTACAGAAGGTATCTCTACAGCGCACAAAGGAGTACAGGATATATCTCTAGAACGTACAAAGGAGTACACGAGGTATCTCTACAGCGACGAAGGAGTACAGAAGGTATCTCTACAGCGCACAAAGGAGTACAGAAGGTATCTCTACAACGCACAAAGGAGTACAGAAGGTTTCTCTACAGCGCACAAAGGAGTACAGAAGGTATCTCTACAGCGCACAAAGGAGTACAGAAGGTATCTCTACAGCGCACAAAGGAGTACAGGAAATATCTCTAGAACGTACAAAGGAGTACACGAGGTATCTCTACAGCGTACAAAAGAGTACAGAAGGTATCTCTACCGCGCACAAAGGAGTACAGGAAATATCTCTAGAACGTACAAAGGAGTACACGAGGTATCTCTACAGCGCACAAAGGAGTACAGAAGGTATCTCTACAGCGCACAAAGGAGTACTGGAAATATCTCTAGAACGTACAAAGGAGTACACGAGGTATCTCTACAGCGTACAAAGGAGTACAGAAGGTATCTCTACAGCGCACAAAGGAGTACAGAAGGTATCTCTACAGCGCACAAAGGAGTACAGAAGGTATCTCTGCAGCGCACAAAGGAGTACAGGAAATATCTCTAGAACGTACAAAGGAGTACACGAGGTATCTCTACAGCGTACAAAGGAGTACAGAAGGTATCTCTACAGCGCACAAAGGAGTACAGAAGGTATCTCTACAGCGCACAATGGAGTACAGAAGGTATCTCTACAGCGCACAAAGGAGTACAGAAGGTATCTCTACAGCGCACAAAGGAGTACAGGAAATACCTCTAGAACGTACAAAGGAGTACACGAGGTATCTCTACAGCGTACAAAGAAGTACAGAAGGTATCTCTACAGCGCACAAAGGAGTACAGAAGGTATCTCTACAGCGCACAAAGGAGTACAGAAGGTATCTCTACAGCGCACAAAGGAGTACAGAAGGTATCTCTACAGCGCACAAAGGAGTACAGAAGGTATCTCTACAGCGCACAAAGGAGTACAGGAAATATCTCTAGAACGTACAAAGGAGTACACCAGGTATCTCTACAGCGTACAAAGAAGTACAGAAGGTATCTCTACAGCGCACAAAGGAGTACAGAAGGTATCTCTACAGCGCACAAAGGAGTACAGAAGGTATCTCTACAGCGCACAAAGGAGTACAGAAGGTATCTCTACAGCGCACAAAGGAGTACAGAAGGTATCTCTACAGCGCACAAAGGAGTACAGGAAATATCTCTAGAACGTACAAAGGAGTACACGAGGTATCTCTACAGCGTACAAAGGAGTACAGAAGGTATCTCTACAGCGCACAAAGGAGTGCAGGAAATATCTCTAGAACGTACAAAGGAGTACACGAGGTATCTCTACAGCGTACAGAGGAGTACAGAAGGTATCTCTACAGCGCACAAAGGAGTACAGAAGGTATCTCTACAGCGCACAAAGGAGTACAGAAGGTATCTCTACAGCGCACAAAGGAGTACAGAAGGTATCTCTACAGCGCACAAAGGAGTACAGAAGGTATCTCTACAGCGCACAAAGGAGTACAGAATGTATCTCTACAGCGCCCAAAGGAGTACAGAAGGTATCTCTACAGCGCACAAAGGAGTACAGAAGGTATCTCTACAGCGCACAAAGGAGTACAGAAGGTATCTCTACAGCGCACAAAGGAGTACAGGAAATATCTCTAGAACGTACAAAGGAGTACACGAGGTATCTCTACAGCGTACAAAGGAGTACAGAAGGTATCTCTACAGCGCACAAAGGAGTTCAGGGAATATCTCTAGAACGTACAAAGGAGTACACGAGGTATCTCTACAGCGTACAAAGGAGTACAGAAGGTATCTCTACAGCGCACAAAGGAGTACAGAAGGTATCTCTACAGCGCACAAAGGAGTACAGAAGGTATCTCTACAGCGCACAAAGGAGTACAGAAGGTATCTCTACAGCGCACAAAGGAGTACAGGAAATATCTCTAGAACGTACAAAGGAGTACACGAGGTATCTCTACAGCGTACAAAGGAGTACAGAAGGTATCTCTACAGCGCACAAAGGAGTACAGAAGGTATCTCTACAGCGCACAAAGGAGTACAGAAGGTATCTCTACAGCGCACAAAGGAGTACAGAAGGTATCTCTACAGCGCATAAAGGAGTACAGAAGGTATCTCTACAGCCCACAAAGGAGTACAGAAGGTATCTCTACAGCGCACAAAGGAGTACAAAAGGTATCTCTACAGCGCACGAAGGAGTACAGAAGGTATCTCTACAGCGCACAAAGGAGTACAGAAGGTATCTCTACAGCGCACAAAGGAGTACAGGAAATATCTCTAGAACGTACAAAGGAGTACACGAGGTATCTCTACAGCGTACAAAGGAGTACAGAAGGTATCTCTACAGCGCACAAAGGAGTACAGAAGGTATCTCTACAGCGCACAAAGGAGTACAAAAGGTTTCTCTACAGCGCACAAAGGAGTACAGGAAATATCTCTAGAACGTACAAAGGAGTACACGAGGTATCTCTACAGCGTACAAAGGAGTACAGAAGGTATCTCTACAGCGCACAAAGGAGTACAGAAGGTATCTCTACAGCACACAAAGGAGTACAGAAGGTATCTTTCAGCGCACAAAGGAGTACAGAAGGTATCTCTACAGCGCACAAAGGAGTACAGAAGGTATCTCTACAGCGCACAAAGGAGTACAGGAAATATCTCTAGAACGTACAAAGGAGTACACGAGGTATCTCTACAGCGTACGAAGGAGTACAGAAGGTATCTCTACAGCGCACAAAGGAGTACAGAAGGTATCTCTACAGCGCACAAAGGAGTACAGAAGGTTTCTCTACAGCGCACGAAGGAGTACAAAAGGTATCTCTACAGCGCACAAAGGAGTACAGAAGGTATCTCTACAGCGCACAAAGGAGTACAGGAAATATCTCTAGAACGTACAAAGGAGTACACGAGGTATCTCTACAGCGTACAAAGGAGTTCAGAAGGTATCTCTACAGCGCACAAAGGAGTACAGGAAATATCTCTAGAACGTACAAAGGAGTACACGAGGTATCTCTACAGCGTACAAAGTAGTACAGAAGGTATATCTACAGCGCACATAGGAGTACAGGAAATATCTCTAGAACGTACAAAGGAGTACACGAGGTATCTCTACAGCGTACAAAGGAGTACAGAAGGTATCTCTACAGCGCACAAAGGAGTACAGAAGGTATCTCTACAGCGCACAAAGGAGTACAGAAGGTATCTCTACAGCGCACAAAGGAGTACAGAAGGTATCTCTACAGCGCACAAAGGAGTACAGGAAATATCTCTAGAACGTACAAAGGAGTACACGAGGTATCTCTTGAGCGTACAAAGAAGTACAGAAGGTGTCTCTACAGCGCACAAAGGAGTACAGAAGGTATCTCTACAGCGCACAAAGGAGTACAGAAGGTTTCTCTACAGCGCACAGGAGTACAGAAGGTATCTCTACAGCGCACAAAGGAGTACAGAAGGTATCTCTACAGCGCACAAAGGAGTACAGGAAATATTTCTAGAACGTACAAAGGAGTACACGAGGTATCTCTACAGCGTACAAAGTAGTACAGAAGGTATCTCTACAGCGCACAAATGAGTACAGAAGGTATCTCTACAGCGCACAAAGGAGTACAGAAGGTATCTCTACAGCGCACAAAGGAGTACAGAAGGTATCTCTACAGCGCACAAAGGAGTACAGAAGGTATCTCTACAGCGCACAAAGGAGTACAGGAAATATCTCTAGAACGTACAAATTAGTACAGAAGGTATCTCTACAGCGCACAAAGGAGTACAGAAGGTATTTCTACAGCGCACAAAGGAGTACAGAAGGTATCTCTACAGCGCACAAAGGAGTACAGAAGGTATCTCTACAGCGCACAAAGGAGTACAGGAAATATCTCTAGAACGTACAAAGGAGTACACGAGGTATCTCTACAGCGTACAAAGGAGTACAGAAGGTATCTCTACAGCGCACAAAGGAGTACAGGGAATATCTCTAGAACGTACAAAGGAGTACACGAGGTATCTCTACAGCGTACAAAGGAGTACAGAAGGTATCTCTACAGCGCACAAAGGAGTACAGAAGGTATCTCTACAGCGCACAAAGGAGTACAGAAGGTTTCTCTACAGCGCACAAAGGAGTACAGATGGTATCTCTACAGCGCACAAAGGAGTACAGGAAATATCTCTAGAACGTACAAAGGAGTACTCGAGCTATCTCTACAGCGTACAAAGGAGTACAGAAGGTATCTCTACAGCGCACAAAGGAGTACAGAAGGTATCTCTACAGCGCACAAAGGAGTACAGAAGGTATCTCTACAGCGCACAAAGGAGTACAGAAGGTATCTCTACAGCGCATAAAGGAGTACAGAAGGTATTTCTACAGCGCACAAAGGAGTACAGAAGGTATCTCTACAGCGCACAAAGGAGTACAAAAGGTATCTCTACAGCGCACGAAGGAGTACAGAAGGTATCTCTACAGCGCACAAAGGAGTACAGAAGGTATCTCTACAGCGCACAAAGGAGTACAGAAGGTATCTCTACAGCGCACAAAGGAGTACAGAAGGTATCTCTACAGCGCACAAAGGAGTACAGAAGGTATCTCTACAGCGCACAAAGGAGTACAAAAGGTATCTCTACAGTGCACAAAGGAGTACAGGAAACATCTCTAGAACGTACAAAGGAGTCCACGAGGTATCTCTACAGCGTACAAAGGAGTACAGAAGGTATCTCTACAGCGCACAAAGGAGTACAGAAGGTATCTCTACAGCGCACAAAGGAGTACAGAAGGTATCTCTACAGCGCACAAAGGAGTACAGAAGGTATCTCTACAGCGCACAAAGGAGTACAGGAAATATCTCTAGAACGTACAAAGGAGTACACGAGGAATCTATACAGCGTACAAAGGAGTACAGAAGGTATCCCTACAGCGCACAAAGGAGTACAGAAGGTATCTCTACAGCGCACAAAGGAGTACAGAAGGTATCTCTACAGCGCACAAAGGAGTACAGAAGGTATCTCTACAGCGTACATAGGAGTACAGAAGGTATCTCTACAGCGCACAAAGGAGTACAGGAAATATCTCTAGAACGTACAAAGGAGTACACGAGGTATCTCTACAGCGTACAAAGGAGTACAGAAGGTATCTCTACAGCGCACAAAGGAGTACAGGAAATATCTCTAGAACGTACAAAGGAGTACACGAGGAATCTCTACAGCGTACAAAGGAGTACAGAAGGTATCTCTACAGCGCACAAAGGAGAACAGAAGGTATCTCTACAGCGCACAAAGGAGTACAGAAGGTATCTCTACAGCGCACAAAGGAGTACAGAAGGTATCTCTACAGCGCACAAAGGAGTACAGAAGGTATCTCTACAGCGCACAAAGGAGTACAGAAGGTATCTCTACAGCGCACAAAGGAGTACAGAAGGTATCTCTACAGCGCACGAAGGAGTACAGAAGGTATCTCTACAGCGCACAAAGGAGTACAGAAGGTATCTCTACAGCGCACAAAGGAGTACAGGAAATATCTCTAGAACGTACAAAGGAGTACACGAGGTATCTCTACAGCGTACAAAGGAGTACAGAAGGTATCTCTACAGCGCACAAAGGAGTACAGGAAATATCTCTAGAACGTACAAAGGAGTACACGAGGTATCTCTACAGCGTACGAAGGAGTACAGAAGGTATCTCTACAGCGCACAAAGGAGTACAGAAGGTATCTCTACAGCGCACAAAGGAGTACAGAAGGTTTCTCTACAGCGCACAAAGGAGTACAGAAGGTATCTCTACAGCACACAAAGGAGTACAGAAGGTATCTCTACAGCGCACAAAGGAGTACAGGAAATATCTCTAGAACGTACAAAGGAGTACACGAGGTATCTCTACAGCGTACGAAGGAGTACAGAAGGTATCTCTACAGCGCACAAAGGAGTACAGGAAATATCTCTAGAACGTACAAAGGAGTACACGAGGTATCTCTACAGCGTACAAAGTAGTACAGAAGGTATCTCTACAGCGCACAAAGGAGTACAGGAAATATCTCTAGAACGTACAAAGGAGTACACGAGGTATCTCTACAGCGTACAAAGGAGTACAGAAGGTATCTCTACAGCGCACAAAGGAGTACAGAAGGTATCTCTACAGCGCACAAAGGAGTACAGAAGGTATCTCTACAGCGCACAAAGGAGTACAGAAGGTATCTCTACAGCGCACAAAGGAGTACAGGAAATATCTCTAGAACGTACAAAGGAGTACACGAGGTATCTCTACAGCGTACAAAGGAGTACAGAAGGTATCTCTACAGCGCACACAGGAGTACAGAAGGTATCTCTACAGCGCACAAAGGAGTACAGAAGGTATCTCTACAGCGCACAGGAGTACAGAAGGTATCTCTACAGCGCACAAAGGAGTACAGAAGGTATCTCTACAGCGCACAAAGGAGTACAGGAAATATTTCTAGAACGTACAAAGGAGTACACGAGGTATCTCTACAGCGTACAATGGAGTACAGAAGGTATCTCTACAGCGAACAAAGGAGTACAGAAGGTATCTCTACAGCGCACAAAGGAGTACAGAAGGTATCTCTACAGCGCACAAAGGAGTACAGAAGGTATCTCTACAGCGCACGAAGGAGTACAGAAGGTATCTCTACAGCGCACAAAGGAGTACAGGAAATATCTCTAGAACGTACAAAGGAGTACACGAGGTATCTCTACAGCGTACAAAGGAGTACAGAAGGTATCTCTACAGCGCACAAAGGAGTACAGAAGGTATCTCTACAGCGCACAAAGGAGTACAGGAAATATCTCTAGAACGTACAAAGGAGTACAGAAGGTATCTCTACAGCGCACAAAGGAGTACAGAAGGTATTTCTACAGCGCACAAAGGAGTAGAGAAGGTACCTCTACAGCGCACAAAGGAGTACAGAAGGTATCTCTACAGCGCACAAAGGAGTACAGGAAATATCTCTAGAACGTACAAAGGAGTACACGAGGTATCTCTACAGCGTACAAAGGAGTACAGAAGGTATCTCTACACCGCACAAAGGAGTTCAGGGAATATCTCTAGAACGTACAAAGGAGTACACGAGGTATCTCTACAGCGTACAAAGGAGTACAGAAGGTATCTCTACAGCGCACAAAGGAGTACAGAAGGTATCTCTACAGCGCACAAAGGAGTACAGAAGGTATCTCTACAGCGCACAAAGGAGTACAGAAGGTATCTCTACAGCGCACAAAGGAGTTCAGGAAATATCTCTAGAACGTACAAAGGAGTACACGAGGTATCTCTACAGCGTACAAAGGAGTACAGAAGGTATCTCTACAGCGCACAAAGGAGTACAGAAGGTATCTCTACAGCGCACAAAGGAGTACAGAAGGTATCTCTACAGCGCACAAAGGAGTACAGAAGGTATCTCTACAGCGCATAAAGGAGTACAGAAGGTATCTCTACAGCGCACAAAGGAGTACAGAAGGTATCTCTACAGCGCACAAAGGAGTACAAAAGGTATCTCTACAGCGCACGAAGGAGTACAGAAGGTATCTCTACAGCGCACAAAGGAGTACAGAAGGTATCTCTACAGCGCACAAAGGAGTACAGGTAATATCTCTAGAACGTACAAAGGAGTACACGAGGTATCTCTACAGCGTACAAAGGAGTACAGAAGGTATCTCTACAGCGCACAAAGGAGTACAGAAGGTATCTCTACAGCGCACAAAGGAGTACAAAAGGTTTCTCTACAGCGCACAAAGGAGTACAGGAAATATCTCTAGAACGTACAAAGGAGTACACGAGGTATCTCTACAGCGTACGAAGGAGTACAGAAGGTATCTCTACAGCGCACAAAGGAGTACAGAAGGTATCTCTACAGCGCACAAAGGAGTACAGAAGTTTTCTCTACAGCGCACAAAGGAGTACAGAAGGTATCTCTACAGCGCACAAAGGAGTACAGAAGGTATCTCTACAGCGCACAAAGGAGTACAGGAAATATCTCTAGAACGTACAAAGGAGTACACGAGGTATCTCTACAGCGTACAAAGGAGTACAGAAGGTATCTCTACAGCGCACAAAGGAGTACAGAAGGTATCTCTACAGCGCACAAAGGAGTACAAAAGGTTTCTCTACAGCGCACAAAGGAGTACAGGAAATATCTCTAGAACGTACAAAGGAGTACACGAGGTATCTCTACAGCGTACGAAGGAGTACAGAAGGTATCTCTACAGCGCACAAAGGAGTACAGAAGGTATCTCTACAGCGCACAAAGGAGTACAGAAGTTTTCTCTACAGCGCACAAAGGAGTACAGAAGGTATCTCTACAGCGCACAAAGGAGTACAGAAGGTATCTCTACAGCGCACAAAGGAGTACAGGAAATATCTCTAGAACGTACAAAGGAGTACACGAGGTATCTCTACAGCGTACAAAGGAGTACAGAAGGTATCTCTACAGCGCACAAAGGAGTACAGGAAATATCTCTAGAACGTACAAAGGAGTACACGAGGTATCTCTACAGCGTACAAAGTAGTACAGAAGGTATCTCTACAGCGCACAAAGGAGTACAGGAAATATCTCTAGAACGTACAAAGGAGTACACGAGATATCTCTACAGCGTACAAAGGAGTACAGAAGGTATCTCTACAGCGCACAAAGGAGTACAGAAGGTATCTCTACAGCGCACAAAGGAGTACAGAAGGTATCTCTACAGCGCACAAAGGAGTACAGAAGGTATCTCTACAGCACACAAAGGAGTACAGGAAATATCTCTAGAACGTACAAAGGAGTACACGAGGTATCTCTACAGCGTACAAAGGAGTACAGAAGGTATCTCTACAGCGCACAAAGGAGTACAGAAGGTATCTCTACAGCGCACAAAGGAGTACAGAAGGTATCTCTACAGCGCACAGGAGTACAGAAGGTATCTCTACAGCGCACAAAGGAGTACAGAAGGTATCTCTACAGCGCACAAAGGAGAACAGGAAATATTTCTAGAACGTACAAAGGAGTACACGAGGTATCTCTACAGCGTACAAAGGAGTACAGAAGGTATCTCTACAGCGCACAAAGGAGTACAGAAGGTATCTCTACAGCGCACAAAGGAGTACAGAAAGTATCTCTACAGCGCACAAAGGAGTACAGAAGGTATCTCTACAGCGCACAAAGGAGTACAGAAGGTATCTCTACAGCGCACAAAGGAGTACAGGAAATATCTCTAGAACGTACAAAGGAGTACACGAGGTATCTCTACAGCGTACAAAGGAGTACAGAAGGTATCTCTACAGCGCACAAAGGAGTACAGAAGGTATCTCTACAGCGCACAAAGGAGTACAGGAAATATCTCTAGAACGTACAAAGGAGTACAGAAGGTATCTCTACAGCGCACAAAGGAGTACAGAAGGTATTTCTACAGCGCACAAAGGAGTACAGAAGGTATCTCTACAGCGCTCAAAGGAGTACAGAAGGCATCTCTACAGCGCACAAAGGAGTACAGGAAATATCTCTAGAACGTACAAAGGAGTACACGAGGTATCTCTAAAGCGTACAAAGGAGTACAGAAGGTATCTCTACAGCGCACAAAGGAGTACAGGGAATATCTCTAGAACGTACAAAGGAGTACACGAGGTATCTCTACAGCGTACAAAGGAGTACAGAAGGTATCTCTACAGCGCACAAAGGAGTACAGAAGGTATCTCTACAGCGCACAAAGGAGTACAGAAGGTATCTCTACAGCGCACAAAGGAGTACAGAAGGTATCTCTACAGCGCACAAAGGAGTACAGGAAATATCTCTAGAACGTACAAAGGAGTACACGAGGTATCTCTACAGCGTACAAAGGAGTACAGAAGGTATCTCTACAACGCACAAAGGAGTACAGAAGGTATCTCTACAGCGCACAAAGGAGTACAGAAGGTATCTCTACAGCGCACAAAGGAGTACAGAAGGTATCTCTACAGCGCATAAAGGAGTACAGAAGGTATCTCTACAGCGCACAAAGGAGTACAGAAGGTATCTCTACAGCGCACAAAGGAGTACAAAAGGTATCTCTACAGCGCACGAAGGAGTACAGAAGGTATCTCTACAGCGCACAAAGGAGTACAGAAGGTATCTCTACAGCGCACAAAGGAGTACAAAAGGTTTCTCTACAGCGCACAAAGGAGTACAGGAAATATCTCTAGAACGTACAAAGGAGTACACGAGGTATCTCTACAGCGTACAAAGGAGTACAGAAGGTATCTCTACAGCGCACAAAGGAGTACAGAAGGTATCTCTACAGCGCACAAAGGAGTACAGAAGGTATCTCTTCAGCGCACAAAGGAGTACAGAAGGTATCTCTACAGCGCACAAAGGAGTACAGAAGGTATCTCTACAGCGCACAAAGGAGTACAGAAGGTATCTCTACAGCGCACAAAGGAGTACAGGAAATATCTCTAGAACGTACAAAGGAGTACACGAGGTATCTCTACAGCGTACAAAGGAGTACAGAAGGTATCTCTACAGCGCACAAAGGAGTACAGAAGGTATCTCTACAGCGCACAAAGGAGTACAGAAGGTATCTCTACAGCGCACAAAGGAGTACAGAAGGTATCTCTACAGCGCACAAAGGAGTACAGGAAATATCTCTAGAACGTACAAAGGAGTACACGAGGTATCTCTACAGCGTACAAAGGAGTACAGAAGGTATCTCTACAGCGCACAAAGGAGTACAGAAGGTATCTCTACAGCGCACAAAGGAGTACAGAAGGTATCTCTACAGCGCACAAAGGAGTACAGAAGGTATCTCTACAACGCACAAAGGAGTACAGGAAATATCTCTAGAACGTACAAAGGAGTACACGAGGTATCTCTACAGCGTACAAAGGAGTACAGAAGGTATCTCTACAGCGCACAAAGGAGTACAGAAGGTATCTCTACAGCGCACAAAGGAGTACAGAAGGAATCTCTACAGCGCACAAAGGAGTACAGGAAATATCTCTACAGCGTACAAAGGAGTACAGAAGGTATCTCTACAGCGCACAAAGGAGAACAGGAAATATCTCTAGAACGTACAAAGGAGTACACGAGGTATCTCTACAGCGTACAAAGGAGTACAGAAGGTACCTCTACAGCGCACAAAGGAGTACAGAAGGTATCTCTACAGCGCACAAAGGAGTACAGGGAATATCTCTAGAACGTACAAAGGAGTACACGAGGTATCTCTACAGCGTACAAAGGAGTACAGAAGGTTTCTCTACAGCGCACAAAGGAGTACAGAAGGTATCTCTACAGCGCACAAAGGAGTACAGAAGGTATCTCTACAGCGCACAAAGGAGTACAGAAGGTATCTCTATAGCGCACAAAGGAGTACAGGAAATATCTCTAGAACGTACAAAGGAGTACACGAGGTATCTCTACAGCGTACAAAGGAGTACAGAAGGTATCTCTACAGTGCACAAAGGAGTACAGAAGGTATCTCTACAGCGCACAAAGGAGTACAGAAGGTATCTCTACAGCGCACAAAGGAGTACAGAAGGTATCTCTACAGCGCATAAAGGAGTACAGAAGGTATCTATACAGCGCACAAAGGAGTACAGAAGGTATCTCTACAGCGCACAAAGGAGTACAAAAGGTATCTCTACAGCGCACGAAGGAGTACAGAAGGTATCTCTACAGCGCACAAAGGAGTACAGAAGGTATCTCTACAGCGCACAAAGGAGTACAGAAAATATCTCTAGAACGTACAAAGGAGTACACGAGGTATCTCTACAGCGTACAAAGGAGTACAGAAGGTATCTCTACAGCGCACAAAGGAGTACAGAAGGTATCTCTACAGCGCACAAAGGAGTACAAAAGGTTTCTCTACAGCGCACAGAGGAGTACAGGAAATATCTCTAGAACGTACAAAGGAGTACACGAGGTATCTCTACAGCGTACAAAGGAGTACAGAAGGTATCTCTACAGCGCACAAAGGAGTACAGAAGGTATCTCTACAGCGCACAAAGGAGTACAGAAGGTATCTCTTCAGCGCACAAAGGAGTACAGAAGGTATCTCTACAGCGCACAAAGGAGTACAGAAGGTATCTCTACAGCGCACAAAGGAGTACAGAAGGTATCTCTACAGCGCACAAAGGAGTACAGGAAATATCTCTAGAACGTACAAAGGAGTACACGCGGTATCTCTACAGCGTACAAAGGAGTACAGAAGGTATCTCTACAGCGCACAAAGGAGTACAGAAGGTATCTCTACAGCGCACAAAGGAGTACAGAAGGTATCTCTACAGCGCACAAAGGAGTGCAGGAAATATCTCTACAGCGTACAAAGGAGTACAGAAGGTATCTCTACAGCGCACAAAGGAGTACAGGAAATATCTCTAGAACGTACAAAGGAGTACACGAGGTATCTCTACAGCGTACAAAGGAGTACAGAAGGTATCTCTACAGCGCACAAAGGAGTACAGAAGGTATCTCTACAGCGCACAAAGGAGTACAGAAGGTATCTCTACAGCGCACAAAGGAGTACAGAAGGTATCTCTACAGCGCACAAAGGAGTACAGAAGGTATCTCTACAGCGCACAAAGGAGTACAGAAGGTATCTCTACAGCGCACAAAGGAGTACAGAAGGTATCTCTACAGCGCACAAAGGAGTACAGAAGGTATCTCTACAGCGCACAAAGGAGTACAGAAGGTATCTCTACAGCGCACAAAGGAGTACAGGAAATATATCTAGAACGTACAAAGGAGTACACGAGGTATCTCTACAGCGTACAAAGGAGTACAGAAGGTATCTCTACAGCTCACAAAGGAGTACAGGAAATATCTCTAAAACGTACAAAGGAGTACACGAGGTATCTCTACAGCGTACGAAGGAGTACAGAAGGTATCTCTACAGCGCACAAAGGAGTACAGAAGGTATCTCTACAGCGCACAAAGGAGTACAGAAGGTTTCTCTACAGTGCACAAAGGAGTACAGAAGGTATCTCTACAGCGCACAAAGGAGTACAGAAGGTATCTCTACAGCGCACAAAGGAGTACAGGAAATATCTCTAGAACGTACAAAGGAGTACACGAGGTATCTCTACAGCGTACAAAGTAGTACAGAAGGTATCTCTACAGCGTACAAAGGAGTACAGGAAATATCTCTAGAACGTACAAAGGAGTACACGAGGTATCTCTACAGCGTACAAAGGAGTACAGAAGGTATCTCTACAGCGCACAAAGGAGTACAGAAGGTATCTCTACAGCGCACAAAGGAGTACAGAAGGTATCTCTACAGCGCACAAAGGAGTACAGAAGGTATCTCTACAGCGCACAAAGGAGTACAGGAAATATCTCTAGAACGTACAAAGGAGTACACGAGGTATCTCTACAGCGTACAAAGGAGTACAGAAGGTATCTCTGCAGCGCACAAAGGAGTACAGAAGGTATCTCTACATCGCACAAAGGAGTACAGAAGGTATCTCTACAGCGCACAGGAGTACAGAAGGTATCTCTACAGTGCACAAAGGAGTACAGAAGGTATCTCTACAGCGCACAAAGGAGTACAGGAAATATTTCTAGAACGTACAAAGGAGTACACGAGGTATCTCTACAGCGTACAAAGGAGTAAAGAAGGTATCTCTACAGCGCACAAAGGAGTACAGAAGGTATCTCTACAGCGCACAAAGGAGTACAGAAGGTATCTCTACAGCGCACAAAGGAGTACAGAAGGTATCTCTACAGCGCACAAAGGAGTACAGAAGGTATCTCTACAGCGCACAAAGGAGTACAGGAAATATCTCTAGAACGTACAAAGGAGTACACGAGGTATCTCTACAGCGTACAAAGGAGTACAGAAGGTATCTCTACAGCGCACAAAGGAGTACAGGAGGTATCTCTACAGCGCACAAAGGAGTACAGGAAATATCTCTAGAACGTACAAAGGAGTACAGAAGGTATCTCTACTGCGCACAAAGGAGTACAGAAGGTATTTCTACAGCGCACAAAGGAGTACAGAAGGTATCTCTACAGCCCACAAAGGAGTACAGAAGGTATCTCTACAGCGCACAAAGGAGTACAGGAAATATCTCTAGAACGTACAAAGGAGTACACGAGGTATCTCTACAGCGTACAAAGGAGTACAGAAGGTATCTCTACAGCGCACAAAGGAGTACAGGAAATATCTCTAGAACGTACAATGGAGTACACGAGGTATCTCTACAGCGTACAAAGGAGTACAGAAGGTATCTCTACAGCGCACAAAGGAGTACAGAAGGTATCTCTACAGCGCACAAAGGAGTACAGGAAATATCTCTAGAACGTACAAAGGAGTACACGAGGTATCTCTACAGCGTACAAAGGAGTACAGAAGGTATCTCTACAGCGCACAAAGGAGTACAGAAGGTATCTCTACAGCGCACAAAGGAGTACAGAAGGTATCTCTACAGCGCACAAAGGAGTACAGAAGGTATCTCTACAGCGCACAAAGAAGTACAGGAAATATCTCTATAACGTACAAAGGAGTACACGAGGTATCTCTACAGCGTACAAAGGAGTACAGAAGGTATCTCTACAGCGCACAAAGGAGTACAGAAGGTATCTCTACAGCGCACAAAATAGTACAGAAGGTATCTCTACAGCGCACAAAGGAGTACAGAAGGTATCTCTACAGCGCACAAAGGAGTACAGAAGGTATCTCTACAGCGCACAAAGGAGTACAGGAAATATCTCTAGAACGTACAAAGGAGTACACGAGGTATCTCTACAGCGTACAAAGGAGTACAGAAGGTATCTCTACAGCGCACAAAGGAGTACAGGAGGTATCTCTACAGCGCACAAAGGAGTACAGGAAATATCTCTAGAACGTACAAAGGAGTACAGAAGGTATCTCTACTGCGCACAAAGGAGTACAGAAGGTATTTCTACAGCGCACAAAGGAGTACAGAAGGTATCTCTACAGCCCACAAAGGAGTACAGAAGGTATCTCTACAGCGCACAAAGGAGTACAGGAAATATCTCTAGAACGTACAAAGGAGTACACGAGGTATCTCTACAGCGTACAAAGGAGTACAGAAGGTATCTCTACAGCGCACAAAGGAGTACAGGAAATATCTCTAGAACGTACAAAGGAGTACACGAGGTATCTCTACAGCGTACAAAGGAGTACAGAAGGTATCTCTACAGCGCACAAAGGAGTACAGAAGGTATCTCTACAGCGCACAAAGGAGTACAGGAAATATCTCTAGAACGTACAAAGGAGTACACGAGGTATCTCTACAGCGTACAAAGGAGTACAGAAGGTATCTCTACAGCGCACAAAGGAGTACAGAAGGTATCTCTACAGCGCACAAAGGAGTACAGAAGGTATCTCTACAGCGCACAAAGGAGTACAGAAGGTATCTCTACAGCGCACAAAGGAGTACAGGAAATATCTCTAGAACGTACAAAGGAGTACACGAGGTATCTCTACAGCGTACAAAGGAGTACAGAAGGCATCTCTACAGCGCACAAAGGAGTACAGAAGGTATCTCTACAGCGCACAAAGGAGTACAGAAGGAATCTCTACAGCGCACAAAGGAGTACAGGAAATATCTCTACAGCGTACAAACGAGTACAGAAGGTATCTCTACAGCGCACAAAGGAGAACAGGAAATATCTCTAGAACGTACAAAGGAGTACACGAGGTATCTCTACAGCGTACAAAGGAGTACAGAAGGTACCTCTACAGCGCACAAAGGAGTACAGAAGGTATCTCTACAGCGCACAAAGGAGTACAGGGAATATCTCTAGAACGTACAAAGGAGTACACGAGGTATCTCTACAGCGTACAAAGGAGTACAGAAGGTATCTCTACAGCGCACAAAGGAGTACAGAAGGTATCTCTACAGCGCACAAAGGAGTACAGAAGGTATCTCTACAGCGCACAAAGGAGTACAGAAGGTATCTCTATAGCGCACAAAGGAGTACAGGAAATATCTCTAGAACGTACAAAGGAGTACACGAGGTATCTCTACAGCGTACAAAGGAGTACAGAAGGTATCTCTACAGCGCACAAAGGAGTACAGAAGGTATCTCTACAGCGCACAAAGGAGTACAGAAGGTATCTCTACAGCGCACAAAGGAGTACAGAAGGTATCTCTACAGCGCATAAAGGAGTACAGAAGGTATCTCTACAGCGCACAAAGGAGTACAGAAGGTATCTCTACAGCGCACAAAGGGGTACAAAAGGTATCTCTACAGCGCACGAAGGAGTACAGAAGGTATCTCTACAGCGCACAAAGGAGTACAGAAGGTATCTCTACAGCGCACAAAGGAGTACAGAAAATATCTCTAGAACGTACAAAGGAGTACACGAGGTATCTCTACAGCGTACAAAGGAGTACAGAAGGTATCTCTACAGCGCACAAAGGAGTACAGAAGGTATCTCTACAGCGCACAAAGGAGTACAAAAGGTTTCTCTACAGCGCACAAAGGAGTACAGGAAATATCTCTAGAACGTACAAAGGAGTACACGAGGTATCTCTACAGCGTACAAAGGAGTACAGAAGGTATCTCTACAGCGCACAAAGGAGTACAGAAGGTATCTCTACAGCGCACAAAGGAGTACAGAAGGTATCTCTTCAGCGCACAAAGGAGTACAGAAGGTATCTCTACAGCGCACAAAGGAGTACAGAAGGTATCTCTACAGCGCACAAAGGAGTAAAGAAGGTATCTCTACAGCGCACAAAGGAGTACAGGAAATATCTCTAGAACGTACAAAGGAGTACACGAGGTGTCTCTACAGCGTACAAAGGAGTACAGAAGGTATCTCTACAGCGCACAAAGGAGTACAGAAGGTATCTCTACAGCGCACAAAGGAGTACAGAAGGAATCTCTACAGCGCACAAAGGAGTACAGAAGGTATCTCTACAGCGCACAAAGGAGTACACGAAATATCTCTAGAACGTACAAAGGAGTACACGAGGTATCTCTACAGCGTACAAAGGAGTACAGAAGGTATCTCTACAGCGCACAAAGGAGTACAGAAGGTATCTCTACAGCGCACAAAGGAGTACAGAAGGTATCTCTACAGCGCACAAAGGAGTGCAGAAGGTATCTCTACAGCACACAAAGGAGTACAGGAAATATCTCTAGAACGTACAAAGGAGTACACGAGGTATCTCTACAGCGTACAAAGGAGTACAGAAGGTATCTCTACAGCGCACAAAAGAGTACAGAAGGTATCTCTACAGCGCACAAAGGAGTACAGAAGGTATCTCTACAGCGCACAAAGGAGTACAGGAAATATCTCTACAGCGTACAAAGGAGTACAGAAGGTATCTCTACAGCGCACAAAGGAGTACAGGAAATATCTCTAGAACGTACAAAGGAGTACACGAGGTATCTCTACAGCGTACAAAGGAGTACAGAAGGTATCTCTACAGCGCACAAAGGAGTACAGAAGGTATCTCTACAGCGCACAAAGGAGTACAGAAGGTATCTCTACAGCGCACAAAGGAGTACAGAAGGTATCTCTACAGCGCACAAAGAAGTACAGAAGGTATCTCTACAGCGCACAAAGGAGTACAGAAGGTATCTCTACAGCGCACAAAGGAGTACAGAAGGTATCTCTACAGCGCACAAAGGAGTACAGAAGGTATCTCTACAGCGCACAAAGGAGTACAGAAGGTATCTCTACAGCGCACAAAGGAGTACAGGAAATATATCTAGAACGTACAAAGGAGTACACGAGGTATCTCTACACCGTACAAAGGAGTACAGAAGGTATCTCTACAGCTCACAAAGGAGTACAGGAAATATCTCTAAAACGTACAAAGGAGTACACGAGGTATCTCTACAGCGTACGAAGGAGTACAGAAGGTATCTCTACAGCGCACAAAGGAGTACAGAAGGTATCTCTACAGCGCACAAAGGAGTACAGAAGGTTTCTCTACAGCGCACAAAGGAGTACAGAAGGTATCTCTACAGCGCACAAAGGAGTACAGAAGGTATCTCTACAGCGCACAAAGGAGTACAGGAAATATCTCTAGAACGTACAAAGGAGTACACGAGGTATCTCTACAGCGTACAAAGGAGTACAGAAGGTATCTCTACAGCGCACAAAGGAGTACAGAAGGTATCTCTACAGCGCACAAAAGAGTACAGAAGGTATCTCTACAGCGCACAAAGGAGTACAGAAGGTATCTCTACAGCGCACAAAGGAGTACAGGAAATATCTCTAGAACGTACAAAGGAGTACACGAGGTATCTCTACAGCGTACAAAGGAGTACAGAAGGTATCTCTACAGCGCACAAAGGAGTACAGAAGGTATCTCTACATCGCACAAAGGAGTACAGAAGGTATCTCTACAGCGCACAGGAGTACAGAAGGTATCTCTACAGTGCACAAAGGAGTACAGAAGGTATCTCTACAGCGCACAAAGGAGTACAGGAAATATTTCTAGAACGTACAAAGGAGTACACGAGGTATCTCTACAGCGTACAAAGGAGTACAGAAGGTATCTCTACAGCGCACAAAGGAGTACAGAAGGTATCTCTACAGCGCACAAAGGAGTACAGAAGGTATCTCTACAGCGCACAAAGGAGTACAGAAGGTATCTCTACAGCGCACAAAGGAGTACAGAAGGTATCTCTACAGCGCACAAAGGAGTACAGGAAATATCTCTAGAACGTACAAAGGAGTACACGAGGTATCTCTACAGCGTACAAAGGAGTACAGAAGGTATCTCTACAGCGCACAAAGAAGTACAGGAGGTATCTCTACAGCGCACAAAGGAGTACAGGAAATATCTCTAGAACGTACAAAGGAGTACAGAAGGTATCTCTACAGCGCACAAAGGAGTACAGAAGGTATTTCTACAGCGCACAAAGGAGTACAGAAGGTATCTCTACAGCCCACAAAGGAGTACAGAAGGTATCTCTACAGCGCACAAAGGAGTACAGGAAATATCTCTAGAACGTACAAAGGAGTACACGAGGTATCTCTACAGCGTACAAAGGAGTACAGAAGGTATCTCTACAGCGCACAAAGGAGTACAGAAGGTATCTCTACAGCGCACAAAGGAGTACAGAAGGTATCTCTACAGCGCACAAAGGTGTACAGAAGGTATCTCTACAGCGCACAAAGGAGTACAGAAGGTATCTCTACAGCGCACAAAGGAGTACAGAAGGTATATCTACAGCGCACAAAGGAGTACAGAAGGTATCTCTACAGCGCACAAAGGAGTACAGAAGGTATCTCTACAGCGCACAAAGGAGTACAGGAAATATCTCTAGAACGTACAAAGGAGTACACGAGGTATCTCTACAGCGTACAAAGGAATACAGAAGGTATCTCTACAGCGCACAAAGGAGTACAGAAGGTATCTCTACAGCGCACAAAGGAGTACAGAAGGTATCTCTACAGCGCACAAAGGAGTACAGAAGGTATCTCTACAGCGCACAAAGGAGTACAGGAAATATCTCTAGAACGTAAAAAGGAGTACACGAGGTATCTCTACAGCGTACAAAGGAGTACAGAAGGTATCTCTACAGCGCACAAAGGAGTACAGCAGGTATCTCTACAGCGCACAAAGGAGTACAGAAGGTATCTCTACAGCGCACAAAGGAGTACAGAAGGTATCTCTACAGCGCACAAAGGAGTACAGAAGGTATCTCTACAGCGCACAAAGGAGTACAGAAGGTATCTCTACAGCGCACAAAGGAGAACAGAAGGTATCTCTACAGCGCACAAAGGAGTACAGAAGGTATCTCTACAGCGCACAAAGGAGTACAGAAGGTATCTCTACAGCGCACAAAGGAGTACAGAAGGTATCTCTACAGCGCACAAAGGAGTACAGGAAATATCTCTAGAACGTACAAAGGAGTACACGAGGTATCTCTACAGCGTACAAAGGAGTACAGAAGGTATCTCTACAGCGCACAAAGGAGTACAGAAGGTATCTCTACAGCACACAAAGGAGTACAGAAGGTATCTCTACAGCGCACAAAGGAGTACAGAAGGTATCTCTACAGCGCACAAAGGAGTACAGAAGGTATCTCTACAGCGCACAAAGGAGTACAGGAAATATCTCTAGAACGTACAAAGGAGTACACGAGGTATCTCCACAGCGTACAAAGGAGTACAGAAGGTATCTCTACAGCGCACAAAGGAGTACAGAAGGTATCTCAACAGCGCACAAAGGAGTACAGGAAATATCTCAGGAACGTACAAAGGAGTACACGAGGTATCTCTACAGCGTACAAAGGAGTACAGAAGGTATCTCTACAGCGCACAAAGGAGTACAGAAGGTATCTCTACAGCGCACAAAGGAGTACAGAAGGTATCTCTACAGCGCACAAAGGAGTACGGAAGGAATCTCTACAGCGCCCAAAGGAGTACAGGAAATATCTCTAGAACGTACAAAGAAGTACACGAGGTATCTCTACAGCGTACAAAGGAGTACAGAAGGTATCTCTACAGCGCACAAAGGAGTACAGAAGGTATCTCTACAGCGCACAAAGGAGTACAGAAGGTATCTCTACAGCGCACAAAGGAGTACAGAAGGTATCTCTACAGCGCACAAAGGAGTACAGGAAATATCTCTAGAACGTTCAAAGGAGTACACGAGGTATCTCTACAGCGTACAAAGGAGTAAAGAAGGTATCTCTACAGCGCACAAAGGAGTACAGAAGGTATCTCTACAGCGCACAAAGGAGTACAGAAGGTATCTCTACAGCGCACAAAGGAGTACAGAAGGTATCTCTACAGCGCACAAAGGAGTACAGGAAATATCTATAGAACGTACAAAGGAGTACACGAGGTATCTCTACAGCGTACAAAGGAGTACAGAAGGTATCTCTACAGCGCACAAAGGAGTACAGAAGGTATCTCTACAGCGCACAAAGGAGTACAGAAGGTATCTCTACAGCGCACAAAGGAGTACAGGAAATATCTCTAGAACGTACAAAGGAGTACACGAGGTATCTCTACAGCGTACAAAGGAGTACAGAAGGTATCTCTACAGCGTACAAAGGAGTACAGAAGGTATCTCTACAGCGCACAAAGGAGTACAGAAGGTATCTCTACAGTGCACAAAGGAGTACAGAAGGTATCTCTACAGCGCACAAAGGAGTACAGGAAATATCTCTAGAACGTACAAAGGAGTACACGAGGTATCTCTACAGCGTACAAAGGAGTACAAAAGGTATCTCTACAGCGCACAAAGGAGTACAGAAGGTATCTCTACAGCGCACAAAGGAGTACAGGAAATATCTCTAGAACGTACAAAGGAGTACACGAGGTATCTCTGCAGCGTACAAAGGAGTACAGAAGGTATCTCTACAGCGCACAAAGGAGTACAGAAGGTATCTCTACAGCGCACAAAGGAGTACAGAAGGTATCTCTACAGCGTACAAAGGAGTACACGAGGTATCTCTACAGCGTACAAAGGAGTACAGAAGGTATCTCTACAGCGCACAAAGGAGTACAGAAGGTATCTCTACAGCGCACAAAGGAGTACAGGAAATATCTCTAGAACGTACAAAGGAGTACACGAGGTATCTCTACAGCGTACAAAGGAGTACAGAAGGTATCTCTACAGCGCACAAAGGAGTACAGAAGGTATCTCTACAGCGCACAAAGGAGTACAGAAGGTATCTCTACAGCGCACAAAGGAGTACAGAAGGTATCTCTACAGCGCACAAAGGAGTACAGATGGTATCTCTACAGCGCACAAAGGAGTACAGAAGGTATCTCTACAGCGCACAAAGGAGTACAGAAGGTATCTCTACAGCGCACAAAGGAGTACAGAAGGTATCTCTACAGCGCACAAAGGAGTACAGAAGGTATCTCTACAGCGCACAAAGGAGTACAGAAGGTATCTCTACAGCGCACAAAGGAGTACAGAAGGTATCTCTACAGCGCACAAAGGAGTACAGAAGGTATCTCTACAGCGCACAAAGGAGTACAGGAAATATATCTAGAACGTACAAAGGAGTACACGAGGTATGTCTACAGCGTACAAAGGAGTACAGAAGGTATCTCTACAGCGCACAAAGGAGTACAGGAAATATCTCTAGAACGTACAAAGGAGTACACGAGGTATCTCTACAGCGTACGAAGGAGTACAGAAGGTATCTCTACAGCGCACAAAGGAGTACAGAAGGTATCTCTACAGCGCACAAAGGAGTACAGAAGGTTTCTCTACAGCGCACAAAGGAGTACAGAAGGTATCTCTACAGCGCACAAAGGAATACAGAAGGAATCTCTACAGCGCACAAAGGAGTACAGGAAATATCTCTAGAACGTACAAAGGAGTACACGAGGTATCTCTACAGCGTACAAAGGAGTACAGAAGGTATCTCTACAGCTCACAAAGGAGTACAGGAAATATCTCTAGAACGTACAAAGGAGTACACGAGGTATCTCTACAGCGTACAAAGTAGTACAGAAGGTATCTCTACAGCGCACAAAGGAGTAAAGGAAATATCTCTAGAACGTACAAAGGAGTACACGAGGTATCTCTACAGCGTACAAAGGAGTACAGAAGGTATCTCTACAGCGCACAAAGGAGTACAGAAGGTATCTCTACAGCGCACAAAGGAGTACAGAAGGTATCTCTACAGCGCACAAAGGAGTACAGAAGGTATCTCTACAGCGCACAAAGGAGTACAGGAAATATCTCTAGAACGTTCAAAGGAGTACACGAGGTATCTCTACAGCGTACAAAGGAGTACAGAAGGTATCTCTACAGCGCACAAAGGAGTACAGAAGGTATCTCTACAGCGCACAAAGGAGTACAGAATGTATCTCAACAGCGCACAGGAGTACAGAAGGTATCTCTACAGCGCACAAAGGAGTACAGAAGGTATCTCTACAGCGCACAAAGGAGTACAGGAAATATTTCTAGAACGTACAAAGGAGTACACGAGGTATCTCTACAGCGTACAAAGGAGTACAGAAGGTATCTCTACAGCGCACAAAGGAGTACAGAAGGTATCTCTACAGCGCACAAAGGAGTACAGAAGGTATCTCTACAGCGCACAAAGGAGTACAGAAGGTATCTCTACAGCGCACAAAGGAGTACAGAAGGTATCTCTACAGCGCACAAAGGAGTACAGGAAATATCTCTAGAACGTACAAAGGAGTACACGAGGTATCTCTACAGCGTACAAAGGAGTACAGAAGGTATCTCTACAGCGCACAAAGGAGTACAGAAGGTATCTCTACAGCGCACAAAGGAGTACAGGAAATATCTCTAGAACGTACAAAGGAGTACAGAAGGTATCTCTACAGCGCACAAAGCAGTACAGAAGGTATTTCTACAGCGCACAAAGGAGTACAGAAGGTATCTCTACAGCCCACAAAGGAGTACAGAAGGTATCTCTACAGCGCACAAAGGAGTACAGGAAATATCTCTAGAACGTACAAAGGAGTACACGAGGTATCTCTACAGCGTACAAAGGAGTACAGAAGGTATCTCTACAGCGCACAAAGGAGTACAGAAGGTATCTCTACAGCGCACAAAGGAGTACAGAAGGTATCTCTACAGCGCACAAAGGAGTACAGAAGGTATCTCTACAGCGCACAAAGGAGTACAGAAGGTATCTCTACAGCGCACAAAGGAGTACAGAAGGTATCTCTACAGCGCACAAAGGAGTACAGGAAATATCTCTAGAACGTACAAAGGAGTACACGAGGTATCTCTACAGCGTACAAAGGAGTACAGAAGGTATCTCTACAGCGCACAAAGGAGTACAGGAAATATCTCTAGAACGTACAAAGGAGTACACGAGGTATCTCTACAGCGTACAAAGGAGTACAGAAGGTATCTCTACAGCGCACAAAGGAGTACAGGAAATATCTCTAGAACGTACAAAGGAGTACACGAGGTATCTCTACAGCGTACAAAGGAGTACAGGAAATATCTCTAGAACGTACAAAGGAGTACACGAGGTATCTCTACAGCGTACAAAGGAGTACAGAAGGTATCTCTACAGCGCACAAAGGAGTACAGAAGGTAGCTCTACAGCGCACAAAGGAGTACAGAAGGTATCTCTACAGCGCACAAAGGAGTACAGGAAATATCTCTACAGCGTACAAAGGAATACAGAAGGTATCTCTACAGCGCACAAAGGAGTACAGGAAATATCTCTACAGCGCACAAAGGAGTACAGAAGGTATCTCTACAGCGCAGAAAGGAGTACAGAAGGTATCTCTACAGCGCACAAAGGAGTACAGGAAATATCTCTACAGCGTACAAAGGAGTACAGAAGGTATCTCTACAGCGCACAAAGGAGTACAGGAAATATCTCTAGAACGTACAAAGGAGTACACGAGGTATCTCTACAGCGTACAAAGGAGTACAGAAGGGATCTCTACAGCGCACAAAGGAGTACAGAAGGTATCTCTACAGCGCACAAAGGAGTACAGAAGGTATCTCTACAGCGCACAAAGGAGTACAGAAGGTATCTCTACAGCGCACAAAGGAGTACAGAAGGTATCTCTACAGCGCACATAGGAGTACAGAAGGTATCTCTACAGCGCACAAAGGAGTACAGAAGGTATCTCAACAGCGCACAAAGGAGTACAGAAGGTATCTCTACAGCGCACAAAGGAGTACAGAAGGTATCTCTACAGCGCACAAAGGAGTACAGGAAATATCTCTAGAACGTACAAAGGAGTACACGAGGTATCTCTACAGCGTACAAAGGAGTACAGAAGGTATCTCTACAGCGCACAAAGGAGTACAGGAAATATCTCTAGAACGTACAAAGGAGTACACGAGGTATCTCTACAGCGTACAAAGGAGTACAGAAGGTATCTCTGCAGCGCACAAAGGAGTACAGGAAATATCTCTAGAACGTACAAAGGAGTACACGAGGTATCTCTACAGCGTACAAAGGAGTACAGAAGGTATCTCTACAGCGCACAAAGGAGTACAGGAAATATCTCTAGAACGTACAAAGGAGTACACGAGGTATCTCTACAGCGTACAAAGGAGTACAGAAGGTATCTCTACAGCGCACAAAGGAGTACAGAAGGTATCTCTACAGCGCACAAAGGAGTACAGAAGGTATCTCTACAGCGCACAAAGGAGTACAAATGGTATCTCTACAGCGCACATAGGAGTACAGAAGGTATCTCTACAGCGCACAAAGGAGTACAGAAGGTATCTCAACAGCGCACAAAGGAGTACAGAAGGTATCTCTACAGCGCACAAAGGAGTACAGAAGGTATCTCTACAGCGCACAAAGGAGTACAGGAAATATCTCTAGAACGTACAAAGGAGTACACGAGGTATCTCTACAGCGTACAAAGGAGTACAGAAGGTATCTCTACAGCGCACAAAGGAGTACAGGAAATATCTCTAGAACGTTCAATGGAGTACACGAGGTATCTCTACAGCGTACAAAGGAGTACAGAAGGTATCTCTACAGCGCACAAAGGAGTACAGAAGGTATCTCTACAGCGCACAAAGGAGTACAGAAGGTATCTCTACAGCGCACAAAGGAGTACAGAAGGTATCTCTACAGCGCACAAAGGAGTACAGGAAATATCTCTAGAACGTACAAAGGAGTACACGAGGTATCTCTACAGCGTACAAAGGAGTACAGAAGGTATCTCTACAGCGCACAAAGGAGTACAGCAGGTATCTCTACAGCGCACAAAGGAGTACAGAAGGTATCTCTACAGCGCACAAAGGAGTACAAAAGGTATCTCTACAGCGCACAAAGGAGTACAGAAGGTATCTCTACAGCGCACAAAGGAGTACAGAAGGTATCTCTACAGCGCACAAAGGAGAACAGAAGGTATCTCTACAGCGCACAAAGGAGTACAGAAGGTATCTCTACAGCGCACAAAGGAGTACAGAAGGTATCTCTACAGCGCACAAAGGAGTACAGAAGGTATCTCTACAGCGCACAAAGGAGTACAGGAAATATCTCTAGAACGTACAAAGGAGTACACGAGGTATCTCTACAGCGTACAAAGGAGTACAGAAGGTATCTCTACAGCGCACAAAGGAGTACAGAAGGTATCTCTACAGCGCACAAAGGAGTACAGAAGGTATCTCTACAGCGCACAAAGGAGTACAGAAGGTATCTCTACAGCGCACAAAGGAGTACAGAAGGTATCTCTACAGCGCACAAAGGAGTACAGGAAATATCTCTAGAACGTACAAAGGAGTACACGAGGTATCTCCACAGCGTACAAAGGAGTACAGAAGGTATCTCTACAGCGCACAAAGGAGTACAGAAGGTATCTCTACAGCGCACAAAGGAGTACAGAAGGTATCTCTACAGCGCACAAAGGAGTACAGAAGGTATCTCCACAGCGCACAAAGGAGTACAGGAAATATCTCAGGAACGTACAAAGGAGTACACGAGGTATCTCTACAGCGTAAAAAGGAGTACAGAAGGTATCTCTACAGCGCACAAAGGAGTACAGAAGGTATCTCTACAGCGCACAAAGGAGTACAGAAGGTATCTCTACAGCGCACAAAGGAGTACGGAAGGAATCTCTACAGCGCCCAAAATAGTACAGGAAATATCTCTAGAACGTACAAAGAAGTACACGAGGTATCTCTACAGCGTACAAAGGAGTACAGAAGGTATCTCTACAGCGCACAAAGGAGTACAGAAGGTATCTCTACAGCGCACAAAGGAGTACAGAAGGTATCTCTACAGCGCACAAAGGAGTACAGAAGGTATCTCTAGAGCGCACAAAGAAGTACAGGAAATATTTCAGGAACGTACAAAGGAGTACACGAGGTATCTCTACAGCGTACAAAGGAGTACAGAAGGTATCTCTACAGCGCACAAAGGAGTACAGAAGCTATCTCTACAGCGCACAAAGGAGTACAGAAGGTATCTCTACAGCGCACAAAGGAGTACGGAAGGAATCTCTACAGCGCCCAAAGGAGTACAGGAAATATCTCTAGAACGTACAAAGAAGTACACGAGGTATCTCTACAGCGTACAAAGGAGTACAGAAGGTATCTCTACAGCGCACAAAGGAGTACAGAAGGTATCTCTACAGCGCACAAATGAGTACAGAAGGTATCTCTACAGCGCACAAAGGAGTACAGAAGGTATCTCTACAGCGCACAAAGGAGTACAGGAAATATCTCTAGAACGTTCAAAGGAGTACACGAGGTATCACTACAGCGTACAAAGGAGTACAGAAGGTATCTCTACAGCGCACAAAGGAGTACAGAAGGTATCTCTACAGCGCACAAAGGAGTACAGAAGGTATCTCTACAGCGCACAAAGGGGTACAGAAGGTATCTCTACAGCGCACAAAGGAGTACAGGAAATATCTATGGAACGTACAAAGGAGTACACGAGGTATCTCTACAGCGTACAAAGGAGTACAGAAGGTATCTCTACAGCGCACAAAGGAGTACAGAAGGTATCTCTACATCGCACAAAGGAGTACAGAAGGTATCTCTACAGCGCACAAAGGAGTACAGGAAATATCTCTAGAACGTACAAATGAGTACACGAGGTATCTCTACAGCGTACAAAGGAGTACAGAAGGTATCTCTACAGCGCAAAAAGGAGTACAGAAGGTATCTCTACAGCGCACAAAGGAGTACAGAAGGTATCTCTACAGCGCACAAAGGAGTACAGAAGGTATCTCTACAGCGCATAAAGGAGTACAGAAGGTATCTCTACAGCGCACAAAGGAGTACAGAAGGTATCTCTACAGCGCACAAAGGAGTACAAAAGGTATCTCTACAGCGCACGAAGGAGTACAGAAGGTATCTCTACAGCGCACAAAGGAGTACAGAAGGTATCTCTACAGCGCACAAAGGAGTACAGGAAATATCTCTAGAACGTACAAAGGAGTACACGAGGTATCTCTACAGCGTACAAAGGAGTACAGAAGGTATCTCTACAGCGCACAAAGGAGTACAGAAGGTATCTCTACAGCGCATAAAGGAGTACAAAAGGTTTCTCTACAGCGCACAAAGGAGTACAGGAAATATCTCTAGAACGTACAAAGGAGTACACGAGGTGTCTCTACAGCGTACAAAGGAGTACAGAAGGTATCTCTACAGCGCACAAAGGAGTACAGAAGGTATCTCTACAGCGCACAAAGGAGTACAGAAGGTATCTCTACAGCGCACAAAGGAGTACAGGAAATATCTCTAGAACGTACAAAGGAGTACACGAGGTATCTCTACAGCGTACAAAGGAGTACAAAAGGTATCTCTACAGCGCACAAAGGAGTACAGAAGGTATCTCTACAGCGCACAAAGGAGTACAGGAAATATCTCTAGAACGTACAAAGGAGTACACGAGGTATCTCTGCAGCGTACAAAGGAGTACAGAAGGTATCTCTACAGCGCACAAAGGAGTACAGAAGGTATCTCTACAGCGCACAAAGGAGTACAGAAGGTATCTCTACAGCGTACAAAGGAGTACACGAGGTATCTCTACAGCGTACAAAGGAGTACAGAAGGTATCTCTACAGCGCACAAAGGAGTACAGAAGGTATCTCTACAGCGCACAAAGGAGTACAGAAGGTATCTCTTCAGCGCACATAGGAGTACAGAAGGTATCTCTACAGCGCACAAAGGAGTACAGGAAATATCTCTAGAACGTACAAAGGAGTACACGAGGTATCTCTACAGCGTACAAAGGAGTACAGAAGGTATCTCTACAGCGCACAAAGGAGTACAGAAGGTATCTCTACAGCGCACAAAGGAGTACAGAAGGTATCTCTACAGCGCACAAAGGAGTACAGAAGGTATCTCTACAGCGCACAAAGGAGTACAGGAAATATCTCTAGAACGTACAAAGGAGTACACGAGGTATCTCTACAGCGTACAAAGGAGTACAGAAGGTATCTCTACAGCGCAAAAAGGAGTACAGAAGGTATCTCTACAGTGCACAAAGGAGTACAGAAGGTATCTCTACAGCGCACAAAGGAGTACAGAAGGTATCTCTACAGCGCATAAAGGAGTACAGAAGGTATCTCTACAGCGCACAAAGGAGTACAGAAGGTATCTCTACAGCGCAGAAAGGAGTACAAAAGGTATCTCTACAGCGCACGAAGGAGTACTGAAGGTATCTCTACAGCGCACAAAGGAGTACAGAAGGTATCTCTACAGCGCACAAAGGAGTACAGGAAATATCTCTAGAACGTACAAAGGAGTACACGAGGTATCTCTACAGCGTACAAAGGAGTACAGAAGGTATCTCTACAGCGCACAAAGGAGTACAGAAGGTATCTCTACAGCGCATAAAGGAGTACAAAAGGTTTCTCTACAGCGCACAAAGGAGTACAGGAAATATCTCTAGAACGTACAAAGGAGTACACGAGGTATCTCTACAGCGTACAAAGGAGTACAGAAGGTATCTCTACAGCGCACAAAGGAGTACAGAAGGTATCTCTACAGCGCACAAAGGAGTACAGAAGGTATCTCTTCAGCGCACAAAGGAGTACAGAAGGTATCTCTACAGCGCACAAAGGAGTACAGAAGGTATCTCTACAGCGCACAAAGGAGTACAGAACGTATCTCTACAGCGCACAAAGGAGTACAGGAAATATCTCTAGAACGTACAAAGGAGTACACGAGGTATCTCTACAGCGTACAAAGGAGTACAGAAGGTATCTCTACAGCGCACAAAGGAGTACAGAAGGTATCTCTACAGCGCACAAAGGAGTACAGAAGGTATCTCTACAGCGCACAAAGGAGTACAGAAAGTATCTCTGCAGCGCACAAAGAAGTACAGGAAATATCTCTAGAACGTACAAAGGAGTACACGAGGTATCTCTACAGCGTACAAAGGAGTACAGAAGGTATCTCTACAGCGCACAAAGGAGTACAGAAGGTATCTCTACAGCGCACAAAGGAGTACAGAAGGTATCTCTACAGCGCACAAAGGAGTACAGAAGGTATCTCTACAGCGCACAAAGGAGTACAGGAAATATCTCTAGAACGTACAAAGGAGTACACGAGGTATCTCTACAGCGTACAAAGGAGTACAGAAGGTATCTCTACAGCGCACAAAGGAGTACAGAAGGTATCTCTACAGCGCACAAAGGAGTACAGAAGGTATCTCTACAGCGCACAAAGGAGTACAGGAAATATCTCTACAGCGTACAAAGGAGTACAGAAGGTATCTCTACAGCGCACAAAGGAGTACAGGAAATATCTCTAGAACGTACAAAGGAGTACACGAGGTATCTCTACAGCGTACATAGGAGTACAGAAGGTATCTCTACAGCGCACAAAGGAGTACAGAAGGTATCTCTACAGCGCACAAAGGAGTACAGAAGGTATCTCTACAGCGCACAAAGGAGTACAGAAGGTATCTCTACAGCGCACAAAGGAGTACAGAAGGTATCTCTACAGCGCACATAGGAGTACAGAAGGTATCTCTACAGCGCACAAAGGAGTACGGAAGGTATCTCAACAGCGCACAAAGGAGTACAGAAGGTATCTCTACAGCGCACAAAGGAGTACAGAAGGTATCTCTACAGCGCACAAAGGAGTACAGGAAATATCTCTAGAACGTATAAAGGAGTACACGAGGTATCTCTACAGCGTACAAAGGAGTACAGAAGGTATCTCTACAGCGCACAAAGGAGTACAGGAAATATCTCTAGAACGTACAAAGGAGTACACGAGGTATCTCTACAGCGTACGAAGGAGTACAGAAGGTATCTCTACAGCGCACAAAGGAGTACAGAAGGTATCTCTACAGCGCACAAAGGAGTACAGAAGGTTTCTCTACAGCGCACAAAGGAGTACAGAAGGTATCTCTACAGCGCACAAAGGAGTACAGAAGGTATCTCTACAGCGCACAAAGGAGTACAGGAAATATCTCTAGAACGTACAAAGGAGTACACGAGGTATCTCTACAGCGTACAAAGGAGTACAGAAGGTATCTCTACAGCGCACAAAGGAGTACAGGAAATATCTCTAGAACGTACAAAGGAGTACACGTGGTATCTCTACAGCGTACAAAGTAGTACAGAAGGTATCTCTACAGCGCACAAAGGAGTACAGGAAATATCTCTAGAACGTTCAAAGGAGTACACGAGGTATCTCTACAGCGTACAAAGGAGTACAGAAGGTATCTCTACAGCGCACAAAGGAGTACAGAAGGTATCTCTACAGCGCACAAAGGAGTACAGAAGGTATCTCTACAGCGCACAAAGGAGTACAGAAGGTATCTCTACAGCGCACAAAGGAGTACAGGAAATATCTCTAGAACGTACAAAGGAGTACACGAGGTATCTCTAAAGCGTACAAAGGAGTACAGAAGGTATCTCTACAGCGCACAAAGGAGTACAGAAGGTATCTCTACAGCGCACAAAGGAGTACAGAAGGTATCTCTACAGCGCACAGGAGTACAGAAGGTATCTCTACAGCGCACAAAGGAGTACAGAAGGTATCTCTACAGCGCACAAAGGAGTACAGGAAATATTTCTAGAACGTACAAAGGAGTACACGAGGTATCTCTACAGCGTACAAAGGGGTACAGAAGGTATCTCTACAGCGCACAAAGGAGTACAGAAGGTATCTCTACAGCGCACAAAGGAGTACAGGAAATACCTCTAGAACGTACAAAGGAGTACACGAGGTATCTCGACAGCGTACAAAGGAGTACAGAAGGTATCTCTACAGCGCACAAACTAGTACAGAAGGTATCTCTACAGCGCACAAAGGAGTACAGGAAATATCTCTAGAACGTACAAAGTAGTACAGAAGGTATCTCTACAGCGCACAAAGGAGTACAGAAGGTATTTCTACAGCGCACAAGGGAGTACAGAAGGTATCTCTACAGCGCACAAAGGAGTACAGAAGGTATCTCTAAAGCGCACAAAGGAGTACAGGAAATATCTCTAGAACGTACAAAGGAGTACACGATGTACTCGTATCTCTACAGCGTACAAAGGAGTACAGAAGGTATCTCTACAGCGCACAAAGGAGTACAGATGGTATCTCTACAGCGCACAAAGGAGTACAGAAGGTATCTCTACAGCGCACAAAGGAGTACAGAAGGTATCTCTACAGCGCACAAAGGAGTACAGAAGGTATCTCTACAGCGCACAAAGGAGTACAGAAGGTATCTCTACAGCGCACAAAGGAGTACAGAAGGTATCTCTACAGCGCACAAAGGAGTACAGAAGGTATCTCTACAGCGCACAAAGGAGTACAGAAGGTATCTCTACAGCGCACAAAGGAGTACAGGAAATATCTCTAGAACGTACAAAGGAGTACACGAGGTATCTCTACAGCGTACAAAGGAGTACAGAAGGTATCTCTACAGCGCACAAAGGAGTACAGAAGGTATCTCTACAGCGCACAAAGAAGTACAGAAGGTATCTCTACAGCGCACAAAGGAGTACAGGAAATATCTCTAGAACGTACAAAGGAGTACACGAGGTATCTCTACAGCGCACAAAGGAGTACAGAAGGTATCTCTACAGCGCACAAAGGAGTAGAGAAGGTATCTCTACAGCGCACAAAGGAGTACAGGAAATATCTCTAGAACGTACAAAGGAGTACACGATGTACTCGTATCTCTACAGCGTACAAAGGAGTACAGAAGGTATCTCTACAGCGCACAAAGGAGTACAGATGGTATCTCTACAGCGCACAAAGGAGTACAGAAGGTATCTCTACAGCGCACAAAGGAGTACAGAAGGTATCTCTACAGCGCACAAAGGAGTACAGAAGGTATCTCTACAGCGCACAAAGGAGTACAGAAGGTATCTCTACAGCGCACAAAGGAGTACAGAAGGTATCTCTACAGCGCACAAAGGAGTACAGAAGGTATCTCTACAGCGCACAAAGGAGTACAGGAAATATCTCTAGAACGTACAAAGGAGTACACGAGGTATCTCTACAGCGTACAAAGGAGTACAGAAGGTATCTCTACAGCGCACAAAGGAGTACAGAAGGTATCTCTACAGCGCACAAAGGAGTACAGAAGGTATCTCTACAGCGCACAAAGGAGTACAGAAGGTATCTCTACAGCGCACAAAGGAGTAGAGAAGGTATCTCTACAGCGCACAAAGGAGTACAGGAAATATCTCTAGAACGTACAAAGGAGTACACGAGGTATCTCTACAGCGTACAAAGGAGTACAGAAGGTATCTCTACAGCGCACAAAGGAGTACAGAAGGTATCTCTACAGCGCACAAAGGAGTACAGAAGGTATCTCTACAGCGCACAAAGGAGTACAGAAGGAATCTCTACAGCGCACAAAGGAGTACAGGAAATATCTCAGGAACGTACAAAGGAGTACACGAGGTATCTCTACAGCGCACAAAGGAGTACAGAAGGTATCTCTACAGCGCACAAAGGAGTACAGAAGGTATCTCTACAGCGCACAAAGGAGTACAGAAGGTATCTCTACAGCGCACAAAGGAGTACGGAAGGTATCTCTACAGCGCACAAAGGAGTACAGGAAATATCTCTAGAACGTACAAAGAAGTACACGAGGTATCTCTACAGCGTACAAAGGAGTACAGAAGGTATCTCTACAGCGCACAAAGGAGTACAGAAGGTATCTCTACAGCGCACAAAGGAGTACAGTAGGTATCTCTACAGCGCACAAAGGAGTACAGAAGGTATCTCTACAGCGCACAAAGGAGTACAGGAAATATCTCTGGAACGTACAAAGGAGTACACGAGGTATCTCTACAGCGTACAAAGGAGTACAGAAGGTATCTCTACAGCGCACAAAGGAGTACAGAAGGTATCTCTACAGCGCACAAAGGAGTACAGAAGGTATCTCTACAGTGCACAAAGGAGTACAGAAGGTATCTCTACAGCGCACAAAGGAGTACAGGAAATATCTATAGAACGTACAAAGGAGTACACGAGGTATCTCTACAGCGTACAAAGGAGTACAGAAGGTCTCTCTACAGCGCACAAAGGAGTACAGAAGGTATCTCTACAGCGCACAAAGGAGTACAGAAGGTATCTCTACAGCGCACAAAGGAGTACAGAAGGTATCTCTACAGCGCACAAAGGAGTACAGGAAATATCTCTAGAACGTACAAAGGAGTACACGAGGTATCTCTACAGCGTACAAAGGAGTACAGAAGGTATCTCTACAGCGCACAAAGGAGTACAGAAGGTATCTCTACAGCGCACAAAGGAGTACAGAAGGTATCTCTACATCGCACAAAGGAGTACAGAAGGTATCTCTACAGCGCACAAAGGAGTACAGAAGGTATCTCTACAGCGCACAAAGGAGTACAGAAGGTATCTCTACAGCGCACAAAGGAGTACAGAAGGTATCTCTACAGCGCACAAAGGAGTACAGAAGGTATCTCTACAGCGCACAAAGGAGTACAGAAGGTATCTCTACAGCGCACAAAGGAGTACAGGAAATATCTCTAGAACGTACAATGGAGTACACGAGGTATCTCTACAGCGTACAAAGGAGTACAGAAGGTATCTCTACAGCGCACAAAGGAGTACAGAAGGTATCTCTACAGCGCACAAAGGAGTACAGAAGGTATCTCTACAGCGCACAAAGGAGTACAGAAGGTATCTCTACAGCGCACAATGGAGTACAGGAAATATCTCTAGAACGTACAAAGGAGTACACGAGGTATCTCTACAACGTACAAAGGAGTACAGAAGGTATCTCTACAGCGCACAAAGGAGTACAGAAGGTATCTCTATAGCGCACGAAGGAGTACAGAAGGTATCTCTACAGCGCACAAAGGAGTACAGAAGGTATCTCTACAGCGCACAAAGGAGTACAGAAGGTATCTCTACAGCGCACAAAAGAGTACAGAAGGTATCTCTACAGCGCACAAAGGAGTACAGAAGGTATCTCTACAGCGCACAAAGGAGTACAGAAGGTATCTCTACAGCGCACAAAGGAGTACAGAAGGTATCTCTACAGCGCACAAAGGAGTACAGAAGGTATCTCTACAGCGCACAAAGGAGTACAGGAAATATCTCTAGAACGTACAAAGGAGTACACGAGGTATCTCTACAGCGTACAAAGGAGTACAGAAGGTATCTCTACAGCGCACAAAGGAGTACAGAAGGTATCTCTACAGCGCACAAAGGAGTACAGAAGGTATCTCTACAGCGCACAAAGGAGTACAGAAGGTATCTCTACAGCCCACAAAGGAGTACAGAAGGTATCTCTACAGCGCACAAAGGAGAACAGAAGGTATCTCTACAGCGCACAAAGGAGTACAGAAGGTATCTCTACAGCGCACAAAGGAGTACAGAAGGTATCTCTACAGCGCACAAAGGAGTACAGAAGGTATCTCTACCGCGCACAAAGGAGTACAGGAAATATCTCTAGAACGAACAAAGGAGTACACGAGGTATCTCTACAGCGTACAAAGGAGTACAGAAGGTATCTCTACAGCGCACAAAGGAGTACAGAAGGTATCTCTACAGCGCACAAAGGAGTACAGAAGGTATCTCTACAGCGCACAAAGGAGTACAGAAGGTATCTCTACAGCGCACAATGGAGTACAGGAAATATCTCTAGAACGTACAAAGGAGTACACGAGGTATCTCTACAACGTACAAAAAAGTACAGAAGGTATCTCTACAGCGCACAAAGGAGTACAGAAGGTATCTCTACAGCGCACAAAGGAGTACAGAAGGGATCTCTTCAGCGCACAAAGGAGTACAGAAGGTATCTCTACAGCACACAAAGGAGTACAGAAGGTATCTCTACAGCGCACAAAGGAGTACAGAAGGTATCTCTACAGCGCACAAAGAAGTACAGAAGGTATCTCTACAGCGCACAAAGGAGTACAGAAGGTATCTCTACAGCGCACAAAGGAGTACAGAAGGTATCTCTACAGCGCACAAAGGAGTACAGGAAGTATCTCTAGAACGTACAAAGGAGTACACGAGGTACCTCTACAGCGTACAAAGGAGTACAGAAGGTATCTCTACAGCGCACAAAGGAGTACAGAAGGTATCTCTACAGCGCACAAAGGAGTACAGAAGGTATCTCTACAGCGCACAAAGGTGTACAGAAGGTATCTCTACAGCGCACAAAGGAGTACAGAAGGTATCTCTACAGCGCACAAAGGAGTACAGAAGGTATCTCTACAGCGCACAAAGATGTACAGAAAATATCTCTAGAACGTACAAAGGAGTACAGAAGGTATCTCTACAGCGCACAAAGGAGTACAGAAGGTATCTCTACAGCGCACAAAGGAGTACAGAAGGTATCTCTACAGCGCACAAAGGAGTACAGGAAATATCTCTACAGCGCACAAAGGAGTACAGAAGGTATCTCTACAGCGCACAAAGAAGTACAGAAGGTATTTCTACAGCGCACAAAGCAGTACAGGAAATATCTCTAGAACGTACAAAGGAGTACACGAGGTATCTCTACAGCGTACAAAGGAGTACAGAAGGTATCTCTACAGCGCACAAAGGAGTACAGAAGGTATTTCTACAGCGCACAAAGGAGTACAGAAGGTATCTCTACAGCCCACAAAGGAGTACAGAAGGTATCTCTACAGCGCACAAAGGAGTACAGGAAATATCTCTAGAACGTACAAAGGAGTACACGAGGTATCTCTACAGCGTACAAAGGAGTACAGAAGGTATCTCTACAGCGCACAAAGGAGAAGGTATCTCTACAGCGCACAAAGGAGTACAGAAGGTATCTCTACAGCGCACAAAGGAGTACAGAAGGTATCTCTACAGCGCACAAAGGAGTACAGAAGGTATCTCTACAGCGCACAAAGGAGTACAGAAGGTATCTCTACAGCGCACAAAGGAGTACAGAAGGTATATCTACAGCGCACAAAGGAGTACAGAAGGTATCTCTACAGCGCACAAAGGAGTACAGAAGGTATCTCTACAGCGCACAAAGGAGTACAGGAAATATCTCTAGAACGTACAAAGGAGTACACGAGGTATCTCTACAGCGTACAAAGGAATACAGAAGGTATCTCTACAGCGCACAAAGGAGTACAGAAGGTATCTCTACAGCGCACAAAGGAGTACAGAAGGTATCTCTACAGCGCACAAAGGAGTACAGAAGGTATCTCTACAGCGCACAAAGGAGTACAGGAAATATCTCTAGAACGTACAAAGGAGTACACGAGGTATCTCTACTGCGTACAAAGGAGTACAGAAGGTATCTCTACAGCGCACAAAGGAGTACAGCAGGTATCTCTACAGCGCACAAAGGAGTACAGAAGGTATCTCTACAGCGCACAAAGGAGTACAGAAGGTATCTCTACAGCGCACAAAGGAGTACAGAAGGTATCTCTACAGCGCACAAAGGAGTACAGAAGGTATCTCTACAGCGCACAAAGGAGAACAGAAGGTATCTCTACAGCGCACAAAGGAGTACAGAAGGTATCTCTACAGCGCACAAAGGAGTACAGAAGGTATCTCTACAGCGCACAAAGGAGTACAGAAGGTATCTCTACAGCGCACAAAGGAGTACAGGAAATATCTCTAGAACGTACAAAGGTGTACACGAGGTATCTCTACAGCGTACAAAGGAGTACAAAAGGTATCTCTACAGCGCACAAAGGAGTACAGAAGGTATCTCTACAGCACACAAAGGAGTACAGAAGGTATCTCTACAGCGCACAAAGGAGTACAGAAGGTATCTCTACAGCGCACAAAGGAGTACAGAAGGTATCTCTACAGCGCACAAAGGAGTACAGGAAATATCTCTAGAACGTACAAAGGAGTACACGAGGTATCTCCACAGCGTACAAAGGAGTACAGAAGGTATCTCTACAGCGCACAAAGGAGTACAGAAGGTATCTCAACAGCGCACAAAGGAGTACAGGAAATATCTCAGGAACGTACAAAGGAGTACACGAGGTATCTCTACAGCGTACAAAGGAGTACAGAAGGTATCTCTACAGCGCACAAAGGAGTACAGAAGGTATCTCTACAGCGCACAAAGGAGTACAGAAGGTATCTCTACAGCGCACAAAGGAGTACGGAAGGAATCTCTACAGCGCCCAAAGGAGTACAGGAAATATCTCTAGAACGTACAAAGAAGTACACGAGGTATCTCTACAGCGTACAAAGGAGTACAGAAGGTATCTCTACAGCGCACAAAGGAGTACAGAAGGTATCTCTACAGCGCACAAAGGAGTACAGAAGGTATCTCTACAGCGCACAAAGGAGTACAGAAGGTATCTCTACAGCGCACATAGGAGTACAGGAAATATCTCTAGAACGTTCAAAGGAGTACACGAGGTATCTCTACAGCGTACAAAGGAGTAAAGAAGGTATCTCTACAGCGCACAAAGGAGTACAGAAGGTATCTCTACAGCGCACAAAGGAGTACAGAAGGTATCTCTACAGCGCACAAAGGAGTACAGAAGGTATCTCTACAGCGCACAAAGGAGTACAGGAAATATCTATAGAACGTACAAAGGAGTACACGAGGTATCTCTACAGCGTACAAAGGAGTACAGAAGGTATCTCTACAGCGCACAAAGGAGTACAGAAGGTATCTCTACAGCGCACAAAGGAGTAAAGAAGGTATCTCTACAGCGCACAAAGGAGTACAGGAAATATCTCTAGAACGTACAAAGGAGTACACGAGGTATCTCTACAGCGTACAAAGGAGTACAGAAGGTATCTCTACAGCGTACAAAGGAGTACAGAAGGTATCTCTACAGCGCACAAAGGAGTACAGAAGGTATCTCTACAGCGCACAAAGGAGTACAGAAGGTATCTCTACAGCGCACAAAGGAGTACAGGATATATCTCTAGAACGTACAAAGGAGTACACGAGGTATCTCTACAGCGTACAAAGGAGTACAAAAGGTATCTCTACAGCGCACAAAGGAGTACAGAAGGTATCTCTACAGCGCACAAAGGAGTACAGGAAATATCTCTAGAACGTACAAAGGAGTACACGAGGTATCTCTGCAGCGTACAAAGGAGTACAGAAGGTATCTCTACAGCGCGCAAAGGAGTACAGAAGGTATCTCTACAGCGCACAAAGGAGTACAGAAGGTATCTCTACAGCGTACAAAGGAGTACACGAGGTATCTCTACAGCGTACAAAGGAGTACAGAAGGTATCTCTACAGCGCACAAAGGAGTACAGAAGGTATCTCTACAGCGCACAAAGGAGTACAGGAAATATCTCTAGAACGTACAAAGGAGTACACGAGGTATCTCTACAGCGTACAAAGGAGTACAGAAGGTATCTCTACAGCGCACAAAGGAGTACAGAAGGTATCTCTACAGCGCACAAAGGAGTACAGGAGGTATCTCTACAGCGCACAAAGGAGTACAGAAGGTATCTCTACAGCGCACAAAGGAGTACAGAAGGTATCTCTACAGCGCACAAAGGAGTACAGAAGGTATCTCTACAGCGCACAAAGGAGTACAGAAGGTATCTCTACAGCGCACAAAGGAGTACAGAAGGTATCTCTACAGCGCACAAAGGAGTACAGAAGGTATCTCTACAGCGCACAAAGGAGTACAGAAGGTATCTCTACAGCGCACAAAGGAGTACAGAAGGTATCTCTACAGCGCACAAAGGAGTACAGAAGGTATCTCTACAGCGCACAAAGGAGTACAGGAAATATATCTAGAACGTACAAAGGAGTACACGAGGTATCTCTACAGCGTACAAAGGAGTACAGAAGGTATCTCTACAGCGCACAAAGGAGTACAGGAAATATCTCTAGAACGTACAAAGGAGTACACGAGGTATCTCTACAGCGTACGAAGGAGTACAGAAGGTATCTCTACAGCGCACAAAGGAGTACAGAAGGTATCTCTACAGCGCACAAAGGAGTACAGAAGGTTTCTCTACAGCGCACAAAGGAGTACAGAAGGTATCTCTACAGCGCACAAAGGAATACAGAAGGTATCTCTACAGCGCACAAAGGAGTACAGGAAATATCTCTAGAACGTACAAAGGAGTACACGAGGTATCTCTACAGCGTACAAAGGAGTACAGAAGGTATCTCTACAGCTCACAAAGGAGTACAGGAAATATCTCTAGAACGTACAAAGGAGTACACGAGGTATCTCTACAGCGTACAAAGTAGTACAGAAGGTATCTCTACAGCGCACAAAGGAGTAAAGGAAATATCTCTAGAACGTACAAAGGAGTACACGAGGTATCTCTACAGCGTACAAAGGAGTACAGAAGGTATCTCTACAGCGCACAAAGGAGTACAGAAGGTATCTCTACAGCGCACAAAGGAGTACAGAAGGTATCTCTACAGCGCACAAAGGAGTACAGAAGGTATCTCTACAGCGCACAAAGGAGTACAGGAAATATCTCTAGAACGTTCAAAGGAGTACACGAGGTATCTCTACAGCGTACAAAGGAGTACAGAAGGTATCTCTACAGCGCACAAAGGAGTACAGAAGGTATCTCTACAGCGCACAAAGGAGTACAGAAGGTATCTCTACAGCGCACAGGAGTACAGAAGGTATCTCTACAGCGCACAAAGGAGTACAGAAGGTATCTCTACAGCGCACAAAGGAGTACAGGAAATATTTCTAGAACGTACAAAGGAGTACACGAGGTATCTCTACAGCGTACAAAGGAGTACAGAAGGTATCTCTACAGCGCACAAAGGAGTACAGAAGGTATCTCTACAGCGCACAAAGGAGTACAGAAGGTATCTCTACAGCGCACAAAGGAGTACAGAAGGTATCTCTACAGCGCACAAAGGAGTACAGAAGGTATCTCTACAGCGCACAAAGGAGTACAGGAAATATCTCTAGAACGTACAAAGGAGTACACGAGGTATCTATACAGCGTACAAAGGAGTACAGAAGGTATCTCTACAGGGCACAAAGGAGTACAGAAGGTATCTCTACAGCGCACAAAGGAGTACAGGAAATATCTCTAGAACGTACAAAGGAATACAGAAGGTATCTCTACAGCGCACAAAGGAGTACAGAAGGTATTTCTACAGCGCACAAAGGAGTACAGAAGGTATCTCTACAGCCCACAAAGGAGTACAGAAGGTATCTCTACAGCGCACAAAGGAGTACAGGAAATATCTCTAGAACGTACAAAGGAGTACACGAGGTATCTCTACAGCGTACAAAGGAGTACTGAAGGTATCTCTACAGCGCACAAAGGAGTACAGAAGGTATCTCTACAGCGCACAAAGGAGTACAGAAGGTATCTCTACAGCGCACAAAGGAGTACAGAAGGTATCTCTACAGCGCACAAAGGAGTACAGAAGGTATCTCTACAGCGCACAAAGGAGTACAGAAGGTATCTCTACAGCGCACAAAGGAGTACAGGAAATATCTCTAGAACGTACAAAGGAGTACACGAGGTATCTCTACAGCGTACAAAGGAGTACAGAAGGTATCTCTACAGCGCACAAAGGAGTACAGGAAATATCTCTAGAACGTACAAAGGAGTACACGAGGTATCTCTACAGCGTACAAAGGAGTACAGAAGGTATCTCTACAGCGCACAAAGGAGTACAGGAAATATCTCTAGAACGTACAAAGGAGTACATGAGGTATCTCTACAGCGTACAAAGGAGTACAGGAAATATCTCTAGAACGTACAAAGGAGTACACGAGGTATCTCTACAGCGTACAAAGGAGTACAGAAGGTATCTCTACAGCGCACAAAGGAGTACAGAAGGTATCTCTACAGCGCATAAAGGAGTACAGAAGGTATCTCTACAGCGCACAAAGGAGTACAGGAAATATCTCTACAGCGTACAAAGGAGTACAGAAGGTATCTCTACAGCGCACAAAGGAGTACAGGAAATATCTCTACAGCGCACAAAGGAGTACAGAAGGTATCTCTACAGCGCAGAAAGGAGTACAGAAGGTATCTCTACAGCGCACAAAGGAGTACAGGAAATATCTCTACAGCGTACAAAGGAGTACAGAAGGTATCTCTACAGCGCACAAAGGAGTACAGGAAATATCTCTAGAACGTACAAAGGAGTACACGAGGTATCTCTACAGCGTACAAAGGAGTACAGAAGGTATCTCTACAGTTCACAAAGGAGTACAGAAGGTATCTCTACAGCGCACAAAGGAGTACAGAAGGTATCTCTACAGCGCACAAAGGAGTACAGAAGGTATCTCTACAGCGCACAAAGGAGTACAGAAGGTATCTCTACAGCGCACATAGGAGTACAGAAGGTATCTCTACAGCGCACAAAGGAGTACAGAAGGTATCTCAACAGCGCACAAAGGAGTACAGAAGGTATCTCTACAGCGCACAAAGGAGTACAGAAGGTATCTCTACAGCGCACAAAGGAGTACAGGAAATATCTCTAGAACGTACAAAGGAGTACACGAGGTATCTCTACAGCGTACAAAGGAGTACAGAAGGTATCTCTACAGCGCACAAAGGAGTACAGGAAATATCTCTAGAACGTACAAAGGAGTACACGAGGTATCTCTACAGCGTACAAAGGAGTACAGAAGGTATCTCTACAGCGCACAAAGGAGTACAGGAAATATCTCTAGAACGTACAAAGGAGTACACGAGGTATCTCTACAGCGTACAAAGGAGTACAGAAGGTATCTCTACAGCGCACAAAGGAGTACAGGAAATATCTCTAGAACGTACAAAGGAGTACACGAGGTATCTCTACAGCGTACAAAGGAGTACAGAAGGTATCTCTACAGCGCACAAAGGAGTACAGAAGGTATCTCTACAGCGCACAAAGGAGTACAGAAGGTATCTCTACAGCGCACAAAGGAGTACAGGAAATATCTCTACAGCGTACAAAGGAGTACAGAAGGTATCTCTACAGCGCACAAAGGAGTACAGGAAATATCTCTAGAACGTACAAAGGAGTACACGAGGTATCTCTACAGCGTACAAAGGAGTACAGAAGGTATCTCTACAGCGCACAAAGGAGTACAGAAGGTATCTCTACAGCGCACAAAGGAGTACAGAAGGTATCTCTACAGCGCACGAAGGTGTACAGAAGGTATCTCTACAGCGCACTAAGGAGTACAGAAGGTATCTCTACAGCGCACATAGGAGTACAGAAGGTATCTCTACAGCGCACAAAGGAGTACAGAGGGTATCTCAACAGCGCACAAAGGAGTACAGAAGGTATCTCTACAGCGCACAAAGGAGTACAGAAGGTATCTCTACAGCGCACAAAGGAGTACAGGAAATATCTCTAGAACGTACAAAGAAGTACACGAGGTATCTCTACAGCGTACAAAGAAGTACAGAAGGTATCTCTACAGCGCACAAAGGAGTACAGGAAATATCTCTAGAACGTTCAAAGGAGTACACGAGGTATCTCTACAGCGTACAAAGGAGTACAGAAGGTATCTCTACAGCGCACAAAGGAGTACAGAAGGTATCTCTACAGCGCACAAAGGAGTACAGAAGGTATCTCTACAGCGCACAAAGGAGTACAGAAGGTATCTCTACAGCGCACAAAGGAGCACAGGAAATATCTCTAGAACGTACAAAGGAGTACACGAGGTATCTCTACAGCGTACAAAGGAGTACAGAAGGTATCTCTACAGCGCACAAAGGAGTACAGCAGGTATCTCTACAGCGCACAAAGGAGTACAGAAGGTATCTCTACAGCGCACAAAGGAGTACAAAAGGTATCTCTACAGCGCACAAAGGAGTACAGAAGGTATCTCTACAGCGCACAAAGGAGTACAGAAGGTATCTCTACAGCGCACAAAGGAGAACAGAAGGTATCTCTACAGCGCACAAAGGAGTACAGAAGGTATCTCTACAGCGCACAAAGGAGTACAGAAGGTATCTCTACAGCGCACAAAGGAGTACAGAAGGTATCTCTACAGCGCACAAAGGAGTACAGGAAATATCTCTAGAACGTACAAAGGAGTACACGAGGTATCTCTACAGCGTACAAAGGAGTACCGAAGGTATCTCTACAGCGCACAAAGGAGTACAGAAGGTATCTCTACAGCGCACAAAGGAGTACAGAAGGTATCTCTACAGCGCACAAAGGAGTACAGAAGGTATCTCTACAGCGCACAAAGGAGTACAGAAGGTATCTCTACAGCGCACAAAGGAGTACAGGAAATATCTCTAGAACGTACAAAGGAGTACACGAGGTATCTCCACAGCGTACAAAGGAGTACAGAAGGTATCTCTACAGCGCACAAAGGAGTACAGAAGGTATCTCTACAGCGCACAAAGGAGTACAGAAGGTATCTCTACAGCGCACAAAGGAGTACAGAAGGTATCTCTACAGCGCACAAAGGAGTACAGGAAATATCTCAGGAACGTACAAAGGAGTACACGAGGTATCTCTACAGCGTACAAAGGAGTACAGAAGGTATCTCTACAGCGCACAAAGGAGTACAGAAGGTATCTCTACAGCGCACAAAGGAGTACAGAAGGTATCTCTACAGCGCACAAAGGAGTACGGAAGGAATCTCTACAGCGCCCAAAATAGTACAGGAAATATCTCTAGAACGTACAAAGAAGTACACGAGGTATCTCTACAGCGTACAAAGGAGTACAGAAGGTATCTCTACTGCGCACAAAGGAGTACAGAAGGTATCTCTACAGCGCACAAAGGAGTACAGAAGGTATCTCTACAGCGCACAAAGGAGTACAGAAGGTATCTCTAGAGCGCACAAAGGAGTACAGGAAATATCTCAGGAACGTACAAAGGAGTACACGAGGTATCTCTACAGCGTACAAAGGAGTACAGAAGGTATCTCTACAGCGCACAAAGGAGTACAGAAGGTATCTCTACAGCGCACAAAGGAGTACAGAAGGTATCTCTACAGCGCACAAAGGAGTACGGAAGGAATCTCTACAGCGCCCAAAGGAGTACAGGAAATATCTCTAGAACGTACAAAGAAGTACACGAGGTATCTCTACAGCGTACAAAGGAGTACAGAAGGTATCTCTACAGCGCACAAAGGAGTACAGAAGGTATCTCTACAGCGCACAAATGAGTACAGAAGGTATCTCTACAGCGCACAAAGGAGTACAGAAAGTATCTCTACAGCGCACAAAGGAGTACAGGAAATATCTCTAGAACGTTCAAAGGAGTACACGAGGTATCACTACAGCGTACAAAGGAGTACAGAAAGTATCTCTACAGCGCACAAAGGAGTACAGAAGGTATCTCTACAGCGCACAAAGGAGTACAGAAGGTATCTCTACAGCGCACAAAGGAGTACAGAAGGTATCTCTACAGCGCACAAAGGAGTACAGGAAATATCTATGGAACGTACAAAGGAGTACACGAGGTATCTCTACAGCGTACAAAGGAGTACAGAAGGTATCTCTACAGCGCACAAAGGAGTACAGAAGGTATCTCTACAGCGCACAAAGGAGTACAGAAGGTATCTCTACAGCGCACAAAGGAGTACAGGAAATATCTCTAGAACGTACAAAGGAGTACACGAGGTATCTCTACAGCGTACAAAGGAGTACAGAAGGTATCTCTAGAGCGTACAAAGGAGTACAGAAGGTATCTCTACAGCGCACAAAGGAGTACAGAAGGTATCTCTACAGCGCACAAAGAAGTACAGGAAATATCTCTAGAACGTACAAAGGAGTACACGAGGTATCTCTACAGCGTACAAAGGAGTACAAAAGGTGTCTCTACAGCGCACAAAGGAGTACAGAAGGTATCTCTACAGCGCACAAAGGAGTACAGGAAATATCTCTAGAACGTACAAAGGAGTACACGAGGTATCTCCGCAGCGTACAAAGGAGTACAGAAGGTATCTCTACAGCGCACAAAGGAGTACAGAAGGTATCTCTTCAGCGCACAAAGAAGTACAGAAGGTATCTCTACAGCGCACAAAGGAGTACAGGAAATATCTCTAGAACGTACAAAGGAGTACACGAGGTATCTCTACAGCGTACAAAGGAGTACAGAAGGTATCTCTACAGCGCACAAAGGAGTACAGAAGGTATCTCTACAGCGCACAAAGGAGTACAGAAGGAATCTCTACAGCGCACAAAGGAGTACAGAAGGTATCTCTACAGCGCACAAAGGAGTACAGGAAATATCTCTAGAACGTACAAAGGAGTACACGAGGTATCTCTACAGCGTACAAAGGAGTACAGAAGGTATCTCTTCAGCGCACAAAGGATTACAGAAGGTATCTCTACAGCGCACAAAGGAGTACAGAAGGTATCTCTACAGCGCACAAAGGAGTACAGAAGGTATCTCTACAGCGCATAAAGGAGTACAGAAGGTATCTCTACAGCGCACAAAGGAGTACAGAAGGTATCTCTACAGCGCACAAAGGAGTACAAAAGGTATCTCTACAGCGCACGAAGGAGTACAGAAGGTATCTCTACAGCGCACAAAGGAGTACAGAGGGTATCTCTACAGCGCACAAAGGAGTACAGGAAATATCTCTAGAACGTACAAAGGAGTACACGAGGTATCTCTACAGCGTACAAAGGAGTACAGAAGGTATCTCTACAGCGCACAAAGGAGTACAGAAGGTATCTCTACAGCGCATAAAGGAGTACAAAAGGTTTCTCTACAGCGCACAAAGGAGTACAGGAAATATCTCTAGAACGTACAAAGGAGTACACGAGGTATCTCTACAGCGTACAAAGGAGTACAGAAGGTATCTCTACAGCGCACAAAGGAGTACAGAAGGTATCTCTACAGCGCACAAAGGAGTACAGAAGGTATCTCTTCAGCGCACAAAGGAGTACAGAAGGTATCTCTACAGCGCACAAAGGAGTACAGAAGGTATCTCTACAGCGCACAAAGGAGTACAGAAGGTATCTCTACAGCGCACAAAGGAGTACAGGAAATATCTCTAGAACGTACAAAGGAGTACACGAGGTATCTCTACAGCGTACAAAGGAGTACAGAAGGTATCTCTACAGCGCACAAAGGAGTACAGAAGGTATCTCTACAGCGCACAAAGGAGTACAGAAGGTATCTCTACAGCGCACAAAGGAGTACAGAAGGTATCTCTGCAGCGCACAAAGAAGTACAGGAAATATCTCTAGAACGTACAAAGGAGTACACGAGGTATCTCTACAGCGTACAAAGGAGTACAGAAGGTATCTCTACAGCGCACAAAGGAGTACAGAAGGTATCTCTACAGCGCACAAAGGAGTACAGAAGGTATCTCTACAGCGCACAAAGGAGTACAGAAGGTATCTCTACAGCGCACAAAGGAGTACAGGAAATATCTCTAGAACGTACAAAGGAGTACACGAGGTATCTCTACAGCGTACAAAGGAGTACAGAAGGTATCTCTACAGCGCACAAAGGAGTACAGAAGGTATCTCTACAGCGCACAAAGGAGTACAGAAGGTATCTCTACAGCGCACAAAGGAGTACAGGAAATAGCTCAACAGCGTACAAAGGAGTACAGAAGGTATCTCTACAGCGCACAAAGGAGTACAGGAAATATCTCTAGAACGTACAAAGGAGTACACGAGGTATCTCTACAGCGTACATAGGAGTACAGAAGGTATCTCTACAGCGCACAAAGGAGTACAGAAGGTATCTCTACAGCGCACAAAGGAGTACAGAAGGTATCTCTACAGCGCACAAAGGAGTACAGAAGGTATCTCAACAGCGCACAAAGGAGTACAGAAGGTATCTCTACAGCGCACATAGGAGTACAGAAGGTATCTCTACAGCACACAAAGGAGTACAGAAGGTATCTCAACAGCGCACAAAGGAGTACAGAAGGTATCTCTACAGCGCACAAAGGAGTACAGAAGGTATCTCTACAGCGCACAAAGGAGTACAGGAAATATCTCTAGAACGTACAAAGGAGTACACGAGGTATCTCTACAGCGTACAAAGGAGTACAGAAGGTATCTCTACAGCGCACAAAGGAGTACAGGAAATATCTCTAGAACGTACAAAGGAGTACACGAGGTATCTCTACAGCGTACGAAGGAGTACAGAAGGTATCTCTACAGCGCACAAAGGAGTACAGAAGGTATCTCTACAGCGCACAAAGGAGTACAGAAGGTTTCTCTACAGCGCACAAAGGAGTACAGAAGGTATCTCTACAACGCACAAAGGAGTACAGAAGGTATCTCTACAGCGCACAAAGGAGTACAGGAAATATCTCTAGAACGTACAAAGGAGTACACGAGGTATCTCTACAGCGTACAAAGGAGTACAGAAGGTATCTCTACAGCGCACAAAGGAGTACAGGAAATATCTCTAGAACGTACAAAGGAGTACACGAGGTATCTCTACAGCGTACAAAGTAGTACAGAAGGTATCTCTACAGCGCACAAAGGAGTACAGGAAATATCTCTAGAACGTTCAAAGGAGTACACGAGGTATCTCTACAGCGTACAAAGGAGTACAGAAGGTATCTCTACAGCGCTCAAAGGAGTACAGAAGGTATCTCTACAGCGCACAAAGGAGTACAGAAGGTATCTCTACAGCGCACAAAGGAGTACAGAAGGTATCTCTACAGCGCACAAAGGAGTACAGGAAATATCTCTAAAACGTACAAAGGAGTACACGAGGTATCTCTACAGCGTACAAAGGAGTACAGAAGGTATCTCTACAGCGCACAAAGGAGTACAGAAGGTATCTCTACAGCGCACAAAGGAGTACAGAAGGTATTTCTACAGCGCACAGGAGTACAGAAGGTATCTCTACAGCGCACAAAGGAGTACAGAAGGTATCTCTACAGCGCACAAAGGAGTACAGGAAATATTTCTAGAACGTACAAAGGAGTACACGAGGTATCTCTACAGCGTACAAAGGGGTACAGAAGGTATCTCTACAGCGCACAAAGGAGTACAGAAGGTATCTCTACAGCGCACAAAGGAGTACAGAAGGTATCTCTAAGCGCACAAAGGAGTACAGAAGGTATCTCTACAGCGCACAAAGGAGTACAGAAGGTATCTCTACAGCGCACAAAGGAGTACAGGAAATGCCTCTAGAACGTACAAAGGAGTACACGAGGTATCTCTACAGCGTACAAAGGAGTACAGAAGGTATCTCTACAGCGCACAAACTAGTACAGAAGGTATCTCTACAGCGCACAAAGGAGTACAGGAAATATCTCTAGAACGTACAAAGGAGTACAGAAGGTATCTCTACAGCGCACAAAGGAGTACAGAAGGTATCTCTACAGCGCACAAAGGAGTACAGAAGGTATCTCTACAGCGTACAAAGGAGTACACGAGGTATCTCTACAGCGTACAAAGGAGTACAGAAGGTATCTCTACAGCGCACAAAGGAGTACAGAAGGTATCTCTACAGCGCACAAAGAAGTACAGAAGGTATCTCTACAGCGCACAAAGGAGTACAGAAGGTATCTCTACAGCGCACAAAGGAGTACAGGAAATATCTCTAGAACGTACAAAGGAGTACACGAGGTATCTCTACAGCGTACAAAGGAGTACAGAAGGTATCTCTACAGCGCACAAAGGAGTACAGCAGGTATCTCTACAGCGCACAAAGGAGTACAGAAGGTATCTCTACAGCGCACAAAGGAGTACAGAAGGTATCTCTACAGCGCACAAAGGAGTACAGAAGGTATCTCTAGAGCGCACAAAGGAGTACAGAAGGTATCTCTACAGCGCACAAAGGAGTACAGAAGGTATCTCTACAGCGCACAAAGGAGTACAGAAGGTATCTCTACAGCGCACAAAGGAGTACAGAAGGTATCTCTACAGCGCACAAAGGAGTACAGAAGGTATCTCTACAGCGCACAAAGGAGTACAGGAAATATCTCTAGAACGTACAAAGGAGTACACGAGGTGTCTCTACAGCGTACAAAGGAGTACAGAAGGTATCTCTACAGCGCACAAAGGAGTACAGAAGGTATCTCTACAGCGCACAAAGGAGTACAGAAGGTATCTCTACAGCGCACAAAGGAGTACAGAAGGTATCTCTACAGCGCACAAAGGAGTACAGAAGGTATCTCTACAGCGCACAAAGGAGTACAGGAAATATCTCTAGAACGTACAAAGGAGTACACGAGGTATCTCTACAGCGTGCAAAGGAGTACAGAAGGTGTCTCTACAGCGCACAAAGGAGTACAGAAGGTATCTCTACAGCGCACAAAGGAGTACAGAAGGTATCTCTACAGCGCACAAAGGAGTACAGAAGGTATCTCTACAGCGCACAAAGGAGTACAGGAAATATCTCAGGAACGTACAAATGAGTACACGAGGTATCTCTACAGCGTACAAAGGAGTACAGAAGGTATCTCTACAGCGCACAAAGGAGTACAGAAGGTATCTCTACAGCGCACAAAGGAGTACAGAAGGTATCTCTACAGCGCACAAAGGAGTACGGAAGGTATCTCTACAGCGCACAAAGGAGTACAGGAAATATCTCTAGAACGTACAAAGAAGTACACGAGGTATCTCTACAGCGTACAAAGGAGTACAGAAGGTATCTCTACAGCGCACAAAGGAGTACAGAAGGTATCTCTACAGCGCACAAAGGAGTACAGTAGGTATCTCTACAGCGCACAAAGGAGTACAGAAGGTATCTCTACAGCGCACAAAGGAGTACAGGAAATATCTCTAGAACGTACAAAGGAGTACACGAGGTATCTCTACAGCGTACAAAGGAGTACAGAAGGTATCTCTACAGCGCACAAAGGAGTACAGAAGGTATCTCTACAGCGCACAAAGGAGTACAGAAGGTATCTCTACAGCGCACAAAGGAGTACAGAAGGTATCTCTACAGCGCACAAAGGAGTACAGGAAATATCTATAGAACGTACAGAGGAGTACACGAGGTATCTCTACAGCGTACAAAGGAGTACAGAAGGTATCTCTACAGCGCACAAAGGAGTACAGAAGGTATCTCTACAGCGCACAAAGGAGTACAGAAGGTATCTCTACAGCGCACAAAGGAGTACAGGAAATATCTCTAGAACGTACAAAGGAGTACACGAGGTATCTCTACAGCGTACAAAGGAGTACAGAAGGTATCTCTACAGCGTACAAAGGAGTACAGAAGGTATCTCTACAGCGCACAGAGGAGTACAGAAGGTATCTCTACAGCGCACAAAGGAGTACAGAAGGTATCTCTACAGCGCACAAAGGAGTACAGGAAATATCTCTAGAACGTACAAAGGAGTACACGAGGTATCTCTGCAGCGTACAAAGGAGTACAGAAGGTATCTCTACAGCGCACAAAGGAGTACAGAAGGTATCTCTACAGCGCACAAAGGAGTACAGAAGGTATCTCTACAGCGTACAAAGGAGTACACGAGGTATCTCTACAGCGTACAAAGGAGTACAGAAGGTATCTCTACAGCGCACAAAGGAGTACAGAAGGTATCTCTACAGCGCACAAAGGAGTACAGAAGGTATCTCTACAGCGCACAAAGGAGTACAGAAGGTATCTCTACTGCGCACAAAGGAGTACAGGAAATATCTCTAGAACGTACAAAGGAGTACACGAGGTATCTCTACAGCGTACAAAGGAGTACAGAAGGTATCTCTACAGCGCACAAAGGAGTACAGAAGGTATCTCTACATCGCACAAAGGAGTACAGAAGGTATCTCTACAGCGCACAAAGGAGTACAGAAGGTATCTCTACAGCGCACAAAGGAGTACAGGAAATATCTCTAGAACGTACAAAGGAGTACACGAGGTACCTCTACAGCGTACAAAGGAGTACAGAAGGTATCTCTACAGCGCACAAAGGAGTACAGAAGGTATCTCTACAGCGCACAAAGGAGTACAGAAGGTATCTCTACATCGCACAAAGGAGTACAGAAGGTATCTCTACAGCGCACAAAGGAGTACAGAAGGTATCTCTACAGCGCACAAAGAAGTACAGAAGGTATCTCTACAGCGCACAAAGGAGTACAGAAGGTATCTCTACAGCGCACAAAGGAGTACAGAAGGTATCTCTACAGCGCACAAAGGAGTACAGAAGGTATCTCTACAGCGCACAAAGGAATACAGGAAATATCTCTAGAACGTACAAAGGAGTACACGAGGTTTCTCTACAGCGTACAAAGGAGTACAGAAGGTATCTCTACAGCGCACAAAGGAGTACAGAAGGTATCTCTACAGCGCACAAAGGAGTACAGAAGGTATCTCTACAGCGCACAAAGGAGTACAGAAGGTATCTCTACAGCGCACAATGGAGTACAGGAAATATCTCTAGAACGTACAAAGGAGTACACGAGGTATCTCTACAACGTACAAAGGAGTACATAAGGTATCTCTACAGCGCACAAAGGAGTACAGAAGGTATCTCTACAGCGCACAAAGGAGTACAGAAGGTATCTCTACAGCGCATAAAGGAGTACAGAAGGTATCTCTACAGCGCACAAAGGAGTACAGAAGGTATCTCTACAGCGCACAAAGGAGTACAGAAGGTATCTCTACAGCGCACAAAGGAGTACAGAAGGTATCTCTACAGCGCACAAAGGAGTACAGAAGGTATCTCTACAGCGCACAAAGGAGTACAGAAGGTATCTCTACAGCGCACAAAGGAGTACAGAAGGTATCTCTACAGCGCACAAAGGAGTACAGGAAATATCTCTAGAACGTACAAAGGAGTACACGAGGTATCTCTACAGCGTACAAAGGAGTACAGAAGGTATCTCTACAGCGCACAAAGGAGTACAGAAGGTATCTCTACAGCGCACAAAGGAGTACAGAAGGTATCTCTACAGCGCACAAAGGAATACAGAAGGTATCTCTACAGCCCACAAAGGAGTACAGAAGGTATCTCTACAGCGCACAAAGGAGAACAGAAGGTATCTCTACAGCGCACAAAGGAGTACAGAAGGTATCTCTACAGCGCAAAAAGGAGTACAGAAGGTATCTCTACAGCGCACAAAGGAGTACAGAAGGTATCTCTACCGCGCACAAAGGAGTACAGGAAATATCTCTAGAACGAACAAAGGAGTACACGAGGTATCTCTACAGCGTACAAAGGAGTACAGAAGGTATCTCTACAGCGCACAAAGGAGTACAGAAGGTATCTCTACAGCGCACAAAGGAGTACAGAAGGTATCTCTACAGCGCACAAAGGAGTACAGAAGGTATCTCTACAGCGCACAATGGAGTACAGGAAATATCTCTAGAACGTAAAAGGAGTACACGAGGTATCTCTACAACGTACAAAAAAGTACAGAAGGTATCTCTACAGCGCACAAAGGAGTACAGAAGGTATCTCTACAGCGCACAAAGGAGTACAGAAGGTATCTCTACAGCGCACAAAGGAGTACAGGAAGAATCTCTAGAACGTACAAAGGAGTACACGAGGTACCTCTACAGCGTACAAAGGAGTACAGAAGGTATCTCTACAGCGCACAAAGGAGTACAGAAGGTATCTCTACAGCGCACAAAGGAGTACAGAAGGTATCTCTACAGCGCACAAAGGTGTACAGAAGGTATCTCTACAGCGCACAAAGGAGTACAGAAGGTATCTCTACAGCGCACAAAGGAGTACAGAAGGTATCTCTACAGCGCACAAAGATGTACAGAAAATATCTCTAGAACGTACAAAGGAGTACAGAAGGTATCTCTACAGCGCACAAAGGAGTACAGAAGGTATCTCTACAGCGCACAAAGGAGTACAGAAGGTATCTCTACAGCGCACAAAGGAGTACAGGAAATATCTCTACCGCGCACAAAGGAGTACAGAAGGTATCTCTACAGCGCACAAAGAAGTACAGAAGGTATTTCTACAGCGCACAAAGCAGTACAGGAAATATCTCTAGAACGTACAAAGGAGTACACGAGGTATCTCTACAGCGTACAAAGGAGTACAGAAGGTATCTCTACAGCGCACAAAGGAGTACAGAAGGTATCTCTACAGCGCACAAAGAAGTACAGAAGGTATCTCTACAGCGCACAAAGGAGTACAGAAAGTATCTCTACAGCGCACAAAGGAGTACAGAAGGTATCTCTACAGCGCACAAAGGAGTACAGGAAGAATCTCTAGAACGTACAAAGGAGTACACGAGGTACCTCTACAGCGTACAAAGGAGTACAGAAGGTATCTCTACAGCGCACAAAGGAGTACAGAAGGTATCTCTACAGCGCACAAAGGAGTACAGAAGGTATCTCTACAGCGCACAAAGGTGTACAGAAGGTATCTCTACAGCGCACAAAGGAGTACAGAAGGTATCTCTACAGCGCACAAAGGAGTACAGAAGGTATCTCTACAGCGCACAAAGATGTACAGAAAATATCTCTAGAACGTACAAAGGAGTACAGAAGGTATCTCTACAGCGCACAAAGGAGTACAGAAGGTATCTCTACAGCGCACAAAGGAGTACAGAAGGTATCTCTACAGCGCACAAAGGAGTACAGGAAATATCTCTACCGCGCACAAAGGAGTACAGAAGGTATCTCTACAGCGCACAAAGAAGTACAGAAGGTATTTCTACAGCGCACAAAGCAGTACAGGAAATATCTCTAGAACGTACAAAGGAGTACACGAGGTATCTCTACAGCGTACAAAGGAGTACAGAAGGTATCTCTACAGCGCACAAAGGAGTACAGAAGGTATCTCTACAGCGCACAAAGGAGTACAGAAGGTATCTCTACAGCGCACAAAGGAGTACAGAAGGTATCTCTACAGCGCACAAAGGAGTACAGGAAATATCTCTAAAACGTACAAAGGAGTACACGAGGTATCTCTACAGCGTACAAAGGAGTACAGAAGGTATCTCTACAGCGCACGAAGGAGTACAGGAGGTATCTCTACAGCGCACAAAGGAGTACAGAAGGTATCTCTACAGCGCACAAAGGAGTACAGAAGGTATCTCTACAGCGCACAAAGAAGTACAGAAGGTATCTCTACAGCGCACAAAGGAGTACAGGAGGTATCTCTACAGCGCACAAAGGAGTACAGGAAATATCTCTAGAACGTACAAAGGAGTACACGAGGTATCTCTACAGCGTACAAAGGAGTACAGAAGGTATCTCTACAGCGCACAAAGGAATACAGAAGGTATCTCTACAGCGCACAAAGGAGTACAGAAGGTATCTCTACAGCGCACAAAGGAGTATAGAAGGTATCTCTACAGCGCACAAAGGAGTACAGGAAATATCTCTAGAACGTACAAAGGAGTACACGAGGTATCTCTACAGCGTACAAAGAAGTACAGAAGGTATCTCTACAGCGCACAAAGGAGTACAGAAGGTATCTCTACAGCGCACAAAGGAGTACAGGAAATATCTCTAGAACGTACAAAGGAGTACACGAGGTATCTCTACAGCGTACAAAGGAGTACAGAAGGTATCTCTACAGCGCACAAAGGAGTACAGAAGGTATCTCTACAGCGCACAAAGGAGTACAGAAGGTATCTCTACAGCGCACAAAGGAGTACAGGAAATATCTCTAGAACGCACGAAGGAGTACACGAGGTATCTCTACAGCGTACAAAGGAGTACAGAAGGTATCTCTACAGCGCACAAAGGAGTACAGAAGGTATCTCTACAGCACACAAAGGAGTACAGAAGGTATCTCTACAGCGCACAAAGGAGTACAGAAGGTATCTCTACACCGCACAAAGGAGTACAGAAGGTATCTCTACAGCGCACAAAGGAGTACAGGAAATATCTCTAGAACGTACAAAGGAGTACACGAGGTATCTCTACAGCGTACAAAGGAGTACAGAAGGTATCTCTACAGCGCACAAAGGAGTACAGAAGGTATCTCTACAGCGCACAAAGGAGTAAAGAAGGTATCTCTACAGCGCACAAAGGAGTACATAAGGTATCTCTACAGCGCACAAAGGAGTACAGAAGGTATCTCTACAGCGCACAAAGGAGTACAGAAGGTATCTCTACAGCGCACAAAGGAGTACAGAAGGTATCTCTACAGCGCACAAAGGAGTACAGGAAATATCTCTAGAACGTATAAAGGAGTACACGAGGTATCTCTACAGCGTACAAAGGAGTACAGAAGGTATCTCTACAGCGCACAAAGGAGTACAGAAGGTATCTCTACAGCGCACAAAGGAGTACAGAAGGTATCTCTACAGCGCACAAAGGAGTACAGAAGGTATCTCTACAGCGCACAAAGGAGTACAGGAAATATCTCTAGAACGTAGAAAGGAGTACACGAGGTATATCTACAGCGTACAAAGGAGTACAGAAGGTATCTCTACAGCGCACAAAGGAGTACAGAAGGTATCTCTACAGCGCACAAAGGAGTACACGAAATATCTCTAGAACGTACAAAGGAGTACACGAGGTATCTCTACAGCGTACAAAGGAGTACAGAAGGTATCTCTACAGCGCACAAAGGAGTACAGAAGGTATCTCTACAGCGCACAAAGGAGTACAGGAAATATCTCTAGAACGTACAAAGGAGTACAGAAGGTATCTCTACAGCGCACAAAGGAGTACAGAAGGTATCTCTACAGCGCACAAAGGAGTACAGAAGGTATCTCTACAGCGCTCAAAGGAGTACAGAAGGTCTCTCCACAGCGCACAAAGGAGTACAGGAAATATCTCTAGAACGTACAAAGGACTACACGAGGTATCTCTACTGCGTACAAAGAAGTACAGAAGGTATCTCTACAGCGCACAAAGGAGTACAGAAGGTATCTGTACAGCGCACAAAGGAGTACAGAAGGTATCTCTACAGCGCACAAAGGATTACAGAAGGTATCTCTACAGCGCACAAAGGAGTACAGAAGGTATCTTTACAGCGCACAAAGGAGTACAGGAAATATCTCTAGAACGTACAAAGGAGTACACGAGGTATCTCTACAGCGTACAAAGAAGTACAGAAGGTATCTCTACAGCGCACAAAGGAGTACAGAAGGTATCTCTACAGCGCACAAAGGAGTACAGGAAATATCTCTAGAACGTACAAAGGAGTACAGAAGGTATGTCTACAGCGCACAAAGGAGTACAGAAGGTATCTCTACAGCGCACAAAGGAGTACAGAAGGTATCTCTACAGCGCACAAAGGAGTACAGAAGGTATCTCTACAGCGCACAAAGGAGTACAGGAAATATCTCTAGAACGTACAAAGGAGTACACGAGGTATCTCTACAGCGTACAAAGGAGTACAGAAGGTATCTCTACAGCGCACAAAGGAGTACAGGAAATATCTCTAGAACGTACAAAGAAGTACACGAGGTATCTCTACAGCGTACAAAGGAGTACAGAAGGTATCTCTACAGCGCACAAAGGAGTACAGAAGGTATCTCTACAGCGCACAAAGGAGTACAGAAGGTATCTCTACAGCGCACAAAGGAGTACAGAAGGTATCTCTACAGCGCACAAAGGAGTACAGGAAATATCTCTAGAACGTACAAAGGAGTACACGAGGTATCTCTACAGCGTACAAAGGAGTACAGAAGGTATCTCAACAGCGCACAAAGGAGTACAGAAGGTATCTCTACAGCGCACAAAGGAGTACAGAAGGTATCTCTACAGCGCACAAAGGAGGACAGAAGGTATCTCTACAGCGCACAAAGGAGTACAGAAGGTATCTCTACAGCGCACAAAGGAGTACAGAAGGTATCTCTACAGTGCACAAAGGAGTACAGAAGGTATCTCTACAGCGCACAAAGGAGTACAGAAGGTATCTCTACAGCGAACAAAAGAGTACAGAAGGTATCTCTGCAGCGCACAAAGGAGTACAGAAGGTATCTCTACAGCGCACAAAGGAGTACAGAAGGTATCTCTACAGCGCACAAAGGAGTACAGGAAAAATCTCTAGAACGTACAAAGGAGTACACGAAGTATCTCTACAGCGTACAAAGGAGTACAGAAGGTATCTCTACAGCGCACAAAGGAGTACAGAAGGTATCTCTACAGCGCACATAGGAGTACAGGAAATATCTCTAGAACGAACAAAGGAGTACACGAGGTATCTCTACAGCGTACAAAGGAGTACAGAAGGTATCTCTACAGCGCACAAAGGAGTACAGAAGGTATCTCTACAGCGCACAAAGGAGTACAGAAGGTATCTCTACAGCGCACAAAGGAGTACAGAAGGTATCTCTACAGCGCACAATGGAGTACAGGAAATACCTCTAGAACGTACAAAGGAGTACACGAGGTATCTCTACAACGTACAAAGAAGTACATAAGGTATCTCTACAGCGCACAAAGGAGTACAGAAGGTATCTCTACAGTGCACAAAGGAGTACAGAAGGGATCTCTTCAGCGCACAAAGGAGTACAGAAGGTATCTCTACAGCGCACAAAGGAGTACAGAAGGTATCTCTACAGCGCTCAAAGGAGTACAGAAGGTATCTCCACAGCGCACAAAGAAGTACAGAAGGTATCTCTACAGCGCACAAAGGAGTACAGAAGGTATCTCTACAGCGCACAAAGGAGTACAGAAGGTATCTCTACAGCGCACAAAGGAGTACAGGAAGAATCTCTAGAACGTACAAAGGAGTACACGAGGTACCTCTACAGCGTACAAAGGAGTACAGAAGGTATCTCTACAGCGCACAAAGGAGTACAGAAGGTATCTCTACAGCGCACAAAGGAGTACAGAAGGTATCTCTACAGCGCACAAAGGTGTACAGAAGGTATCTCTACAGCGCACAAAGGAGTACAGAAGGTATCTCTACAGCGCACAAAGGAGTACAGAAGGTATCTCTACAGCGCACAAAGGTGTACAGAAAATATCTCTAGAGCGTACAAAGGAGTACAGAAGGTATCTCTACAGCGCACAAAGGAGTACAGAAGGTATCTCTACAGCGCACAAAGGAGTACAGAAGGTATCTCTACAGCGCACAAAGGAGTACAGGAAATATCTCTACAGCGCACAAAGGAGTACAGAAGGTATTTCTACAGCGCACAAAGGAGTACAGAAGGTATCTCTACAGCGCACAAAGGAGTACAGGAAATATCTCTAGAACGTACAAAGGAGTACACGAGGTATCTCTACAGCGTACAAAGGAGTACAGAAGGTATCTCTACAGCGCACAAAGGAGTACAGAAGGTATCTCTACAGCGCACAAAGGAGTACAGAAGGTATCTCTACAGCGCACAAAGGAGTACAGAAGGTATCTCTACAGCGCACAAAGGAGTACAGGAAATATCTCTAAACGTACAAAGGAGTACACGAGGTATCTCTACAGCGTACAAAGGAGTACAGAAGGTATCTCTACAGCGCACAAAGGAGTACAGGAGGTATCTCTACAGCGCACAAAGGAGTACAGAAGGTATCTCTACAGCGCACAAAGGAGTACAGAAGGTATCTCTACAGCGCACAAAGGAGTACAGAAGGTATCTCTACAGCGCACAAAGGAGTACAGAAGGTATCTCTACAGCGCCCAAAGGAGTACAGGAAATATCTCTAGAACGTACAAAGGAGTACACGAGGTATCTCTACAGCGTACAAAGGAGTACAGAAGGTATCTCTACAGCGCACAAAGGAGTACAGAAGGTATCTCTACAGCGCACAAAGGAGTACAGAAGGTATCTCTACAGCGCACAAAGGAGTACAGAAGGTATCTCTACAGCGCACAAAGGAGTACAGGAAATATCTCTAGAACGTACAAAGGAGTACACGAGGTATCTCTACAGCGTACAAAGGAGTACAGAAGGTATCTCTACATCGCACAAAGGAGTACAGAAGGTATCTCTACAGCGCACAAAGGAGTACAGGAAATATCTCTAGAACGTACAAAGGAGTACACGAGGTATCTCTACAGCGTACAAAGGAGTACAGAAGGTATCTCTACAGCGCACAAAGGAGTACAGAAGGTATCTCTACAGCGCACAAAGGAGTACAGAAGGTATCTCTACAGCGCACAAAGGAGTACAGAAGGTATCTCTACAGCGCACAAAGGAGTACAGGAAATATCTCTAGAACGCACGAAGGAGTACACGAGGTATCTCTACAGCGTACAAAGGAGTACAGAAGGTATCTCTACAGCGCACAAAGGAGTACAGAAGGTATCTCTACAGCGCACAAAGGAGTAAAGAAGGTATCTCTACAGCGCACAAAGGAGTACAGAAGGTATCTCTACACCGCACAAAGGAGTACAGAAGGTATCTCTACAGCGCACAAAGGAGTACAGGAAATATCTCTAGAACGTACAAAGGAGTACACGAGGTATCTCTACAGCGTACAACGGAGTACAGAAGGTATCTCTACAGCGCACAAAGAAGTACAGAAGGTATCTCTACAGCGCACAAAGGAGTACTGAAGGTATCTCTGCAGCGCACAAAGGAGTACAGAAGGTATCTCTACAGCGCACAAAGGAGTACAGAAGGTATCTCTACAGCGCACAAAGGAGTACAGAAGGTATCTCTACAGCGCACAAAGGAGTACAGAAGGTATCTCTACAGCGCACAAAGGAGTACAGGAAATATCTCTAGAACGTATAAAGGAGTACACGAGGTATCTCTACAGCGTACAAAGGAGTACAGAAGGTATCTCTACAGCGCACAAAGGAGTACAGAAGGTATCTCTACAGCGCACAAAGGAGTACAGAAGGTATCCCTACAGCGCACAAAGGAGTACAGAAGGTATCTCTACAGCGCACAAAGGAGTACAGGAAATATCTCTAGAACGTAGAAAGGAGTACACGAGGTATATCTACAGCGTACAAAGGAGTACAGAAGGTATCTCTACAGCGCACAAAGGAGTACAGAAGGTATCTCTACAGCGCACAAAGGAGTACAGAAGGTATCTCTACAGCGCACAAAGGAGTACAGGAAATATCTCTAGAACGTACAAAGGAGTACACGAGGTATCTCTACAGCGTACAAAGGAGTACAGAAGGTATCTCTACAGCGTACAAAGGAGTACAGAAGGTATCTCTACAGCGCACAAAGGAGTAAAGAAGGTATCTCTACAGCGCACAAAGGAGTACAGAAGGTATCTCTACAGCGCACAAAGGAGTACAGAAGGTATCTCTACAGCGCACAAAGGAGTACAGAAGGTATCTCTACAGCGCACAAAGGAGTACAGAAGGTATCTCTACAGCGCACAAAGGAGTACAGAAGGTATCTCTACAGCGCACAAAGGAGTACAGGAAATATCTCTAGAACGTATAAAGGAGTACACGAGGTATCTCTACAGCGTACAAAGGAGTACAGAAGGTATCTCTACAGCGCACAAAGGAGTACAGAAGGTATCTCTACAGCGCACTAAGGAGTACAGAAGGTATCTCTACAGCGCACAAAGGAGTACAGAAGGTATCTCTACAGCGCACAAAGGAGTACAGGAAATATCTCTAGAACGTACAAAGGAGTACACGAGGTACCTCTACAGCGTACAAAGAAGCACAGAAGGTATCTCTACAGCGCACAAAGGAGTACAGAAGGTATCTCTACAGCGCACAAAGGAGTACAGAAGGTATTTCTAAAGCGCACAAAGGTGTACAGAAGGTATCTCTACAGCGCACAAAGGAGTACAGAAGGTATCTCTACAGCGCACAAAGGAGTACAGAAGGTATCTCTACAGCGCACAAAGGAGTACAGAAAATATCTCTATAACGTACAAAGGAGTACAGAAGGTATCTCTACAGCGCACAAAGGAGTACAGAAGGTATCTCTACAGCGCACAAAGGAGTACAGAAGGTATCTCTACAGCGCACAAAGGAGTACAGGAAATATCTCTACAGCGCACAAAGGAGTACAGAAGGTATCTCTACAGCGCACAAAGAAGTACAGAAGGTATCTCTACAGCGCACAAAGGAGTACAGGAAATATCTCTAGAACGTACAAAGGAGTACACGAGGTATCTCTACAGCGTACAAAGGAGTACAGAAGGTATCTCTACAGCGCACAAAGGAGTACAGAAGGTATCTCTACAGCGCACAAAGGAGTACAGAAGGTATCTCTACAGCGCACAAAGGAGTACAGGAAATATCTCTAAAACGTACAAAGGAGTACACGAGGTATCTCTACAGCGTACAAAGGAGTACAGAAGGTATCTCTACAGCGCACAAAGGAGTACAGGAGGTATCTCTACAGCGCACAAAGGAGTACAGAAGGTATCTCTACAGCGCACAAAGGAGTACAGAAGGTATCTCTACAGCGCACAAAGGAGTACAGAAGGTATCTCTACAGCGCACAAAGGAGTACAGAAGGTATCTCTACAGCGCACAAAGGAGTACAGGAAATATCTCTAGAACGTACAAAGGAGTACACGAGGTATCTCTACAGCGTACAAAGGAGTACAGAAGGTATCTCTACAGCGCACAAAGGAGTACAGAAGGTATCTCTACAGCGCACAAAGGAGTACAGAAGGTATCTCTACAGCGCACAAAGGAGTACAGAAGGTATCTCTACAGCGCACAAAGGAGTACAGGAAATATCTCTAGAACGTACAAAGGAGTACACGAGGTATCTCTACAGCGTACAAAGGAGTACAGAAGGTATCTCTACAGCGCACAGAGGAGTACAGAAGGTATCTCTACAGCGCACAAAGGAGTACAGGAAATATCTCTAGAACGTACAAAGGAGTACACGAGGTACCTCTACAGCGTACAAAGGAGTACAGAAGGTATCTCTACAGCGTACAAAGGAGTACAGAAGGTATCTCTACAGCGCACAAAGGAGTACAGAAGGTATCTCTACAGCGCACAAAGGAGTACAGAAGGTATATCTACAGCGCACAAAGGAGTACAGAAGGTATCTCAACAGCGCACAAAGGAGTACAGAAGGTATCTCTACAGCGCACAAAGGAGTACAGAAGGTATCTCTACAGCGCACAAAGGAGTACAGAAGGTATCTCTACAGCGCACAAAGGAGTACAGGAAATATCTCTAGAACGTATAAAGGAATACACGAGGTATCTCTACAGCGTACAAAGGAGTACACAAGGTATCTCTACAGCGCACAAAGGAGTACAGAAGGTATCTCTACAGCGCACAAAAGAGTACAGAAGGTATCTCTACAGCGCACAAAGGAGTACAGAAGGTATCTCTACAGCGCACAAAGGAGTACAGGAAATATCTCTAGAACGTAGAAAGGAGTACACGAGGTATATCTACAGCGTACAAAGGAGTACAGAAGGTATCTCTACAGCGCACAAAGGAGTACAGAAGGTATCTCTACAGCGCACAAAGGAGTACAGAAGGTATCTCTACAGCGCACAAAGGAGTACAGGAAATATCTCTAGAACGTACAAAGGAGTACACGAGGTATCTCTACAGCGTACAAAGGAGTACAGAAGGTATCTCTACAGCGTACAAAGGAGTACAGAAGGTATCTCTACAGCGCACAAAGGAGTAAAGAAGGTATCTCTACAGCGCACAAAGGAGTACAGAAGGTATCTCTACAGCGCACAAAGGAGTACAGAAGGTATCTCTACAGCGCACAAAGGAGTACAGAAGGTATCTCTACAGCGCACAAAGGAGTACGGAAGGTATCTCTACAGCGCACAAAGGAGTACAGAAGGTATCTCTACAGCGCACAAAGGAGTACAGAAAATATCTCTAGAACGTATAAAGGAGTACACGAGGTATCTCTACAGCGTACAAAGGAGTACAGAAGGTATCTCTACAGCGCACAAAGGAGTACAGAAGGTATCTCTACAGCGCACTAAGGAGTACAGAAGGTATCTCTACAGCGCACAAAGGAGTACAGAAGGTATCTCTACAGCGCACAAAGGAGTACAGGAAATATCTCTAGAACGTACAAAGGAGTACACGAGGTACCTCTACAGCGTACAAAGAAGCACAGAAGGTATCTCTACAGCGCACAAAGGAGTACAGAAGGTATCTCTACAGCGCACAAAGGAGTACAGAAGGTATCTCTAAAGCGCACAAAGGTGTACAGAAGGTATCTCTACAGCGCACAAAGGAGTACAGAAGGTATCTCTACAGCGCACAAAGGAGTACAGAAGGTATCTCTACAGCGCACAAAGGAGTACAGAAAATATCTCTAGAACGTACAAAGGAGTACAGAAGGTATCTCTACAGCGCACAAAGGAGTACAGAAGGTATCTCTACAGCGCACAAAGGAGTACAGAAGGTATCTCTACAGCGCACAAAGGAGTACAGGAAATATCTCTACAGCGCACAAAGGAGTACAGAAGGTATCTCTACAGCGCACAAAGAAGTACAGAAGGTATCTCTACAGCGCACAAAGGAGTACAGGAAATATCTCTAGAACGTACAAAGGAGTACACGAGGTATCTCTACAGCGTACAAAGGAGTACAGAAGGTATCTCTACAGCGCACAAAGGAGTACAGAAGGTATCTCTACAGCGCACAAAGGAGTACAGAAGGTATCTCTACAGCGCACAAAGGAGTACAGGAAATATCTCTAAAACGTACAAAGGAGTACACGAGGTATCTCTACAGCGTACAAAGGAGTACAGAAGGTATCTCTACAGCGCACAAAGGAGTACAGGAGGTATCTCTACAGCGCACAAAGGAGTACAGAAGGTATCTCTACAGCGCACAAAGGAGTACAGAAGGTATCTCTACAGCGCACAAAGGAGTACAGAAGGTATCTCTACAGCGCACAAAGGAGTACAGAAGGTATCTCTACAGCGCACAAAGGAGTACAGGAAATATCTCTAGAACGTACAAAGGAGTACACGAGGTATCTCTACAGCGTACAAAGGAGTACAGAAGGTATCTCTACAGCGCACAAAGAAGTACAGAAGGTATCTCTACAGCGCACAAAGGAGTACAGAAGGTATCTCTACAGCGCACAAAGGAGTACAGAAGGTATCTCTACAGCGCACAAAGGAGTAGAGGAAATATCTCTAGAACGTGCAAAGGAGTACACGAGGTATCTCTACAGCGTACAAAGGAGTACAGAAGGTATCTCTACAGCGCACAGAGGAGTACAGAAGGTATCTCTACAGCGCACAAAGGAGTACAGGAAATATCTCTAGAACGTACAAAGGAGTACACGAGGTACCTCTACAGCGTACAAAGGAGTACAGAAGGTATCTCTACAGCGTACAAAGGAGTACAGAAGGTATCTCTACAGCGCACAAAGGAGTACAGAAGGTATCTCTACAGCGCACAAAGGAGTACAGAAGGTATATCTACAGCGCACAAAGGAGTACAGAAGGTATCTCTACAGCGCACAAAGGAGTACAGAAGGTATCTCTACAGCGCACAAAGGAGTACAGAAGGTATCTCTACAGCGCACAAAGGAGTACAGAAGGTATCTCTACAGCGCACAAAGGAGTACAGGAAATATCTCTAGAACGTATAAAGGAATACACGAGGTATCTCTACAGCGTACAAAGGAGTACAGAAGGTATCTCTACAGTGCACAAAGGAGTACAGAAGGTATCTCTACAGCGCACAAAGGAGTAAAGAAGGTATCTCTAAAGCGCACAAAGGAGTACAGAAGGTATCTCTACAGCGCACAAAGGAGTACATGAAATATCTCTAGAACGTACAAAGGAGTACACGAGGTACCTCTACAGCGTACAAAGAAGTACAGAAGGTGTCTCTACAGCGCACAAAGGAGTACAGAAGGTATCTCTACAGTGCACAAAGGAGTACAGAAGGTATCTCTACAGCGCACAAAGGTGTACAGAAGGTATCTCTACAGCGCACAAAGGAGTACAGAAGGTATCTCTACAGCGCACATAGGAGTACAGAAGGTATCTCTACAGCGCACAAAGGAGTACAGAAAATATCTCTAGAACGTACAAAGGAGTACAGAAGGTATCTCTACAGCGCACAAAGGAGTACAGAAGGTATCTCTACAGCGCACAAAGGAGTACAGAAGGTATCTCTACAGCGCACAAAGGAGTACAGGAAATATCTCTACAGCGCACAAAGGAGTACAGAAGGTATCTCTACAGCGCACAAAGGAGTACAGAAGGTATCTCTACAGCGCACAAAGGAGTACAGGAAATATCTCTAGAACGTACAAAGGAGTACACGAGGTATCTCTACAGCGTACAAAGGAGTACAGAAGGTATCTCTACAGCGCACAAAGGAGTACAGAAGGTATCTCTACAGCGCACAAAGGAGTACAGAAGGTATCTCTACAGCGCACAAAGGAGTACAGGAAATATCTCTAAAACGTACAAAGGAGTACACGAGGTATCTCTACAGCGTACAAAGGAGTACAGAAGGTATCTCTACAGCGCACAAAGGAGTACAGGAGGTATCTCTACAGCGCACAAAGGAGTACAGAAGGTATCTCTACAGCGCACAAAGGAGTACAGAAGGTATCTCTACAGCGCACAAAGGAGTACAGAAGGTATCTCTACAGCGCACAAAGGAGTACAGAAGGTATCTCTACAGCGCACAAAGGAGTACAGGAAATATCTCTAGAACGTACAAAGGAGTACACGAGGTATCTCTACAGCGTACAAAGGAGTACAGAAGGTATCTCTACAGCGCACAAAGGAGTACAGAAGGTATCTCTACAGCGCACAAAGGAGTACAGAAGGTATCTCTACAGCGCACAAAGGAGTACAGAAGGTATCTCTACAGCGCACAAAGGAGTACAGGAAATATCTCTAGAACGTACAAAGGAGTACACGAGGTATCTCTACAGCGTACAAAGGAATACAGAAGGTATCTCTACAGCGCACAAAGGAGTACAGAAGGTATCTCTACAGCGCACAAAGGAGTACAGGAAATATCTCTAGAACGTACAAAGGAGTACACGAGGTATCTCTACAGCGTACAAAGGAGTACAGAAGGTATCTCTACAGCGCACAAAGGAGTACAGAAGGTATCTCTACAGCGCACAAAGGAGTACAGAAGGTATCTCTACAGCGCACAAAGGAGTACAGAAGGTATCTCTACAGCGCACAAAGGAGTACAGGAAATATCTCTAGAACGCACGAAGGAGTACACGAGGTATCTCTACAGCGTACAAAGGAGTACAGAAGGTATCTCTACAGCGCACAAAGGAGTACAGAAGGTATCTCTACAGCGCACAAAGGAGTACAGAAGGTATCTCTACAGCGCACAAAGGAGTACAGAAGGTATCTCTACCTCGCACAAAGGAGTACAGAAGGTATCTCTACAGCGCACAAAGGAGTACAGGAAATATCTCTAGAACGTACAAAGGAGTACACGAGGTATCTCTACAGCGTACAAAGGAGTACAGAAGGTATCTCTACAGCGCACAAAGGAGTACAGAAGGTATCTCTACAGCGCACAAAGGAGTACAGAAGGTATCTCTACAGCGCACAAAGGAGTACAGAAGGTATCTCTACAGCGCACAAAGGAGTACAGAAGGTATCTCTACAGCGCACAAAGGAGTACAGAAGGTATCTCTACAGCGCACAAAGGAGTACAGAAGGTATCTCTACAGCGCACAAAGGAGTACAGGAAATATCTCTAGAACGTATAAAGGAGTACACGAGGTATCTCTACAGCGTACAAAGGAGTACAGAAGGTATATCTACAGCGCACAAAGGAGTACAGAAGGTATCTCTACAGCGCACAAAGGAGCACAGAAGGTATCTCTACAGCGCACAAAGGAGTACAGAAGGTATCTCTACAGCGCACAAAGGAGTACAGGAAATATCTCTAGAACGTAGAAAGGAGTACACGAGGTATATCTACAGCGTACAAAGGAGTACAGAAGGTATCTCTACAGCGCACAAAGGAGTACAGAAGGTATCTCTACAGCGCACAAAGGAGTACAGAAGGTATCTCTACAGCGCACAAAGGAGTACAGGAAATATCTCTAGAACGTACAAAGGAGTACACGAGGTATCTCTACAGCGTACAAAGGAGTACAGAAGGTATCTCTACAGCGTACAAAGGAGTACAGAAGGTATCTCTACAGCGCACAAAGGAGTACAGAAGGTATCTCTACAGCGCACAAAGGAGTACAGAAGGTATCTCTACAGCGCACAAAGGAGTACAGAAGGTATCTCTACAGCGCACAAAGGAGTACAGAAGGTATCTCTACAGCGCACAAAGGAGTACAGAAGGTATCTCTACAACGCACAAAGTAGTACAGAAGGTATCTCTACAGCGCACAAATGAGTACAGGAAATATCTCTAGAACGTATAAAGGAGTACACGAGGTATCTCTACAGCGTACAAAGGAGTACAGAAGGTATTTCTACAGCGCACAAAGGAGTACAGAAGGTATCTCTACAGCGCACAAAGGAGTACAGAAGGTATCTCTACAGCGCACAAAGGAGTACAGAAGGTATCTCTACAGCGCACAAAGGAGTACAGAAGGTCTCTCCACAGCGCACAAAGGAGTACAGGAAATATCTCTAGAACGAACAAAGGAGTGCACGAGGTATCTCTACAGCGTACAAAGAAGTACAGAAGGTATCTCTACAGCGCACAAAGGAGTACAGAAGGTATCTGTACAGCGCACAAATGAGTACAGAAGGTATCTCTACAGCGCACAAAGGATTACAGAAGGTATCTCTACAGCGCACAAAGGAGTACAGAAGGTATCTCTACAGCGCACAAAGGAGTACAGGAAATATCTCTAGAACGTACAAAGGAGTACACGAGGTATCTCTACAGCGTACAAAGGAGTACAGAAGGTATCTCTACAGCGCACAAAGGAGTACAGAAGGTATCTCTACAGCGCACAAAGGAGTACAGGAAATATCTCTAGAACGTACAAAGGAGTACAGAAGGTATCTCCACAGCGCACAAAGGAGTACAGAAGGTATCTCTACAGCGCACAAAGGAGTACAGAAGGTATCTCTACAGCGCACAAAGGAGTACAGAAGGTATCTCTACAGCGCACAAAGGAGTACAGGAAATATCTCTAGAACGTACAAAGGAGTACACGAGGTATCTCTACAGCGTACAAAGGAGTACAGAAGGTATCTCTACAGCGCACAAAGGAGTACAGGAAATATCTCTAGAACGTACAAAGAAGTACACGAGGTATCTCTACAGCGTACAAAGGAGTACAGAAGGTATCTCTACAGCGCACAAAGGAGTACAGAAGGTATCTCTACAGCGCACAAAGGAGTACAGAAGGTATCTCTACAGCGCACAAAAGAGTACAGAAGGTATCTCTACAGCGCACAAAGGAGTACAGGAAATATCTCTAGAACGTACAAAGGAGTACACGAGGTATCTCTACAGCGTACAAAGGAGTACAGAAGGTATCTCTACAGCGCACAAAGGAGTACAGAAGGTATCTCTACAGCGCACAAAGGAGTACAGAAGGTATCTCTACAGCGCACAAAGGAGGACAGAAGGTATCTCTACAGCGCACAAAGGAGTACAGAAGGTATCTCTACAGCGCACAAAGGTGTACAGAAGGTATTTCTACAGCGCACAAAGGAGTACAGAAGGTATCTCTACAGCGCACAAAGGAGTACAGGAAATATCTCTAGAACGTACAAAGGAGTACACGAGGTATCTCTGCAGCGTACAAAGGAGTACAGAAGGTATCTCTACAGCGCACAAAGGAGTACAGAAGGTATCTCTACAGCGCACAAAGGAGTACAGGAAATATCTCTAGAACGTACAAAGGAGTACACGAGGTATCTCTACAGCGTACAAAGGAGTACAGAAGGTATCTCTACAGCGCACAAAGGAGTACAGAAGGTATCTCTACAGCGCACAAAGGAGTACAGAAGGTATCTCTACAGCGCACAAAGGAGTACAGAAGGTATCTCTACAGCGCACAAAGGAGTACAGGAAATATCTCTAGAACGTACAAAGGAGTACACGAGGTATCTCTACAGCGTACAAAGGAGTACAGAAGGTATCTCTACAGCGCACAAAGGAGTACAGAAGGTATCTCTACAGCGCACAAAGGAGTACAGAAGGTATCTCTACAGCGCACAAAGGAGTACAGGAAATATCTCTAAAACGTACAAAGGAGTACACGAGGTATCTCTACAGCGTACAAAGGAGTACAGAAGGTATCTCTACAGCGCACAAAGGAGTACAGGAGGTATCTCTACAGCGCACAAAGGAGTACAGAAGGTATCTCTACAGCGCACAAAGGAGTACAGAAGGTATCTCTACAGCGCACAAAGGAGTACAGAAGGTATCTCTACAGCGCACAAAGGAGTACAGAAGGTATCTCTACAGCGCACAAAGGAGTACAGGAAATATCTCTAGAACGTACAAAGGAGTACACGAGGTATCTCTACAGCGTACAAAGGAGTACAGAAGGTATCTCTACAGCGCACAAAGAAGTACAGAAGGTATCTCTACAGCGCACAAAGGAGTACAGAAGGTATCTCTACAGCGCACAAAGGAGTACAGAAGGTATCTCTACAGCGCACAAAGGAGTAGAGGAAATATCTCTAGAACGTGCAAAGGAGTACACGAGGTATCTCTACAGCGTACAAAGGAGTACAGAAGGTATCTCTACAGCGCACAGAGGAGTACAGAAGGTATCTCTACAGCGCACAAAGGAGTACAGGAAATATCTCTAGAACGTACAAAGGAGTACACGAGGTACCTCTACAGCGTACAAAGGAGTACAGAAGGTATCTCTACAGCGTACAAAGGAGTACAGAAGGTATCTCTACAGCGCACAAAGGAGTACAGAAGGTATCTCTACAGCGCACAAAGGAGTACAGAAGGTATATCTACAGCGCACAAAGGAGTACAGAAGGTATCTCTACAGCGCACAAAGGAGTACAGAAGGTATCTCTACAGCGCACAAAGGAGTACAGAAGGTATCTCTACAGCGCACAAAGGAGTACAGAAGGTATCTCTACAGCGCACAAAGGAGTACAGGAAATATCTCTAGAACGTATAAAGGAATACACGAGGTATCTCTACAGCGTACAAAGGAGTACAGAAGGTATCTCTACAGTGCACAAAGGAGTACAGAAGGTATCTCTACAGCGCACAAAGGAGTAAAGAAGGTATCTCTAAAGCGCACAAAGGAGTACAGAAGGTATCTCTACAGCGCACAAAGGAGTACATGAAATATCTCTAGAACGTACAAAGGAGTACACGAGGTACCTCTACAGCGTACAAAGAAGTACAGAAGGTGTCTCTACAGCGCACAAAGGAGTACAGAAGGTATCTCTACAGTGCACAAAGGAGTACAGAAGGTATCTCTACAGCGCACAAAGGTGTACAGAAGGTATCTCTACAGCGCACAAAGGAGTACAGAAGGTATCTCTACAGCGCACATAGGAGTACAGAAGGTATCTCTACAGCGCACAAAGGAGTACAGAAAATATCTCTAGAACGTACAAAGGAGTACAGAAGGTATCTCTACAGCGCACAAAGGAGTACAGAAGGTATCTCTACAGCGCACAAAGGAGTACAGAAGGTATCTCTACAGCGCACAAAGGAGTACAGGAAATATCTCTACAGCGCACAAAGGAGTACAGAAGGTATCTCTACAGCGCACAAAGGAGTACAGAAGGTATCTCTACAGCGCACAAAGGAGTACAGGAAATATCTCTAGAACGTACAAAGGAGTACACGAGGTATCTCTACAGCGTACAAAGGAGTACAGAAGGTATCTCTACAGCGCACAAAGGAGTACAGAAGGTATCTCTACAGCGCACAAAGGAGTACAGAAGGTATCTCTACAGCGCACAAAGGAGTACAGGAAATATCTCTAAAACGTACAAAGGAGTACACGAGGTATCTCTACAGCGTACAAAGGAGTACAGAAGGTATCTCTACAGCGCACAAAGGAGTACAGGAGGTATCTCTACAGCGCACAAAGGAGTACAGAAGGTATCTCTACAGCGCACAAAGGAGTACAGAAGGTATCTCTACAGCGCACAAAGGAGTACAGAAGGTATCTCTACAGCGCACAAAGGAGTACAGAAGGTATCTCTACAGCGCACAAAGGAGTACAGGAAATATCTCTAGAACGTACAAAGGAGTACACGAGGTATCTCTACAGCGTACAAAGGAGTACAGAAGGTATCTCTACAGCGCACAAAGGAGTACAGAAGGTATCTCTACAGCGCACAAAGGAGTACAGAAGGTATCTCTACAGCGCACAAAGGAGTACAGGAAATATCTCTACAGCGCACAAAGGAGTACAGAAGGTATCTCTACAGCGCACAAAGGAGTACAGAAGGTATCTCTACAGCGCACAAAGGAGTACAGGAAATATCTCTAGAACGTACAAAGGAGTACACGAGGTATCTCTACAGCGTACAAAGGAGTACAGAAGGTATCTCTACAGCGCACAAAGGAGTACAGAAGGTATCTCTACAGCGCACAAAGGAGTACAGAAGGTATCTCTACAGCGCACAAAGGAGTACAGGAAATATCTCTAAAACGTACAAAGGAGTACACGAGGTATCTCTACAGCGTACAAAGGAGTACAGAAGGTATCTCTACAGCGCACAAAGGAGTACAGAAGGAATCTCTACAGTGCACAAAGGAGTACAGAAGGTATCTCTACAGCGCACAAAGGTGTACAGAAGGTATCTCTACAGCGCACAAAGGAGTACAGAAGGTATCTCTACAGCGCACATAGGAGTACAGAAGGTATCTCTACAGCGCACAAAGGAGTACAGAAAATATCTCTAGAACGTACAAAGGAGTACAGAAGGTATCTCTACAGCGCACAAAGGAGTACAGAAGGTATCTCTACAGCGCACAAAGGAGTACAGAAGGTATCTCTACAGCGCACAAAGGAGTACAGGAAATATCTCTACAGCGCACAAAGGAGTACAGAAGGTATCTCTACAGCGCACAAAGGAGTACAGAAGGTATCTCTACAGCGCACAAAGGAGTACAGGAAATATCTCTAGAACGTACAAAGGAGTACACGAGGTATCTCTACAGCGTACAAAGGAGTACAGAAGGTATCTCTACAGCGCACAAAGGAGTACAGAAGGTATCTCTACAGCGCACAAAGGAGTACAGAAGGTATCTCTACAGCGCACAAAGGAGTACAGGAAATATCTCTAAAACGTACAAAGGAGTACACGAGGTATCTCTACAGCGTACAAAGGAGTACAGAAGGTATCTCTACAGCGCACAAAGGAGTACAGGAGGTATCTCTACAGCGCACAAAGGAGTACAGAAGGTATCTCTACAGCGCACAAAGGAGTACAGAAGGTATCTCTACAGCGCACAAAGGAGTACAGAAGGTATCTCTACAGCGCACAAAGGAGTACAGAAGGTATCTCTACAGCGCACAAAGGAGTACAGGAAATATCTCTAGAACGTACAAAGGAGTACACGAGGTATCTCTACAGCGTACAAAGGAGTACAGAAGGTATCTCTACAGCGCACAAAGGAGTACAGAAGGTATCTCTACAGCGCACAAAGGAGTACAGAAGGTATCTCTACAGCGCACAAAGGAGTACAGAAGGTATCTCTACAGCGCACAAAGGAGTACAGGAAATATCTCTAGAACGTACAAAGGAGTACACGAGGTATCTCTACAGCGTACAAAGGAATACAGAAGGTATCTCTACAGCGCACAAAGGAGTACAGAAGGTATCTCTACAGCGCACAAAGGAGTACAGGAAATATCTCTAGAACGTACAAAGGAGTACACGAGGTATCTCTACAGCGTACAAAGGAGTACAGAAGGTATCTCTACAGCGCACAAAGGAGTACAGAAGGTATCTTTACAGCGCACAAAGGAGTACAGAAGGTATCTCTACAGCGCACAAAGGAGTACAGAAGGTATCTCTACAGCGCACAAAGGAGTACAGGAAATATCTCTAGAACGCACGAAGGAGTACACGAGGTATCTCTACAGCGTACAAAGGAGTACAGAAGGTATCTCTACAGCGCACAAAGGAGTACAGAAGGTATCTCTACAGCGCACAAAGGAGTACAGAAGGTATCTCTACAGCGCACAAAGGAGTACAGAAGGTATCTCTACCTCGCACAAAGGAGTACAGAAGGTATCTCTACAGCGCACAAAGGAGTACAGGAAATATCTCTAGAACGTACAAAGGAGTACACGAGGTATCTCTACAGCGTACAAAGGAGTACAGAAGGTATCTCTACAGCGCACAAAGGAGTACAGAAGGTATCTCTACAGCGCACAAAGGAGTACAGAAGGTATCTCTACAGCGCACAAAGGAGTACAGAAGGTATCTCTACAGCGCACAAAGGAGTACAGAAGGTATCTCTACAGCGCACAAAGGAGTACAGAAGGTATCTCTACAGCGCACAAAGGAGTACAGAAGGTATCTCTACAGCGCACAAAGGAGTACAGAAGGTATCTCTACAGCGCACAAAGGAGTACAGGAAATATCTCTAGAACGTATAAAGGAGTACACGAGGTATCTCTACAGCGTACAAAGGAGTACAGAAGGTATATCTACAGCGCACAAAGGAGTACAGAAGGTATCTCTACAGCGCACAAAGGAGCACAGAAGGTATCTCTACAGCGCACAAAGGAGTACAGAAGGTATCTCTACAGCGCACAAAGGAGTACAGGAAATATCTCTAGAACGTAGAAAGGAGTACACGAGGTATATCTACAGCGTACAAAGGAGTACAGAAGGTATCTCTACAGCGCACAAAGGAGTACAGAAGGTATCTCTACAGCGCACAAAGGAGTACAGAAGGTATCTCTACAGCGCACAAAGGAGTACAGGAAATATCTCTAGAACGTACAAAGGAGTACACGAGGTATCTCTACAGCGTACAAAGGAGTACAGAAGGTATCTCTACAGCGTACAAAGGAGTACAGAAGGTATCTCTACAGCGCACAAAGGAGTACAGAAGGTATCTCTACAGCGCACAAAGGAGTACAGAAGGTATCTCTACAGCGCACAAAGGAGTACAGAAGGTATCTCTACAGCGCACAAAGGAGTACAGAAGGTATCTCTACAGCGCACAAAGGAGTACAGAAGGTATCTCTACAACGCACAAAGTAGTACAGAAGGTATCTCTACAGCGCACAAATGAGTACAGGAAATATCTCTAGAACGTATAAAGGAGTACACGAGGTATCTCTACAGCGTACAAAGGAGTACAGAAGGTATTTCTACAGCGCACAAAGGAGTACAGAAGGTATCTCTACAGCGCACAAAGGAGTACAGAAGGTATCTCTACAGCGCACAAAGGAGTACAGAAGGTATCTCTACAGCGCACAAAGGAGTACAGAAGGTCTCTCCACAGCGCACAAAGGAGTACAGGAAATATCTCTAGAACGAACAAAGGAGTGCACGAGGTATCTCTACAGCGTACAAAGAAGTACAGAAGGTATCTCTACAGCGCACAAAGGAGTACAGAAGGTATCTGTACAGCGCACAAATGAGTACAGAAGGTATCTCTACAGCGCACAAAGGATTACAGAAGGTATCTCTACAGCGCACAAAGGAGTACAGAAGGTATCTCTACAGCGCACAAAGGAGTACAGGAAATATCTCTAGAACGTACAAAGGAGTACACGAGGTATCTCTACAGCGTACAAAGGAGTACAGAAGGTATCTCTACAGCGCACAAAGGAGTACAGAAGGTATCTCTACAGCGCACAAAGGAGTACAGGAAATATCTCTAGAACGTACAAACGAGTACAGAAGGTATCTCCACAGCGCACAAAGGAGTACAGAAGGTATCTCTACAGCGCACAAAGGAGTACAGAAGGTATCTCTACAGCGCACAAAGGAGTACAGAAGGTATCTCTACAGCGCACAAAGGAGTACAGGAAATATCTCTAGAACGTACAAAGGAGTACACGAGGTATCTCTACAGCGTACAAAGGAGTACAGAAGGTATCTCTACAGCGCACAAAGGAGTACAGGAAATATCTCTAGAACGTACAAAGAAGTACACGAGGTATCTCTACAGCGTACAAAGGAGTACAGAAGGTATCTCTACAGCGCACAAAGGAGTACAGAAGGTATCTCTACAGCGCACAAAGGAGTACAGAAGGTATCTCTACAGCGCACAAAAGAGTACAGAAGGTATCTCTACAGCGCACAAAGGAGTACAGGAAATATCTCTAGAACGTACAAAGGAGTACACGAGGTATCTCTACAGCGTACAAAGGAGTACAGAAGGTATCTCTACAGCGCACAAAGGAGTACAGAAGGTATCTCTACAGCGCACAAAGGAGTACAGAAGGTATCTCTACAGCGCACAAAGGAGGACAGAAGGTATCTCTACAGCGCACAAAGGAGTACAGAAGGTATCTCTACAGCGCACAAAGGTGTACAGAAGGTATTTCTACAGCGCACAAAGGAGTACAGAAGGTATCTCTACAGCGCACAAAGGAGTACAGGAAATATCTCTAGAACGTACAAAGGAGTACACGAGGTATCTCTGCAGCGTACAAAGGAGTACAGAAGGTATCTCTACAGCGCACAAAGGAGTACAGAAGGTATCTCTACAGCGCACAAAGGAGTACAGGAAATATCTCTAGAACGTACAAAGGAGTACACGAGGTATCTCTACAGCGTACAAAGGAGTACAGAAGGTATCTCTACAGCGCACAAAGGAGTACAGAAGGTATCTCTACAGCGCACAAAGGAGTACAGAAGGTATCTCTACAGCGCACAAAGGAGTACAGAAGGTATCTCTACAGCGCACAAAGGAGTACAGGAAATATCTCTAGAACGTACAAAGGAGTACACGAGGTATCTCTACAGCGTACAAAGGAGTACAGAAGGTATCTCTACAGCGCACAAAGGAGTACAGAAGGTATCTCTACAGCGCACAAAGGAGTACAGAAGGTATCTCTACAGCGCACAAAGGAGTACAGGAAATATCTCTAAAACGTACAAAGGAGTACACGAGGTATCTCTACAGCGTACAAAGGAGTACAGAAGGTATCTCTACAGCGCACAAAGGAGTACAGGAGGTATCTCTACAGCGCACAAAGGAGTACAGAAGGTATCTCTACAGCGCACAAAGGAGTACAGAAGGTATCTCTACAGCGCACAAAGGAGTACAGAAGGTATCTCTACAGCGCACAAAGGAGTACAGAAGGTATCTCTACAGCGCACAAAGGAGTACAGGAAATATCTCTAGAACGTACAAAGGAGTACACGAGGTATCTCTACAGCGTACAAAGGAGTACAGAAGGTATCTCTACAGCGCACAAAGAAGTACAGAAGGTATCTCTACAGCGCACAAAGGAGTACAGAAGGTATCTCTACAGCGCACAAAGGAGTACAGAAGGTATCTCTACAGCGCACAAAGGAGTAGAGGAAATATCTCTAGAACGTGCAAAGGAGTACACGTGGTATCTCTACAGCGTACAAAGGAGTACAGAAGGTATCTCTACAGCGCACAGAGGAGTACAGAAGGTATCTCTACAGCGCACAAAGGAGTACAGGAAATATCTCTAGAACGTACAAAGGAGTACACGAGGTACCTCTACAGCGTACAAAGGAGTACAGAAGGTATCTCTACAGCGTACAAAGGAGTACAGAAGGTATCTCTACAGCGCACAAAGGAGTACAGAAGGTATCTCTACAGCGCACAAAGGAGTACAGAAGGTATATCTACAGCGCACAAAGGAGTACAGAAGGTATCTCTACAGCGCACAAAGGAGTACAGAAGGTATCTCTACAGCGCACAAAGGAGTACAGAAGGTATCTCTACAGCGCACAAAGGAGTACAGAAGGTATCTCTACAGCGCACAAAGGAGTACAGGAAATATCTCTAGAACGTATAAAGGAATACACGAGGTATCTCTACAGCGTACAAAGGAGTACAGAAGGTATCTCTACAGTGCACAAAGGAGTACAGAAGGTATCTCTACAGCGCACAAAGGAGTAAAGAAGGTATCTCTAAAGCGCACATAGGAGTACAGAAGGTATCTCTACAGCGCACAAAGGAGTACATGAAATATCTCTAGAACGTACAAAGGAGTACACGAGGTACCTCTACAGCGTACAAAGAAGTACAGAAGGTGTCTCTACAGCGCACAAAGGAGTACAGAAGGTATCTCTACAGTGCACAAAGGAGTACAGAAGGTATCTCTACAGCGCACAAAGGTGTACAGAAGGTATCTCTACAGCGCACAAAGGAGTACAGAAGGTATCTCTACAGCGCACATAGGAGTACAGAAGGTATCTCTACAGCGCACAAAGGAGTACAGAAAATATCTCTAGAACGTACAAAGGAGTACAGAAGGTATCTCTACAGCGCACAAAGGAGTACAGAAGGTATCTCTACAGCGCACAAAGGAGTACAGAAGGTATCTCTACAGCGCACAAAGGAGTACAGGAAATATCTCTACAGCGCACAAAGGAGTACAGAAGGTATCTCTACAGCGCACAAAGGAGTACAGAAGGTATCTCTACAGCGCACAAAGGAGTACAGGAAATATCTCTAGAACGTACAAAGGAGTACACGAGGTATCTCTACAGCGTACAAAGGAGTACAGAAGGTATCTCTACAGCGCACAAAGGAGTACAGAAGGTATCTCTACAGCGCACAAAGGAGTACAGAAGGTATCTCTACAGCGCACAAAGGAGTACAGGAAATATCTCTAAAACGTACAAAGGAGTACACGAGGTATCTCTACAGCGTACAAAGGAGTACAGAAGGTATCTCTACAGCGCACAAAGGAGTACAGGAGGTATCTCTACAGCGCACAAAGGAGTACAGAAGGTATCTCTACAGCGCACAAAGGAGTACAGAAGGTATCTCTACAGCGCACAAAGGAGTACAGAAGGTATCTCTACAGCGCACAAAGGAGTACAGAAGGTATCTCTACAGCGCACAAAGGAGTACAGGAAATATCTCTAGAACGTACAAAGGAGTACACGAGGTATCTCTACAGCGTACAAAGGAGTACAGAAGGTATCTCTACAGCGCACAAAGGAGTACAGAAGGTATCTCTACAGCGCACAAAGGAGTACAGAAGGTATCTCTACAGCGCACAAAGGAGTACAGAAGGTATCTCTACAGCGCACAAAGGAGTACAGGAAATATCTCTAGAACGTACAAAGGAGTACACGAGGTATCTCTACAGCGTACAAAGGAATACAGAAGGTATCTCTACAGCGCACAAAGGAGTACAGAAGGTATCTCTACAGCGCACAAAGGAGTACAGGAAATATCTCTAGAACGTACAAAGGAGTACACGAGGTATCTCTACAGCGTACAAAGGAGTACAGAAGGTATCTCTACAGCGCACAAAGGAGTACAGAAGGTATCTCTACAGCGCACAAAGGAGTACAGAAGGTATCTCTACAGCGCACAAAGGAGTACAGAAGGTATCTCTACAGCGCACAAAGGAGTACAGGAAATATCTCTAGAACGCACGAAGGAGTACACGAGGTATCTCTACAGCGTACAAAGGAGTACAGAAGGTATCTCTACAGCGCACAAAGGAGTACAGAAGGTATCTCTACAGCGCACAAAGGAGTACAGAAGGTATCTCTACAGCGCACAAAGGAGTACAGAAGGTATCTCTACCTCGCACAAAGGCGTACAGAAGGTATCTCTACAGCGCACAAAGGAGTACAGGAAATATCTCTAGAACGTACAAAGGAGTACACGAGGTATCTCTACAGCGTACAAAGGAGTACAGAAGGTATCTCTACAGCGCACAAAGGAGTACAGAAGGTATCTCTACAGCGCACAAAGGAGTACAGAAGGTATCTCTACAGCGCACAAAGGAGTACAGAAGGTATCTCTACAGCGCACAAAGGAGTACAGAAGGTATCTCTACAGCGCACAAAGGAGTACAGAAGGTATCTCTACAGCGCACAAAGGAGTACAGAAGGTATCTCTACAGCGCACAAAGGAGTACAGAAGGTATCTCTACAGCGCACAAAGGAGTACAGGAAATATCTCTAGAACGTATAAAGGAGTACACGAGGTATCTCTACAGCGTACAAAGGAGTACAGAAGGTATATCTACAGCGCACAAAGGAGTACAGAAGGTATCTCTACAGCGCACAAAGGAGCACAGAAGGTATCTCTACAGCGCACAAAGGAGTACAGAAGGTATCTCTACAGCGCACAAAGGAGTACAGGAAATATCTCTAGAACGTAGAAAGGAGTACACGAGGTATATCTACAGCGTACAAAGGAGTACAGAAGGTATCTCTACAGCGCACAAAGGAGTACAGAAGGTATCTCTACAGCGCACAAAGGAGTACAGAAGGTATCTCTACAGCGCACAAAGGAGTACAGGAAATATCTCTAGAACGTACAAAGGAGTACACGAGGTATCTCTACAGCGTACAAAGGAGTACAGAGGGTATCTCTACAGCGTACAAAGGAGTACAGAAGGTATCTCTACAGCGCACAAAGGAGTACAGAAGGTATCTCTACAGCGCACAAAGGAGTACAGAAGGTATCTCTACAGCGCACAAAGGAGTACAGAAGGTATCTCTACAGCGCACAAAGGAGTACAGAAGGTATCTCTACAGCGCACAAAGGAGTACAGAAGGTATCTCTACAACGCACAAAGTAGTACAGAAGGTATCTCTACAGCGCACAAATGAGTACAGGAAATATCTCTAGAACGTATAAAGGAGTACACGAGGTATCTCTACAGCGTACAAAGGAGTACAGAAGGTATTTCTACAGCGCACAAAGGAGTACAGAAGGTATCTCTACAGCGCACAAAGGAGTACAGAAGGTATCTCTACAGCGCACAAAGGAGTACAGAAGGTATCTCTACAGCGCACAAAGGAGTACAGAAGGTCTCTCCACAGCGCACAAAGGAGTACAGGAAATATCTCTAGAACGTACAAAGGAGTGCACGAGGTATCTCTACAGCGTACAAAGAAGTACAGAAGGTATCTCTACAGCGCACAAAGGAGTACAGAAGGTATCTGTACAGCGCACAAATGAGTACAGAAGGTATCTCTACAGCGCACAAAGGATTACAGAAGGTATCTCTACAGCGCACAAAGGAGTACAGAAGGTATCTCTACAGCGCACAAAGGAGTACAGGAAATATCTCTAGAACGTACAAAGGAGTACACGAGGTATCTCTACAGCGTACAAAGGAGTACAGAAGGTATCTCTACAGCGCACAAAGGAGTACAGAAGGTATCTCTACAGCGCACAAAGGAGTACAGGAAATATCTCTAGAACGTACAAAGGAGTACAGAAGGTATCTCCACAGCGCACAAAGGAGTACAGAAGGTATCTCTACAGCGCACAAAGGAGTACAGAAGGTATCTCTACAGCGCACAAAGGAGTACAGAAGGTATCTCTACAGCGCACAAAGGAGTACAGGAAATATCTCTAGAACGTACAAAGGAGTACACGAGGTATCTCTACAGCGTACAAAGGAGTACAGAAGGTATCTCTACAGCGCACAAAGGAGTACAGGAAATATCTCTAGAACGTACAAAGAAGTACACGAGGTATCTCTACAGCGTACAAAGGAGTACAGAAGGTATCTCTACAGCGCACAAAGGAGTACAGAAGGTATCTCTACAGCGCACAAAGGAGTACAGAAGGTATCTCTACAGCGCACAAAAGAGTACAGAAGGTATCTCTACAGCGCACAAAGGAGTACAGGAAATATCTCTAGAACGTACAAAGGAGTACACGAGGTATCTCTACAGCGTACAAAGGAGTACAGAAGGTATCTCTACAGCGCACAAAGGAGTACAGAAGGTATCTCTACAGCGCACAAAGGAGTACAGAAGGTATCTCTACAGCGCACAAAGGAGGACAGAAGGTATCTCTACAGCGCACAAAGGAGTACAGAAGGTATCTCTACAGCGCACAAAGGTGTACAGAAGGTATTTCTACAGCGCACAAAGGAGTACAGAAGGTATCTCTACAGCGCACAAAGGAGTACAGGAAATATCTCTAGAACGTACAAAGGAGTACACGAGGTATCTCTGCAGCGTACAAAGGAGTACAGAAGGTATCTCTACAGCGCACAAAGGAGTACAGAAGGTATCTCTACAGCGCACAAAGGAGTACAGGAAATATCTCTAGAACGTACAAAGGAGTACACGAGGTATCTCTACAGCGTACAAAGGAGTACAGAAGGTATCTCTACAGCGCACAAAGGAGTACAGAAGGTATCTCTACAGCGCACAAAGGAGTACAGAAGGTATCTCTACAGCGCACAAAGGAGTACAGAAGGTATCTCTACAGCGCACAAAGGAGTACAGGAAATATCTCTAGAACGCACGAAGGAGTACACGAGGTATCTCTACAGCGTACAAAGGAGTACAGAAGGTATCTCTACACCACACAAAGGAGTACAGAAGGTATCTCTACAGCGCACAAAGGAGTACAGGAAATATCTCTAGAACGTACAAAGGAGTACACGAGGTATCTCTACAGCGTTCAAAGGAGTACAGAAGGTATCTCTACAGCGCACAAAGGAGTACAGAAGGTATCTCTACAGCGCACAAAGGAGTACAGAAGGTATCTCTACAGCGCACAAAGGAGTACAGAAGGTATCTCTACAGCGCACAAAGGAGTACAGAAGGTATCTCTACAGCGCACAAAGGAGTACAGAAGGTATCTCTACAGCGCACAAAGGAGTACAGAAGGTATCTCTACAGCGCACAAAGGAGTACAGAAGGTATCTCTACAGCGCACAAAGGAGTACAGGAAATATCTCTAGAACGTATAAAGGAGTACACGAGGTATCTCTACAGCGTACAAAGGAGTACAGAAGGTATATCTACAGCGCACAAAGGAGTAAAGAAGGTATCTCTACAGCGCACAAAGGAGCACAGAAGGTATCTCTACAGCGCACAAAGGAGTACAGAAGGTATCTCTACAGCGCACAAAGGAGTACAGGAAATATCTCTAGAACGTAGAAAGGAGTACACGAGGTATATCTACAGCGTACAAAGGAGTACAGAAGGTATCTCTACAGCGCACAAAGGAGTACAGAAGGTATCTCTACAGCGCACAAAGGAGTACAGAAGGTATCTCTACAGCGCACAAAGGAGTACAGGAAATATCTCTAGAACGTACAAAGGAGTACACGAGGTATCTCTACAGCGTACAAAGGAGTACAGAAGGTATCTCTACAGCGTACAAAGGAGTACAGAAGGTATCTCTACAGCGCACAAAGGAGTACAGAAGGTATCTCTACAGCGCACAAAGGAGTACAGAAGGTATCTCTACAGCGCACAAAGGAGTACAGAAGGTATCTCTACAGCGCACAAAGGAGTACAGAAGGTATCTCTACAGCGCACAAAGGAGTACAGAAGGTATCTCTACAGCGCACAAAGGAGTACAGAAGGTATCTCTACAGCGCACAAATGAGTACAGGAAATATCTCTAGAACGTATAAAGGAGTACACGAGGCATCTCTACAGCGTACAAAGGAGTACAGAAGGTATTTCTACAGCGCACAAAGGAGTACAGAAGGTATCTCTACAGCGCACAAAGGAGTACAGAAGGTATCTCTACAGCGCACAAAGGAGTACAGAAGGTATCTCTACAGCGCACAAAGGAGTACAGAAGGTCTCTCCACAGCGCACAAAGGAGTACAGGAAATATCTCTAGAACGTACAAAGGAGTGCACGAGGTATCTCTACAGCGTACAAAGAAGTACAGAAGGTATCTCTACAGCGCACAAAGGAGTACAGAAGGTATCTGTACAGCGCACAAATGAGTACAGAAGGTATCTCTACAGCGCACAAAGGATTACAGAAGGTATCTCTACAGCGCACAAAGGAGTACAGAAGGTATCTCTACAGCGCACAAAGGAGTACAGGAAATATCTCTAGAACGTACAAAGGAGTACACGAGGTATCTCTACAGCGTACAAAGGAGTACAGAAGGTATCTCTACAGCGCACAAAGGAGTACAGAAGGTATCTCTACAGCGCACAAAGGAGTACAGGAAATATCTCTAGAACGTACAAAGGAGTACAGAAGGTATCTCCACAGCGCACAAAGGAGTACAGAAGGTATCTCTACAGCGCACAAAGGAGTACAGAAGGTATCTCTACAGCGCACAAAGGAGTACAGAAGGTATCTCTACAGCGCACAAAGGAGTACAGGAAATATCTCTAGAACGTACAAAGGAGTACACGAGGTATCTCTACAGCGTACAAAGGATTACAGAAGGTATCTCTACAGCGCACAAAGGAGTACAGGAAATATCTCTAGAACGTACAAAGAAGTACACGAGGTATCTCTACAGCGTACAAAGGAGTACAGAAGGTATCTCTACAGCGCACAAAGGAGTACAGAAGGTATCTCTACAGCGCACAAAGGAGTACAGAAGGTATCTCTACAGCGCACAAAAGAGTACAGAAGGTATCTCTACAGCGCACAAAGGAGTACAGGAAATATCTCTAGAACGTACAAAGGAGTACACGAGGTATCTCTACAGCGCACAAAGGAGTACAGAAGGTATCTCTACAGCGCACAAATGAGTACAGGAAATATCTCTAGAACGTATAAAGGAGTACACGAGGTATCTCTACAGCGTACAAAGGAGTACAGAAGGTATTTCTACAGCGCACAAAGGAGTACAGAAGGTATCTCTACAGCGCACAAAGGAGTACAGAAGGTATCTCTACAGCGCACAAAGGAGTACAGAAGGTATCTCTACAGCGCACAAAGGAGTACAGAAGGTCTCTCCACAGCGCACAAAGGAGTACAGGAAATATCTCTAGAACGTACAAAGGAGTGCACGAGGTATCTCTACAGCGTACAAAGAAGTACAGAAGGTATCTCTACAGCGCACAAAGGAGTACAGAAGGTATCTGTACAGCGCACAAATGAGTACAGAAGGTATCTCTACAGCGCACAAAGGATTACAGAAGGTATCTCTACAGCGCACAAAGGAGTACAGAAGGTATCTCTACAGCGCACAAAGGAGTACAGGAAATATCTCTAGAACGTACAAAGGAGTACACGAGGTATCTCTACAGCGTACAAAGGAGTACAGAAGGTATCTCTACAGCGCACAAAGGAGTACAGAAGGTATCTCTACAGCGCACAAAGGAGTACAGGAAATATCTCTAGAACGTACAAAGGAGTACAGAAGGTATCTCCACAGCGCACAAAGGAGTACAGAAGGTATCTCTACAGCGCACAAAGGAGTACAGAAGGTATCTCTACAGCGCACAGAGGAGTACAGAAGGTATCTCTACAGCGCACAAAGGAGTACAGGAAATATCTCTAGAACGTACAAAGGAGTACACGAGGTATCTCTACAGCGTACAAAGGAGTACAGAAGGTATCTCTACAGCGCACAAAGGAGTACAGGAAATATCTCTAGAACGTACAAAGAAGTACACGAGGTATCTCTACAGCGTACAAAGGAGTACAGAAGGTATCTCTACAGCGCACAAAGGAGTACAGAAGGTATCTCTACAGCGCACAAAGGAGTACAGAAGGTATCTCTACAGCGCACAAAAGAGTACAGAAGGTATCTCTACAGCGCACAAAGGAGTACAGGAAATATCTCTAGAACGTACAAAGGAGTACACGAGGTATCTCTACAGCGTACAAAGGAGTACAGAAGGTATCTCTACAGCGCACAAAGGAGTACAGAAGGTATCTCTACAGCGCACAAAGGAGTACAGAAGGTATCTCTACAGCGCACAAAGGAGGACAGAAGGTATCTCTACAGCGCAAAAAGGAGTACAGAAGGTATCTCTACAGCGCACAAAGGTGTACAGAAGGTATCTCTACAGCGTACAAAGGAGTACAGAAGGTATCTCTACAGCGCACATAGGAGTACAGAAGGTATCTCTACAGCGCACAAAGGAGTACAGAAAATATCTCTAGAACGTACAAAGGAGTACAGAAGGTATCTCTACAGCGCACAAAGGAGTACAGAAGGTATCTCTACAGCGCACAAAGGAGTACAGAAGGTATCTCTACAGCGCACAAAGGAGTACAGGAAATATCTCTACAGCGCACAAAGGAGTACAGAAGGTATCTCTACAGCGCACAAAGGAGTACAGAAGGTATCTCTACAGCGCACAAAGGAGTACAGGAAATATCTCTAGAACGTACAAAGGAGTACACGAGGTATCTCTACAGCGTACAAAGGAGTACAGAAGGTATCTCTACAGCGCACAAAGGAGTACAGAAGGTATCTCTACAGCGCACAAAGGAGTACAGAAGGTATCTCTACAGCGCACAAAGGAGTACAGGAAATATCTCTAAAACGTACAAAGGAGTACACGAGGTATCTCTACAGCGTACAAAGGAGTACAGAAGGTATCTCTACAGCGCACAAAGGAGTACAGGAGGTATCTCTACAGCGCACAAAGGAGTACAGAAGGTATCTCTAGAGCGCACAAAGGAGTACAGAAGGTATCTCTACAGCGCACAAAGGAGTACAGAAGGTATCTCTACAGCGCACAAAGGAGTACAGAAGGTATCTCTACTGCGCACAAAGGAGTACAGGAAATATCTCTAGAACGTACAAAGGAGTACACGAGGTATCTCTACAGCGTACAAAGGAGTACAGAGGGTATCTCTACAGCGCACAAAGGAGTACAGAAGGTATCTCTACAGCGCACAAAGGAGTACAGAAGGTATCTCTACAGCGCACAAAGGAGTACAGAAGGTATCTCTACAGCGCACAAAGGAGTACAGGAAATATCTCTAGAACGTACAAAGGAGTACACGAGGTATCTCTACAGCGTACAAAGGAGTACAGAAGGTATCTCTACAGCGCACAAAGGAGTACAGAAGGTATCTCTACAGCGCACAAAGGAGTACAGGAAATATCTCTAGAACGTACAAAGGAGTACACGAGGTATCTCTACAGCGTACAAAGGAGTACAGAAGGTATCTCTACAGCGCACAAAGGAGTACAGAAGGTATCTCTACAGCGCACAAAGGAGTACAGAAGGTATCTCTACAGCGCACAAAGGAGTACAGAAGGTATCTCTACAGCGCACAAAGGAGTACAGGAAATATCTCTAGAACGCACGAAGGAGTACACGAGGTATCTCTACAGCGTACAAAGGAGTACAGAAGGTATCTCTACAGCGCACAAAGGAGTACAGAAGGTATCTCTACAGCGCACAAAGGAGTACAGAAGGTATCTCTACAGCGCACAAAGGAGTACAGAAGGTATCTCTACACCGCACAAAGGAGTACAGAAGGTATCTCTACAGCGCACAAAGGAGTACAGGAAATATCTCTAGAACGTACAAAGGAGTACACGAGGTATCTCTACAGCGTACAAAGGAGTACAGAAGGTATCTCTACAGCGCACAAAGGAGTACAGAAGGTATCTCTACAGCGCACAAAGGAGTACAGAAGGTATCTCTACAGCGCACAAAGGAGTACAGAAGGTATCTCTACAGCGCACAAAGGAGTACAGAAGGTATCTCTACAGCGCACAAAGGAGTACAGAAGGTATCTCTACAGCGCACAAAGGAGTACAGAAGGTATCTCTACAGCGCACAAAGGAGTACAGAAGGTATCTCTACAGCGCACAAAGGAGTACAGGAAATATCTCTAGAACGTATAAAGGAGTACACGAGGTATCTCTACAGCGTACAAAGGAGTACAGAAGGTATATCTACAGCGCACAAAGGAGTACAGAAGGTATCTCTACAGCGCACAAAGGAGCACAGAAGGTATCTCTACAGCGCACAAAGGAGTACAGAAGGTATCTCTACAGCGCACAAAGGAGTACAGGAAATATCTCTAGAACGTAGAAAGGAGTACACGAGGTATATCTACAGCGTACAAAGGAGTACAGAAGGTATCTCTACAGCGCACAAAGGAGTACAGAAGGTATCTCTACAGCGCACAAAGGAGTACAGAAGGTATCTCTACAGCGCACAAAGGAGTACAGGAAATATCTCTAGAACGTACAAAGGAGTACACGAGGTATCTCTACAGCGTACAAAGGAGTACAGAAGGTATCTCTACAGCGTACAAAGGAGTACAGAAGGTATCTCTACAGCGCACAAAGGAGTACAGAAGGTATCTCTACAGCGCACAAAGGAGTACAGAAGGTATCTCTACAGCGCACAAAGGAGTACAGAAGGTATCTCTACAGCGCACAAAGGAGTACAGAAGGTATCTCTACAGCGCACAAAGGAGTACAGAAGGTATCTCTACAGCGCACAAAGGAGTACAGAAGGTATCTCTACAGCGCACAAATGAGTACAGGAAATATCTCTAGAACGTATAAAGGAGTACACGAGGTATCTCTACAGCGTACAAAGGAGTACAGAAGGTATTTCTACAGCGCACAAAGGAGTACAGAAGGTATCTCTACAGCGCACAAAGGAGTACAGAAGGTATCTCTACAGCGCACAAAGGAGTACAGAAGGTATCTCTACAGCGCACAAAGGAGTACAGAAGGTCTCTCCACAGCGCACAAAGGAGTACAGGAAATATCTCTAGAACGTAAAAAGGAGTGCACGAGGTATCTCTACAGCGTACAAAGAAGTACAGAAGGTATCTCTACAGCGCACAAAGGAGTACAGAAGGTATCTGTACAGCGCACAAATGAGTACAGAAGGTATCTCTACAGCGCACAAAGGATTACAGAAGGTATCTCTACAGCGCACAAAGGAGTACAGAAGGTATCTCTACAGCGCACAAAGGAGTACAGGAAATATCTCTAGAACGTACAAAGGAGTACACGAGGTATCTCTACAGCGTACAAAGGAGTACAGAAGGTATCTCTACAGCGCACAAAGGAGTACAGAAGGTATCTCTACAGCGCACAAAGGAGTACAGGAAATATCTCTAGAACGTACAAAGGAGTACAGAAGGTATCTCCACAGCGCACAAAGGAGTACAGAAGGTATCTCTACAGCGCACAAAGGAGTACAGAAGGTATCTCTACAGCGCACAAAGGAGTACAGAAGGTATCTCTACAGCGCACAAAGGAGTACAGGAAATATCTCTAGAACGTACAAAGGAGTACACGAGGTATCTCTACAGCGTACAAAGGAGTACAGAAGGTATCTCTACAGCGCACAAAGGAGTACAGGAAATATCTCTAGAACGTACAAAGAAGTACACGAGGTATCTCTACAGCGTACAAAGGAGTACAGAAGGTATCTCTACAGCGCACAAAGGAGTACAGAAGGTATCTCTACAGCGCACAAAGGAGTACAGAAGGTATCTCTACAGCGCACAAAAGAGTACGGAAGGTATCTCTACATCGCACAAAGGAGTACAGGAAATATCTCTAGAACGTACAAAGGAGTACACGAGGTATCTCTACAGCGTACAAAGGAGTACAGAAGGTATCTCTACAGCGCACAAAGGAGTACAGAAGGTATCTCTACAGCGCACAAAGGAGTACAGAAGGTATCTCTACAGCGCACAAAGGAGGACAGAAGGTATCTCTACAGCGCACAAAGGAGTACAGAAGGTATCTCTACAGCGCACAAAGGAGTACAGAAGGTATCTCTACAGTGCACAAAGGAGTACAGAAGGTATCTCTACAGCGCACAAAGGAGTACAGGAGGTATCTCTACAGCGCACAAAAGAGTACAGAAGGTATCTCTACAGCGCACAAAGGAGTACAGAAGGTATCTCTACAGCGCACAAAGGAGTACAGAAGGTATCTCTACAGCGCACGAAGGAGTACAGGAAATATCTCTAGAACGTACAAAGGAGTACACGAGGTATCTCTACAGCGTACAAAGGAGTACAGAAGGTATCTCTACAGCGCACAAAGGAGTACAGAAGGTATCTCTACAGCACACAAAGGAGTACAGAAGGTATCTCTACAGCGCACAAAGGAGTACAGAAGGTATCTCTACAGCGCACAAAGGAGTACAGAAGGTATCTCTACAGCGCACAAAGGAGTACAGGAAATATCTCTAGAACGTACAAAGGAGTTCACGAGGTATCTCTACAGCGTACAAAGGAGTACAGAAGGTATCTCTACAGCGCACAAAGGAGTAAAGAAGGTATCTCTAACGCGCACAAAGGAGTACAGAAGGTGTCTCTACAGCGCACAAAGGAGTACAGAAGGTATCTCTACAGCGCACAAAGGAGTTCAGAAGGTATCTCTACAGCGCACAAAGGAGTACAGAAGGTATCTCTACAGCGCACAAAGGAGTACAGAAGGTATCTCTACAGCGCACAAAGGAGTACAGGAAATATCTCTAGAACGTACAAAGGAGTACACGAGGTATCTCTACAGCGTACAAAGGAGTACAGAAGGTATCTCTACAGCGCAAAAGGTGTACAGAAGGTATCTCTACAGCGCACAAAGGAGTACAGAAGGTATCTCTACAGCGCACAAAGGAGTACAGAAGGTATCTCTACAGCGCACAAAGGAGTACAGGAAATATCTCTAGAACGTGCAAAGGAGTACACGAGGTATCTCTACAGCGTACAAAGGAGTACAGAAGGTATCTCTACAGCGCACAAAGGAGTACAGAAGGTATCTCTACAGCGCACAAAGGAGAACAGAAGGTATCTCTACAGCGCACAAAGGAGTACAGAAGGTATCTCTACAGCGCACAAAGGAGTACAGAAGGTATCTCTACAGCGCACAAAGGAGTACAGAAGGTATCTCTACAGCGCACAAAGGAGTACAGAAGGTATCTCTACAGCGCACAAAGGAGTACAGGAAATATCTCTAGAACGTACAAAGGAGTACACGAGGTATCTCTACAGCGTACAAAGGAGTACAGAAGGTATCTCTACAGCGCACAAAGGAGTACAGAAGGTATCTCTACAGCGCACAAAGGAGTACAGAAGGTATCTCTACAGCGCACAAAGGAGTACAGAAGGTATCTCTACAGCGCACAAAAGAGAACAAAAGGTATCTCTACAGCGCACAAAGAAGTACAGAAGGTATCTCTACAGCACACAAAGGAGTACGAAAGGTATCTCTACAGCGCACAAAGGAGTACAGAAGGTATCTCTACAGCGCACAAAGGAGTACAGAAGGTATCTCTACAGCGCACAAAGGAGTACAGGAAATATCTCTAGAACGTACAAAGAAGTACACGAGGTATCTCTACAGCGTACAAAGGAGTACAGAAGGTATCTCTACAGCGCACAAAGGAGTACAGAAGGTATCTCTACAGCGCACAAAGGAGTACAGAAGGTATCTCTACAGCGCACAAAGGAGTTCAGAAGGTATCTCTACAGCGCACAAAGGAGTACAGGAAATATCTCTAGAACGTACAAAGGAGTACACGAGGTATCTCTACAGCGTACAAAGGAGTACAGAAGGTATCTCTACAGCGCACAAAGGAGTACAGAAGGTATCTCCACAGCGCACAAAGGAGTACAGGAAATATCCCTAGAACGTACAAAGGAGTACAGAAGGTATCTCTACAGCGCACAAAGGAGTACAGAAGGTATCTCTACAGCGCACAAAGGAGTACAGAAGGTATCTCTACAGCACACAAAGGAGTACGAAAGGTATCTCTAAAGCGCACAAAGGAGTACAGAAGGTATCTCTACAGCGCACAAAGGAGTACAGAAGGTATCTCTACAGCGCACAAAGGAGTACAGGAAATATCTCTAGAACGTACAAAGGAGTACACGAGGTATCTCTACAGCGTACAAAGGAGTACAGAAGGTATCTTTACAGCGCACAAAGGAGTACAGAAGGTATCTCTACAGCGCACAAAGGAGTACAGGAAATATCTCTAGAACGTACAAAGGAGTACAGAAGGTATCTCTACAGCGCACAAAGGAGTACAGAAGGTATCTCTACAGCGTACAAAGGAGTACAGAAGGTATCTTTACAGCGCACAAAGGAGTACAGAAGGTATCTCTACAGCGCACAAAGGAGTACAGGAAATATCTCTAGAACGTACAAAGGAGTACAGAAGGTATCTCTACAGCGCACAAAGGAGTACAGAAGGTATCTCTACAGCGCACAAAGGAGTACAGAAGGTATCTCTACAGCGCACAAAGGAGTACAGAAGGTATCTCTACAGCGCACAAAGGAGTACAGGAAATATCTCTAGAACGTACAGTCTGTACTCCTTTGTGCGCTGTAGAGATACCTTCTGTACTCCTTTGTACGTTCTAGAGATATTTCCTGTACTCCTTTGTGCGCTGTAGAGATACCTTCTGTACTCCTTTGTGCGCTGTAGAGATACCTTCTGTACTCCTTTGTACGCTGTAGAAATACCTCGTGTACTCCTTTGTACGTTCTAGAGATATTTCCTGTACTCCTTTGTGCGCTGTAGAGATACCTTCTGTACTCCTTTTTGCGCTGTAGAGATACCTTCTGTACTCCTTTGTGCGCTGTAGAGATACCTTCTGTACTCCTTTGTGCACTGTAGAGATACCTTCTGTACTCCTTTGTACGCTGTAGAGATACCTCGTGTACTCCTTTGTACGTTCTAGAGATATTTCCTGTACTCCTTTGTGCGCTGTAGAGGTACCTTCTGTACTCCTTTGTGCGCTGTAGAGATACCTTCTGTACTCCTTTGTGCGCTGTAGAGATACCTTCTGTACTCCTTTGTGCGCTGTAGAGATACCTTCTGTACTCCTTTGTGCGCTGTAGAGATACCTTCTGTACTCCTTTGTGCGCTGTAGAGATACCTTCTGTACTCCTTTGTGCGCTGTAGAGATACCTTCTGTACTCCTTTGTACGTTCTAGAGAAATTTCCTGTGCTCCTTTGTGCGCTGTAAAGATACCTTCTGTTCTCCTTTGTGCGCTGTAGAGATACCTTCTGTACTCCTTTGTACGCTGTAGAGATACCTCGTGTACTGCTTTGTACGTTCTAGAGATATTTCCTGTACTCCTTTGTGCGCTGTAGAGATACCTTCTGTACTCCTTTGTGCGCTGTAGAGATACCTTCTGTACTCCTTTGTGCGCAGTAGAGATACCTTCTGTACTCCTTTGTGCGCTGTAGAAATACCTTCTGTACTCCTTTGTGTGCTGTAGAGATACCTTTTGTACTCCTTTGTACGCTGTAGAGATACCTCGTGTACTCCTTTGTACGTTCTAGAGATATTTCCTGTACTCCTTCGTGCGCTGTAGAGATACCTTCTGTACTCCTTTGTGCGCTGTAGAGATACCTTCTGTACTCCTTTGTGCGCTGTAGAGATACCTTCTGTACTCCTTTGTGCGCTGTAGAGATACCTTCTGTACTCCTTTGTACGCTGTAGAGATACCTCGTGTACTCCTTTGTACGTTCTAGAGATATTTCCTGTACTCCTTTGTGCGCTGTAGAGATCCCTTCTGTACTCCTTTGTGCGCTGTAGAGATACCTTCTGTACTCCTTTGTGCGCTGTAGAGATACCTTCTGTACTCCTTTGTGCGCTGTAGAGATACCTTCTATACTCCTTTGTGCGCTGTAGAGATACCTTCTGTACTCCTTTGTGCGCTGTAGAGATACCTTCTGTACTCCTTTGTACGCTGTAGAGATACCTCGTGTACTCCTTTGTACGTTCTAGAGATATTTCCTGTACTCCTTTGTGCGCTGTAGAGATATCTTCTGTACTCCTTTGTACGCTGTAGAGATACCTCGTGTACTCCTCTGTACGTTCTAGAGATATTTTCTGTACTCCTTTGTGCGCTGTAGAGATACCTTCTGTACTCCTTTGTGCGCTGTAGAGATACCTTCTGTACTCCTTTGTGCGCTGTAGAGATACCTTCTGTACTCCTTTGTGCGCTGTAGAGATACCTTCTGTACTCCTTTGTACGTTCTAGAGATATTTCCTGTACTCCTTTGTGCGCTGTAGAGATACCTTCTGTACTCCTTTGTGCGCTGTAAAGATACCTTCTGTACTCCTTTGTACGCTGTAGAGATACCTCGTGTACTCCTTTGTACGTTCTAGAGATATTTCCTGTACTCCTTTGTGCGCTGTAGAGATACCTTCTGTACTCCTTTGTGTGCTGTAGAGATACCTTCTGTACTCCTTTGTGCGCTGTAGAGATACCTTCTGTACTCCTTTGTGCGCTGTAGAGATACCTTCTGTACTCCTTTGTGCGCTGTAGAGATACCTTCTGTACTCCTTTGTACGCTGTAGAGATACCTCGTGTACTCCTTTTTACGTTCTAGAGATATTTCCTGTACTCCTTTGTGCGCTGTAGAGATACCTTCTGTACTCCTTTGTGCGCTGTAGAGATACCTTCTGTACTCCTTTGTGCGCTGTAGAGATACCTTCTGTTCTCCTTTGTGCGCTGTAGAGATACCTTCTGTACTCCTTTGTACGTTCTAGAGATATTTCCTGTACTCCTTTGTGCGCTGTAGAGATACCTTCTGTACTCATTTGTGCGCTGTAAAGATACCTTCTGTACTTCTCTGTACGCTGTAGAGATACCTCGTGTACTCCTTTGTACGTTCTAGAGATATTTCCTGTACTCCTTTGTGCGCTGTAGAGATACCTTCTGAACTCCTTTGTGCGCTGTAGAGATACCTTCTATACTCCTTTGTGCGCTGTAGAGATACCTTCTGTACACCTTTGTGCGCTGTAGAGATACCTTCTGTACTCCTTTGTACGCTGTAGAGATACCTCGTGTACTCCTTTGTACGTTCTAGAGATATTTCCTGTACTCCTTTGTGCGCTGTAGAGATACCTTCTGTACTCCTTTGTGCGCTGTAGAGATACCTTTTGTACTCCTTTGTGCGCTGTAGAGATACCTTCTGTACTTCTTTGTGCGCTGTAGAGATACCTTCTGTACTCCTTTGTGCGCTGTAGAGATACCTTCTGTACTCCTTTGTGCGCTGTAGAGATACCTTCTGTTCTCCTTTGTACGCTGTAGAGATACCTCGTGTACTCCTTTGTACGTTCTAGAGATATTTCCTGTACTCCTTTGTGCGCTGTAGAGATACCTTCTGTACTCCTTTGTGCGCTGTAGAGATACCCTCTGTACTCCTTTGTGCGCTGTAGAGATACCTTCTGTACTCCTTTGTGCGCTGTAGAGATACCTTCTGTACTTCTTTGTGCGCTGTAGAGATACCTTCTGTACTCCTTTGTGCGCTGTAGAGATACCTTCTGTACTCCTTTGTGCGCTGTAGAGATACCTTCTGTACTCCTTTGTACGCTGTAGAGATACCTCGTGTACTCCTTTGCACGTTCTAGAGATATTTCCTGTACTCCTTTGTGCGCTGTAGAGATTCCTTCTGTACTCCTTTGTGCGCTGTAGAGATACCTTCTGTACTCCTTTGTACGCTGTAGAGATACCTTCTGTACTCCTTTTGCGCTGTAGAGATACCTTCTGTACTCCTTTGTACGCTGTAGAGATACCTCGTGTACTCCTTTGTACGTTCTAGAGATATTTCCTGTACTCCTTTGTGCGCTGTAGAGATACCTTCTGTACTCCTTTGTGCGCTGTAGAGATACCTTCTGTACTCCTTTGTGCGCTGTAGAGATACCTTCTGTACTCCTTTGTGCGCTGTAGAGATACCTTCTGTACTCCTTTGTGCGCTGTAGAGACACCTTCTGTACTCCTTTGTGCGTGTTAGAGATACCTTCATTACTCCTTTGTGCGCTGTAGAGATACCTTCTGTACTCCTTTGTACGCTGTAGAGATACCTCGTGAACTCCTTTGTACGTTCTAGAGATATTTCCTGTACTCCTTTGTGCGCTGTAGAGATAACTTCTGTACTCCTTTGTGCGCTGTAGAGATACCTTCTGTACTCCTTTGTGCGCTGTAGAGATACCTTCTGTACTCCTTTGTGTGCTGTAGAGATACCTTCTGTACTCCTTTGTGCGCTGTAGAGATACCTTCTGAACTCCTTTGTACGCTGTAGAGATACCTCGTGTACTCCTTTGTACGTTCTAGAGATATTTCCTGTACTCCTTTGTGCGCTGTAGAGATACCTTCTGTACTCCTTTGTGCGCTGAAGAGATACCTTCTGTACTCCTTTGTGCGCTGAAGAGATACCTTCTGTACTCCTTTGTGCGCTGTAGAGATACCTTCTGTACTCCTTTGTGCGCTGTAGAGATACCTTCTGTACTCCTTTGTGCGCTGTAGAGATACCTTCTGTACTCCTTTGTGCGCTGTAGAGATACCTTCTGTACTCCTTTGTGCGCTGTAGAGATACCTTCTGTCCTCCTTTGTGCGCTGTAGAGATACCTTCTTTACTCCTTTGTGCGCTGTAGAGATACCTTCTGTACTCCTTTGTGCGCTGTAGAGATACCTTCTGTACTCCTTTGTACGCTGTAGAGATACCTCGTGTACTCCTTTGTACTTTTCTAGAGATATTTCCTGTACTCCTTTGTGCGCTGTAGAGATACCTTCTGTACTCCTTTGTGCGCTGTAGAGATACCTTCTGTACTCCTTTGTGCGCTGTAGAGATACCTTCTGTACTCCTTTGTGCGCTGTAGAGATACCTTCTGTACTCCTTTGTACGCTGTAGAGATACCTCGTATACTTCTTTGTACGTTCTAGAGATATTTCCTGTACTCCTTTGTGCGCTGTAGAGATACCTTCTGTACTCCTTTGTACGCTGTAGAGATACCTCGTGTACTCCTTTGTACGTTCTAGAGATATTTCCTGTACTCCTTTGTGCGCTGTAGAGATACCTTCTGTACTCCTTTGTGCGCTGTAGAGATACCTTCTGTACTCCTTTGTGCGCTGTAGAGATACCTTCTGTACTCCTTTGTGCGCTGTAGAGATACCTTCTGTACTCCTTTGTACGTTCTAGAGATATTTCCTGTACTCCTTTGTGCGCTGTAGAGATACCTTCTGTACTCCTTTGTGCGCTGTAGAGATACCTTCTGTACTCCTTTGTACGCTGTAGAGATACCTCGTGTACTCTTTTGTACGTTCTAGAGATATTTCCTGTACTCCTTTGTGCGCTGTAGAGATACCTTCTGTACTCTTTTGTGCGCTGTAGAGATACCTTCTGTAATCCTTTGTGCGCTGTAGAGATACCTTCTGTACTCCTTTGTGCGCTGTACAGATACCTTCTGTACTCCTTTGTGCGCTGTAGAGATACCTTCTGTACTCCTTTGTACGCTGTAGAGATACCTCGTGTACTCCTTTGTACGTTCTAGAGATATTTCCTGTACTCCTTTGTGCGCTGTGGAGAGACCTTCTGTACTCCTTTGTGCGCTGTAGAGATACCTTCTGTACTCCTTTGTGCGCTGTAGAGATACCTTCTGTACTCCTTTGTGCGCTGTAGAGATACCTTCTGTACTCCTTTGTACGTTCTAGAGATATTTCCTGTACTCCTTTGTGCGGTGTAGAGATACCTTCTGTACTCCTTTGTGCGCTGTAGAGATACCTTCTGTACTCCTTTGTACGCTGTAGAGATACCTCGTGTACTCCTTTGTACGTTCTAGAGAAATTTCCTGTACTCCTTTGTGCGCTGTAGAGATACCTTCTGTACTCCTTTGTGCGCTTTAGAGATACCTTCTGTACTCCTTTGTGCGCTGTAGAGATACCTTCTGTACTCCTTTGTGCGCTGTAGAGATACCTTCTGTACTCCTTTGTACGCTGTAGAGATACCTCGTGTACTCCTTTATACGTTCTAGAGATATTTCCTGTACTCCTTTGTGCGCTGTAGAGATACCTTCTGTACTCCTTTGTGCGCTGTAGAGATACCTTCTGTACTCCTTTGTGCGCTGTAGAGATACCTTCTGTACTCCTTTGTGCGCTGTAGAGATACCTTCTGTACTCCTTTGTGCGCTGTAGAGATACCTTCTGTACTCCTTTGTGCGCTGTAGAGATACCTTCTGTACTCCTTTGTGCGCTGTAGAGATACCTTCTGTACTCCTTTGTACGCTGTAGAGATACCTCGTGTACTCCTTTGTACGTTCTAGAGATATTTCCTGTACTCCTTTGTGCGCTGTAGAGATACCTTCTGTACTCCTTTGTGCGCTGTAGAGATACGTTCTGTACTCCTTTGTGCGCTGTAGAGATACCTTCTGTACTTATTTGTGCGCTGTAGAGATACCTTCTGTACTCCTTTGTGCGCTGTAGAGATACCTTCTGTACTCCTTTGTACGCTGTAGAGATACCTCGTGTACTCCTTTGTGCGTTCTAGAGATATTCCCTGTACTCCTTTGTGCGCTGTAGAGATACCTTCTGTACTCCTTTGTGCGCTGTAGAGATACCTTCTGTACTCCTTTGTGCGCTGTAGAGATACCTTCTGTACTCATTTGTACGCTGTAGAGATACCTCGTGTACTCCTTTGTACGTTCTAGAGATATTTCCTGTACTCCTTTGTGCGCTGTAGAGATACCTTCTGTACTCCTTTGTGCGCTGTAGAGATACCTTCTGTACTCCTTTGTACGCTGTAGAGATACCTCGTGTACTCCTTTGTACGTTCTAGAGATATTCCCTGTACTCCTTTGTGCGCTGTAGAGATACCTTCTGTTCTCCTTTGTGCGCTGTAGAGATACCTTCTGTACTCCTTTGTACGCTGTAGAGATACCTCGTGTACTCCTTTGTACATTCTAGAGATATTTCCTGTACTCCTTTGTGCGCTGTAGAGATACCTTCTGTACTCCTTTGTGCGCTGTAGAGATACCTTCTGTACTCCTTTGTGCGCTGTAGAGATACCTTCTGTACTCCTTTGTGCGCTGTAGAGATACCTTCTGTACTCCTTTGTACGCTGTAGAGATACCTCGTGTACTCCTTTGTACGTTCTAGAGATATTTCCTGTACTCCTTTGTGCGCTGTAGAGATACCTTCTGTACTCCTTTGTGCGCTGTAGAGATACCTTCTGGACTCCTTTGTGCGCTGTAGAGATACCTTCTGTACTCCTTTGTGCGCTGTAGAGATACCTTCTGTACTCCTTTGTGCGCTGTAGAGATACCTCCTGTACTCCTTTGTGCGCTGTAGAGATACCTTCTGTACTCCTTTGTACGCTGTAGAGATACCTCGTGTACTCCTTTGTACGTTTTAGAGATATTTCCTGTACTCCTTTGTGCGCTGTAGAGATACCTTCTGTACTCCTTTGTGCGCTGTAGAGATACCTTCTGTACTCCTTTGTGCGCTGTAGAGATACCTTCTGTACTCCTTTGTGCGCTGTAGAGATACCTTCTGTACTCCTTTGTACGCTGTAGAGATACCTCGTGTACTCCTTTGTACGTTCTAGAGATATTTCCTGTACTCCTTTGTGCGCTGTAGAGATACCTTCTGTACTCCTTTGTGCGCTGTAGAGATACCTTCTGTACTCCTTTGTGCGCTGTAGAGATATTTCCTGTACTCCTTTGTGCGCTGTAGAGATACCTTCTGTACTCCTTTGTGCGCTGTAGAGATACCTTCTGTACACCTTTGTGCGCTGTAGAGATACCTTCTGTACTCCTTTGTGCGCTGTAGAGATACCTTCTGTACTCCTTTGTGCGCTGTAGAGATACCTTCTGTACTCCTTTGTACGCTGTAGAGATACCTCGTGTACTCCTTTGTACGTTCTAGAGATATTTCCTGTACTCCTATGTGCGCTGTAGAGATACCTTCTGTACTCCTATGTGCGCTGTAGAGATACCTTCTGTACTCCTTTGTGCGCTGTAGAGATACCTTCTGTACTTCTTTGTGCGCTGTAGAGATACCTTGTGTACTCCTTTGTGCGCTGTAGAGATACCTTCTGTACTCCTTTGTGCGCTGTAGAGATACCTTCTGTACTCCTTTGTGCGCTGAAGAGATCCCTTCTGTACTCCTTTGTGCGCTGTAGAGATACCTTCTGTACTCCTTTGTGCGCTGTAGAGATACCTTCTGTACTTCTTTGTACGTTGTAGAGATACCTCGTGTACTCCTTTGTACGTTCCAGAGATATTTCCTGAACTCCATTGTGCGCTGTAGAGATACCTTCCGTACTCCTTTGTGCGCTGTAGAGATACCTTCTGTACTCCTTTGTGCGCTGTAGAGATACCTTCTGTACTCCTTTGTGCGCTGTAGAGATACCTTCTGTACTTCTTTGTACGCTGTAGAGATACCTCATGTACTCCTTTGTTCGTTCTAGAGATATTCCCTGTACTCCTTTGTGCGCTGTAGAGATACCTTCTGTACTCCTTTGTGCGCTGTAGAGATACCTTCTGTACTCCTTTGTGCGCTGTAGAGATACCTTCTGTACTCCTTTGTGCGCTGTAGAGATACCTTCTGTACTCCTTTGTGCGCTGTAGAGATACCTTCTGTACTCCTTTGTGGGCTGTAGAGATACCTTCTGTACTCCTTTGTGCGCTGTAGAGATACCTTCTTTACTCCTTTGTGCGCTGTAGAGATACCTTTTGTACTCCTTTGTGCGCTGTAGAGATACCTTCTGTACTCCTTTGTACGCTGTAGAGATACCTCGTGTACTCCTTTGTACGTTCTAGAGATATTTCCTGTACTCCTTTGTGCGCTGTAGAGATACCTTCTGTACTCCTTTGTGCGCTGTAGAGATACCTTCTGTACTCCTTTCTGCGCTGTAGAGATTCCTTCTGTACTCCTTTGTGCGCTGTAGAGATACCTTCTGTACTCCTTTGTGCGCTGTAGAGATACCTTCTGTACACCTTTGTGCGCTGTAGAGATACCTTCTGTACTCCTTTGTGCGCTGTAGAGATACCTTCTGTACTCCTTTGTGCGCTGTAGAGATACCTTCTGTACTCCTTTGTGCGCTGTAGAGATACCATCTGTACTCCTTTGTGCGCTGTAGAGATACCTTCTGTACTCCTTTGTGCGCTGTAGAGATACCTTCTGTACTCCTTTGTGCGCTGTAGAGATACCTTCTGTACTCCTTTGTGCGCTGTAGAGATACCTTCTGTACTCCTTTGTGCGCTGTAGAGATACCTCCTGTACTCCTTTGTGCGCTGTAGAGATACCTTCTGTACTCCTTTGTACGCTGTAGAGATACCTCGTGTACTCCTTTGTACGTTTTAGAGATATTTCCTGTACTCCTTTGTGCGCTGTAGAGATACCTTCTGTACTCCTTTGTGCGCTGTAGAGATACCTTCTGTACTCCTTTGTGCGCTGTAGAGATACCTTCTGTACTCCTTTGTGCGCTGTAGAGATACCTTCTGTACTCCTTTGTACGCTGTAGAGATACCTCTTGTACTCCTTTGTACGTTCTAGAGATATTTCCTGTACTCCTTTGTGCGCTGTAGAGATACCTTCTGTACTCCTTTGTGCGCTGTAGAGATACCTTCTGTACTCCTTTTTGCGCTGTAGAGATATTTCCTGTACTCCTTTGTGCGCTGTAGAGATACCTTCTGTACTCCTTTGTGCGCTGTAGAGATACCTTCTGTACTCCTTTGTGCGCTGTAGAGATACCTTCTGTACTCCCTTGTACGTTCTAGAGATATTTTCTGTACTCCTTTGTGCGCTGTAGAGATACCTTCTGTACTCCTTTGTGCGCTGTAGAGATACCTTCTGTACTCCTTTGTGCGCTGTAGAGATACCTTCTGTACTCCTTTGTGCGCTGTAGAGATACCTTCTGTACTCCTTTGTACGCTGTAGAGATACCTCGTGTACTCCTTTGTACGTTCTAGAGATATTTCCTGTACTCCTATGTGCGCTGTAGAGATACCTTCTGTACTCCTTTGTGCGCTGTAGAGATACCTTCTGTACTCCTTTGTGCGCTGTAGAGATACCTTCTGTACTTCTTTGTGCGCTGTAGAGATACCTTCTGTAATCCTTTGTGCGCTGTAGAGATACCTTCTGTACTCCTTTGTGCGCTGTAGAGATACCTTCTGTACTCCTTTGTGCGCTGAAGAGATCCCTTCTGTACTCCTTTGTGCGCTGTAGAGATACCTTCTGTACTCCTTTGTGCGCTGTAGAGATACCTTCTGTACTTCTTTGTACGTTGTAGAGATACCTCGTGTACTCCTTTGTACGTTCTAGAGATATTTCCTGAACTCCATTGTGCGCTGTAGAGATACCTTCCGTACTCCTTTGCGCGCTGTAGAGATACCTTCTGTACTCCTTTGTGCGCTGTAGAGATACCTTCTGTACTCCTTTGTGCGCTGTAGAGATACCTTCTGTACTTCTTTGTACGCTGTAGAGATACCTCGTGTACTCCTTTGTTCGTTCTAGAGATATTCCCTGTACTCCTTTGTGCGCTGTAGAGATACCTTCTGTACTCCTTTGTGCGCTGTAGAGATACCTTCTGTACTCCTTTGTGCGCTGTAGAGATACCTTCTGTACTCCTTTGTGCGCTGTAGAGATACCTTCTGTACTCCTTTGTGCGCTGTAGAGATACCTTCTGTACTCCTTTGTGCGCTGTAGAGATACCTTCTGTACTCCTTTGTGGGCTGTAGAGATACCTTCTGTACTCCTTTGTGCGCTGTAGAGATACCTTCTTTACTCCTTTGTGCGCTGTAGAGATACCTTTTGTACTCCTTTGTGCGCTGTAGAGATACCTTCTGTACTCCTTTGTACGCTGTAGAGATACCTCGTGTACTCCTTTGTACGTTCTAGAGATATTTCCTGTACTCCTTTGTGCGCTGTAGAGATACCTTCTGTACTCCTTTGTGCGCTGTAGAGATACCTTCTGTACTCCTTTGTGCGCTGTAGAGATTCCTTCTGTACTCCTTTGTGCGCTGTAGAGATACCTTCTGTACTCCTTTGTGCGCTGTAGAGATACCTTCTGTACACCTTTGTGCGCTGTAGAGATACCTTCTGTACTCCTTTGTGCGCTGTAGAGATACCTTCTGTACTCCTTTGTGCGCTGTAGAGATACCTTCTGTACTCCTTTGTGCGCTGTAGAGATACCATCTGTACTCCTTTGTGCGCTGTAGAGATACCTTCTGTACTCCTTTGTACGCTGTAGAGATACCTCGTGTACTCCTTTGTACGTTCTAGAGATATTTCCTGTACTCCTTTGTGCGCTGTAGAGATACCTTCTGTACTCCTTTGTGCGCTGTAGAGATACCTTCTGTACTCCTTTGTGCGCTGTAGAGATACCTTCTGTACTCCTTTGTACGCTGTAGAGATACCTCGTGTACTCCTTTGTACGTTCTAGAGATATTTCCTGTACTCCTTTGTGCGCTGTAGAGATACCTTCTGTACTCCTTTGTGCGCTGCAGAGATACCTTCTGTACTCCTTTGTGCGCTGTAGAGATACCTTCTGTACTCCTTTGTGCGCTGTAGAGATACCTTCTGTACTCCTTTGTACGCTGTAGAGATACCTCGTGTACTTCTTTGTACGTTCTAGAGATATTTCCTGTACTCCTTTGTGCGCTGTAGAGATACCTTCTGTACTCCTTTGTACGCTGTAGAGATACCTCGTGTACTCCTTTGTACGTTCTAGAGATATTTCCTGTACTCCTTTGTGCGCTGTAGAGATACCTTCTGTACTCCTTTGTGCGCTGTAGAGATACCTTCTGTACTCCTTTGTGCGCTGTAGAGATACCTTCTGTACTCCTTTGTACGCTGCAGATATACCTCGTGTACTCCTTTGTACGTTCTAGAGATATTTCCTGTACTCCTTTGTGCGCTGTAGAGATACCTTCTGTACTCCTTTGTGCGCTGTAGGGGTACCTCCTGTACTCCTTTGTACGCTGTAGAGATACCTCGTGTACTCCTTTGTACGTTCTAGAGATATTTCCTGTACTCCTTTGTGCGCTGTATAGATACCTTCTGTACTCCTTTGTGCGCTGTAGAGATACCTTCTGTACTCCTTCGTGCGCTGGAGAGATACCTTCTGTACTCCTTTGTGCGCTGTAGAGATACCTTCTGTACTCCTTTGTGCGCTGTAGAGATACCTTCTGTACTCCTTTGTGCGCTGTAGAGATACCTTCTGTACTCCTTTGTGCGCTGTAGAGATACCTTCTGTACTCCTTTGTACGCTGTAGAGATACCTCGTGTACTCCTTTGTACGTTCTAGAGAAATTTCCTGTACTCCTTTGTGCGCTGTAGAGATACCTTCTGTACTCCTTTGTGCGCTGTAGAGATACCTTCTGTACTCCTTTGTACGCTGTAGAGATACCTTCTGTACTCCTTTGTGCGCTGTAGAGATACCTTCTGTACTCCTTTGTACGCTGTAGAGATACCTCGTGTACTCCTTTATACGTTCTAGAGATATTTCCTGTACTCCTTTGTGCGCTGTAGAGATACCTTCTGTACTCCTTTGTGCGCTGTAGAGATACCTTCTGTACTCCTTTGTGCGCTGTAGAGATACCTTCTGTACTCCTTTGTGCGCTGTAGAGATACCTTCTGTACTCCTTTGTGCGCTGTAGAGATACCTTCTGTACTCCTTTGTGCGCTGTAGAGATACCTTCTGTACTCCTTTGTGCGCTGTAGAGATACCTTCTGTACTCCTTTGTGCGCTGTAGAGATACCTTCTGTACTCCTTTGTACGCTGTAGAGATACCTCGTGTACTCCTTTGTACGTTCTAGAGATATTTCCTGTACTCCTTTGTGCGCTGTAGAGATACCTTCTGTACTCCTTTGTGCGCTGTAGAGATACGTTCTGTACTCCTTTGTGCGCTGTAGAGATACCTTCTGTACTCCTTTGTGCGCTGTAGAGATACCTTCTGTACTCCTTTGTGCGCTGTAGAGATACCTTCTGTACTCCTTTGTACGCTGTAGAGATACCTCGTGTACTCCTTTGTGCGTTCTAGAGATATTCCCTGTACTCCTTTGTGCGCTGTAGAGATACCTTCTGTACTCCTTTGTGCGCTGTAGAGATACCTTCTGTACTCCTTTGTGTGCTGTAGAGATACCTTCTGTACTCATTTGTACGCTGTAGGGATACCTCGTGTACTCCTTTGTACGTTCTAGAGATATTTCCTGTACTCCTTTGTGCGCTGTAGAGATACCTTCTGTACTCCTTTGTGCGCTGTAGAGATACCTTCTGTACTCCTTTGTACGCTGTAGAGATACCTCGTGTACTCCTTTGTACGTTCTAGAGATATTCCCTGTACTCCTTTGTGCGCTGTAGAGATACCTTCTGTACTCCTTTGTGCGCTGTAGAGATACCTTCTGTACTCCTTTGTACGCTGTAGAGATACCTCGTGTACTCCTTTGTACATTCTAGAGATATTTCCTGTACTCCTTTGTGCGCTGTAGAGATACCTTCTGTACTCCTTTGTGCGCTGTAGAGATACCTTCTGTACTCCTTTGTGCGCTGTAGAGATACCTTCTGTACTCCTTTGTGCGCTGTAGAGATACCTTCTGTACTCCTTTGTACGCTGTAGAGATACCTCGTGTACTCCTTTGTACGTTCTAGAGATATTTCCTGTACTCCTTTGTGCGCTGTAGAGATACCTTCTGTACTCCTTTGTGCGCTGTAGAGATACCTTCTGGACTCCTTTGTGCGCTGTAGAGATACCTTCTGTACTCCTTTGTGCGCTGTAGAGATACCTTCTGTACTCCTTTGTGCGCTGTAGAGATACCTCCTGTACTCCTTTGTGCGCTGTAGAGATACCTTCTGTACTCCTTTGTACGCTGTAGAGATACCTCGTGTACTCCTTTGCACGTTTTAGAGATATTGCCTGTACTCCTTTGTGCGCTGTAGAGATACCTTCTGTACTCCTTTGTGCGCTGTAGAGATACCTTCTGTACTCCTTTGTGCGCTGTAGAGATACCTTCTGTACTCCTTTGTGCGCTGTAGAGATACCTTCTGTACTCCTTTGTACGCTGTAGAGATACCTCGTGTACTCCTTTGTACGTTCTAGAGATATTTCCTGTATACCTTTGTGCGCTGTAGAGATACCTTCTGTACTCCTTTGTGCGCTGTAGAGATACCTTCTGTACTCCTTTGTGCGCTGTAGAGATATTTCCTGTACTCCTTTGTGCGCTGTAGAGATACCTTCTGTACTCCTTTGTGCGCTGTAGAGATACCTTCTGTACTCCTTTGTGCGCTGTAGAGATACCTTCTGTACTCCTTTGTACGTTCTAGAGATATTTTCTGTACTCCTTTGTGCGCTGTAGAGATACCTTCTGTACTCCTTTGTGCGCTGTAGAGATACCTTCTGTACTCCTTTGTGCGCTGTAGAGATACCTTCTGTACACCTTTGTGCGCTGTAGAGATACCTTCTGTACTCCTTTGTGCGCTGTAGAGATACCTTCTGTACTCCTTTGTACGCTGTAGAGATACCTCGTGTACTCCTTTGTACGTTCTAGAGATATTTCCTGTACTCCTATGTGCGCTGTAGAGATACCTTCTGTACTCCTTTGTGCGCTGTAGAGATACCTTCTGTACTCCTTTGTGCGCTGTAGAGATACCTTCTGTACTTCTTTGTGCGCTGTAGAGATACCTTCTGTACTCCTTTGTGCGCTGTAGAGATACCTTCTGTACTCCTTTGTGCGCTGTAGAGATACCTTCTGTACTCCTTTGTGCGCTGAAGAGACCCCTTCTGTACTCCTTTGTGCGCTGTAGAGATACCTTCTGTACTCCTTTGTGCGCTGTAGAGATACCTTCTGTACTTCTTTGTACGTTGTAGAGATACCTCGTGTACTCCTTTGTACGTTCTAGAGATATTTCCTGAACTCCATTGTGCGCTGTAGAGATACCTTCCGCACTCCTTTGTGCGCTGTAGAGATACCTTTTGTACTCCTTTGTGCGCTGTAGAGATACCTTCTGTACTCCTTTGTGCGCTGTAGAGATACCTTCTGTACTTCTTTGTACGCTGTAGAGATACCTCGTGTACTCCTTTGTTCGTTCTAGAGATATTCCCTGTACTCCTTTGTGCGCTGTAGAGATACCTTCTGTACTCCTTTGTGCGCTGTAGAGATACCTTCTGTACTCCTTTGTGCGCTGTAGAGATACCTTCTGTACTCCTTTGTGCGCTGTAGAGATACCTTCTGTACTCCTTTGTGCGCTGTAGAGATACCTTCTGTACTCCTTTGTGGGCTGTAGAGATACCTTCTGTACTCCTTTGTGCGCTGTAGAGATACCTTCTTTACTCCTTTGTGCGCTGTAGAGATACCTTTTGTACTCCTTTGTGCGCTGTAGAGATACCTTCTGTACTCCTTTGTACGCTGTAGAGATACCTCGTGTACTCCTTTGTACGTTCTAGAGATATTTCCTGTACTCCTTTGTGCGCTGTAGAGATACCTTCTGTACTCCTTTGTGCGCTGTAGAGATACCTTCTGTACTCCTTTGTGCGCTGTAGAGATTCCTTCTGTACTCCTTTTTGCGCTGTAGAGATACCTTCTGTACTCCTTTGTGCGCTGTAGAGATACCTTCTGTACACCTTTGTGCGCTGTAGAGATACCTTCTGTACTCCTTTGTGCGCTGTAGAGATACCTTCTGTACTCCTTTGTGCGCAGTAGAGATACCTTCTGTACTCCTTTGTGCGCTTTAGAGATACCATCTGTACTCCTTTGTGCGCTGTAGAGATACCTTCTGTACTCCTTTGTGCGCTGTAGAGATACCTTCTGTACTCCTTTGTGCGCTGTAGAGATACCTTCTGTACTCCTTTGTGCGCTGTAGAGATACCTTCTGTACTCCTTTGTGCGCTGTAGAGATACCTCCTGTACTCCTTTGTGCGCTGTAGAGATACCTTCTGTACTCCTTTGTACGCTGTAGAGATACCTCGTGTACTCCTTTGTACGTTTTAGAGATATTTCCTGTACTCCTTTGTGCGCTGTAGAGATACCTTCTGTACTCCTTTGTGCGCTGTAGAGATACCTTCTGTACTCCTTTGTGCGCTGTAGAGATACCTTCTGTACTCCTTTGTGCGCTGTAGAGATACCTTCTGTACTCCTTTGTACGCTGTAGAGATACCTCGTGTACTCCTTTGTACGTTCTAGAGATATTTCCTGTACTCCTTTGTGCGCTGTAGAGATACCTTCTGTACTCCTTTGTGCGCTGTAGAGATACCTTCTGTACTCCTTTGTGCGCTGTAGAGATATTTCCTGTACTCCTTTGTGCGCTGTAGAGATACCTTCTGTACTCCTTTGTGCGCTGTAGAGATACCTTCTGTACTCCTTTGTGCGCTGTAGAGATACCTTCTGTACTCCTTTGTACGTTCTAGAGATATTTTCTGTACTCCTTTGTGCGCTGTAGAGATACCTTCTGTACTCCTTTGTGCGCTGTAGAGATACCTTCTGTACTCCTTTGTGCGCTGTAGAGATACCTTCTGTACACCTTTGTGCGCTGTAGAGATACCTTCTGTACTCCTTTGTGCGCTGTAGAGATACCTTCTGTACTCCTTTGTGCGCTGTAGAGATACCTTCTGTACTCCTTTGTACGCTGTAGAGATACCTCGTGTACTCCTTTGTACGTTCTAGAGATATTTCCTGTACTCCTATGTGCGCTGTAGAGATACCTTCTGTACTCCTTTGTGCGCTGTAGAGATACCTTCTGTACTCCTTTGTGCGCTGTAGAGATACCTTCTGTACTTCTTTGTGCGCTGTAGAGATACCTTCTGTACTCCTTTGTGCGCTGTAGAGATACCTTCTGTACTCCTTTGTGCGCTGTAGAGATACCTTCTGTACTCCTTTGTGCGCTGAAGAGATCCCTTCTGTACTCCTTTGTGCGCTGTAGAGATACCTTCTGTACTCCTTTGTGCGCTGTAGAGATACCTTCTGTACTTCTTTGTACGTTGTAGAGATACCTCGTGTACTCCTTTGTACGTTCTAGAGATATTTCCTGAACTCCATTGTGCGCTGTAGAGATACCTTCCGTACTCCTTTGTGCGCTGTAGAGATACCTTCTGTACTCCTTTGTGCGCTGTAGAGATACCTTCTGTACTCCTTTGTGCGCTGTAGAGATACCTTCTGTACTTCTTTGTACGCTGTAAAGATACCTCGTGTACTCCTTTGTTCGTTCTAGAGATATTCCCTGTACTCCTTTGTGCGCTGTAGAGATACCTTCTGTACTCCTTTGTGCGCTGTAGAGATACCTTCTGTACTCCTTTGTGCGCTGTAGAGATACCTTCTGTACTCCTTTGTGCGCTGTAGAGATACCTTCTGTACTCCTTTGTGCGCTGTAGAGATACCTTCTGTACTCCTTTGTGGGCTGTAGAGATACCTTCTGTACTCCTTTGTGCGCTGTAGAGATACCTTCTTTACTCCTTTGTGCGCTGTAGAGATACCTTTTGTACTCCTTTGTGCGCTGTAGAGATACCTTCTGTACTCCTTTGTACGCTCTAGAGATACCTCGTGTACTCCTTTGTACGTTCTAGAGATATTTCCTGTACTCCTTTGTGCGCTGTAGAGATACCTTCTGTACTCCTTTGTGCGCTGTAGAGATACCTTCTGTACTCCTTTGTGCGCTGTAGAGATTCCTTCTGTACTCCTTTGTGCGCTGTAGAGATACCTTCTGTACTCCTTTGTGCGCTGTAGAGATACCTTCTGTACACCTTTGTGCGCTGTAGAGATACCTTCTGTACTCCTTTGTGCGCTGTAGAGATACCTTCTGTACTCCTTTGTGCGCTGTAGAGATACCTTCTGTACTCCTTTGTGCGCTGTAGAGATACCATCTGTACTCCTTTGTGCGCTGTAGAGATACCTTCTGTACTCCTTTGTACGCTGTAGAGATACCTCGTGTACTCCTTTGTACGTTCTAGAGATATTTCCTGTACTCCTTTGTGCGCTGTAGAGATACCTTCTGTACTCCTTTGTGCGCTGTAGAGATACCTTCTGTACTTCTTTGTGCGCTGTAGAGATACCTTCTGTACTCCTTTGTGCGCTGTAGAGATACCTTCTGTACTCCTTTGTACGCTGTAGAGATACCTCGTGTACTCCTTTGTACGTTCTAGAGATATTTCCTGTACTCCTTTGTGCGCTGTAGAGATACCTTCTGTACTCCTTTGTGCGCTGTAGAGATACCTTCTGTACTCCTTTGTGCGCTGTAGAGATACCTTCTGTACTCCTTTGTGCGCTGTAGAGATACCTTCTGTACTCCTTTGTGCGCTGTAGAGATACCTTCTGTACTCCTTTGTGCGCTGTAGAGATACCTTCTGTACTCCTTTGTGCGCTGTAGAGATACCTTCTGTACTCCTTTGTGCGCTGTAGAGATACCTTCTGTACTCCTTTGTACGCTGTAGAGATACCTCGTGTACTTCTTTGTACGTTCTAGAGATATTTCCTGTACTCCTTTGTGCGCTGTAGAGATACCTTCTGTACTCCTTTGTACGCTGTAGAGATACCTTCTGTACTCCTTTGTGCGCTGTAGAGATACCTTCTGTACTCCTTTGTGCGCTGTAGAGATACCTTCTGTACTCCTTTGTGCGCTGTAGAGATACCTTCTGTACTCCTTTGTGCGCTGTAGAGATACCTTCTGTACTCCTTTGTACGCTGTAGAGATACCTCGTGTACTCTTTTGTACGTTCTAGAGATATTTCCTGTACTCCTTTGTGCGCTGTAGAGATACCTTCTGTACTCCTTTGTGCGCTGTAGAGATACCTTCTGTAATCCTTTGTGCGCTATAGAGATACCTTCTGTACTCCTTTGTGCGCTGTACAGATACCTTCTGTACTCCTTTGTGCGCTGTAGAGATACCTTCTGTACTCCTTTGTCCGCTGTAGAGATACCTCGTGTACTCCTTTGTACGTTCGAGATATTTCCTGTACTCCTTTGTGCGCTGTGGAGAGACCTTCTGTACTCCTTTGTGCGATGTAGAGATACCTTCTGTACTCCTTTGTGCGCTGTAGAGATACCTTCTGTACTCCTCTGTGCGCTGTAGAGATACCTTCTGTACTCCTTTGTACGTTCTAGAGATATTTCCTGTACTCCTTTGTGCGCTGTAGAGATACCTTCTGTACTCCTTTGTGCGCTGTAGAGATACCTTCTGTACTCCTTTGTACGCTGTAGAGATACCTCGTGTACTCCTTTGTACGTTCTAGAGATATTTCCTGTACTCCTTTATGCGCTGTAGAGATACCTTCTGTACTCCTTTGTGCGCTGTAGGGATACCTCCTGTACTCCTTTGTACGCTGTAGAGATACCTCTTGTACTCCTTTGTACGTTCTAGAGATATTTCCTGTACTCCTTTGTGCGCTGTAGCGATACCTTCTGTACTCCTTTGTGCGCTGTAGAGATACCTTCTGTACTCCTTTGTGCGCTGGAGAGATACCTTCTGTACTCCTTTGTGCGCTGTAGAGATACCTTCTATACTCCTTTGTGCGCTGTAGAGATACCTTCTGTACTCCTTTGTGCGCTGTAGAGATACCTTCTGTACTCCTTTGTGCGCTGTAGAGATACCTTCTATACTCCTTTGTGCGCTGTAAAGATACCTCGTGTACTCCTTTGTACGTTCTAGAGATTTTTCCTGTACTCCTTTGTGCGCTGTAGAGATACCTTCTGTACTCCTTTGTGCGCTGTAGAGATACCTTCTGTACTCCTTTGTGCGCTGTAGAGATACCTTCTGTACTCCTTTGTGCGCTGTAGCGATACCTTCTGTACTCCTTTGTACGCTGTAGAGATACCTCGTGTACTCCTTTATACGTTCTAGAGATATTTCCTGTACTCCTTTGTGCGCTGTAGAGATACCTTCTGTACTCCTTTGTGCGCTGTAGAGATACCTTCTGTACTCCTTTGTGCGCTGTAGAGATACCTTCTGTACTCCTTTGTGCGCTGTAGAGATACCTTCTGTACTCCTTTGTGCGCTGTAGAGATACCTTCTGTACTCCTTTGTGCGCTGTAGAGATACCTTCTGTACTCCTTTGTGCGCTGTAGAGATACCTTCTGTACTCTTTTGTGCGCTGTAGAGATACCTTCTGTACTCCTTTGTACGCTGTAGAGATACCTCGTGTACTCCTTTGTACGTTCTAGAGATATTTCCTGTACTCCTTTGTGCGCTGTAGAGATACCTTCTGTCATCCTTTGTGCGCTGTTGAGATACGTTCTGTACTCCTTTGTGCGCTGTAGAGATACCTTCTGTACTCCTTTGTGCGCTGTAGAGATACCTTCTGTACTCCTTTGTACGCTGTAGAGATACCTCGTGTACTCCTTTGTACGTTCTAGAGATATTTCCTGTACTCCTTTGTGCGCTGTAGAGATACCTTCTGTAATCCTTTGTGCGCTGTAGAGATACCTTCTGTACTCCTTTGTGCGCTGTAGAGATACCTTCTGTACTCCTTTGTGCGCTGTAGAGATACCTTCTGTACTCCTTTGTGCGCTGTAGAGATACCTTCTGTATTCCTTTGTACGCTGTAGAGATACCTCGTGTACTCCTTTGTACGTTCTAGAGATATTTCCTGTACTCCTTTGTGCGCTGTAGAGATACCTTCTGTACTCCTTTGTGCGCTGTAGAGATACCTTCTGTACTCCTTTGTGCGCTGTAGAGATACCTTCTGTACTCCTTTGTGCGCTGTAGAGATACCTTCTGTACTCCTTTGTGCGCTGTAGAGATACCTTCTGTTCTCCTTTGTGCGCTGTAGAGATACCTTCTGTACTCCTTTGTGCGCTGTAGAGATACCTTCTGTACTCCTTTGTACGCTGTAGAGATACCTCGTGTACTCCTTTGTACGTTCTAGAGATATTTCCTGTACTCCTTCGTGCGCTGTAGAGATTCCTTCTGTACTCCTTTGTGCGCTGTAGAGATACCTTCTGTTCTCCTTTGTGCGCTGTAGAGATACCTTCTGTACTCCTTTGTACGCTGTAGAGATACCTCGTGTACTCCTTTGTACGTTCTGGAGATATTTCCTGTACTCCTTTGTGCGCTGTAGAGATACCTTCTGTACTCCTTTGTACGCTGTAGAGATACCTCCTGTACTCCTTTGTACGTTCTAGAGATATTTCCTGTACTCCTTTGTGCGCTGTAGAGATACCTTCTGTACTCCTTTGTGCGCTGTAGAGATACCTTCTGTACTCCTTTGTGCGCTGTAGAGATACCTTCTGTACTACTTTGTACGCTGTAGAGATACCTCGTGTACTCCTTTGTACGTTCTAGAGATATTTCCTGTACTCCTTTGTGCGCTGTAGAGATACCTTCTGTACTCCTTTGTACGCTGTAGAGATACCTCGTGTACTCCTTTGTACGTTCTAGAGATATTTCCTGTACTCCTTTGTGCGCTGTAGAGATACCTTCTGTACTCCTTTGTGCGCTGTAGAGATACCTTCTGTACTCCTTTGTGCGCTGTAGAGATACCTTCTGTACTCCATTGTGCGCTGTAGAGATACCTTCTGTACTCCTTTGTACGTTCTAGAGATATTTCCTGTACTCCTTTGTGCGCTGTAGAGATACCTTCTGTACTCCTTTGTGCGCTGTAGAGATACCTTCTGTACTTCTTTGTACGCTGTAGAGATACCTCGTGTACTCCATTGTACGTTCTAGAGATATTTCCTGTACTCCTTTGTGCGCTGTAGAGATACCTTCTGTACTCCTTTGTGCGCTGTAGAGATACCTTCTGTACTTCTTTGTGCGCTGTAGAGATACCTTCTGTACTCCTTTGTGCGCTGTAGAGATACCTTCTGTACTCCTTTGTACGTTCTAGAGATATTTCCTGTACTCCTTTGTGCGCTGTAGAGATACCTTCTGTACTCCTTTGTGCGCTCTAGAGATACCTTCTGTACTCCTTTGTACGCTGTAGAGATACCTCGTGTACTCCTTTGTACGTTCTAGAGATATTTCCTGTACTTCTTTGTGCGCTGTAGAGATACCTTCTGTACTCCTTTGTGCGCTGTAGAGATACCTTCTGTACACCTTTGTGCGCTGTAGAGATACCTTCTGTATTCCTTTTTGCGCTGTAGAGATACCTTCTGTACTCCTTTGTACGCTGTAGAGATACCTCGTGTACTCCTTTGTACGTTCTAGAGATATTTCCTGTACTCCTTTGTGCGATGTAGAGATACCTTCTGTACTCCTTTGTGCGCTGTAGAGATACCTTCTGTACTCCTCTGTGCGCTGTAGAGATACCTTCTGTACTCCTTTGTACGCTGTAGAGATACCTCGTGTACTCCTTTGTACGTTCTAGAGATATTTCCTGTACTTCTTTGTGCGCTGTAGAGATACCTTCTGTACTCCTTTGTGCGCTGTAGAGATACCTTCTGTACACCTTTGTGCGCTGTAGAGATACCTTCTGTACTCCTTTGTGCGCTGTAGAGATACCTTCTGTACTCCTTTGTACGCTGTAGAGATACCTCGTGTACTCCTTTGTACGTTCTAGAGATATTTCCTGTACTCCTTTGTGCGATGTAGAGATACCTTCTGTACTCCTTTGTGCGCTGTAGAGATACCTTCTGTACTCCTCTGTGCGCTGTAGAGATACCTTCTGTACTCCTTTGTACGTTCTAGAGATATTTCCTGTACTCCTTTGTGCGCTGTAGAGATACCTTCTGTACTCCTTTGTGCGCTCTAGAGATACCTTCTGTACTCCTTTGTACGCTGTAGAGATACCTCGTGTACTCCTTTGTACGTTCTAGAGATATTTCCTGTACTTCTTTGTGCGCTGTAGAGATACCTTCTGTACTCCTTTGTGCGCTGTAGAGATACCTTCTGTACACCTTTGTGCGCTGTAGAGATACCTTCTGTACTCCTTTGTGCGCTGTAGAGATACCTTCTGTACTCCTTTGTACGCTGTAGAGATACCTCGTGTACTCCTTTGTACGTTCTAGAGATATTTCCTGTACTCCTTTGTGCGATGTAGAGATACCTTCTGTACTCCTTTGTGCGCTGTAGAGATACCTTCTGTACTCCTCTGTGCGCTGTAGAGATACCTTCTGTACTCCTTTGTACGTTCTAGAGATATTTCCTGTACTCCTTTGTGCGCTGTAGAGATACCTTCTGTACTCCTTTGTGCGCTCTAGAGATACCTTCTGTACTCCTTTGTACGCTGTAGAGATACCTTCTGTACTCCTTTGTGCGCTGTAGAGATACCTTCTGTACTCCTTTGTGCGCTGTAGAGATACCTTCTGTACTCCTTTGTACGCTGTAGAGATACCTTCTGTTCTCCTTTGTGCGCTGTAGAGATACCTTCTGTACTCCTTTGTACGCTGTAGAGATACCTCGTGTACTCCTTTGTACGTTCTGGAGATATTTCCTGTACTCCTTTGTGCGCTGTAGAGATACCTTCTGTACTCCTTTGTGCGCTGTAGAGATACCTTCTGTACTCCTTTGTGCGCTGTAGAGATACCTTCTGTACTCCTTTGTGCGCTGTAGAGATACCTTCTGTACTCCTTTGTACGTTCTAGAGATATTTCCTGTACTCCTTTGTGCGCTGTAGAGATACCTTCTGTACTCCTTTGTACGTTCTAGAGATATTTCCTGTACTCCTTTGTGCGCTGTAGAGATACCTTCTGTACTCCTTTGTGCGCTGTAGAGATACCTTCTGTACTTCTTTGTACGCTGTAGAGATACCTCGTGTACTCCTTTGTACGTTCTAGAGATATTTCCTGTACTCCTTTGTGCGCTGTAGAGATACCTTCTGTAATCCTTTGTGCGCTGTAGAGATACCTTCTGTACTCCTTTGTGCGCTGTAGAGATACCTTCTGTACTCCTTTGTGCGCTGTAGAGATACCTTCTGTACTCCTTTGTGCGCTGTAGAGATACCTTCTGTACTCCTTTGTGCGCTGTAGAGATACCTTCTGTACTCCTTTGTGCGCTGTAGAGATACCTTCTGTATACCTTTGTACGCTGTAGAGATACCTCGTGTACTCCTTTGTACGTTCTAGAGATATTTCCTGTACTCTTTTGTGCGCTGTAGAGATACCTTCTGTACTCCTTTGTGCGCTGTAGAGATACCTTCTGTACTCCTTTGTGCGCTGTAGAGATACCTTCTGTACTCCTTTGTGCGCTGTAGAGATACCTTCTGTACTCCTTTGTACGCTGTAGAGATACCTCGTAAACTCCTTTGTACGTTCTAGAGATATTTCCTGTACTCCTTTGTGCGCTGTAGAGATACCTTCTGTACTCCTTTGTGCGCTGTAGAGATACCTTCTGTACTCCTTTGTGCGCTGTAGAGATACCTTCTGTACTCCTTTGTGCGCTGTAGAGATACCTTCTGTACTCCTTTGTGCGCTGTAGAGATACCTTCTGTACTCCTTTGTGCGCTGTAGAGATACCTTCTGTTCTCCTTTGTGCGCTGTAGAGATACCTTCTGTACTCCTTTGTGCGCTGTAGAGATACCTTCTGTACTCCTTTGTACGCTGTAGAGATACCTCGTGTACTCCTTTGTACGTTCTAGAGATATTTCCTGTACTCCTTCGTGCGCTGTAGAGATTCCTTCTGTACTCCTTTGTGCGCTGTAGAGATACCTTCTGTTCTCCTTTGTGCGCTGTAGAGATACCTTCTGTACTCCTTTGTACGCTGTAGAGATACCTCGTGTACTCCTTTGTACGTTCTGGAGATATTTCCTGTACTCCTTTGTGCGCTGTAGAGATACCTTCTGTACTCCTTTGTACGCTGTAGAGATACCTCGTGTACTCCTTTGTACGTTCTAGAGATATTTCCTGTACTCCTTTGTGCGCTGTAGAGATACCTTCTGTACTCCTTTGTGCGCTGTAGAGATACCTTCTGTACTCCTTTGTGCGCTGTAGAGATACCTTCTGTACTACTTTGTACGCTGTAGAGATACCTCGTGTACTCCTTTGTACGTTCTAGAGATATTTCCTGTACTCCTTTGTGCGCTGTAGAGATACCTTCTGTACTCCTTTGTACGCTGTAGAGATACCTCGTGTACTCCTTTGTACGTTCTAGAGATATTTCCTGTACTCCTTTGTGCGCTGTAGAGATACCTTCTGTACTCCTTTGTGCGCTGTAGAGATACCTTCTGTACTCCTTTGTGCGCTGTAGAGATACCTTTTGTACTCCATTGTGCGCTGTAGAGATACCTTCTGTACTCCTTTGTACGTTCTAGAGATATTTCCTGTACTCCTTTGTGCGCTGTAGAGATACCTTCTGTACTCCTTTGTGCGCTGTAGAGATACCTTCTGTACTTCTTTGTACGCTGTAGAGATACCTCGTGTACGCCTTTGTACGTTCTAGAGATATTTCCTGTACTCCTTTGTGCGCTGTAGAGATACCTTCTGTACTCCTTTGTGCGCTGTAGAGATACCTTCTGTACTCCTTTGTGCGCTGTAGAGATACCTTCTGTACTCCTTTGTGCGCTGTAGAGATACCTTCTGTACTCCTTTGTACGTTCTAGAGATATTTCCTGTACTCCTTTGTGCGCTGTAGAGATACCTTCTGTACTCCTTTGTGCGCTCTAGAGATACCTTCTGTACTCCTTTGTACGCTGTAGAGATACCTCGTGTACTCCTTTGTACGTTCTAGAGATATTTCCTGTACTTCTTTGTGCGCTGTAGAGATACCTTCTGTACTCCTTTGTGCGCTGTAGAGATACCTTCTGTACACCTTTGTGCGCTGTAGAGATACCTTCTGTACTCCTTTGTGCGCTGTAGAGATACCTTCTGTACTCCTTTGTACGCTGTAGAGATACCTCGTGTACTCCTTTGTACGTTCTAGAGATATTTCCTGTACTCCTTTGTGCGATGTAGAGATACCTTCTGTACTCCTTTGTGCGCTGTAGAGATACCTTCTGTACTCCTCTGTGCGCTGTAGAGATACCTTCTGTACTCCTTTGTACGTTCTAGAGATATTTCCTGTACTCCTTTGTGCGCTGTAGAGATACCTTCTGTACTCCTTTGTGCGCTCTAGAGATACCTTCTGTACTCCTTTGTACGCTGTAGAGATACCTCGTGTACTCCTTTGTACGTTCTAGAGATATTTCCTGTACTTCTTTGTGCGCTGTAGAGATACCTTCTGTACTCCTTTGTGCGCTGTAGAGATACCTTCTGTACACCTTTGTGCGCTGTAGAGATACCTTCTGTACTCCTTTGTGCGCTGTAGAGATACCTTCTGTACTCCTTTGTACGCTGTAGAGATACCTCGTGTACTCCTTTGTACGTTCTAGAGATATTTCCTGTACTCCTTTGTGCGATGTAGAGATACTTTCTGTACTCCTTTGTGCGCTGTAGAGATACCTTCTGTACTCCTCTGTGCGCTGTAGAGATACCTTCTGTACTCCTTTGTGCGCTGTAGAGATACCTTCTGTACTCCTTTGTGCGTAGGAAAGATACCTTCTGTACTCCTTTGTGCGCGGTAGAGATACCTTCTGTACTCCTTTGTACGCTGTAGAGATACCTCGTGTTCTCCTTTGTACGTTCTAGAGATATTTCCTGTACTCCATTGTGCGCTGTAGAGATACCTTCTGTACTCCTTTGTGCGCTGTAGAGATACCTTCTGTACTCCTTTGTGCGCTGTAGAGATACCTTCTGTACTCCTTTGTACGCTGTAGAGATACCTCGTGTACTCCTTTGTACGTTCTTGAGATATTTCCTGTACTCCTTTGTGCGCTGTAGAGATACCTCGTGTACTCCTTTGTACGTTCTAAAGATATTTCCTGTACTCCTTTGTGCGCTGTAGAGATACCTTCTGTACTCCTTTGTGCGCTGTAGAGATACCTTCTGTACTCCTTTGTGCGCTGTAGAGATACCTTCTGTACTCTTTTGTGCGCTGTAGAGATACTTTCTGTACTCCTTTGTACGCTGTAGAGATACCTCGTGTACTCCTTTGAACGTTCTAGAGATATTTCCTGTACTTCTTTGTGCGCTGTAGAGATACCTTTTGTACTCCTTTGTGCGCTGTAGAGATACCTTCTGTACTCCTTTGTGCGCTGTAGAGATACCTTCTGTACTCCTTTGTACGTTCTAGAGATATTTCCTGTACTCCTTTGTGCGCTGTAGAGATACCTTCTGTACTCCTTTGTGCGCTGTAGAGATACCTTCTGTACTCCTTTGTGCGCTGTAGAGATACCTTCTGTACTCCTTTGTACGTTCTAGAGATATTTCCTGTACTCCTTTGTGCGCTGTAGAGATACCTTCTGTACTCCTTTGTGCGCTGTAGAGATACCTTCTGTACTCCTTTGTACGCTGTAGAGATACCTCGTGTACTCCTTTGTACGTTCTAGAGATATTTCCTGTACTCCTTTTTGCGCTGTAGAGATACCTTCTGTACTCCTTTTTGCGCTGTAGAAATACCTTCTGTACTCCTTTGTGCGCTGTAGAGATACCTTCTGTACTCCTTTGTGCGCTGTAGAGATACCTTCTGTACTCCTTTGTACGCTGTAGAGATACCTCGTGTACTCCTTTGTACGTTCTGATATTTCCTGTACTCCTTTGTGCGCTGTAGAGATACCTTCTGTACTCCTTTGTGCGCTGTAGAGATACCTTCTGTACTCCTTTGTGCACTGTAGAGATACCTTCTGTACTCCATTGTGCGCTGTAGAGATACCTTCTGTACTCCTTTGTGCGCTGTAGAGATACCTTCTCTACTCCTTTGTACGCTGTAGAGATACCTCGTGTACTCCTTTGTACGTTCTAGAGATATTTCCTGTACTCCTTTGTGCGCTGTAGAGATACCTTCTGTACTCCTTTGTGCGCTGTAGAGATACCTTCTGTACTCCTTTGTGCGCTGTAGAGATACCTTCTGTACTCTTTTGTGCGCTGTAGAGATACCTTCTGTACTCCTTTGTGCGCTGTAGAGATACCTTCTGTACTCCTTTGTGCGCTGTAGAGATACCTTCTGTACTCCTTTGTGCGCTGTAGAGATACCTTCTGTACTCCTTTGTACGCTGTAGAGATACCTCGTGTACTCCTTGGTACGTTCTAGCGATATTTCCTGTACTCCTTTGTGCGCTGTAGAGATACCTTCTGTACTCCTTTGTGCGCTGTAGAGATACCTTCTGTACACCTGTGTGCGCTGCAGAGATACCTTCTGTACTCCTTTGTGCGCTGTAGAGATACCTTCTGTACTCCTTTGTGCGCTGTAGAGATACCTTCTGTACTCCTTTGTATGCTGTAGAGATACCTCGTGTACTCCTTTGTACGTTCTAGAGATATTTCCTGTACTCCTTTGTGCGCTGTAGAGATACTTTCTGTACTTCTTTGTACGCTGTAGAGATACCTCGTGTACTTCTTTGTACGTTCTAGAGATATTTCCTGTACTCCTTTGTGCGCTGTAGAGATACCTTCTGTACTCCTTTGTGCGCTGTAGAGATACCTTCTGTACTCCTTTGTGCGCTGTAGAGATACCTTCTGTACTCCTTTGTGCGCTGTAGAGATACCTTCTGTACTCCTTTGTGCGCTGTAGAGATACCTTCTGTACTCCTTTGTGCGCTGTAGAGATACCTTCTGTACTCCTTTGTACGCTGTAGAGATACCTCGTGTACTCCTTTGTACGTTCTAGAGATATTTCCTGTACTCCTTTGTGCGCTGTAGAGATACCTTCTGTACTCCTTTGTGCGCTGTAGAGATACCTTCTGTACTCCTTTGTGCGCTGTAGAGATACCTTCTGTACTCCTTTGTAGGCTGTAGAGATACCTCGTGTACTTCTTTGTACGTTCTAGAGATATTTCCTGTACTCCTTTGTGCGCTGTAGAGATACCTTCTGTACTCCTTTGTAGGCTGTAGAGATACCTCGTGTACTCCTTTGTACGTTCTAGAGATATTTCCTGTACTCCTTTGTGCGCTGTAGAGATACCTTCTGTACTCCTTTGTGCGCTGTAGAGATACCTTCTGTACTCCTTTGTGCGCTGTAGAGATACCTTCTGTACTCCTTTGTGCGCTGTAGAGATACCTTCTGTACTCCTTTGTACGTTCTAGAGATATTTCCTGTACTCCTTTGTGCGCTGTAGAGATACCTTCTGTACTCCTTTGTGCGCTGTAGAGATACCTTCTGTACTCCTTTGTACGCTGTAGAAATACCTCGTGTACTCCTTTGTACGTTCTAGAGATATTTCCTGTACTCCTTTGTGCGCTGTAGAGATACCTTCTGTACTCCTTTTTGCGCTGTAGAGATACCTTCTGTACTCCTTTGTGCGCTGTAGAGATACCTTCTGTACTCCTTTGTGCACTGTAGAGATACCTTCTGTACTCCTTTGTACGCTGTAGAGATACCTCGTGTACTCCTTTGTACGTTCTAGAGATATTTCCTGTACTCCTTTGTGCGCTGTAGAGGTACCTTCTGTACTCCTTTGTGCGCTGTAGAGATACCTTCTGTACTCCTTTGTGCGCTGTAGAGATACCTTCTGTACTCCTTTGTGCGCTGTAGAGATACCTTCTGTACTCCTTTGTGCGCTGTAGAGATACCTTCTGTACTCCTTTGTGCGCTGTAGAGATACCTTTTGTACTCCTTTGTACGCTGTAGAGATACCTCGTGTACTCCTTTGTACGTTCTAGAGATATTTCCTGTACTCCTTTGTGCGCTGTAGAGATACCTTCTGTACTCCTTTGTGCGCTGTAGAGATACCTTCTGTACTCCTTTGTGCGCTGTAGAGATACCTTCTGTACTCCTTTGTGCGCTGTAGAGATACCTTCGGTTCTCCTTTGTGCGCTGTAGAGATACCTTCTGTACTCCTATGTGCGCTGTAGAGATACCTTCTGTACTCCTTTGTGCGCTGTAGAGATACCTTCTGTACTCCTTTGTACGCTGTAGAGATACCTCGTGTACTCCTTTGTACGTTCTAGCGATATTTCCTGTACTCCGTTGTGCGCTGTAGAGATACCTTCTGTACTCCTTTGTGCGCTGTAGAGATACCTTCTGTACTCCTTTGTGCGCTGTAGAGATACCTTCTGTACTCCTTTGTGCGCTGTAGAGATACCTTCTGTACTCCTTTGTGCGCTGTAGAGATACCTTCTGTACTCCTTTGTACGCTGTAGAGATACGTCGTGTACTCCTTTGTACGTTCTAGAGATATTTCCTGTACTCCTTTGTGCGCTGTAGAGATACCTTCTGTACTCCTTTGTACGCTGTTGAGATACCTCGTGTACTCCTTTGTACGTTCTAGAGATATTTCCTGTACTCCTTTGTGCGCTGTAGAGATACCTTCTGTACTCCTTTGTGCGCTGTAGAGATTCCTTCTGTACTCCTTTGTGCGCTGTAGAGATACCTTCTGTACTCCTTTGTGCGCTGTAGAGATACCTTCTGTACTCCTTTGTGCGCTGTAGTGATACCTTCTGTACTCCTTTGTGCGCTGTAGAGACACCTTCTGTACCCCTTTGTACGCTGTAGAGATACCTCGTGTACTCCTTTGTACGTTCTAGAGACATTTCCTGTACTCCTTTGTGCGCTGTAGAGATACCTTCTGTACTCCTTTGTGCGCTGTAGAGATACCTTCTGTACTCCTTTGTGCGCTGTAGAGATACCTTCTGTACTCCTTTGTACGCTGTAGAGATACCTCGTGTACTCCTTTGTACGTTATAGAGATATTTCCTGTACTCCTTTGTGCGCTGTAGTTATACCTTCTGTACTTCTTTGTACGCTGTAGAGATACCTCGTGTACTCCTTTGTACGTTCTGGAGATATTTCCTGTACTCCTTTGTGCGCTGTAGAGATACCTTCTGTACTCCTTCGTGCGCTGTAGAGATACCTTCTGTACTCCTTTGTGCGCTGTAGAGATACCTTCTGTACTCCTTTGTACGCTGTAGAGATACCTCGTGTACTCCTTTGTACGTTCTAGAGATATTTCCTGTACTCCTTTGTGCGCTGTAGAGACACCTTCTGTACTCCTTTGTACGCTTTAAAGATACCTCGTGTACTCCTTTTACGTTCTAGAGATATTTCCTGTACTCCTTTGTGCGCTGTAGAGATACCTTCTGTACTCCTTTGTGCGCTGTAGAGATACCTTCTGTACTCCTTTGTGCGCTGTAGAGATACCTTCTGTACTCCTTTGTGCGCTGTAGAGATACCTTCTGTACTCCTTTGTACGTTCTAGAGATATTTCCTGTACTCCTTTGTGCGCTGTAGAGATACCTTCTGTACTCCTTTGTGCGCTGTAGAGATACCTTCTGTACTCCTTTGTACGCTGTAGAGATACCTCGTGTACTCCTTTGTACGTTCTAGAGATATTTCCTGTACTCCTTTGTGCGCTGTAGAGATACCTTCTGTACTCCTTTGTGCGCTGTAGAGATACCTTCTGTACTCCTTTGTGCACTGTAGAGATACCTTCTGTACTCCTTTGTGCGCTGTAGAGATACCTTCTGTACTCCTTTGTACGTTCTAGAGATATTTCCTGTACTCCTTTGTGCGCTGTAGAGATACCTTCTGTACTCCTTTGTGCGCTGTACAGATACCTTCTGTACTCCTTTGTACGCTGTAGAGATACCTCGTGTACTCCTTTGTACGTTCTAGAGATATTTCCTGAACTCCTTTGTGCGCTGTAGAGATACCTTTTGTACTCCTGTGTGCGCTGTAGAGATACCTTCTGTGATCCTTTGTGCGCTGTAGAGATACCTTCTGTACTTCTTTGTGCGCTGTAGAGATACCTTCTGTACTCCTTTGTACGCTGTAGAGATACCTCGTGTACTCCTTTGTACGTTCTAGAGATATTTCCTGTACTCCTTTGTGCACTGTAGAGAGACCTTCTGTACTATTTTGTACGCTGTAGAGATACCTCGTGTACTCCTTTGTACGTTCTAGAGATATTTCCTGTACTCCTTTGTGCGCTGTAGAGATACCTTCTGTACTCCTTTGTGCGCTGTAGAGATACCTTCTGTACTCCTTTGTACGTTCTAGAGATATTTCCTGTACTCCTTTGTGCGCTGTAGAGATACCTTCTGTACTCCTTTGTGCGCTGTAGAGATACCTTCTGTACTCCTTTGTACGCTGTAGAGATACCTCGTGTACTCCTTTGTACGTTCTAGAGATATTTCCTGTACTCCTTTGTGCGCTGTAGAGATACCTTCTGTACTCCTTTGTGCGCTGTAGAGATACCTTCTGTACTCCTTTGTGCGCTGTAGAGAAACCTTCTGTACTCCTTTGTACGCTGTAGAGATACCTCGTGTACTCCTTTGTACGTTCTAGAGATATTTCCTGTACTCCTTTGTGCGCTGTAGAGATACCTTCTGTACTCCTTTGTGCGCTGTAGAGATACCTTCTGTACTCCTTTGTGCGCTGTAGAGATACCTTCTGTACTCCTTTGTGCGCTGTAGAGATACCTTCTTTACTCCTTTGTGCGCTGTAGAGATACCTTCTGTACTCCTTTGTACGCTGTAGAGATACCTCGTGTACTCCTTTGTACGTTCTAGAGATATTTCCTGTACTCCTTTGTGCGCTGTAGAGATACCTTCTTTACTCCTTTGTGCGCTGTAGAGATACCTTCTGTACTCCTTTGTGCGCTGTAGAGATACCTTCTGTACTCCTTTGTGCGCTGTAGAGATACCTTCTGTACTTCTTTGTACGCTGTAGAGATACCTCGTGTACTCCTTTGTACGTTCTAGAGATATTTCCTGTACTCCTTTGTGCGCTGTAGAGATACATTCTGTACTCCTTTGTGCGCTGTAGAGATACCTTCTGTACTCCTTTGTGCGCTGTAGAGATACCTTCTGTACTCCTTTGTGCGCTGTAGAGATACCTTCTGTACTCCTTTGTGCGAAGGAAAGATACCTTCTGTACTCCTTTGTGCGCTGTAAAGATACCTTCTGTACTCCTTTGTACGCTGTAGAGATACCTCGTGTACTCCTTTGTACGTTCTAGAGATATTTCCTGTACTCCTTTGTGCGCTGTAGAGATACCTTCTGTACTCCTTTGTGCGCTGTAGAGATACCTTCTGTACTCCTTTGTGCGCTGTAGAGATACCTTCTGTACTCCTTTGTACGCTGTAGAGATACCTCGTGTACTCCTTTGTACGTTCTTGAGATATTTCCTGTACTCCTTTGTGCGCTGTAGAGATACCTCGTGTACTCCTTTGTACGTTCTAAAGATATTTCCTGTACTCCTTTGTGCGCTGTAGAGATACCTTCTGTACTCCTTTGTGCGCTGTAGAGATACCTTCTGTACTCCTTTGTGCGCTGTAGAGATACCTTCTGTACTCTTTTGTGCGCTGTAGAGATACTTTCTGTACTCCTTTGTACGCTGTAGATATACCTCGTGTACTACTTTGAACGTTCTAGAGATATTTCCTGTACTCCTTTGTGCGCTGTAGAGATACCTTTTGTACTCCTTTGTGCGCTGTAGAGATACCTTCTGTACTCCTTTGTGCGCTGTAGAGATACCTTCTGTACTCCTTTGTACGTTCTAGAGATATTTCCTGTACTCCTTTGTGCGCTGTAGAGATACCTTCTGTACTCCTTTGTGCGCTGTAGAGATACCTTCTGTACTCCTTTGTGCGCTGTAGAGATACCTTCTGTACTCCTTTGTACGTTCTAGAGATATTTCCTGTACTCCTTTGTGCGCTGTAGAGATACCTTCTGTACTCCTTTGTGCGCTGTAGAGATACCTTCTGTACTCCTTTGTACGCTGTAGAGATACCTCGTGTACTCCTTTGTACGTTCTAGAAATATTTCCTGTACTCCTTTGTGCGCTGTAGAGATACCTTCTGTACTCCTTTTTGCGCTGTAGAGATACCTTCTGTACTCCTTTGTGCGCTGTAGAGATACCTTCTGTACTCCTTTGTGCGCTGTAGAGATACCTTCTGTACTCCTTTGTACGCTGTAGAGATACCTCGTGTACTCCTTTGTACGTTCTAGAGATATTTCCTGTACTCCTTTGTGCGCTGTAGAGATACCTTCTGTCCTTTGTGCGCTGTAGAGATACCTTCTGTACTCCTTTGTGCACTGTAGAGATACCTTCTGTACTCCTTTGTGCGCTGTAGAGATACCTTCTGTACTCCTTTGTGCGCTGTAGAGATACCTTCTGTACTCCTTTGTACGCTGTCGAGATACCTCGTGTACTCCTTTGTACGTTCTAGAGATATTTCCTGTACTCCTTTGTGCGCTGTAGAGATACCTTCTGTACTCCTTTGTGCGCTGTAGAGATACCTTCTGTACTCCTATGTGTGCTGTAGAGATACCTTCTGTACTCTTTTGTGCGCTGTAGAGATACCTTCTGTACTCCTTTGTGCGCTGTAGAGATACCTTCTGTACTCCTTTGTGTGCTGTAGAGATACCTTCTGTACTCCTTTGTGCGCTGTAGAGATACCTTCTGTACTCCTTTGTACGCTGTAGAGATACCTCGTGTACTCCTTTGTACGTTCTAGCGATATTTCCTGTACTCCTTTGTGCGCTGTAGAGATACCTTCTGTACTCCTTTGTGCGCTGTAGAGATACCTTCTGTACTCCTGTGTGCGCTGTAGAGATACCTTCTGTACTCCTTTGTGCGCTGTAGAGATACCTTCTGTACTCCTTTGTGCGCTGTAGAGATACCTTCTGTACTCCTTTGTATGCTGTAGAGATACCTCGTGTACTCCTTTGTACGTTCTAGAGATATTTCCTGTACTCCTTTGTGCGCTGTGGAGATACCTTCTGTACTCCTTTGTACGCTCTAGAGATACCTCGTGTACTCCTTTGTACGTTCTAGAGATATTTCCTGTACTCCTTTGTGCGCTGTAGAGATACCTTCTGTACTCCTTTGTGCGCTGTAGAGATACCTTCTGTACTCCTTTGTGCGCTGTAGAGATACCTTCTGTACTCCTTTGTAGGCTACTCCTTTGTACGTTCTAGAGATATTTCCTGTACTCCTTTGTGCGCTGTAGAGATACCTTCTGTACTCCTTTGTACGCTGTAGAGATACCTCGTGTACTCCTTTGTACGTTCTAGAGATATTTCCTGTACTCCTTTGTGCGCTGTAGAGATACCTTCTGTACTCCTTTGTGCGCTGTAGAGATACCTTCTGTACTCCTTTGTGCGCTGTAGAGATACCTTCTGTACTCCTTTGTGCGCTGTAGAGATACCTTCTGTACTCCTTTGTACGTTCTAGAGATATTTCCTGTACTCCTTTGTGCGCTGTAGAGATACCTTCTGTACTCCTTTGTGCGCTGTAGAGATACCTTCTGTACTCCTTTGTACGCTGTAGAAATACCTCGTGTACTCCTTTGTACGTTCTAGAGATATTTCCTGTACTCCTTTGTGCGCTGTAGAGATACCTTCTGTACTCCTTTTTGCGCTGTAGAGATACCTTCTGTACTCCTTTGTGCGCTGTAGAGATACCTTCTGTACTCCTTTGTGCACTGTAGAGATACCTTCTGTACTCCTTTGTACGCTGTAGAGATACCTCGTGTACTCCTTTGTACGTTCTAGAGATATTTCCTGTACTCCTTTGTGCGCTGTAGAGATACCTTCTGTACTCCTTTGTGCGCTGTAGAGATACCTTCTGTACTCCTTTGTGCGCTGTAGAGATACCTTCTGTACTCCTTTGTGCGCTGTAGAGATACCTTCTGTACTCCTTTGTGCGCTGTAGAGATACCTTCTGTACTCCTTTGTGCGCTGTAGAGATACCTTTTGTACTCCTTTGTACGCTGTAGAGATACCTCGTGTACTCCTTTGTACGTTCTAGAGATATTTCCTGTACTCCTTTGTGCGCTGTAGAGATACCTTCTGTACTCCTTTGTGCGCTGTAGAGATACCTTCTGTACTCCTTTGTGCGCTGTAGAGATACCTTCTGTACTCCTTTGTGCGCTGTAGAGATACCTTCGGTACTCCTTTGTGCGCTGTAGAGATACCTTCTGTACTCCTATGTGCGCTGTAGAGATACCTTCTGTACTCCTTTGTGCGCTGTAGAGATACCTTCTGTACTCCTTTGTGCGCTGTAGAGATACCTTCTGTACTCCTTTGTAGGCTACTCCTTTGTACGTTCTAGAGATATTTCCTGTACTCCTTTGTGCGCTGTAGAGATACCTTCTGTACTCCTTTGTACGCTGTAGAGATACCTCGTGTACTCCTTTGTACGTTCTAGAGATATTTCCTGTACTCCTTTGTGCGCTGTAGAGATACCTTCTGTACTCCTTTGTGCGCTGTAGAGATACCTTCTGTACTCCTTTGTGCGCTGTAGAGATACCTTCTGTACTCCTTTGTGCGCTGTAGAGATACCTTCTGTACTCCTTTGTACGTTCTAGAGATATTTCCTGTACTCCTTTGTGCGCTGTAGAGATACCTTCTGTACTCCTTTGTGCGCTGTAGAGATACCTTCTGTACTCCTTTGTACGCTGTAGAAATACCTCGTGTACTCCTTTGTACGTTCTAGAGATATTTCCTGTACTCCTTTGTGCGCTGTAGAGATACCTTCTGTACTCCTTTTTGCGCTGTAGAGATACCTTCTGTACTCCTTTGTGCGCTGTAGAGATACCTTCTGTACTCCTTTGTGCACTGTAGAGATACCTTCTGTACTCCTTTGTACGCTGTAGAGATACCTCGTGTACTCCTTTGTACGTTCTAGAGATATTTCCTGTACTCCTTTGTGCGCTGTAGAGATACCTTCTGTACTCCTTTGTGCGCTGTAGAGATACCTTCTGTACTCCTTTGTGCGCTGTAGAGATACCTTCTGTACTCCTTTGTGCGCTGTAGAGATACCTTCTGTACTCCTATGTGCGCTGTAGAGATACCTTCTGTACTCCTTTGTGCGCTGTAGAGATACCTTTTGTACTCCTTTGTACGCTGTAGAGATACCTCGTGTACTCCTTTGTACGTTCTAGAGATATTTCCTGTACTCCTTTGTGCGCTGTAGAGATACCTTCTGTACTCCTTTGTGCGCTGTAGAGATACCTTCTGTACTCCTTTGTGCGCTGTAGAGATACCTTCTGTACTCCTTTGTGCGCTGTAGAGATACCTTCGGTACTCCTTTGTGCGCTGTAGAGATACCTTCTGTACTCCTATGTGCGCTGTAGAGATACCTTCTGTACTCCTTTGTGCGCGGTAGAGATACCTTCTGTACTCCTTTGTACGCTGTAGAGATACCTTGTGTACTCCTTTGTACGTTCTAGCGATATTTCCTGTACTCCGTTGTGCGCTGTAGAGATACCTTCTGTACTCCTTTGTGCGCTGTAGAGATACCTTCTGTACTCCTTTGTGCGCTGTAGAGATACCTTCTGTACTCCTTTGTGCGCTGTAGAGATACCTTCTGTACTCCTTTGTGCGCTGTAGAGATACCTTCTGTACTCCTTTGTACGTTCTAGAGATATTTCCTGTACTCCTTTGTGCGCTGTAGAGATACCTTCTGTACTCCTTTGTGCGCTGTAGAGATACCTTCTGTACTCCTTTGTACGCTGTAGAGATACCTCGTGTACTCCTTTGTACGTTCTAGAGATATTTCCTGTACTCCTTTGTTCGCTGTAGAGATACCTTCTGTACTCCTTTTTGCGCTGTAGAGATACCTTCTGTACTCCTTTGTGCGCTGTAGAGATACCTTCTGTACTCCTTTGTGCGCTGTAGAGATACCTTCTTTACTCCTTTTTGCGCTGTAGAGATACCTTCTGTACTCCTTTGTACGCTGTAGAGATACCTCGTGTACTCCTTTGTACGTTCTAGAGATATTTCTTGTACTCCTTTGTGCGCTGTAGAGATACCTAATGTACTCCTTTGTGCGCTGTAGAGATACCTTCTGTACTCCTTTGTGCGCTGTAGAGATACCTTCTGTACTCCTTTGTGCGTTGTAGAGATACCTTCTGTACTCCTTTGTACGCTGTAGAGATACCTCGTGTACTCCTTTGTACGTTCTAGAGATATTTCCTGTACTCCTTTGTGCGCTGTAGAGATACCTTCTGTACTCCTTTGTGCGCTGTAGAGATACCTTCTGTACTCCTTTGTGCGCTGTAGAGATACCTTCTGTACTCCTTTGTACGCTGTAGAGATACCTCGTGTACTCCTTTGTACGTTCTAGAGATATTTCCTGTACTCCTTTGTGCGCTGTAGAGATACCTTCTGTACTCCTTTGTACGCTGTAGAGATACCTCGTGTACTCCTTTGTACGTTCTAGAGATATTTCCTGTACTCCTTTGTGCGCTGTAGAGATACCTTCTGTACTCCTTTGTGCGCTGTAGAGATACCTTCTGTACTCCTTTGTGCGCTCTAGAGATACCTTCTGTACTCCTTTGTGCGCTGTAGAGATACCTTCTGTACTCCTTTGTGCGCTGTAGATATACCTTCTGTACTCCTTTGTGCGCTGTAGAGATACCTTCTGTACTCCTTTGTGCGCTGTAGAGATACCTTCTGTACTCCTTTGTACGCTGTAGAGATACCTCGTGTACTCCTTTGCACGTTTCAGAGATATTTCCTGTACTCCTTTGTGCGCTGTAGAGATACCTTCTGTACTCCTTTGTGCGCTGTAGAGATACCTTCTGTACTCCTTTGTACGCTGTAGAGATACCTCGTGTACTCCTTTGTACGTTCTAGAGATATTTCCTGTACTTCTTTGTGCGCTGTAGAGATACCTTCTGTACTCCTTTGTGCGCTGTAGAGATACCTTCTGTACTCCTTTGTGCGCTGTAGAGATACCTTCTGTACTCCTTTGTGCGCTGTAGAGATACCTTCTGTACTCCTTTGTACGCTGTAGAGATACCTCGTGTACTCCTTTGTACGTTCTAGAGATATTTCCTGTACTCCTTTGTGCGCTGTAGAGATACCTTCTGTACTCCTTTGTACGCTGTAGAGATACCTCGTGTACTCCTTTGTACGTTCTAGAGATATTTCCTATACTCCTTTGTGCGCTGTAGAGATACCTTCTGTACTCCTTTGTGCGCTGTAGAGATACCTTCTGTACTCCTTTGTGCGCTGTAGAGATACCTTCTGTACTCCTTTGTGCGCTGTAGAGATACCTTCTGTACTCCTTTGTACGTTCTAGAGAAATTTCCTGTGCTCCTTTGTGCGCTGTAAAGATACCTTATGTACTCCTTTGTGCGCTGTAGAGATACCTTCTGTACTCCTTTGTACGCTGTAGAGATACCTCGTGTACTGCTTTGTTCGTTCTAGAGATATTTCCTGTACTCCTTTGTGCGCTGTAGAGATACCTTCTGTACTCCTTTGTGCGCTGTAGAGATACCTTCTGTACTCCTTTGTGCGCTGTAGAGATACCTTCTGTACTCATTTGTGCGCTGTAGAAATACCTTCTGTACTCCTTTGTGCGCTGTAGAGATACCTTTTGTACTCCTTTGTACGCTGTAGAGATACCTCGTGTACTCCTTTGTACGTTTTAGAGATATTTCCTGTACTCCTTTGTGCGCTGTAGAGATACCTTTTGTACTCCTTTGTGCGCTGTAGAGATACCTTCTGTACTCCTTTGTGCGCTGTAGAGATACCTTCTGTACTCCTTTGTGCGCTGTAGAGATACCTTCTGTACTCCTTTGTACGCTGTAGAGATACCTCGTGTACTCCTTTGTACGTTCTAGAGATATTTCCTGTACTCCTTTGTGCGCTGTAGAGATCCCTTCTGTACTCCTTTGTGCGCTGTAGAGATACCTTCTGTACTCCTTTGTGCGCTGTAGAGATACCTTCTGTACTCCTTTGTGCGCTGTAGAGATACCTTCTATACTCCTTTGTGCACTGTAGAGATACCTTCTGTACTCCTTTGTGCGCTGTAGAGATACCTTCTGTACTCCTTTGTACGCTGTAGAGATACCTCGTGTACTCCTTTGTACGCTCTAGAGATATTTCCTGTACTCCTTTGTGCGCTGTAGAGATACCTTCTGTACTCCTTTGTACGCTGTAGAGATACCTCGTGTACTCCTCTGTTCGTTCTAGAGATATTTCCTGTACTCCTTTGTGCGCTGTAGAGATACCTTCTGTACTCCTTTGTGCGCTGTAGAGATACCTTCTGTACTCCTTTGTGCGCTGTAGAGATACCTTCTGTACTCCTTTGTGCGCTGTAGAGATACCTTCTGTACTCCTTTGTACGTTCTAGAGATATTTCCTGTACTCCTTTGTGCGCTGTAGAGATACCTTCTGTACTCCTTTGTGCGCTGTGAAGATACCTTCTGTACTCCTTTGTACGCTGTAGAGATACCTCGTGTACTCCTTTGTACGTTCTAGAGATATTTCCTGTACTCCTTTGTGCGCTGTAGAGATACCTTCTGTACTCCTTTGTGTGCTGTAGAGATACCTTCTGTACTCCTTTGTGCGCTGTAGAGATACCTTCTGTACTCCTTTGTGCGCTGTAGAGATACCTTCTGTACTCCTTTGTGCGCTGTAGAGATACCTTCTGTACTCCTTTGTACGCTGTAGAGATACCTCGTGTACTCCTTTGTACGTTCTAGAGATATTTCCTGTACTCCTTTGTGCGCTGTAGAGATACCTTCTGTACTCCTTTGTGCGCTGTAGAGATGCCTTCTGTACTCCTTTGTGCGCTGTAGAGATACATTCTGTACTCCTTTGTGCGCTGTAGAGATACCTTCTGTACTCCTTTGTACGTTCTAGAGATATTTCCTGTACTCCTTTGTGCGCTGTAGAGATACCTTCTGTACTCCTTTGTGCGCTGTAGAGATACCTTCTGTACTCCTCTGTACGCTGTAGAGATACCTCGTGTACTCCTTTGTACGTTCTAGAAATATTTCCTGTACTCCTTTGTGCGCTGTAGAGTTACCTTCTGAACTCCTTTGTGCGCTGTAGAGATACCTTCTGTACTCCTTTGTGCGCTGTAGAGATACCTTCTGTACTCCTTTGTGCGCTGTAGAGATACCTTCTGTACTCCTTTGTACGCTTTAGAGATACCTCGTGTACTCCTTTGTACGTTCTAGAGATATTTCCTGTACTCCTTTGTGCGCTGTAGAGATACCTTCTGTACTCCTTTGTGCACTGTAGAGATACCTTTTGTACTCCTTTGTGCGCTGTAGAGATACCTTCTGTACTCCTTTGTGCGCTGTAGAGATACCTTCTGTACTCCTTTGTGCGCTGTAGAGATACATTCTGTACTCCTTTGTGCGCTGTAGAGATACCTTCTGTACTCCTTTGTACGCTGTAGAGATACCTCGTGTACTCCTTTGTACGTTCTAGAGATATTTCCTATACTCCTTTGTGCGCTGTAGAGATACCTTCTGTACTCCTTTGTGCGCTGTAGAGATACCTTCTGTACTCCTTTGTGCGCTCTAGAGATACCTTCTGTACTCCTTTGTGCGCTGTAGAGATACCTTCTGTACTCCTTTGTGCGCTGTAGATATACCTTCTGTACTCCTTTGTGCGCTGTAGAGATACCTTCTGTACTCCTTTGTGCGCTGTAGAGATACCTTCTGTACTCCTTTGTACGCTGTAGAGATACCTCGTGTACTCCTTTGCACGTTTCAGAGATATTTCCTGTACTCCTTTGTGCGCTGTAGAGATACCTTCTGTACTCCTTTGTGCGCTGTAGAGATACCTTCTGTACTCCTTTGTGCGCTGTAGAGATACCTTCTGTACTCCTTTTGCGCTGTAGAGATACCTTCTGTATTCCTTTGTACGCTGTAGAGATACCTCGTGTACTCCTTTGTACGTTCTAGAGATATTTCCTGTACTCCTTTGTGCGCTGTAGAGATACCTTCTGTACTCCTTTGTGCGCTGTAGAGATACCTTCTGTACTCCTTTGTGCGCTGTAGAGATACCTTCTGTACTCCTTTGTGCGCTGTAGAGATACCTTCTGTACTCCTTTGTGCGCTGTAGAGACACCTTCTGTACTCCTTTGTGCGCGTTAGAGATACCTTCTTTACTCCTTTGTGCGCTGTAGAGATACCTTCTGTACTCCTTTGTACGCTGTAGAGATACCTCGTGAACTCCTTTGTACGTTCTAGAGATATTTCCTGTACTCCTTTGTGCGCTGTAGAGATACCTTCTGTACTCCTTTGTGCGCTGTAGAGATACTTTCTGTACTCCTTTGTGCGCTGAAGAGATACCTTCTGTACTCCTTTGTGTGCTGTAGAGATACCTTCTGTACTCCTTTGTGCGCTGTAGAGATACCTTCTGAACTCCTTTGTACGCTGTAGAGATACCTCGTGTACTCCTTTGTACGTTCTAGAGATATTTCCTGTACTCCTTTGTGCGCTGTAGAGATACCTTCTGTACTCCTTTGTGCGCTGTAGAGATACCTTCTGTACTCCTTTGTGCGCTGTAGAGATACCTTCTGTACTCCTTTGTGCGCTGTAGAGATACCTTCTGTACTCCTTTGTGCGCTGTAGAGATACCTTCTGTACTCCTTTGTGCGCTGTAGAGATACCTTCTGTACTCCTTTGTGCGCTGTAGAGATACCTTCTGTACTCCTTTGTGCGCTGTAGAGATACCTTCTGTCCTCCTTTGTGCGCTGTAGAGATACCTTCTGTACTCCTTTGTGCGCTGTAGAGATACCTTCTGTACTCCTTTGTGCGCTGTAGAGATACCTTCTGTACTCCTTTGTACGCTGTAGAGATACCTCGTGTACTCCTTTGTACGTTCTAGAGATATTTCCTGTACTCCTTTGTGCGCTGTAGAGATACCTTCTGTACTCCTTTGTGCGCTGTAGAGATACCTTCTGTACTCCTTTGTGCGCTGTAGAGATACCTTCTGTACTCCTTTGTGCGCTGTAGAGATACCTTCTGTACTCCTTTGTACGCTGTAGAGATACCTCGTGTACTTCTTTGTACGTTCTAGAGATATTTCCTGTACTCCTTTGTGCGCTGTAGAGATACCTTCTGTACTCCATTGTACGCTGTAGAGATACCTCGTGTACTCCTTTGTACGTTCTAGAGATATTTCCTGTACTCCTTTGTGCGCTGTAGAGATACCTTCTGTACTCCTTTGTACGCTGTAGAGATACCTCGTGTACTCCTTTGTACGTTCTAGAGATATTTCCTGTACTCCTTTGTGCGCTGTAGAGATACCTTCTGTACTCCTTTGTGCGCTGTAGATATACCTTCTGTACTCCTTTGTGCGCTGTAGAGATACCTTCTGTACTCCTTTGTGCGCTGTAGAGATACCTTCTGTACTCCTTTGTACGTTATAGAGATATTTCCTGTACTCCTTTGTGCGCTGTAGAGATACCTTCTGTACTCCTTTGTGCGCTGTAGAGATACCTTCTGTACTCCTTTGTACGCTGTAGAGATACCTCGTGTACTCTTTTGTACGTTCTAGAGATATTTCCTGTACTCCTTTGTGCGCTGTAGCGATACCTTCTGTACTCCTTTGTGCGCTGTAGAGATACCTTCTGTAATCCTTTGTGCGCTGTAGAGATACCTTCTGTACTCCTTTGTGCGCTGTACAGATACCTTCTGTACTCCTTTGTGCGCTGTAGAGATACCTTCTGTACTCCTTTGTACGCTGTAGAGATACCTTCTGTACTCCTTTGTACGCTGTAGAGATACCTCGTGTACTCCTTTGTACGTTCTAGAGATATTTCCTGTACTCCTTTGTGCGCTGTAGAGATACCTTCTGTACTCCTTTGTGCGCTGTAGAGATACCTTCTGTACTCCTTTGTGCGCTGTAGAGATACCTTCTGTACTCCTTTGTGCGCTGTAGAGATACCTTCTGTACTCCTTTGTACGCTGTAGAGATACCTCGTGTACTTCTTTGTACGTTCTAGAGATATTTCCTGTACTCCTTTGTGCGCTGTAGAGATACCTTCTGTACTCCTTTGTGCGCTGTACAGATATCTTCTGTACTCCTTTGTGCGCTGTAGAGATACCTTCTGTACTCCTTTGTACGCTGTAGAGATACCTCGTGTACTCCTTTGTACGTTCTAGAGATATTTCCTGTACTCCTTTGTGCGCTGTGGAGAGACCTTCTGTACTCCTTTGTGCGCTGTAGAGATACCTTCTGTACTCCTTTGTGCGCTGTAGAGATACCTTCTATACTCCTTTGTGCGCTGTAGAGATACCTTCTGTACTCCTTTGTACGTTCTAGAGATATTTCCTGTACTCCTTTGTGCGCTGTAGAGATACCTTCTGTACTCCTTTGTGCGCTGTAGAGATACCTTCTGTACTCCTTTGTACGCTGTAGAGATACCTCGTGTACTCCTTTGTACGTTCTAGAGATATTTCCTGTACTCCTTTGTGCGCTGTAGAGATACCTTCCGTACTACTTTGTGCGCTGTAGGGATACCTCCTGTACTCCTTTGTACGCTGTAGAGATACCTCGTGTACTCCTTTGTACGTTCTAGAGATATTTCCTGTACTCCTTTGTGCGCTGTAGAGATACCTTCTGTACTCCTTTGTGCGCTGTAGAGATACCTTCTGTACTCCTTTGTGCGCTGGAGAGATACCTTCTGTACTCCTTTGTGCGCTGTAGAGATACCTTCTGTACTCCTTTGTGCGCTGTAGAGATACCTTCTGTACTCCTTTGTGCGCTGTAGAGATACCTTCTGTACTCCTTTGTGCGCTGTAGAGATACCTTCTGTACTCCTTTGTACGCTGTAGAGATACCTCGTGTACTCCTTTGTACGTTCTAGAGATATTTCCTGTACTCCTTTGTGCGCTGTAGAGATACCTTCTGTACTCCTTTGTGCGCTGTAGAGATACCTTCTGTACTCCTTTGTGCGCTGTAGAGATACCTTCTGTACTCCTTTGTGCGCTGTAGAGATACCTTCTGTACTCCTTTGTACGCTGTAGAGATACCTCGTGTACTCCTTTGTACGTTCTAGCGTTATTTCCTGTACTCCGTTGTGCGCTGTAGAGATACCTTCTGTACTCCTTTGTGCGCTGTAGAGATACCTTCTGTACTCCTTTGTGCGCTGTAGAGATACCTTCTGTACTCCTTTGTGCGCTGTAGAGATACCTTCTGTACTTCTTTATGCGCTGTAGAGATACCTTCTGTACTCCTTTGTACGCTGTAGAGATACCTCGTGTACTCCTTTGTACGTTCTAGAGATATTTCCTGTACTCCTTTGTGCGCTGTAGAGATACCTTCTGTACTCCTTTGTACGCTGTAGAGATACCTCGTGTACTCCTTTGTACGTTCTAGAGATATTTCCTGTACTCCTTTGTGCGCTGTAGAGATACCTTCTGTACTCCTTTGTGCCCTGTAGAGATACCTTCTGTACTCCTTTGTGCGCTGTAGAGATACCTTCTGTACTCCTTTGTGCGCTGTAGAGATACCTTCTGTACTCCTTTGTGCGCTGTAGAGATACCTTCTGTACTCCTTTGTGCGCTGTAGAGATACCTTCTGTACTCCTTTGTGCACTGTAGAGATACCTTTTGTACTCCTTTGTGCGCTGTAGAGATACCTTCTGTACTCCTTTGTGCGCTGTAGAGATACCTTCTGTACTCCTTTGTGCGCTGTAGAGATACATTCTGTACTCCTTTGTGCGCTGTAGAGATACCTTCTGTACTCCTTTGTACGCTGTAGAGATACCTCGTGTACTCCTTTGTACGTTCTAGAGATATTTCCTATACTCCTTTGTGCGCTGTAGAGATACCTTCTGTACTCCTTTGTGCGCTGTAGAGATACCTTCTGTACTCCTTTGTGCGCTCTAGAGATACCTTCTGTACTCCTTTGTGCGCTGTAGAGATACCTTCTGTACTCCTTTGTGCGCTGTAGAGATACCTTCTGTACTCCTTTGTGCGCTGTAGAGATACCTTCTGTACTCCTTTGTGCGCTGTAGAGATACCTTCTGTACTCCTTTGTACGCTGTAGAGATACCTCGTGTACTCCTTTGCACGTTTCAGAGATATTTCCTGTACTCCTTTGTGCGCTGTAGAGATACCTTCTGTACTCCTTTGTGCGCTGTAGAGATACCTTCTGTACTCCTTTGTGCGCTGTAGAGATACCTTCTGTACTCCTTTTGCGCTGTAGAGATACCTTCTGTATTCCTTTGTACGCTGTAGAGATACCTCGTGTACTCCTTTGTACGTTCTAGAGATATTTCCTGTACTCCTTTGTGCGCTGTAGAGATACCTTCTGTACTCCTTTGTGCGCTGTAGAGATACCTTCTGTACTCCTTTGTGCGCTGTAGAGATACCTTCTGTACTCCTTTGTGCGCTGTAGAGATACCTTCTGTACTCCTTTGTGCGCTGTAGAGACACCTTCTGTACTCCTTTGTGCGCGTTAGAGATACCTTCTTTACTCCTTTGTGCGCTGTAGAGATACCTTCTGTACTCCTTTGTACGCTGTAGAGATACCTCGTGAACTCCTTTGTACGTTCTAGAGATATTTCCTGTACTCCTTTGTGCGCTGTAGAGATACCTTCTGTACTCCTTTGTGCGCTGTAGAGATACCTTCTGTACTCCTTTGTGCGCTGAAGAGATACCTTCTGTACTCCTTTGTGTGCTGTAGAGATACCTTCTGTACTCCTTTGTGCGCTGTAGAGATACCTTCTGAACTCCTTTGTACGCTGTAGAGATACCTCGTGTACTCCTTTGTACGTTCTAGAGATATTTCCTGTACTCCTTTGTGCGCTGTAGAGATACCTTCTGTACTCCTTTGTGCGCTGTAGAGATACCTTTTGTACTCCTTTGTGCGCTGTAGAGATACCTTCTGTACTCCTTTGTGCGCTGTAGAGATACCTTCTGTACTCCTTTGTGCGCTGTAGAGATACCTCCTGTACTCCTTTGTGCGCTGTAGAGATACCTTCTGTACTCCTTTGTGCGCTGTAGAGATACCTTCTGTACTCCTTTGTGCGCTGTAGAGATACCTTCTGTCCTCCTTTGTGCGCTGTAGAGATACCTTCTGTACTCCTTTGTGCGCTGTAGAGATACCTTCTGTACTCCTTTGTGCGCTGTAGAGATACCTTCTGTACTCCTTTGTACGCTGTAGAGATACCTCGTGTACTCCTTTGTACGTTCTCGAGATATTTCCTGTACTCCTTTGTGCGCTGTAGAGATACCTTCTGTACTCCTTTGTGCGCTGTAGAGATACCTTCTGTACTCCTTTGTGCGCTGTAGAGATACCTTCTGTACTCCTTTGTGCGCTGTAGAGATACCTTCTGTACTCCTTTGTACGCTGTAGAGATACCTCGTGTACTTCTTTGTACGTTCTAGAGATATTTCCTGTACTCCTTTGTGCGCTGTAGAGATACCTTCTGTACTCCATTGTACGCTGTAGAGATACCTCGTGTACTCCTTTGGACGTTCTAGAGATATTTCCTGTACTCCTTTGTGCGCTGTAGAGATACCTTCTGTACTCCTTTGTACGCTGTAGAGATACCTCGTGTACTCCTTTGTACGTTCTAGAGATATTTCCTGTACTCCTTTGTGCGCTGTAGAGATACCTTCTGTACTCCTTTGTGCGCTGTAGATATACCTTCTGTACTCCTTTGTGCGCTGTAGAGATACCTTCTGTACTCCTTTGTGCGCTGTAGAGATACCTTCTGTACTCCTTTGTACGTTATAGAGATATTTCCTGTACTCCTTTGTGCGCTGTAGAGATACCTTCTGTACTCCTTTGTGCGCTGTAGAGATACCTTCTGTACTCCTTTGTACGCTGTAGAGATACCTCGTGTACTCTTTTGTACGTTCTAGAGATATTTCCTGTACTCCTTTGTGCGCTGTAGAGATACCTTCTGTACTCCTTTGTGCGCTGTAGAGATACCTTCTGTAATCCTTTGTGCGCTGTAGAGATACCTTCTGTACTCCTTTGTGCGCTGTACAGATACCTTCTGTACTCCTTTGTGCGCTGTAGAGATACCTTCTGTACTCCTTTGTACGCTGTAGAGATACCTTCTGTACTCCTTTGTACGCTGTAGAGATACCTCGTGTACTCCTTTGTACGTTCTAGAGATATTTCCTGTACTCCTTTGTGCGCTGTAGAGATACCTTCTGTACTCCTTTGTGCGCTGTAGAGATACCTTCTGTACTCCTTTGTGCGCTGTAGAGATACCTTCTGTACTCCTTTGTGCGCTGTAGAGATACCTTCTGTACTCCTTTGTACGCTGTAGAGATACCTCGTGTACTTCTTTGTACGTTCTAGAGATATTTTCTGTACTCCTTTGTGCGCTGTAGAGATACCTTCTGTACTCCTTTGTGCGCTGTACAGATATCTTCTGTACTCCTTTGTGCGCTGTAGAGATACCTTCTGTACTCCTTTGTACGCTGTAGAGATACCTCGTGTACTCCTTTGTACGTTCTAGAGATATTTCCTGTACTCCTTTGTGCGCTGTGGAGAGACCTTCTGTACTCCTTTGTGCGCTGTAGAGATACCTTCTGTACTCCTTTGTGCGCTGTAGAGATACCTTCTGTACTCCTTTGTGCGCTGTAGAGATACCTTCTGTACTCCTTTGTACGTTCTAGAGATATTTCCTGTACTCCTTTGTGCGCTGTAGAGATACCTTCTGTACTCCTTTGTGCGCTGTAGAGATACCTTCTGTACTCCTTTGTACGCTGTAGAGATACCTCGTGTACTCCTTTGTACGTTCTAGAGATATTTCCTGTACTCCTTTGTGCGCTGTAGAGATACCTTCTGTACTACTTTGTGCGCTGTAGGGATACCTCCTGTACTCCTTTGTACGCTGTAGAGATACCTCGTGTACTCCTTTGTACGTTCTAGAGATATTTCCTGTACTCCTTTGTGCGCTGTAGAGATACCTTCTGTACTCCTTTGTGCGCTGTAGAGATACCTTCTGTACTCCTTTGTGCGCTGGAGAGATACCTTCTGTACTCCTTTGTGCGCTGTAGAGATACCTTCTGTACTCCTTTGTGCGCTGTAGAGATACCTTCTGTACTCCTTTGTGCGCTGTAGAGATACCTTCTGTACTCCTTTGTGCGCTGTAGAGATACCTTCTGTACTCCTTTGTACGCTGTAGAGATACCTCGTGTACTCCTTTGTACGTTCTAGAGATATTTCCTGTACTCCTTTGTGCGCTGTAGAGATACCTTCTGTACTCCTTTGTGCGCTGTAGAGATACCTTCTGTACTCCTTTGTGCGCTGTAGAGATACCTTCTGTACTCCTTTGTGCGCTGTAGAGATACCTTCTGTACTCCTTTGTACGCTGTAGAGATACCTCGTGTACTCCTTTGTACGTTCTAGCGTTATTTCCTGTACTCCGTTGTGCGCTGTAGAGATACCTTCTGTACTCCTTTGTGCGCTGTAGAGATACCTTCTGTACTCCTTTGTGCGCTGTAGAGATACCTTCTGTACTCCTTTGTGCGCTGTAGAGATACCTTCTGTACTTCTTTATGCGCTGTAGAGATACCTTCTGTACTCCTTTGTACGCTGTAGAGATACCTCGTGTACTCCTTTGTACGTTCTAGAGATATTTCCTGTACTCCTTTGTGCGCTGTAGAGATACCTTCTGTACTCCTTTGTACGCTGTAGAGATACCTCGTGTACTCCTTTGTACGTTCTAGAGATATTTCCTGTACTCCTTTGTGCGCTGTAGAGATACCTTCTGTACTCCTTTGTGCCCTGTAGAGATACCTTCTGTACTCCTTTGTGCGCTGTAGAGATACCTTCTGTACTCCTTTGTGCGCTGTAGAGATACCTTCTGTACTCCTTTGTGCGCTGTAGAGGTACCTTCTGTACTCCTTTGTGCGCTGTAGAGATACCTTCTGTACCCCTTTGTACGCTGTAGAGATACCTCGTGTACTCCTTTGTACGTTCTAGAGATATTTCCTGTACTCCTTTGTGCGCTGTAGAGATACCTTCTGTACTCCTTTGTGCGCTGTAGAGATACCTTCTGTACTCCTTTGTGCGCTGTAGAGATACCTTCTGTACTCCTTTGTACGCTGTAGAGATACCTCGTGTACTCCTTTGTACGTTCTAGAGATATTTCCTGTACTCCTTTGTGCGCTGTAGTTATACCTTCTGTACTTCTTTGTACGCTGTAGAGATACCTCGTGTACTCCTTTGTACGTTCTAGAGATATTTCCTGAACTCCTTTGTGCGCTGTAGAGATACCTTCTGTACTCCTTCGTGCGCTGTAGAGATACCTTCTGTACTCCTTTGTGCGCTGTAGAGATACCTTCTGTACTCCTTTGTACGCTGTAGAGATACCTCGTGTACTCCTTTGTACGTTCTAGAGATATTTCCTGTACTCCTTTGTGCGCTGTAGAGACACCTTCTGTACTCCTTTGTACGCTGTAGAGATACCTCGTGTACTCCTTTGTACGTTCTAGAGATATTTCCTGTACTCCTTTGTGCGCTGTAGAGATACCTTCTGTACTCCTTTGTGCGCTGTAGAGATACCTTCTGTACTCGTTTGTGCGCTGTAGAGATACCTTCTGTACTCCTTTGTGCGCTGTAGAGATACCTTCTGTACTCCTTTGTACGTTCTAGAGATATTTCCTGTACTCCTTTGTGCGCTGTAGAGATACCTTCTGTACTCCTTTGTGCGCTGTAGAGATACCTTCTGTACTCCTTTGTACGCTGTAGAGATACCTCGTGTACTCCTTTGTACGTTCTAGAGATATTACCTGTACTCCTTTGTGCGCTGTAGAGATACCTTCTGTACTCCTTTGTGCGCTGTAGAGATACCTTCTGTACTCCTTTGTGCGCTGTAGAGATACCTTCTGTACTCCTTTGTGCGCTGTAGAGATACCTTCTGTACTCCTTTGTACGTTCTAGAGATATTTCCTGTACTCCTTTGTGCGCTGTAGAGATACCTTCTGTACTCCTTTGTGCGCTGTAGAGATACCTTCTGTACTCCTTTGTACGCTGTAGAGATACCTCGTGTACTCCTTTGTACGTTCTAGAGATATTTCCTGTACTCCTTTGTGCGCTGTAGAGATACCTTCTGTACTCCTGTGTGCGCTGTAGAGATACCTTCTGTGATCCTATGTGCGCTGTAGAGATACCTTCTGTACTCCTTTGTGCGCTGTAGAGATACCTTCTGTACTCCTTTGTACGCTGAAGAGATACCTCGTGTACTCCTTTGTACGTTCTAGAGATATTTCCTGTACTCCTTTGTGCGCTGTAGAGAGACCTTCTGTACTATTTTTGTACGCTGTAGAGATACCTCGTGTACTCCTTTGTACGTTCTAGAGATATTTCCTGTACTCCTTTGTGCGCTGTAGAGATACCTTCTGTACTCCTTTGTGCGCTGTAGAGATACCTTCTGTACTCCTTTGTGCGCTGTAGAGATACCTTCTGTACTCCTTTGTGCGCTGTAGAGATACCTTCTGTACTCCTTTGTACGTTCTAGAGATATTTCCTGTACTCCTTTGTGCGCTGTAGAGATACCTTCTGTACTCCTTTGTGCGCTGTAGAGATACCTTCTGTACTCCTTTGTACGCTGTAGAGATACCTCGTGTACTCCTTTGTACGTTCTAGAGATATTTACTGTACTCCTTTGTGCGCTGTAGAGATACCTTCTGTACTCCTTTGTGCGCTGTAGAGATACCTTCTGTACTCCTTTGTGCGCTGTAGAGATACCTTCTGTACTCCTTTGTGCGCTGTAGAGATACCTTCTTTACTCCTTTGTGCGCTGTAGAGATACCTTCTGTACTCCTTTGTACGCTGTAGAGATACCTCGTGTACTCCTTTGTACGTTCTAGAGATATTTCCTGTACTCCTTTGTGCGCTGTAGAGATACCTTCTGTACTCCTTTGTGCGCTGTAGAGATACCTTCTGTACTCCTTTGTGCGCTGTAGAGATACCTTCTGTACTCCTGTGTGCGCTGTAGAGATACCTTCTGTACTCCTTTGTACGCTGTAGAGATACCTCGTGTACTCCTTTGTACGTTCTAGAGATATTTCCTGTACTCCTTTGTGCGCTGTAGAGATACCTTCTGTACTCCTTTGTGCGCTGTAGAGATACCTTCTGTACTCCTTTGTGCGCTGTAGAGATACCTTCTGTACTCCTTTGTGCGCTGTAGAGATACCTTCTGTTCTCCTTTGTGCGCTGTAGAGATACCTTCTGTACTCCTTTGTGCGAAGGAAAGATACCTTCTGTACTCCTTTATGCGCTGTAGAGATACCTTCTGTACTCCTTTGTACGCTGTAGAGATACCTCGTGTACTCCTTTGTACATTCTAGAGATATTTCCTGTACTCCTTTGTGCGCTGTAGAGATACCTTCTGTACTCCTTTGTGCGCTGTAGAGATACCTTCTGTACTCCTTTGTGCGCTGTAGAGATACCTTCTGTACTCCTTTGTACGCTGTAGAGATACCTCGTGTACTCCTTTGTACGTTCTAAAGATATTTCCTGTACTCCTTTGTGCGCTGTGGAGATACCTCGTGTACTCCTTTGTACGTTCTAAAGATATTTCCTGTACTCCTTTGTGCGCTGTAGAGATACCTTCTGTACTCCTTTGTGCGCTGTAGAGATACCTTCTGTACTCCTTTGTGCGCTGTAGAGATACCTTCTGTACTCTTTTGTGCGCTGTAGAGATACTTTCTGTACTCCTTTGTACGCTGTAGAGATACCTCGTGTACTCCTTTGAACGTTCTAGAGATATTTCCTGTACTCCTTTGTGCGCTGTAGAGATACCTTTTGTACTCCTTTGTGCGCTGTAGAGATACCTTCTGTACTCCTTTGTGCGCTGTAGAGATACCTTCTGTACTCCTTTGTACGTTCTAGAGATATTTCCTGTACTCCTTTGTGCGCTGTAGAGATACCTTCTGTACTCCTTTGTGCGCTGTAGAGATACCTTCTGTACTCCTTTGTGCGCTGTAGAGATACCTTCTGTACTCCTTTGTGCGCTGTAGAGATACCTTCTGTACTCCTTTGCGCGCTGTAGAGATACCTTCTGTACTCCTTTGTACGCTGTAGAGATACCTCGTGTACTCCTTTGTACGTTCTAGAGATATTTCCTGTACTCCTTTGTGCGCTGTAGAGATACCTTCTGTACTCCTTTGTACGCTGTAGAGATACCTCGTGTACTCCTTTGTACGTTCTAGAGATATTTCCTGTACTCCTTTGTGCGCTGTAGAGATACCTTCTGTACTCCTTTGTGCGCTGTAGAGATACCATCTGTACTCCTTTGTGCGCTGTAGAGATACCTTCTGTACTCCTTTGTGCGCTGTAGAGATACCTTCTGTTCTCCTTTGTACGTTCTAGAGATATTTCCTGTACTCCTTTGTGCGCTGTAGAGATACCTTCTGTACTTCTTTGTGCGCTGTAGAGATACCTTCTGTACTCCTTTGTACGCTGTAGAGATACCTCGTGTACTCCTTTGTACGTTCTAGAGATATTTCCTGTACTCCTTTGTGCGCTGTAGGTATACCTTCTGTACTCCTTTGTGCGCTGTAGAGATGCCTTCTGTACTTCTTTGTGCGCTGTAGAGATACCTTCTGTACTCCTTTGTGCGCTGTAGAGATACCTTCTGTACTCCTTTGTGCGCTGTACAGATACCTTCTGTACTCCTTTGTACGCTGTAGAGATACCTCGTGTACTCCTTTGTACGTTCTAGAGATATTTCCTGTACTTCTTTGTGCGCTGTAGAGATACCTTCTGTACTCCTTTGTGCGCTGTAGAGATACCTTCTGTACTCCTTTGTGCGCTGTAGAGATACCTTCTGGACTCCTTTGTGCGCTGTAGAGATACCTTCCGTACTCCTTTCTACGTTCTAGAGATATTTCCTGTACTCCTTTGTGCGCTGTAGAGATACCTTCTGTACTCCTTTGTGCGCTGTAGAGATAACTTCTGTACTCCTTTGTACGCTGTAGAGATACCTCGTGTACTCCTTTGTACGTTCTAGAGATATTTCCTGTACTCCTTTGTGCGCTGTAGAGATACCTTCTGTACTCCTTTGTGCGCTGTAGAGATACCTTCTGTACTCCTTTGTGCGCTGTAGAGATACCTTCTGTACTCCTTTGTGCGCTGTAGAGATACCTTCTGTACTCCTTTGTACGCTGTAGAGATACCTCGTGTACTTCTTTGTACGTTCTAGAGATATTTCCTGTTCTCCTTTGTGCGCTGTAGAGATACCTTCTGTACTCCTTTGTGCGCTGTAGAGATACCTTCTGTACTCCTTTGTACGCTGTAGAGATACCTCGTGTACTCCTTTGTACGTTCTAGAGATATTTCCTGTACTCCTTTGTGCGCTGTAGAGATACCTTCTGTAATCCTTTGTGCGCTGTAGAGATACCTTCTGTACTCCTTTGTGCGCTGTAGAGATACCTTCTGTACTCCTTTGTGCGCTGTAGAGATACCTTCTGTACTCCTTTGTGCGCTGTAGAGATACCTTCTGTACTCCTTTGTGCGCTGTAGAGATACCTTCTGTACTCCTTTGTGCGCTGTAGAGATACCTTCTGTACTCCTTTGTACGCTGTAGAGATACCTCGTGTACTCCATTGTACGTTCTAGAGATATTTCCTGTACTCCTTTGTGCGCTGTAGAGATACCTTCTGTACTCCTTTGTGCGCTGTAGATATACCTTCTGTACTCCTTTGTGCGCTGTAGAGATACCTTCTGTACTCCTTTGTGCGCTGTAGAGATACCTTCTGTACTCCTTTGTACGCTGTAGAGATACCTCGTGTACTCCTTTGTACGTTCTAGAGATATTTCCTGTACTCCTTTGTGCGCTGTAGAGATACCTTCTGTACTCCTTTGTGCGCTGTAGAGATACCTTCTGTACTCCTTTGTGCGCTGTAGAGATACCTTCTGTACTCCTTTGTGCGCTGTAGAGATACCTTCTGTACTCCTTTGTGCGCTGTAGAGATACCTTCTGTACTCCTTTGTGCGCTGTAGAGATACCTTCTGTTCTCCTTTGTGCGCTGTAGAGATACCTTCTCTACTCCTTTGTGCGCTGTAGAGATACCTTCTGTACTCCTTAGTACGCTGTAGAGATACCTCGTGTACTCCTTTGTACGTTCTAGAGATATTTCCTGTACTCCTTCGTGCGCTGTAGAGATTCCTTCTGTACTCCTCTGTGCGCTGTAGAGAAAACCTTCTGTTTCCCTTTGTGCGCTGTAGAGATACCTTCTGTACTCCTTTGTACGCTGTAGAGATACCTCGTGTACTCCTTTGTACGTTCTAGAGATATTTCCTGTACTCCTTTGTGCGCTGTAGAGATACCTTCTGTACTCCTTTGTACGCTGTAGAGATACCTCGTGTACTCCTTTGTACGTTCTAAAGATATTTCCTGTACTCCTTTGTGCGCTGTAGAGATACCTTCTGTACTCCTTTGTGCGCTGTAGAGATACCTTCTGTACTCCTTTGTGCGCTGTAGAGATACCTTCTGTACTCCTTTGTACGCTGTAGAGATACCTCGTGTACTCCTTTGTACGTTCTAGAGATATTTCCTGTACTCCTTTGTGCGCTGTAGAGATACCTTCTGTACTCCTTTGTACGCTGTAGAGATACCTCGTGTACTCCTTTGTACTTTCTAGAGATATTTCCTGTACTCCTTTGTGTGCTGTAGAGATACCTTCTGTACTCCTTTGTGCGCTGTAGAGATACCTTCTGTACTCCTTTGTGCGCTGTAGAGATACCTTCTGTAAACCTTTGTGCGCTGTAGAGATACCTTCTGTACTCCTTTGTACGTTCTAGAGATGTTTCCTGTACTCCTTTGTGCGCTGTAGAGATACCTTCTGTACTCCTTTGTGCGCTGTAGAGATACCTTCTGTACTTCTTTGTACGCTGTAGAGATACTTCGTGTACTCCTTTGTACGTTCTAGAGATATTTCCTGTACTCCTTTGTGCGCTGTAGAGATACCTTCTGTACTCCTTTGTGCGCTGTAGAGATACCTTCTGTACTCCTTTGTGCGCTGTAGAGATACCTTCTGTACTCCTTTGTGCGCTGTAGAGATACCTTCTGTACTCCTTTGTACGTTCTAGAGATATTTCCTGTATTCCTTTGTGCGCTGTAGAGATACCTTCTGTACTCCTTTGTGCGCTCTAGAGATACCTTCTGTACTCCTTTGTACGCTGTAGAGATTCCTCGTGTACTCCTTTGTACGTTCTAGAGATATTTCCTGTACTTCTTTGTGCGCTGTAGAGATACCTTCTGTACTCCTTTGTGCGCTGTAGAGATACCTTCTATACTCCTTTGTGCGCTGTAGAGATACCTTCTGTACTCCTTTGTGCGCTGTAGAGATACCTTCTGTACTCCTTTGTACGCTGTAGAGATACCTCGTGTACTCCTTTGTACGTTCTAGAGATATTTCCTGTACTCCTTTGTGCGCTGTAGAGATACCTTCTGTACTCCTTTGTACGCTGTAGAGATACCTCGTGTACTCCTTTGTACGTTCTAGAGATATTTCCTATACTCCTTTGTGCGCTGTAGAGATACCTTCTGTACTCCTTTGTGCGCTGTAGAGATACCTTCTGTACTCCTTTGTGCGCTGTAGAGATACCTTCTGTACTCCTTTGTGCGCTGTAGAGATACCTTCTGTACTCCTTTGTACGTTCTAGAGAAATTTCCTGTGCTCCTTTGTGCGCTGTAAAGATACCTTCTGTACTCCTTTGTGCGCTGTAGAGATACCTTCTGTACTTCTTTGTACGCTGTAGAGATACCTCGTGTACTGCTTTGTACGTTCTAGAGATATTTCCTGTACTCCTTTGTGCGCTGTAGAGATACCTTCTGTACTCCTTTGTGCGCTGTAGAGATACCTTCTGTACTCCTTTGTGCGCTGTACAGATACCTTCTGTACTCCTTTGTACGCTGTAGAGATACCTCGTGTACTCCTTTGTACGTTCTAGAGATATTTCCTGTACTTCTTTGTGCGCTGTAGAGATACCTTCTGTACTCCTTTGTGCGCTGTAGAGATACCTTCTGTACTCCTTTGTGCGCTGTAGAGATACCTTCTGGACTCCTTTGTGCGCTGTAGAGATACCTTCCGTACTCCTTTCTACGTTCTAGAGATATTTCCTGTACTCCTTTGTGCGCTGTAGAGATACCTTCTGTACTCCTTTGTGCGCTGTAGAGATACCTTCTGTACTCCTTTGTACGCTGTAGAGATACCTCGTGTACTCCTTTGTACGTTCTAGAGATATTTCCTGTACTCCTTTGTGCGCTGTAGAGATACCTTCTGTACTCCTTTGTGCGCTGTAGAGATACCTTCTGTACTCCTTTGTGCGCTGTAGAGATACCTTCTGTACTCCTTTGTGCGCTGTAGAGATACCTTCTGTACTCCTTTGTGCGCTGTAGAGATACCTTCTGTACTCCTTTGTGCGCTGTAGAGATACCTTCTGTTCTCCTTTGTGCGCTGTAGAGATACCTTCTCTACTCCTTTGTGCGCTGTAGAGATACCTTCTGTACTCCTTTGTACGCTGTAGAGATACCTCGTGTACTCCTTTGTACGTTCTAGAGATATTTCCTGTACTCCTTCGTGCGCTGTAGAGATTCCTTCTGTACTCCTCTGTGCGCTGTAGAGAAAACCTTCTGTTCTCCTTTGTGCGCTGTAGAGATACCTTCTGTACTCCTTTGTACGCTGTAGAGATACCTCGTGTACTCCTTTGTACGTTCTAGAGATATTTCCTGTACTCCTTTGTGCGCTGTAGAGATACCTTCTGTACTCCTTTGTACGCTGTAGAGATACCTCGTGTACTCCTTTGTACGTTCTAAAGATATTTCCTGTACTCCTTTGTGCGCTGTAGAGATACCTTCTGTACTCCTTTGTGCGCTGTAGAGATACCTTCTGTACTCCTTTGTGCGCTGTAGAGATACCTTCTGTACTCCTTTGTACGCTGTAGAGATACCTCGTGTACTCCATTGTACGTTCTAGAGATATTTCCTGTACTCCTTTGTGCGCTGTAGAGATACCTTCTGTACTCCTTTGTACGCTGTAGAGATACCTCGTGTACTCCTTTGTACTTTCTAGAGATATTTCCTGTACTCCTTTGTGTGCTGTAGAGATACCTTCTGTACTCCTTTGTGCGCTGTAGAGATACCTTCTGTACTCCTTTGTGCGCTGTAGAGATACCTTCTGTAAACCTTTGTGCGCTGTAGAGATACCTTCTGTACTCCTTTGTACGTTCTAGAGATGTTTCCTGTACTCCTTTGTGCGCTGTAGAGATACCTTCTGTACTCCTTTGTGCGCTGTAGAGATACCTTCTGTACTTCTTTGTACGCTGTAGAGATACTTCGTGTACTCCTTTGTACGTTCTAGAGATATTTCCTGTACTCCTTTGTGCGCTGTAGAGATACCTTCTGTACTCCTTTGTGCGCTGTAGAGATACCTTCTGTACTCCTTTGTGCGCTGTAGAGATACCTTCTGTACTCCTTTGTGCGCTGTAGAGATACCTTCTGTACTCCTTTGTACGTTCTAGAGATATTTCCTGTATTCCTTTGTGCGCTGTAGAGATACCTTCTGTACTCCTTTGTGCGCTCTAGAGATACCTTCTGTACTCCTATGTACGCTGTAGAGATTCCTCGTGTACTCCTTTGTACGTTCTAGAGATATTTCCTGTACTTCTTTGTGCGCTGTAGAGATACCTTCTGTACTCCTTTGTGCGCAGTAGAGATACCTTCTATACTCCTTTGTGCGCTGTAGAGATACCTTCTGTACTCCTTTGTGCGCTGTAGAGATACCTTCTGTACTCCTTTGTACGCTGTAGAGATACCTCGTGTACTCCTTTGTACGTTCTAGAGATATTTCCTGTACTCCTTTGTGCGCTGTAGAGATACCTTCTGTACTCCTTTGTACGCTGTAGAGATACCTCGTGTACTCCTTTGTACGTTCTAGAGATATTTCCTATACTCCTTTGTGCGCTGTAGAGATACCTTCTGTACTCCTTTGTGCGCTGTAGAGATACCTTCTGTACTCCTTTGTGCGCTGTAGAGATACCTTCTGTACTCCTTTGTGCGCTGTAGAGATACCTTCTGTACTCCTTTGTACGTTCTAGAGAAATTTCCTGTGCTCCTTTGTGCGCTGTAAAGATACCTTCTGTACTCCTTTGTGCGCTGTAGAGATACCTTCTGTACTCCTTTGTACGCTGTAGAGATACCTCGTGTACTGCTTTGTACGTTCTAGAGATATTTCCTGTACTCCTTTGTGCGCTGTAGAGATACCTTCTGTACTCCTTTGTGCGCTGTAGAGATACCTTCTGTACTCCTTTGTGCGCTGTACAGATACCTTCTGTACTCCTTTGTACGCTGTAGAGATACCTCGTGTACTCCTTTGTACGTTCTAGAGATATTTCCTGAACTTCTTTGTGCGCTGTAGAGATACCTTCTGTACTCCTTTGTGCGCTGTAGAGATACCTTCTGTACTCCTTTGTGCGCTGTAGAGATACCTTCTGGACTCCTTTGTGCGCTGTAGAGATACCTTCCGTACTCCTTTCTACGTTCTAGAGATATTTCCTGTACTCCTTTGTGCGCTGTAGAGATACCTTCTGTACTCCTTTGTGCGCTGTAGAGATACCTTCTGTACTCCTTTGTACGCTGTAGAGATACCTCGTGTACTCCTTTGTACGTTCTAGAGATATTTCCTGTACTCCTTTGTGCGCTGTAGAGATACCTTCTGTACTCCTTTGTGCGCTGTAGAGATACCTTCTGTACTCCTTTGTGCGCTGTAGAGATACCTTCTGTACTCCTTTGTGCGCTGTAGAGATACCTTCTGTACTCCTTTGTACGCTGTAGAGATACCTCGTGTACTTCTTTGTACGTTCTAGAGATATTTCCTGTACTCCTTTGTGCGCTGTAGAGATACCTTCTGTACTCCTTTGTGCGCTGTAGAGATACCTTCTGTACTCCTTTGTGCGCTGTAGAGATACCTTCTGTACTCCTTTGTGCGCTGTAGAGATGTAGTATCTTGGAATTTCAGCAAGATATAAGGTTTTCTGTACAGAACTTGAAGATCGATTTGCCTAGCCGTAAACCAGGCAAGAAGAGGATAGCAAAACGAACAGCAAGACTACTGGTAATGTACTGATCTCAAGTCCACACAGCTTGCTCTTAAGTCTAGTTCGGACAATGAACTTCCGCCCGGCAGTAGGCGCCTTCCGACCTATCCGGCGCTTGTAAATACCAGACGCGCCTCTGCGGTTCCGCCGGAAACTCCGAGCGAGCGAGACTCATAAATCTCCGCAGCCGGAACCTCCATAAATATCCCAAGAGCGTCACTATACAACAACTTCCCTCCCTTTAGATGAATATGTGACAAAGGGAAGGAGGAACTCAACAACCTATTCGTATTACAGGTTTGGTTATTCTGCCTGATCTACGAGGTTCATTTTGCTCAGGAGAGCTGTTAACAGGCTGAAAAGCAGGAGTCTCTGCTGCTCCACTCCCGGTAGATTCCAAACTACTGTGCAACAGCTGATTTGAATGTCTCTTCCAGATTACATTTAATGCTAATATTTGAACATGAAAGATATTAACGGCAACTTTACTAACAATAATTCCCTTCAACCACTTGGGACCATTTCTTAAATTCAGAGCGAGAACATGATCCCCGACATCAAATTGAGTTACATACATAGGCTTAGACCTGGACACAGAAAATTTAGGATGAACTCTATCTTTGGAAGTAACAAATTTACGATTGTTCAGCGCAACAGAGGGAACAATTTTTGTAACACTATGCGGAATACAATGCGATTGAAATAATGCTTTCGCTAGACGGGATTTGAACGATTCAGAAGAAGATAGTTTTTTCAACAAGTCTTTAATGACTCTTACCCCCCTCTCAGCTTGACCATTGCTTGCTGGAGAGTAGGGCGGAGGTGTGAGGTGCTCAATGCCGTTGGAAATGAGAAAATCTTTGAAGTCTTGAGATGAAAAGTTAGAAGCATTGTCACTTACGAGCACATCACACAGCCCGTTTCTGCTGAAAATCATTCTCAACGCATCGACAGTATCTGACACACTCGTGGATGGTACCACTTCACATTCAATATATTTAGATAGTGCATCTACAGCAATGAAAACAATTTTATTCTCGTAGAAAAAATGATCGACATGAATGCGTTCAAAAGGACGAGAAGGAGTAGGCCATTCTACATTTCTAGACTTAGGTTTTGCTCGATTTAATTGACATTGGGGACAACATTTTACGATGTCTTCAATAGTTTTGTCCATTCCGGGAAACCAAATAACAGATCTGGCCAACGATTTCATGCCACAAATGCCAGGATGTCCATCATGAAATGTTTCAAGGACTAAACTACGCAATGACTTGGGAATAAAAACCCGTTCTTTATAAAGTATACAACCTTTCATGATGGTCATCTGAGGTAGCAGGTTCTTAAATTTAGACAAATGAGGATTAGGTTTAGGAGGCATGCCAAACTTTATGTATTGTTTAAGTTGGCATAGTTCGCTATCCATGTCAGTATGAGTTTTTATATTTTCACACGTGACAGGAGTTTTATCAAGAGAGTTCACAGCAAAAATCATTTCGTACGGTTCTAGCTCTTTTACAGTCGTGGGTAGTGGCAGCCTACTGAGACAATCGCTATTTACGTTACATTTACCTCTCGAATATCTGAAAACATAGTCAAACTGGGAGAGTCTAAGAGCCCATCTCTGAATTCGAGCGGAACAGTTGAGAGGCACACCCTTGTTATGTGCAAAAAGTTTACAAAGAGGTTTCTGATCATTATGGATAATGAACTTAGCACCAAGTAGAAATTTCTTGAATTTCTCCACGCCAAAAACCACACTAAGGCTCTCCCTTTCAATGTTAGAGTAGTTTTGTTCCGCACTATTCAGAGATCTCGAAGCAAATTGAACCGGACACCAATCATGAGAAGGACCAACGCGTTGCATGAGTATGGCAGCAACTCCATAACCCGAACTATCAGTTTCAAGAAGAGTTTCATGGTTGGGATCAAACAACTTTAGAGGTTTATGCGAACGAAAGATGTTCTTAATTTTCTGGACACTCTCGTCCTGTTCTGGAGTCCACCGGAACTGTACATTTTTCTTAAGCAGCGAATACAGAGGATGCATGACATTAGAAAAGTTGGGTACAAAACGACTATAGAAGTTACACAATCCGATGAAAGCTTGCAACTGTTTGAGGTTTTTAGGAACAGGAGCATTGAGAATAGCTTCTACTTTCTCAGAGTTAGGGTGAACACCCTTGTTATCGAAAACGTACCCTAGATAAGACACACGATCAGTTAGAAAGGCACATTTAGACAGATTTAGGCGAATTCCCGCGTTTTCCAGGACAGACAGGACCCTGTCAAGAACTTCCAAATGAGCATCATATGACGAGGTCAAAATGAGGAGGTCATCCTGGTACACAATGATATTATCGATGCCAGAAAGAGTCCTATTCATGAATGCTTGAAAGATGCCAGGGCTTGCACGTAGACCATAGGGTAAGTAATTGTACATAAATAGACCTTCAGAGGTGTTAATGGTCGTAACTTTCTTTGATTCTTCGTCCAACGGAATTTGCAAAAACGCGTTAGACAAATCAATTTTTGAGAAAAACTTAGCGTCTCCGACTTGAGAAATGACATCATCAATAACAGGTAGTACAGATTGAACTGGATTCAGGAAATTGTTAATGGAAGCTGAAAAATCTCCACAGATTCTCACACTGCCGTCAGACTTTAGAACATTAACAGTAGGAGATGCCCATTGGCTATCATACACTTTTGTGATTTTGCCCATACTCTGCAAGCGTTCCAGTTCGGTTTTGACAGAGTCTCTTAGTCTTACAGGAACCGGGCGTGCTTTACAAAATACAGGAACTGCATTAGGCAACACATCAAGATGAACTGTCTCTTTAACGTTAGACTGTGAATCAGATGATAAGTATTCGTCATATTTTAACGACAACTTTTTCGGCAAACTATGACAATCCGTTTTATTAATGGAATCGTATTTGTCAGGAATGACAATGTCTACGTTTAGTTTAGAACAAATATCTCGGCCAAGTAAGTTGATTCTATCATCCTCCACAATGAGAAACTTATGATTAAAACTTACATTTTGGTACATAACCGTTACTGAAGCTTGACCAAGCAGGTTTACCGAGACACCACTGTACCCAAGAATTTTGCTGCATGTAGGATTTACCACAGCACCAACTCTGATTGCATCTCTTTTACGTATAGTTGACACGGCACTGCCGTTATCCAACAAGAATTCAACAGGTTTACTATTTAGGTTGCATGCAATCATAGTGGGCTCTTTAGTGACGGGAATTACAGTGGTGTTTACTCTAAAAAATTAGAATCACTTGGGGAATAATCAGAACACTCATGTAGATGATTACCGTCACCACTTTCGTTCCCAGGTTTTTGCCAAACAGCTTCGTTCTTCTGTAGAGGCATCCGTGAATTCTTCATCAACACGTCTTCTCTTCCGACGATGCCACAGCAACCGCTTCTTCCCGACTGCACTGTGTAAGTGCGAGCTGCGTCAGATTCTCCTCGTGTAGGTCCCCTTCGTGTAGGCATAGCAGGATGAGGCCGAGCTGCAGTTGTAGATTTGCAAACCTTAGAAATGTGGCCTAATTTTCCACATGTGTGACATTTCAATTTCAAAGCATAGCAATTCTTTGCAAGATGCTTTTGCTTGGTTCCGCAGCGAATGCATATGTAGTTCGGCGGGAGTTTTTCTGTAGTGAAATACGATGTAGATGAATCCTCCCGAATCATATCTTGAGCGTCGGAGCTTAATTGTTCGATAAGTTTTGCGTGTTCAACGCATTCGTTGAAGGACTTGCTATCGCACTTCTGTAGAACCGCGCTGAGAATTTGCGCTGAGTGTAGCCCAGCCACGAAGGCATCTCTTAATAAACGATCACGACAGCAATTACCATAATTGCATGCAGATGCTAAGTCATTTAACGTTTTAGCATAACTTTCTATGGATTCATTAGCACCTTGTTTTCTATTTAGAAATGTAACCGATGCACCGACGATGGATTTTTTAATTTCAAATTGCTGTGTTAATTTTTCTTCAAGTTCCTCATATGTAGCCTCAGTGAGTAACGTAGGTTTAATTCTTCGTTGTAGATCAGTAATTATGTTTACAGGCAAAGCTTTGATTAGAATACTAGCTTTTTTACCGCCATTATTTCCTGCTTTCTGAAGAGCGTCTGCACTTTGTACTTTCCAGCGTTCCAAGAATTCACTCACTGTTTCTACTTCCACGTCGAACGGAGGGCAGCTGACTGTAGAATACGCCATCTTAATTCCAGAGCACTTTTAAAGTTCAAATTCACTTCGCAAGTTCGAAGCCTCGTCGTCAATTGTAGTATCTTGGAATTTCAGCAAGATATAAGGTTTTCTGTACAGAACTTGAAGATCGATTTGCCTAGCCGTAAACCAGGCAAGAAGAGGATAGCAAAACGAACAGCAAGACTACTGGTAATGTACTGATCTCAAGTCCACACAGCTTGCTCTTAAGTCTAGTTCGGACAATGAACTTCCGCCCGGCAGTAGGCGCCTTCCGACCTATCCGGCGCTTGTAAATACCAGACGCGCCTCTGCGGTTCCGCCGGAAACTCCGAGCGAGCGAGACTCATAAATCTCCGCAGCCGGAACCTCCATAAATATCCCAAGAGCGTCACTATACAACAAGAGATACCTTCTGTACTCCTTTGTGCGCTGTAGAGATACCTTCTGTACTCCTTTGTGCGCTGTAGAGATACCTTCTGTACTCCTTTGTACGCTGTAGAGATACCTCGTGTACTCCTTTGTACGTTCTAGAGATATTTCCTGTACTCCTTTGTGCGCTGTAGAGATACCTTCTGTAATCCTTTGTGCGCTGTAGAGATACCTTCTGTACTCCTTTGTGCGCTGTAGAGATACCTTCTGTACTCCTTTGTGCGCTGTAGAGATACCTTCTGTACTCCTTTGTGCGCTGTAGAGATACCTTCTGTACTCCTTTGTGCGCTGTAGAGATACCTTCTGTACTCCTTTGTGCGCTGTAGAGATACCTTCTGTACTCCTTTGTACGCTGTAGAGATACCTCGTGTACTCCATTGTACGTTCTAGAGATATTTCCTGTACTCCTTTGTGCGCTGTAGAGATACCTTCTGTACTCCTTTGTGCGCTGTAGATATACCTTCTGTACTCCTTTTTGCGCTGTAGAGATACCTTCTGTACTCCTTTGTGCGCTGTAGAGATACCTTCTGTACTCCTTTGTACGCTGTAGAGATACCTCGTGTACTCCTTTGTACGTTCTAGAGATATTTCCTGTACTCCTTTGTGCGCTGTAGAGATACCTTCTGTACTCCTTTGTGCGCTGTAGAGATACCTTCTGTACTCCTTTGTGCGCTGTAGAGATACCTTCTGTACTCCTTTGTGCGCTGTAGAGATACCTTCTGTACTCCTTTGTGTGCTGTAGAGATACCTTCTGTACTCCTTTGTGCGCTGTAGAGATACCTTCTGTTCTCCTTTGTGCGCTGTAGAGATACCTTCTGTACTCCTTTGTGCGCTGTAGAGATACCTTCTGTACTCCTTTGTACGCTGTAGAGATACCTCGTGTACTCCTTTGTACGTTCTAGAGATATTTCCTGTACTCCTTCGTGCGCTGTAGAGATTCCTTCTGTACTCCTCTGTGCGCTGTAGAGAAAACCTTCTGTTCTCCTTTGTGCGCTGTAGAGATACCTTCTGTACTCCTTTGTACGCTGTAGAGATACCTCGTGTACTCCTTTGTACGTTCTAGAGATATTTCCTGTACTCCTTTGTGCGCTGTAGAGATACCTTCTGTACTCCTTTGTACGCTGTAGAGATACCTCGTGTACTCCTTTGTACGTTCTAAAGATATTTCCTGTACTCCTTTGTGCGCTGTAGAGATACCTTCTGTACTCCTTTGTGCGCTGTAGAGATACCTTCTGTACTCCTTTGTGCGCTGTAGAGATACCTTCTGTACTCCTTTGTACGCTGTAGAGATACCTCGTGTACTCCTTTGTACGTTCTAGAGATATTTCCTGTACTCCTTTGTGCGCTGTAGAGATACCTTCTGTACTCCTTTGTACGCTGTAGAGATACCTCGTGTACTCCTTTGTACTTTCTAGAGATATTTCCTGTACTCCTTTGTGCGCTGTAGAGATACCTTCTGTACTCCTTTGTGCGCTGTAGAGATACCTTCTGTACTCCTTTGTGCGCTGTAGAGATACCTTCTGTAAACCTTTGTGCGCTGTAGAGATACCTTCTGTACTCCTTTGTACGTTCTAGAGATATTTCCTGTACTCCTTTGTGCGCTGTAGAGATACCTTCTGTACTCCTTTGTGCGCTGTAGAGATACCTTCTGTACTTCTTTGTACGCTGTAGAGATACCTCGTGTACTCCTTTGTACGTTCTAGAGATATTTCCTGTACTCCTTTGTGCGCTGTAGAGATACCTTCTGTACTCCTTTGTGCGCTGTAGAGATACCTTCTGTACTCCTTTGTGCGCTGTAGAGATACCTTCTGTGCTCCTTTGTGCGCTGTAGAGATACCTTCTGTACTCCTTTGTACGTTCTAGAGATATTTCCTGTATTCCTTTGTGCGCTGTAGAGATACCTTCTGTACTCCTTTGTGCGCTCTAGAGATACCTTCTGTACTCCTTTGTACGCTGTAGAGATTCCTCGTGTACTCCTTTGTACGTTCTAGAGATATTTCCTGTACTTCTTTGTGCGCTGTAGAGATACCTTCTGTACTCCTTTGTGCGCTGTAGAGATACCTTCTGTACTCCTTTGTGCGCTGTAGAGATACCTTCTGTACTCCTTTGTGCGCTGTAGAGATACCTTCTGTACTCCTTTGTACGCTGTAGAGATACCTCGTGTACTCCTTTGTACGTTCTAGAGATATTTCCTGTACTCCTTTGTGCGCTGTAGAGATACCTTCTGTACTCCTTTGTACGCTGTAGAGATACCTCGTGTACTCCTTTGTACGTTCTAGAGATATTTCCTATACTCCTTTGTGCGCTGTAGAGATACCTTCTGTACTCCTTTGTGCGCTGTAGAGATACCTTCTGTACTCCTTTGTGCGCTGTAGAGATACCTTCTGTACTCCTTTGTGCGCTGTAGAGATACCTTCTGTACTCCTTTGTACGTTCTAGAGAAATTTCCTGTGCTCCTTTGTGCGCTGTAAAGATACCTTCTGTACTCCTTTGTGCGCTGTAGAGATACCTTCTGTACTCCTTTGTACGCTGTAGAGATACCTCGTGTACTGCTTTGTACGTTCTAGAGATATTTCCTGTACTCCTTTGTGCGCTGTAGAGATACCTTCTGTACTCCTTTGTGCGCTGTAGAGATACCTTCTGTACTCCTTTGTGCGCTGTAGAGATACCTTCTGTACTCCTTTGTGCGCTGTAGAAATACCTTCTGTACTCCTTTGTGTGCTGTAGAGATACCTTTTGTACTCCTTTGTACGCTGTAGAGATACCTCGTGTACTCCTTTGTACGTTCTAGAGATATTTCCTGTACTCCTTCGTGCGCTGTAGAGATACCTTCTGTACTCCTTTGTGCGCTGTAGAGATACCTTCTGTACTCCTTCGTGCGCTGTAGAGATACCTTCTGTACTCCTTTGTGCGCTGTAGAGATACCTTCTGTACTCCTTTGTACGCTGTAGAGATACCTCGTGTACTCCTTTGTACGTTCTAGAGATATTTCCTGTACTCCTTTGTGCGCTGTAGAGATCCCTTCTGTACTCCTTTGTGCGCTGTAGAGATACCTTCTGTACTCCTTTGTGCGCTGTAGAGATACCTTCTGTACTCCTTTGTGCGCTGTAGAGATACCTTCTATACTCCTTTGTGCGCTGTAGAGATACCTTCTGTACTCCTTTGTGCGCTGTAGAGATACCTTCTGTACTCCTTTGTACGCTGTAGAGATACCTCGTGTACTCCTTTGTACGTTCTAGAGATATTTCCTGTACTCCTTTGTGCGCTGTAGAGATACCTTCTGTACTCCTTTGTACGCTGTAGAGATACCTCGTGTACTCCTCTGTACGTTCTAGAGATATTTCCTGTACTCCTTTGTGCGCTGTAGAGATACCTTCTGTACTCCTTTGTGCGCTGTAGAGATACCTTCTGTACTCCTTTGTGCGCTGTAGAGATACCTTCTGTACTCCTTTGTGCGCTGTAGAGATACCTTCTGTACACCTTTGTACGTTCTAGAGATATTTCCTGTACTCCTTTGTGCGCTGTAGAGATACCTTCTGTACTCCTTTGTGCGCTGTAAAGATACCTTCTGTACTCCTTTGTACGCTGTAGAGATACCTCGTGTACTCCTTTGTACGTTCTAGAGATATTTCCTGTACTCCTTTGTGCGCTGTAGAGATACCTTCTGTACTCCTTTGTGTGCTGTAGAGATACCTTCTGTACTCCTTTGTGCGCTGTAGAGATACCTTCTGTACTCCTTTGTGCGCTGTAGAGATACCTTCTGTACTCCTTTGTGCGCTGTAGAGATACCTTCTGTACTCCTTTGTACGCTGTAGAGATACCTCGTGTACTCCTTTGTACGTTCTAGAGATATTTCCTGTACTCCTTTGTGCGCTGTAGAGATACCTTCTGTACTCCTTTGTGCGCTGTAGAGATACCTTCTGTACTCCTTTGTGCGCTGTAGAGATACCTTCTGTTCTCCTTTGTGCGCTGTAGAGATACCTTCTGTACTCCTTTGTACGTTCTAGAGATATTTCCTGTACTCCTTTGTGCGCTGTAGAGATACCTTCTGTACTCCTTTGTGCGCTGTAAAGATACCTTCTGTACTTCTCTGTACGCTGTAGAGATACCTCGTGTACTCCTTTGTACGTTCTAGAGATATTTCCTGTACTCCTTTGTGCGCTGTAGAGATACCTTCTGAACTCCTTTGTGCGCTGTAGAGATACCTTCTGTACTCCTTTGTGCGCTGTAGAGATACCTTCTGTACACCTTTGTGCGCTGTAGAGATACCTTCTGTACTCCTTTGTACGCTGTAGAGATACCTCGTGTACTCCTTTGTACGTTCTAGAGATATTTCCTGTACTCCTTTGTGCGCTGTAGAGATACCTTCTGTACTCCTTTGTGCGCTGTAGAGATACCTTTTGTACTCCTTTGTGCGCTGTAGAGATACCTTCTGTACTTCTTTGTGCGCTGTAGAGATACCTTCTGTACTCCTTTGTGCGCTGTAGAGATACCTTCTGTACTCCTTTGTGCGCTGTAGAGATACCTTCTGTTCTCCTTTGTACGCTGTAGAGATACCTCGTGTACTCCTTTGTACGTTCTAGAGATATTTCCTGTACTCCTTTGTGCGCTGTAGAGATACCTTCTGTACTCCTTTGTGCGCTGTAGAGATACCCTCTGTACTCCTTTGTGCGCTGTAGAGATACCTTCTGTACTCCTTTGTGCGCTGTAGAGATACCTTCTGTACTTCTTTGTGCGCTGTAGAGATACCTTCTGTACTCCTTTGTGTGCTGTAGAGATACCTTCTGTACTCCTTTGTGCGCTGTAGAGATACCTTCTGTACTCCTTTGTACGCTGTAGAGATACCTCGTGTACTCCTTTGCACGTTCTAGAGATATTTCCTGTACTCCTTTGTGCGCTGTAGAGATACCTTCTGTACTCCTTTGTGCGCTGTAGAGATACCTTCTGTACTCCTTTGTACGCTGTAGAGATACCTTCTGTACTCCTTTTGCGCTGTAGAGATACCTTCTGTACTCCTTTGTACGCTGTAGAGATACCTCGTGTACTCCTTTGTACGTTCTAGAGATATTTCCTGTACTCCTTTGTGCGCTGTAGAGATACCTTCTGTACTCCTTTGTGCGCTGTAGAGATACCTTCTGTACTCCTTTGTGCGCTGTAGAGATACCTTCTGTACTCCTTTGTGCGCTGTAGAGATACCTTCTGTACTCCTTTGTGCGCTGTAGAGACACCTTCTGTACTCCTTTGTGCGTGTTAGAGATACCTTCATTACTCCTTTGTGCGCTGTAGAGATACCTTCTGTACTCCTTTGTACGCTGTAGAGATACCTCGTGAACTCCTTTGTACGTTCTAGAGATATTTCCTGTACTCCTTTGTGCGCTGTAGAGAAAACTTCTGTACTCCTTTGTGCGCTGTAGAGATACCTTCTGTACTCCTTTGTGCGCTGTAGAGATACCTTCTGTACTCCTTTGTGTGCTGTAGAGATACCTTCTGTACTCCTTTGTGCGCTGTAGAGATACCTTCTGAACTCCTTTGTACGCTGTAGAGATACCTCGTGTACTCCTTTGTACGTTCTAGAGATATTTCCTGTACTCCTTTGTGCGCTGTAGAGATACCTTCTGTACTCCTTTGTGCGCTGAAAAGATACCTTCTGTACTCCTTTGTGCGCTGAAGAGATACCTTCTGTACTCCTTTGTGCGCTGTAGAGATACCTTCTGTACTCCTTTGTGCGCTGTAGAGATACCTTCTGTACTCCTTTGTGCGCTGTAGAGATACCTTCTGTACTCCTTTGTGCGCTGTAGAGATACCTTCTGTACTCCTTTGTGCGCTGTAGAGATACCTTCTGTCCTCCTTTGTGCGCTGTAGAGATACCTTCTTTACTCCTTTGTGCGCTGTAGAGATACCTTTTGTACTCCTTTGTGCGCTGTAGAGATACCTTCTGTACTCCTTTGTACGCTGTAGAGATACCTCGTGTACTCCTTTGTACGTTCTAGAGATATTTCCTGTACTCCTTTGTGCGCTGTAGAGATACCTTCTGTACTCCTTTGTGCGCTGTAGAGATACCTTCTGTACTCCTTTGTGCGCTGTAGAGATACCTTCTGTACTCCTTTGTGCGCTGTAGAGATACCTTCTGTACTCCTTTGTACGCTGTAGAGATACCTCGTATACTTCTTTGTATGTTCTAGAGATATTTCCTGTACTCCTTTGTGCGCTGTAGAGATACCTTCTGTACTCCTTTGTACGCTGTAGAGATACCTCGTGTACTCCTTTGTACGTTCTAGAGATATTTCCTGTACTCCTTTGTGCGCTGTAGAGATACCTTCTGTACTCCTTTGTGCGCTGTAGAGATACCTTCTGTACTCCTTTGTGCGCTGTAGAGATACCTTCTGTACTCCTTTGTGCGCTGTAGAGATACCTTCTGTACTCCTTTGTACGTTCTAGAGATATTTCCTGTACTCCTTTGTGCGCTGTAGAGATACCTTCTGTACTCCTTTGTGCGCTGTAGAGATACCTTCTGTACTCCTTTGTACGCTGTAGAGATACCTCGTGTACTCTTTTGTACGTTCTAGAGATATTTCCTGTACTCCTTTGTGCGCTGTAGAGATACCTTCTGTACTCTTTTGTGCGCTGTAGAGATACCTTCTGTAATCCTTTGTGCGCTGTAGAGATACCTTCTGTACTCCTTTGTGCGCTGTACAGATACCTTCTGTACTCCTTTGTGCGCTGTAGAGATACCTTCTGTACTCCTTTGTACGCTGTAGAGATACCTCGTGTACTCCTTTGTACGTTCTAGAGATATTTCCTGTACTCCTTTGTGCGCTGTGGAGAGACCTTCTGTACTCCTTTGTGCGCTGTAGAGATACCTTCTGTACTCCTTTGTGCGCTGTAGAGATACCTTCTGTACTCCTTTGTGCGCTGTAGAGATACCTTCTGTACTCCTTTGTACGTTCTAGAGATATTTCCTGTACTCCTTTGTGCGGTGTAGAGATACCTTCTGTACTCCTTTGTGCGCTGTAGAGATACCTTCTGTACTCCTTTGTACGCTGTAGAGATACCTCGTGTACTCCTTTGTACGTTCTAGAGATATTTCCTGTACTCCTTTGTGCGCTGTAGAGATGCCTTCTGTACTCCTTTGTGCGCTGTAGGGGTACCTCCTGTACTCCTTTGTACGCTGTAGAGATACCTCGTGTACTCCTTTGTACGTTCTAGAGATATTTCCTGTACTCCTTTGTGCGCTGTAGAGATACCTTCTGTACTCCTTTGTGCGCTGTAGAGATACCTTCTGTACTCCTTTGTGCGCTGGAGAGATACCTTCTGTACTCCTTTGTGCGCTGTAGAGATACCTTCTGTACTCCTTTGTGCGCTGTAAGAGATACCTTCTGTACTCCTTTGTGCGCTGTAGAGATACCTTCTGTACTCCTTTGTGCGCTGTAGAGATACCTTCTGTACTCCTTTGTACGCTGTAGAGATACCTCGTGTACTCCTTTGTACGTTCTAGAGAAATTTCCTGTACTCCTTTGTGCGCTGTAGAGATACCTTCTGTACTCCTTTGTGCGCTGTAGAGATACCTTCTGTACTCCTTTGTGCGCTGTAGAGATACCTTCTGTACTCCTTTGTGCGCCGTAGAGATACCTTCTGTACTCCTTTGTACGCTGTAGAGATACCTCGTGTACTCCTTTATACGTTTTAGAGATATTTCCTGTACTCCTTTGTGCGCTGTAGAGATACCTTCTGTACTCCTTTGTGCGCTGTAGAGATACCTTCTGTACTCCTTTGTGCGCTGTAGAGATACCTTCTGTACTCCTTTGTGCGCTGTAGAGATACCTTCTGTACTCCTTTGTGCGCTGTAGAGATACCTTCTGTACTCCTTTGTGCGCTGTAGAGATACCTTCTGTACTCCTTTGTGCGCTGTAGAGATACCTTCTGTACTCCTTTGTACGCTGTAGAGATACCTCGTGTACTCCTTTGTACGTTCTAGAGATATTTCCTGTACTCCTTTGTGCGCTGTAGAGATACCTTCTGTACTCCTTTGTGCGCTGTAGAGATACGTTCTGTACTCCTTTGTGCGCTGTAGAGATACCTTCTGTACTCCTTTGTGCGCTGTAGAGATACCTTCTGTACTCCTTTGTGCGCTGTAGAGATACCTTCTGTACTCCTTTGTACGCGGTAGAGATACCTCGTGTACTCCTTTGTGCGTTCTAGAGATATTCCCTGTACTCCTTTGTGCGCTGTAGAGATACCTTCTGTACTCCTTTGTGCGCTGTAGAGATACCTTCTGTACTCCTTTGTGCGCTGTAGAGATACCTTCTGTACTCATTTGTACGCTGTAGAGATACCTCGTGTACTCCTTTGTACGTTCTAGAGATATTTCCTGTACTCCTTTGTGCGCTGTAGAGATACCTTCTGTACTCCTTTGTGCGCTGTAGAGATACCTTCTGTACTCCTTTGTACGCTGTAGAGATACCTCGTGTACTCCTTTGTACGTTCTAGAGATATTCCCTGTACTCCTTTGTGCGCTGTAGAGATACCTTCTGTACTCCTTTGTGCGCTGTAGAGATACCTTCTGTACTCCTTTGTACGCTGTAGAGATACCTCGTGTACTCCTTTGTACATTCTAGAGATATTTCCTGTACTCCTTTGTGCGCTGTAGAGATACCTTCTGTACTCCTTTGTGCGCTGTAGAGATACCTTCTGTACTCCTTTGTGCGCTGTAGAGATACCTTCTGTACTCCTTTGTGCGCTGTAGAGATACCTTCTGTACTCCTTTGTACGCTGTAGAGATACCTCGTGTACTCCTTTGTACGTTCTAGAGATATTTCCTGTACTCCTTTGTGCGCTGTAGAGATACCTTCTGTACTCCTTTGTGCGCTGTAGAGATACCTCCTGGACTCCTTTGTGCGCTGTAGAGATACCTTCTGTACTCCTTTGTGCGCTGTAGAGATACCTTCTGTACTCCTTTGTGCGCTGTAGAGATACCTCCTGTACTCCTTTGTGCGCTGTAGAGATACCTTCTGTACTCCTTTGTACGCTGTAGAGATACCTCGTGTACTCCTTTGTACGTTTTAGAGATATTTCCTGTACTCCTTTGTGCGCTGTAGAGATACCTTCTGTACTCCTTTGTGCGCTGTAGAGATACCTTCTGTACTCCTTTGTGCGCTGTAGAGATACCTTCTGTACTCCTTTGTGCGCTGTAGAGATACCTTCTGTACTCCTTTGTACGCTGTAGAGATACCTCGTGTACTCCTTTGTACGTTCTAGAGATATTTCCTGTACTCCTTTGTGCGCTGTAGAGATACCTTCTGTACTCCTTTGTGCGCTGTAGAGATACCTTCTGTACTCCTTTGTGCGCTGTAGAGATATTTCCTGTACTCCTTTGTGCGCTGTAGAGATACCTTCTGTACTCCTTTGTGCGCTGTAGAGATACCTTCTGTACACCTTTGTGCGCTGTAGAGATACCTTCTGTACTCCTTTGTGCGCTGTAGAGATACCTTCTGTACTCCTTTGTGCGCTGTAGAGATACCTTCTGTACTCCTTTGTACGCTGTAGAGATACCTCGTGTACTCCTTTGTACGTTCTAGAGATATTTCCTGTACTCCTATGTGCGCTGTAGAGATACCTTCTGTACTCCTATGTGCGCTGTAGAGATACCTTCTGTACTCCTTTGTGCGCTGTAGAGATACCTTCTGTACTCCTTTGTGCGCTGTAGAGATACCTTCTGTACTCCTTTGTGCGCTGTAGAGATACCTTCTGTACTCCTTTGTGCGCTGTAGAGATACCTTCTGTCCTCCTTTGTGCGCTGTAGAGATACCTTCTTTACTCCTTTGTGCGCTGTAGAGATACCTTCTGTACTCCTTTGTGCGCTGTAGAGATACCTTCTGTACTCCTTTGTACGCTGTAGAGATACCTCGTGTACTCCTTTGTACGTTCTAGAGATATTTCCTGTACTCCTTTGTGCGCTGTAGAGATACCTTCTGTACTCCTTTGTGCGCTGTAGAGATACCTTCTGTACTCCTTTGTGCGCTGTAGAGATACCTTCTGTACTCCTTTGTGCGCTGTAGAGATACCTTCTGTACTCCTTTGTACGCTGTAGAGATACCTCGTATACTTCTTTGTATGTTCTAGAGATATTTCCTGTACTCCTTTGTGCGCTGTAGAGATACCTTCTGTACTCCTTTGTACGCTGTAGAGATACCTCGTGTACTCCTTTGTACGTTCTAGAGATATTTCCTGTACTCCTTTGTGCGCTGTAGAGATACCTTCTGTACTCCTTTGTGCGCTGTAGAGATACCTTCTGTACTCCTTTGTGCGCTGTAGAGATACCTTCTGTACTCCTTTGTGCGCTGTAGAGATACCTTCTGTACTCCTTTGTACGTTCTAGAGATATTTCCTGTACTCCTTTGTGCGCTGTAGAGATACCTTCTGTACTCCTTTGTGCGCTGTAGAGATACCTTCTGTACTCCTTTGTACGCTGTAGAGATACCTCGTGTACTCTTTTGTACGTTCTAGAGATATTTCCTGTACTCCTTTGTGCGCTGTAGAGATACCTTCTGTACTCTTTTGTGCGCTGTAGAGATACCTTCTGTAATCCTTTGTGCGCTGTAGAGATACCTTCTGTACTCCTTTGTGCGCTGTACAGATACCTTCTGTACTTCTTTGTGCGCTGTAGAGATACCTTCTGTACTCCTTTGTACGCTGTAGAGATACCTCGTGTACTCCTTTGTACGTTCTAGAGATATTTCCTGTACTCCTTTGTGCGCTGTGGAGAGACCTTCTGTACTCCTTTGTGCGCTGTAGAGATACCTTCTGTACTCCTTTGTGCGCTGTAGAGATACCTTCTGTACTCCTTTGTGCGCTGTAGAGATACCTTCTGTACTCCTTTGTACGTTCTAGAGATATTTCCTGTACTCCTTTGTGCGGTGTAGAGATACCTTCTGTACTCCTTTGTGCGCTGTAGAGATACCTTCTGTACTCCTTTGTACGCTGTAGAGATACCTCGTGTACTCCTTTGTACGTTCTAGAGATATTTCCTGTACTCCTTTGTGCGCTGTAGAGATACCTTCTGTACTCCTTTGTGCGCTGTAGGGGTACCTCCTGTACTCCTTTGTACGCTGTAGAGATACCTCGTGTACTCCTTTGTACGTTCTAGAGATATTTCCTGTACTCCTTTGTGCGCTGTAGAGATACCTTCTGTACTCCTTTGTGCGCTGTAGAGATACCTTCTGTACTCCTTTGTGCGCTGGAGAGATACCTTCTGTACTCCTTTGTGCGCTGTAGAGATACCTTCTGTACTCCTTTGTGCGCTGTAGAGATACCTTCTGTACTCCTATGTGCGCTGTAGAGATACCTTCTGTACTCCTTTGTGCGCTGTAGAGATACCTTCTGTACTCCTTTGTACGCTGTAGAGATACCTCGTGTACTCCTTTGTACGTTCTAGAGAAATTTCCTGTACTCCTTTGTGCGCTGTAGAGATACCTTCTGTACTCCTTTGTGCGCTGTAGAGATACCTTCTGTACTCCTTTGTGCGCTGTAGAGATATATTCTGTACTCCTTTGTGCGCTGTAGAGATACCTTCTGTACTCCTTTGTACGCTGTAGAGATACCTCGTGTACTCCTTTATACGTTCTTGAGATATTTCCTGTACTCCTTTGTGCGCTGTAGAGATACCTTCTGTACTCCTTTGTGCGCTGTAGAGATACCTTCTGTACTCCTTTGTGCGCTGTAGAGATACCTTCTGTACTCCTTTGTGCGCTGTAGAGATACCTTCTGTACTCCTTTGTGCGCTGTAGAGATACCTTCTGTACTCCTTTGTGCGCTGTAGAGATACCTTCTGTACTCCTTTGTGCGCTGTAGAGATACCTTCTGTACTCCTTTGTACGCTGTAGAGATACCTCGTGTACTCCTTTGTACGTTCTAGAGATATTTCCTGTACTCCTTTGTGCGCTGTAGAGATACCTTCTGTACTCCTTTGTGCGCTGTAGAGATACGTTCTGTACTCCTTTGTGCGCTGTAGAGATACCTTCTGTACTCCTTTGTGCGCTGTAGAGATACCTTCTGTACTCCTTTGTGCGCTGTAGAGATACCTTCTGTACTCCTTTGTACGCGGTAGAGATACCTCGTGTACTCCTTTGTGCGTTCTAGAGATATTCCCTGTACTCTTTGTGCGCTGTAGAGATACCTTCTGTACTCCTTTGTGCGCTGTAGAGATACCTTCTGTACTCCTTTGTGCGCTGTAGAGATACCTTCTGTACTCATTTGTACGCTGTAGAGATACCTCGTGTACTCCTTTGTACGTTCTAGAGATATTTCCTGTACTCCTTTGTGCGCTGTAGAGATACCTTCTGTACTCCTTTGTGCGCTGTAGAGATACCTTCTGTACTCCTTTGTACGCTGTAGAGATACCTCGTGTACTCCTTTGTACGTTCTAGAGATATTCCCTGTACTCCTTTGTGCGCTGTAGAGATACCTTCTGTACTCCTTTGTGCGCTGTAGAGATACCTTCTGTACTCCTTTGTACGCTGTAGAGATACCTCGTGTACTCCTTTGTACATTCTAGAGATATTTCCTGTACTCCTTTGTGCGCTGTAGAGATACCTTCTGTACTCCTTTGTGCGCTGTAGAGATACCTTCTGTACTCCTTTGTGCGCTGTAGAGATACCTTCTGTACTCCTTTGTGCGCTGTAGAGATACCTTCTGTACTCCTTTGTACGCTGTAGAGATACCTCGTGTACTCCTTTGTACGTTCTAGAGATATTTCCTGTACTCCTTTGTGCGCTGTAGAGATACCTTCTGTACTCCTTTGTGCGCTGTAGAGATACCTTCTGGACTCCTTTGTGCGCTGTAGAGATACCTTCTGTACTCCTTTGTGCGCTGTAGAGATACCTTCTGTACTCCTTTGTGCGCTGTAGAGATACCTCCTGTACTCCTTTGTGCGCTGTAGAGATACCTTCTGTACTCCTTTGTACGCTGTAGAGATACCTCGTGTACTCCTTTGTACGTTTTAGAGATATTTCCTGTACTCCTTTGTGCGCTGTAGAGATACCTTCTGTACTCCTTTGTGCGCTGTAGAGATACCTTCTGTACTCCTTTGTGCGCTGTAGAGATACCTTCTGTACTCCTTTGTGCGCTGTAGAGGTACCTTCTGTACTCCTTTGTACGCTGTAGAGATACCTCGTGTACTCCTTTGTACGTTCTAGAGATATTTCCTGTACTCCTTTGTGCGCTGTAGAGATACCTTCTGTACTCCTTTGTGCGCTGTAGAGATACCTTCTGTACTCCTTTGTGCGCTGTAGAGATATTTCCTGTACTCCTTTGTGCGCTGTAGAGATACCTTCTGTACTCCTTTGTGCGCTGTAGAGATACCTTCTGTACACCTTTGTGCGCTGTAGAGATACCTTCTGTACTCCTTTGTGCGCTGTAGAGATACCTTCTGTACTCCTTTGTGCGCTGTAGAGATACCTTCTGTACTCCTTTGTACGCTGTAGAGATACCTCGTGTACTCCTTTGTACGTTCTAGAGATATTTCCTGTACTCCTATGTGCGCTGTAGAGATACCTTCTGTACTCCTATGTGCGCTGTAGAGATACCTTCTGTACTCCTTTGTGCGCTGTAGAGATACCTTCTGTACTTCTTTGTGCGCTGTAGAGATACCTTGTGTACTCCTTTGTGCGCTGTAGAGATACCTTCTGTACTCCTTTGTGCGCTGTAGAGATACCTTCTGTACTCCTTTGTGCGCTGAAGAGATCCCTTCTGTACTCCTTTGTGCGCTGTAGAGATACCTTCTGTACTCCTTTGTGCGCTGTAGAGATACCTTCTGTACTTCTTTGTACGTTGTAGAGATACCTCGTGTACTCCTTTGTACGTTCCAGAGATATTTCCTGAACTCCATTGTGCGCTGTAGAGATACCTTCCGTACTCCTTTGTGCGCTGTAGAGATACCTTCTGTACTCCTTTGTGCGCTGTAGAGATACCTTCTGTACTCCTTTGTGCGCTGTAGAGATACCTTCTGTACTTCTTTGTACGCTGTAGAGATACCTCATGTACTCCTTTGTTCATTCTAGAGATATTCCCTGTACTCCTTTGTGCGCTGTAGAGATACCTTCTGTACTCCTTTGTGCGCTGTAGAGATACCTTCTGTACTCCTTTGTGCGCTGTAGAGATACCTTCTGTACTCCTTTGTGCGCTGTAGAGATACCTTCTGTACTCCTTTGTGCGCTGTAGAGATACCTTCTGTACTCCTTTGTGGGCTGTAGAGATACCTTCTGTACTCCTTTGTGCGCTGTAGAGATACCTTCTTTACTCCTTTGTGCGCTGTAGAGATACCTTTTGTACTCCTTTGTGCGCTGTAGAGATACCTTCTGTACTCCTTTGTACGCTGTAGAGATACCTCGTGTACTCCTTTGTACGTTCTAGAGATATTTCCTGTACTCCTTTGTGCGCTGTAGAGATACCTTCTGTACTCCTTTGTGCGCTGTAGAGATACCTTCTGTACTCCTTTGTGCGCTGTAGAGATTCCTTCTGTACTCCTTTGTGCGCTGTAGAGATACCTTCTGTACTCCTTTGTGCGCTGTAGAGATACCTTCTGTACACCTTTGTGCGCTGTAGAGATACCTTCTGTACTCCTTTGTGCGCTGTAGAGATACCTTCTGTACTCCTTTGTGCGCTGTAGAGATACCTTCTGTACTCCTTTGTGCGCTGTAGAGATACCATCTGTACTCCTTTGTGCGCTGTAGAGATACCTTCTGTACTCCTTTGTGCGCTGTAGAGATACCTTCTGTACTCCTTTGTGCGCTGTAGAGATACCTTCTGTACTCCTTTGTGCGCTGTAGAGATACCTTCTGTACTCCTTTGTGCGCTGTAGAGATACCTCCTGTACTCCTTTGTGCGCTGTAGAGATACCTTCTGTACTCCTTTGTACGCTGTAGAGATACCTCGTGTACTCCTTTGTACGTTTTAGAGATATTTCCTGTACTCCTTTGTGCGCTGTAGAGATACCTTCTGTACTCCTTTGTGCGCTGTAGAGATACCTTCTGTACTCCTTTGTGCGCTGTAGAGATACCTTCTGTACTCCTTTGTGCGCTGTAGAGATACCTTCTGTACTCCTTTGTACGCTGTAGAGATACCTCGTGTACTCCTTTGTACGTTCTAGAGATATTTCCTGTACTCCTTTGTGCGCTGTAGAGATACCTTCTGTACTCCTTTGTGCGCTGTAGAGATACCTTCTGTACTCCTTTTTGCGCTGTAGAGATATTTCCTGTACTCCTTTGTGCGCTGTAGAGATACCTTCTGTACTCCTTTGTGCGCTGTAGAGATACCTTCTGTACTCCTTTGTGCGCTGTAGAGATACCTTCTGTACTCCCTTGTACGTTCTAGAGATATTTTCTGTACTCCTTTGTGCGCTGTAGAGATACCTTCTGTACTCCTTTGTGCGCTGTAGAGATACCTTCTGTACTCCTTTGTGCGCTGTAGAGATACCTTCTGTACACCTTTGTGCGCTGTAGAGATACCTTCTGTACTCCTTTGTGCGCTGTAGAGATACCTTCTGTACTCCTTTGTGCGCTGTAGAGATACCTTCTGTACTCCTTTGTACGCTGTAGAGATACCTCGTGTACTCCTTTGTACGTTCTAGAGATATTTCCTGTACTCCTATGTGCGCTGTAGAGATACCTTCTGTACTCCTTTGTGCGCTGTAGAGATACCTTCTGTACTCCTTTGTGCGCTGTAGAGATACCTTCTGTACTTCTTTGTGCGCTGTAGAGATACCTTCTGTAATCCTTTGTGCGCTGTAGAGATACCTTCTGTACTCCTTTGTGCGCTGTAGAGATACCTTCTGTACTCCTTTGTGCGCTGAAGAGATCCCTTCTGTACTCCTTTGTGCGCTGTAGAGAAACCTTCTGTACTCCTTTGTGCGCTGTAGAGATACCTTCTGTACTTCTTTGTACGTTGTAGAGATACCTCGTGTACTCCTTTGTACGTTCTAGAGATATTTCCTGAACTCCATTGTGCGCTGTAGAGATACCTTCCGTACTCCTTTGTGCGCTGTAGAGATACCTTCTGTACTCCTTTGTGCGCTGTAGAGATACCTTCTGTACTCCTTTGTGCGCTGTAGAGATACCTTCTGTACTTCTTTGTACGCTGTAGAGATACCTCGTGTACTCCTTTGTTCGTTCTAGAGATATTCCCTGTACTCCTTTGTGCGCTGTAGAGATACCTTCTGTACTCCTTTGTGCGCTGTAGAGATACCTTCTGTACTCCTTTGTGCGCTGTAGAGATACCTTCTGTACTCCTTTGTGCGCTGTAGAGATACCTTCTGTACTCCTTTGTGCGCTGTAGAGATACCTTCTGTACTCCTTTGTGCGCTGTAGAGATACCTTCTGTACTCCTTTGTGGGCTGTAGAGATACCTTCTGTACTCCTTTGTGCGCTGTAGAGATACCTTCTTTACTCCTTTGTGCGCTGTAGAGATACCTTTTGTACTCCTTTGTGCGCTGTAGAGATACCTTCTGTACTCCTTTGTACGCTGTAGAGATACCTCGTGTACTCCTTTGTACGTTCTAGAGATATTTCCTGTACTCCTTTGTGCGCTGTAGAGATACCTTCTGTACTCCTTTGTGCGCTGTAGAGATACCTTCTGTACTCCTTTGTGCGCTGTAGAGATTCCTTCTGTACTCCTTTGTGCGCTGTAGAGATACCTTCTGTACTCCTTTGTGCGCTGTAGAGATACCTTCTGTACACCTTTGTGCGCTGTAGAGATACCTTCTGTACTCCTTTGTGCGCTGTAGAGATACCTTCTGTACTCCTTTGTGCGCTGTAGAGATACCTTCTGTACTCCTTTGTGCGCTGTAGAGATACCATCTGTACTCCTTTGTGCGCTGTAGAGATACCTTCTGTACTCCTTTGTACGCTGTAGAGATACCTCGTGTACTCCTTTGTACGTTCTAGAGATATTTCCTGTACTCCTTTGTGCGCTGTAGAGATACCTTCTGTACTCCTTTGTGCGCTGTAGAGATACCTTCTGTACTCCTTTGTGCGCTGTAGAGATACCTTCTGTACTCCTTTGTACGCTGTAGAGATACCTCGTGTACTCCTTTGTACATTCTAGAGATATTTCCTGTACTCCTTTGTGCGCTGTAGAGATACCTTCTGTACTCCTTTGTGCGCTGCAGAGATACCTTCTGTACCCCTTTGTGCGCTGTAGAGATACCTTCTGTACTCCTTTGTGCGCTGTAGAGATACCTTCTGTACTCCTTTGTACGCTGTAGAGATACCTCGTGTACTTCTTTGTACGTTCTAGAGATATTTCCTGTACTCCTTTGTGCGCTGTAGAGATACCTTCTGTACTCCTTTGTACGCTGTAGAGATACCTCGTGTACTCCTTTGTACGTTCTAGAGATATTTCCTGTACTCCTTTGTGCGCTATAGAGATACCTTCTGTACTCCTTTGTGCGCTGTAGAGATACCTTCTGTACTCCTTTGTGCGCTGTAGAGATACCTTCTGTACTCTTTTGTGCGCTGTAGAGATACCTTCTGTACTCCTTTGTGCGCTGTAGAGATATTTCCTGTACTCCTTTGTGCGCTGTAGAGATACCTTCTGTACTCCTTTGTGCGCTGTAGAGATACCTTCTGTACACCTTTGTGCGCTGTAGAGATACCTTCTGTACTCCTTTGTGCGCTGTAGAGATACCTTCTGTACTCCTTTGTGCGCTGTAGAGATACCTTCTGTACTCCTTTGTACGCTGTAGAGATACCTCGTGTACTCCTTTGTACGTTCTAGAGATATTTCCTGTACTCCTATGTGCGCTGTAGAGATACCTTCTGTACTCCTATGTGCGCTGTAGAGATACCTTCTGTACTCCTTTGTGCGCTGTAGAGATACCTTCTGTACATCTTTGTGCGCTGTAGAGATACCTTGTGTACTCCTTTGTGCGCTGTAGAGATACCTTCTGTACTCCTTTGTGCGCTGTAGAGATACCTTCTGTACTCCTTTGTGCGCTGAAGAGATCCCTTCTGTACTCCTTTGTGCGCTGTAGAGATACCTTCTGTACTCCTTTGTGCGCTGTAGAGATACCTTCTGTACTTCTTTGTACGTTGTAGAGATACCTCGTGTACTCCTTTGTACGTTCCAGAGATATTTCCTGAACTCCATTGTGCGCTGTAGAGATACCTTCCGTACTCCTTTGTGCGCTGTAGAGATACCTTCTGTACTCCTTTGTGCGCTGTAGAGATACCTTCTGTACTCCTTTGTGCGCTGTAGAGATACCTTCTGTACTCCTTTGTGCGCTGTAGAGATACCTTCTGTACTCCTTTGTGCGCTGTAGAGATACCTTCTGTACTCCTTTGTGCGCTGTAGAGATACCTTCTGTACTCCTTTGTGCGCTGTAGAGATACCTTCTGTACTCCTTTGTGCGCTGTAGAGATACCTTCTGTACTCCTTTGTGCGCTGTAGAGATACCATCTGTACTCCTTTGTGCGCTGTAGAGATACCTTCTGTACTCCTTTGTACGCTGTAGAGATACCTCGTGTACTCCTTTGTACGTTCTAGAGATATTTCCTGTACTCCTTTGTGCGCTGTAGAGATACCTTCTGTACTCCTTTGTGCGCTGTAGAGATACCTTCTGTACTCCTTTGTGCGCTGTAGAGATACCTTCTGTACTCCTTTGTACGCTGTAGAGATACCTCGTGTACTCCTTTGTACGTTCTAGAGATATTTCCTGTACTCCTTTGTGCGCTGTAGAGATACCTTCTGTACTCCTTTGTGCGCTGCAGAGATACCTTCTGTACTCCTTTGTGCGCTGTAGAGATACCTTCTGTACTCCTTTGTGCGCTGTAGAGATACCTTCTGTACTCCTTTGTACGCTGTAGAGATACCTCGTGTACTTCTTTGTACGTTCTAGAGATATTTCCTGTACTCCTTTGTGCGCTGTAGAGATACCTTCTGTACTCCTTTGTACGCTGTAGAGATACCTCGTGTACTCCTTTGTACGTTCTAGAGATATTTCCTGTACTCCTTTGTGCGCTGTAGAGATACCTTCTGTACTCCTTTGTGCGCTGTAGAGATACCTTCTGTACTCCTTTGTGCGCTGTAGAGATACCTTCTGTACTCCTTTGTACGCTGTAGAGATACCTCGTGTACTCCTTTGTACGTTCTAGAGATATTTCCTGTACTCCTTTGTGCGCTGTAGAGATACCTTCTGTACTCCTTTGTGCGCTGTAGGGGTACCTCCTGTACTCCTTTGTACGCTGTAGAGATACCTCGTGTACTCCTTTGTACGTTCTAGAGATATTTCCTGTACTCCTTTGTGCGCTGTATAGATACCTTCTGTACTCCTTTGTGCGCTGTAGAGATACCTTCTGTACTCCTTCGTGCGCTGGAGAGATACCTTCTGTACTCCTTTGTGCGCTGTAGAGATACCTTCTGTACTCCTTTGTGCGCTGTAGAGATACCTTCTGTACTCCTTTGTGCGCTGTAGAGATACCTTCTGTACTCCTTTGTGCGCTGTAGAGATACCTTCTGTACTCCTTTGTACGCTGTAGAGATACCTCGTGTACTCCTTTGTACGTTCTAGAGAAATTTCCTGTACTCCTTTGTGCGCTGTAGAGATACCTTCTGTACTCCTTTGTGCGCTGTAGAGATACCTTCTGTACTCCTTTGTACGCTGTAGAGATACCTTCTGTACTCCTTTGTGCGCTGTAGAGATACCTTCTGTACTCCTTTGTACGCTGTAGAGATACCTCGTGTACTCCTTTATACGTTCTAGAGATATTTCCTGTACTCCTTTGTGCGCTGTAGAGATACCTTCTGTACTCCTTTGTGCGCTGTAGAGATACCTTCTGTACTCCTTTGTGCGCTGTAGAGATACCTTCTGTACTCCTTTGTGCGCTGTAGAGATACCTTCTGTACTCCTTTGTGCGCTGTAGAGATACCTTCTGTACTCCTTTGTGCGCTGTAGAGATACCTTCTGTACTCCTTTGTGCGCTGTAGAGATACCTTCTGTACTCCTTTGTACGGTGTAGAGATACCTCGTGTACTCCTTTGTACGTTCTAGAGATATTTCCTGTACTCCTTTGTGCGCTGTAGAGATACCTTCTGTACTCCTTTGTGCGCTGTAGAGATACGTTCTGTACTCCTTTGTGCGCTGTAGAGATACCTTCTGTACTCCTTTGTGCGCTGTAGAGATACCTTCTGTACTCCTTTGTGCGCTGTAGAGATACCTTCTGTACTCCTTTGTACGCTGTAGAGATACCTCGTGTACTCCTTTGTGCGTTCTAGAGATATTCCCTGTACTCCTTTGTGCGCTGTAGAGATACCTTCTGTACTCCTTTGTGCGCTGTAGAGATACCTTCTGTACTCCTTTGTATGCTGTAGAGATACCTTCTGTACTCATTTGTACGCTGTAGAGATACCTCGTGTACTCCTTTGTACGTTCTAGAGATATTTCCTGTACTCCTTTGTGCGCTGTAGAGATACCTTCTGTACTCCTTTGTGCGCTGTAGAGATACCTTCTGTACTCCTTTGTACGCTGTAGAGATACCTCGTGTACTCCTTTGTACGTTCTAGAGATATTCCCTGTACTCCTTTGTGCGCTGTAGAGATACCTTCTGTACTCCTTTGTGCGCTGTAGAGATACCTTCTGTACTCCTTTGTACGCTGTAGAGATACCTCGTGTACTCCTTTGTACATTCTAGAGATATTTCCTGTACTCCTTTGTGCGCTGTAGAGATACCTTCTGTACTCCTTTGTGCGCTGTAGAGATACCTTCTGTACTCCTTTGTGCGCTGTAGAGATACCTTCTGTACTCCTTTGTGCGCTGTAGAGATACCTTCTGTACTCCTTTGTACGCTGTAGAGATACCTCGTGTACTCCTTTGTACGTTCTAGAGATATTTCCTGTACTCCTTTGTGCGCTGTAGAGATACCTTCTGTACTCCTTTGTGCGCTGTAGAGATACCTTCTGTACTCCTTTGTGCGCTGTAGAGATACCTCCTGTACTCCTTTGTGCGCTGTAGAGATACCTTCTGTACTCCTTTGTACGCTGTAGAGATACCTCGTGTACTCCTTTGCACGTTTTAGAGATATTTCCTGTACTCCTTTGTGCGCTGTAGAGATACCTTCTGTACTCCTTTGTGCGCTGTAGAGATACATTCTGTACTCCTTTGTGCGCTGTAGAGATACCTTCTGTACTCCTTTGTGCGCTGTAGAGATACCTTCTGTACTCCTTTGTACGCTGTAGAGATACCTCGTGTACTCCTTTGTACGTTCTAGAGATATTTCCTGTACTCCTTTGTGCGCTGTAGAGATACCTTCTGTACTCCTTTGTGCGCTGTAGAGATACCTTCTGTACTCCTTTGTGCGCTGTAGAGATATTTCCTGTACTCCTTTGTGCGCTGTAGAGATACCTTCTGTACTCCTTTGTGCGCTGTAGAGATACCTTCTGTACTCCTTTGTGCGCTGTAGAGATACCTTCTGTACTCCTTTGTACGTTCTAGAGATAATTTCTGTACTCCTTTGTGCGCTGTAGAGATACCTTCTGTACTCCTTTGTGCGCTGTAGAGATACCTTCTGTACTCCTTTGTGCGCTGTAGAGATACCTTCTGTACACCTTTGTGCGCTGTAGAGATACCTTCTGTACTCCTTTGTGCGCTGTAGAGATACCTTCTGTACTCCTTTGTGGGCTGTAGAGATACCTTCTGTACTCCTTTGTACGCTGTAGAGATACCTCGTGTACTCCTTTGTACGTTCTAGAGATATTTCCTGTACTCCTATGTGCGCTGTAGAGATACCTTCTGTACTCCTTTGTGCGCTGTAGAGATACCTTCTGTACTCCTTTGTGCGCTGTAGAGATACCTTCTGTACTTCTTTGTGCGCTGTAGAGATACCTTCTGTACTCCTTTGTGCGCTGTAGAGATACCTTCTGTACTCCTTTGTGCGCTGTAGAGATACCTTCTGTACTCCTTTGTGCGCTGAAGAGATCCCTTCTGTACTCCTTTGTGCGCTGTAGAGATACCTTCTGTACTCCTTTGTGCGCTGTAGAGATACCTTCTGTACTTCTTTGTACGTTGTAGAGATACCTCGTGTACTCCTTTGTACGTTCTAGAGATATTTCCTGAACTCCATTGTGCGCTGTAGAGATACCTTCCGCACTCCTTTGTGCGCTGTAGAGATACCTTCTGTACTCCTTTGTGCGCTGTAGAGATACCTTCTGTACTCCTTTGTGCGCTGTAGAGATACCTTCTGTACTTCTTTGTACGCTGTAGAGATACCTCGTGTACTCCTTTGTTCGTTCTAGAGATATTCCCTGTACTCCTTTGTGCGCTGTAGAGATACCTTCTGTACTCCTTTGTGCGCTGTAGAGATACCTTCTGTACTCCTTTGTGCGCTGTAGAGATACCTTCTGTACTCCTTTGTGCGCTGTAGAGATACCTTCTGTACTCCTTTGTGCGCTGTAGAGATACCTTCTGTACTCCTTTGTGGGCTGTAGAGATACCTTCTGTACTCCTTTGTGCGCTGTAGAGATACCTTCTTTACTCCTTTGTGCGCTGTAGAGATACCTTTTGTACTCCTTTGTGCGTTGTAGAGATACCTTCTGTACTCCTTTGTACGCTGTAGAGATACCTCGTGTACTCCTTTGTACGTTCTAGAGATATTTCCTGTACTCCTTTGTGCGCTGTAGAGATACCTTCTGTACTCCTTTGTGCGCTGTAGAGATACCTTCTGTACTCCTTTGTGCGCTGTCGAGATTCCTTCTGTACTCCTTTTTGCGCTGTAGAGATACCTTCTGTACTCCTTTGTGCGCTGTAGAGATACCTTCTGTACACCTTTGTGCGCTGTAGAGATACCTTCTGTACTCCTTTGTGCGCTGTAGAGATACCTTCTGTACTCCTTTGTGCGCTGTAGAGATACCTTCTGTACTCCTTTGTGCGCTGTAGAGATACCATCTGTACTCCTTTGTGCGCTGTAGAGATACCTTCTGTACTCCTTTGTGCGCTGTAGAGATACCTTCTGTACTCCTTTGTGCGCTGTAGAGATACCTTCTGTACTCCTTTGTGCGCTGTAGAGATACCTTCTGTACTCCTTTGTGCGCTGTAGAGATACCTCCTGTACTCCTTTGTGCGCTGTAGAGATACCTTCTGTACTCCTTTGTACGCTGTAGAGATACCTCGTGTACTCCTTTGTACGTTTTAGAGATATTTCCTGTACTCCTTTGTGCGCTGTAGAGATACCTTCTGTACTCCTTTGTGCGCTGTAGAGATACCTTCTGTACTCCTTTGTGCGCTGTAGAGATACCTTCTGTACTCCTTTGTGCGCTGTAGAGATACCTTCTGTACTCCTTTGTACGCTGTAGAGATACCTCGTGTACTCCTTTGTACGTTCTAGAGATATTTCCTGTACTCCTTTGTGCGCTGTAGAGATACCTTCTGTACTCCTTTGTGCGCTGTAGAGATACCTTCTGTACTCCTTTGTGCGCTGTAGAGATATTTCCTGTACTCCTTTGTGCGCTGTAGAGATACCTTCTGTACTCCTTTGTGCGCTGTAGAGATACCTTCTGTACTCCTTTGTGCGCTGTAGAGATACCTTCTGTACTCCTTTGTACGTTCTAGAGATATTTTCTGTACTCCTTTGTGCGCTGTAGAGATACCTTCTGTACTCCTTTGTGCGCTGTAGAGATACCTTCTGTACTCCTTGGTGCGCTGTAGAGATACCTTCTGTACACCTTTGTGCGCTGTAGAGATACCTTCTGTACTCCTTTGTGCGCTGTAGAGATACCTTCTGTACTCCTTTGTGCGCTGTAGAGATACCTTCTGTACTCCTTTGTACGCTGTAGAGATACCTCGTGTACTCCTTTGTACGTTCTAGAGATATTTCCTGTACTCCTATGTGCGCTGTAGAGATACCTTCTGTACTCCTTTGTGCGCTGTAGAGATACCTTCTGTACTCCTTTGTGCGCTGTAGAGATACCTTCTGTACTTCTTTGTGCGCTGTAGAGATACCTTCTGTACTCCTTTGTGCGCTGTAGAGATACCTTCTGTACTCCTTTGTGCGCTGTAGAGATACCTTCTGTACTCCTTTGTGCGCTGAAGAGATCCCTTCTGTACTCCTTTGTGCGCTGTGGAGATACCTTCTGTACTCCTTTGTGCGCTGTAGAGATACCTTCTGTACTTCTTTGTACGTTGTAGAGATACCTCGTGTAATCCTTTGTACGTTCTAGAGATATTTCCTGAACTCCATTGTGCGCTGTAGAGATACCTTCCGTACTCCTTTGTGCGCTGTAGAGATACCTTCTGTACTCCTTTGTGCGCTGTAGAGATACCTTCTGTACTCCTTTGTGCGCTGTAGAGATACCTTCTGTACTTCTTTGTACGCTGTAAAGATACCTCGTGTACTCCTTTGTTCGTTCTAGAGATATTCCCTGTACTCCTTTGTGCGCTGTAGAGATACCTTCTGTACTCCTTTGTGCGCTGTAGAGATACCTTCTGTACTCCTTTGTGCGCTGTAGAGATACCTTCTGTACTCCTTTGTGCGCTGTAGAGATACCTTCTGTACTCCTTTGTGCGCTGTAGAGATACCTTCTGTACTCCTTTGTGGGCTGTAGAGATACCTTCTGTACTCCTTTGTGCGCTGTAGAGATACCTTCTTTACTCCTTTGTGCGCTGTAGAGATACCTTTTGTACTCCTTTGTGCGCTGTAGAGATACCTTCTGTACTCCTTTGTACGCTGTAGAGATACCTCGTGTACTCCTTTGTACGTTCTAGAGATATTTCCTGTACTCCTTTGTGCGCTGTAGAGATACCTTCTGTACTCCTTTGTGCGCTGTAGAGATACCTTCTGTACTCCTTTGTGCGCTGTAGAGATTCCTTCTGTACTCCTTTGTGCGCTGTAGAGATACCTTCTGTACTCCTTTGTGCGCTGTAGAGATACCTTCTGTACACCTTTGTGCGCTGTAGAGATACCTTCTGTACTCCTTTGTGCGCTGTAGAGATACCTTCTGTACTCCTTTGTGCGCTGTAGAGATACCTTCTGTACTCCTTTGTGCGCTGTAGAGATACCATCTGTACTCCTTTGTGCGCTGTAGAGATACCTTCTGTACTCCTTTGTACGCTGTAGAGATACCTCGTGTACTCCTTTGTACGTTCTAGAGATATTTCCTGTACTCCTTTGTGCGCTGTAGAGATACCTTCTGTACTCCTTTGTGCGCTGTAGAGATACCTTCTGTGCTTCTTTGTGCGCTGTAGAGATACCTTCTGTACTCCTTTGTGCGCTGTAGAGATACCTTCTGTACTCCTTTGTACGCTGTAGAGATACCTCGTGTACTCCTTTGTACGTTCTAGAGATATTTCCTGTACTCCTTTGTGCGCTGTAGAGATACCTTCTGTACTCCTTTGTGCGCTGTAGAGATACCTTCTGTACTCCTTTGTGCGCTGTAGAGATACCTTCTGTACTCCTTTGTGCGCTGTAGAGATACCTTCTGTACTCCTTTGTGCGCTGTAGAGATACCTTCTGTACTCCTTTGTGCGCTGTAGAGATACCTTCTGTACTCCTTTGTGCGCTGTAGAGATACCTTCTGTACTCCTTTGTGCGCTGTAGAGATACCTTCTGTACTCCTTTGTACGCTGTAGAGATACCTCGTGTACTTCTTTGTACGTTCTAGAGATATTTCCTGTACTCCTTTGTGCGCTGTAGAGATACCTTCTGTACTCCTTTGTACGCTGTAGAGATACCTTCTGTACTCCTTTGTGCGCTGTAGAGATACCTTCTGTACTCCTTTGTGCGCTGTAGAGATACCTTCTGTACTCCTTTGTGCGCTGTAGAGATACCTTCTGTACTCCTTTGTGCGCTGTAGAGATACCTTCTGTACTCCTTTGTACGCTGTAGAGATACCTCGTGTACTCTTTTGTACGTTCTAGAGATATTTCCTGTACTCCTTTGTGCGCTGTAGAGATACCTTCTGTACTCCTTTGTGCGCTGT